>OY829915.1:194961602-195702670 GCA_963691935.1 Nephrotoma guestfalica
TAATTTAAAAGAGATCCTCTTTCTTTTCATTAGGATTTAATACCATTTCCACTATTTCAGTTAATGTTGCGAATGTGGGTGCTTCAATGTCCGAATCGACCCAGTTAACACTGGCCCTGATTTAATTCATCTATTGAAGTGTTTTTAATGTTGTCTGCTTCATAATTCAGATTTTTCGACGTTTCACAATCATTTTCAAACAAAATACTGGTCCAAGATGATTTTAAAACAGCGCCGGTTACGTCCCTCCAAACTCGTGAAAGAATCGTGCCCTGATCCATCGGTTATTCGAACCATGCCCTGATCCATCGGTTGTATTAAGCTCATACTATTAGCGGGCAAATACTTGACTATTATGTTGTTTCTTTTAAATTTAGCCACATCCGGATGTGCGGGACAGTTTATAATAGTAATAAAATTTTACAATCCTCTCCCAGCCCTAAATCGTTACAACTTTTCATAGCTTCATCCACAAAATGGTTATCAAACCATTTCAAAACTAATTCTTGGGTTGCCCAACCCTTTTTATTTGCCATATAGAGAACTGGTATTTCTTTTATGTTTTTGAGAGCTCTTGGATGTTTTTTTTTCTAATTACCAATAGGTTGCATTTATGAGTTCTAGAAGCGTTAACACACATAAAGGCAGTCAGTCGTTCTTTCGATTATTTTACCCCTTATACACTAGATCCGTTACTGTAGACTAAAGTTCTCCGGAGTAGTGTCTTCCAAAAAATCCCCGTCTCGTCAGCATTATAAATTTGATGTAATGCTAATTTTTCCGATTTTATTAAATCATCTAACTCTTCGACGAGTAGTGTTGCGCTTTCATAATCGGTTGATATTTTTTCACCGAACCATCTAAAAAGACTATGAATTCAATGACTGCTTTTAAAATTTCCCAACCAGCCCTGCGAATAATAACATGTTGTTTCTAATTCGAACGTGGCATGGAAGTATTTTGCTCTTTCGTTAATCATTGGTCCTGAAATAGGTAAACCTCGAAATCTTTGTTGACGAAACCATTCGTACGTTGCTACATCTATTTGGGCATGTTCGGCACCCTTTAAAGTCTTTCGAACGTTTAAGCCTTTTATGGAATTGGATTCAGAGAAGAATTTGAAATTTTCCTTTTTACGAACAGAGTGGGGCAGTATTTTACTGATGAATTTTTTTGCAGATACGCCTTTTTGGAGTTGGTGTATAATGTCTACTTTTTCTGTAATAGATAAAACCTTTCTTGATCTTTTAGATGAAGTTGATGTTGATGGAAGCATAGTGTTACCTAAATGATAATCAACACTTTCTACAGATAATTTATATCCAACATTTTAATCTTCTGCATACGAATCAAAATAATTAAAAATTGAAACAGTAAATCTGATGACGCAACGAATTTTGAATTTCACCTACTAAACATTAACTGCACTTCATTAATGCATTATAAACTAAAACTATTTTTCAGAAGTTAATGCACACTAAAAATTGTTTTCCAGCGGTTATCATATTCCTTTTTTATGCAAATCAAAACAGTCCATAAAATACAACACGCCACATATTAGAAAAATAGTACTTTTACCGAAATTTCAAAAAAGGTGATAGGAAAATGCAAAATCCCGGTTAATCAGATGAAATTCCGGTTAACCAAGAGACTAAAAAATCGTATGCATAGGAAAAATCCCGGATAATATGGTGTGACGATTATGCCTAACATACATCCAGATCACATCAGAGTCGTCGTTAGTCGAGTGGTTAAGGTTTCAGGATGGTGAGGTGAAGATCTATGGTTCGAACCGCATCGTGGCAGTGTAATTTTTATGGCAGATATTTATTAGGCATCAAACGGCAGATAATAACGCGATGAGTTATGCAGACTGACGATTGTTACACTCAGCAAAACACAGAAATATTCCAGAAGATGGGCGTGACCGATGGAAGTAGAAAATGGAATATAAAAAGGGGAAATACATGATGAGAGGACAGATGTGTACAATTACAACGACGATTACAGATTCGCCTCGAATAAATACTGGGGTATGGGTAATTTAGCTCCAACAACGCAATATGGAAAGATTGAGAATCGCATTTCTGGGTATAAAAAGGGACAAAATCGCAGGCATAAATAAGCCAGATGTTATTTAACCAGTGATCAAAAGTGGGTACAGTAGAAAAGTAAACAGTGAAATAAATAGTCAAAGTTTTGAACTGTGAAAGTAATTTATTGAAAAATAAATTGTCCCCGTGTTAATAAAAAGAATCAGTGTTGTTATTGCAAAATCCGTAACGAATCCTTGCGAAGCCCGAAATTCGTACCAATATAGATTCACGGATGATCGAATCCTGGATAATTGAAATTTAAGTGCATTTCCATGTTTTATTTTAAAATAAAACATGTAGGCGCGACTTTTGAAAGACTTCATATCTACTTTTTCTAGAACCCTTTTCTCACAGGGGAAAAAATGGAATGGGTACAAAGGGCCGAATGTCGAAGGCCCGAATGTGTCGAAGTGCCGAATTGGTCAATGGATCGAATTTTCACGTCCCTTAAGCTAGCAGAACCCATACAGCAGAACATTACAAGATAGTATGAATAATTATAGGCTAATAATAGGCTAATTAAATGTTCTACTAAAAAATTTTGGGCTCGACCCCTTCCAACAAAAACGATGGGTTCTGCTAGCTTTAGAAAAAGTTAGCATAACCCATATCAAAAAATATTTTTAAAACAATTGGAAAATTAAAGGTTAATTTTAGGCTAATTAAATGCCCTATGTAAATTTTATCATTCTGCTCATTCTAGAAAAGGCATAAGGCTTTATCATTTCAGAGCTAGCAGAACCCAAAACGAAAATCGGACCAAAACCGAAATTGGAACCCAAACCAAGATCGAGATGATACATAATATTCTTCCACTTACGATGCTATTTCCTAGAATAATTTGTGGTTTATTAGTATTGTTGTAAGAAAAAATGTAAGTGGTTGAATTTTATTATCTTTTGAAACAAGGACTCCTAATTGTCGGTCTGATTTCTTTCATTCACACTACACGATACATTTCGCAGTCAGCGATACATTTTGGTGAAGGAAAATTTTGTCATGGACCACCTGACACAATCGGCCCTATGTCAGCCTTCTGATAATAGGTACATGGTTAAAAAAGTTCTTATTATCAAATTCAGTGTTTTTATTATATTTAATTAAACTAATAACTTAATCTCGAGAAAATGTAACATGCTTAAAAAAAATTCTAAATTATGAGTAAGATGCTTAAAAACTAAAAGATGCTTAAAATTCTAAATTATGTGCTATTCCACGTATCATATCAATAGGTGCTGTTTTATTATTTATTATTTTATTAATATTAATTTCTTTAATCATATAAGTTTGTGGTGCTTTGATCCCAGCTAATAGTTCTTCAATTTCTCCCTCAACTGTGTTCTGTTCTTTAATTAAATGTTGCACAAAATGGAAAACTCCTAAATGTTTTTCTTTTAATAATGTATTCCACCTCCTATGTCATGCTTCAACTTTATTCGTTTTTCGTGGAATGCCGTTTTCTGCGTGGTTATGTACTGTCCAAAATGCAGTTCAGGAAGATTACGTCCTAATACATACTTTTATTCAAACCACGTTAAAACTGGCAACAATTCGTTTGAAACCGTCGATTTTATTTCCAAAAAAGTTGGCTCTATTTGTTCCGATGGTAAAAATGCCAACGCTAGAAGTTTACGGCACTCAAAATTGAATGATATGTCTGTTCCATATCCTTTCACCACCAGTTCCTTGAATTTTTCGATATATGGACTGACTTAAATGAAATAAACAACCTTAATTGATGGTCGATGGAAAAACCCGTTTAAATGCATTAATAGCACCAATTTCAAAATCAATTAACTAGTATCGAAAACGACTATTTGCCGTAGGACACACTCAACTAGTCTAAAACCACACTTTCCACGAAAAGTGCCATACGTTTCTAAAGTAAACAAGCGAAAGCATTAGCGATTTTATGAAAACATACTTTTGAAACATTAAGTTATTGGCATAAAGTGTTATGATTAGGGGTTGTATATCCGCGGTTGGTTTTGAAAGTATTTTCAACATAGAGGCAACGGTAAATTCCAAAATGTACCTGGAAATTAGAGAAACTTGCTTAAAAAAGGATGAAAGACGTCTGATTGGCAAACAATACCTCAAAGATACCAAAAACAGATTTTAGAGTGGCCACCACAACGTACTGATCTGTCACCGATCGAAAATCTTTGAAATCATCTAGATTGTCGAGAGCCAAACTTAAGAAGATGGAGAACCAAATACTAAGCTGGCGTCTTAGTTGAGAGTGGCCTTTAATATTATTTTTTGGTGTACGAGTTTATAAATATTATACAGCATATGCTTTCTGGTAGCTGAGCAGCTTAAAGGGTGCAAGATAAAATCAACAATATTTACCACATTGTTGTAAAGTTGAATATACATGTCATAAACGATATGTTTAAAACTGTAATGCAATGCACGTGGAAACATAAATGTCAGTTTTTGCGCCAGCTTTATACCCCATTTAAATGCTTTTGTCTTCCGTACCATAATCATATAGCACTACGAGTATTATGTACTCGCGTTCATATACAGATAATATCATCTTATTATACATTTTTGTCGTTCCATTGTTTCCTCTAAATTAATAGCTTTTCTTTTTGTACACCCATAAGCTTAACACATAAGACGACATTTTCTGACGTTTTGTGTATTTTTTATTTTATTTTTTGTATCTGAGATTAAAGAAAACGTTGATTACATAATGTACTTTACATAAGATAAATATAATTCTACATAAATATTGCGATAGTCCTTCTTTATGGCGTTCAACAGATATCTACGTCTGCTCTGTTTTCACGGGAAACGAAAAGGTTAGTGGATAGGTTCTAAATAAGTAGGAATCTCTACCAATTGAAACGCCAACCATCGTCGGTCCATTTCGATTAACGTCGATCGTTCCAAGTGTAAGACTGTTTAACTTCCCTGACATACGAGTAACGTTGTTTGACCGCTTCATCCGACTTCATTATTTTAACACCGTGAAAATACATTTTTTAATGGTTTCTACGAATGGGTGTCTACAAATATTGGGAAAAAATAAATTAAAAGATGGTTCCATATCAGCTATCAAAACACTACGAATAATACCCATAATGTTCAAAATTTTGGCGTTGCTATCATATTTTTTCGTAACACCAGCATCTAAAGCACTACAAGGTCATATGGGATCTTAGAAAGAGATATTTTCTTAAGCTACTACTTTCCTATTTAATATTCGTTAAAAAATTCCCCGTTTTGCCGGGTAATAAACCGGAATGCACAACGATAGTTTGCGTAAACATAGCGATAATTCCGTTCATATAAGTTCGGATAGCAGCACAGGGTCTAGACGATTAAAGGTAACACAAACCCATCTCATGTTCCAAACGCCCCATCTAGTGGTAATTTTGCAAAGTGTTCTAATAGATTTAATGGGGAAAAATCAAACAATGTCGAGGCATTTATTGATGCGATTTTAGTATACAAGGATTGTTGTAATGTTTCAGAGGAAAATAGTCTCAAAGGTCTCCCTATGCGTCTGGAAGGAACAGCAGCTACGTGGTGGCAAGGCATTAAATCTACTGTTCCTACGGTCAAAAACGTCCACCTTATAAAAAATTTCAAGATATCTTTGGGAAAAAACAGGTTAATCATAAAACGGACTTACCTGCAGGTTCTGCGCTTTCAGAAACAATTCAGCTCGATATGGTTTATGGAAATCTTAAAAATATTATACGTGAGAAAGTAAAACGGGATGAAATAAAAACTTTCGACGATTTAATTAAACTCACCCGACAGGTGGACGATTTTTATGATGAGGGTCCGTTTGAAGGAAAATAAACCAATTGTTATTAAAATCGAAGATATTTGTCGATATTGTCGAAAAACCGGGCATCGATTTTAGGATTGTAGGAAACCGTCTCAGTAAGCATACAGATAGAAATTCAGCAGGTGTTTCAAACCCCGTTAAACACGACATTGAGTTAAAATGTTATACGTGTGGACTGGCGGGATATATAAAAAGTAATTGTCCAAGGTGCAACTTTTCATGTGCGGACATCCCTAATCCATTATCCGCTGAATTTAGTTTGGTCGACGCACCCAACCAACCAACAACGACCTGCTGGGTATTGATTTCATAACAGCATCTAACGTGATTTTGTATTTTTCAAATCACACTATGAGATTTGGTAAGTTGCCAAAGATCAGTAAAATAAATTAGGAAAATCTTATTCAAGCGCCGGTTGAATTTTCTTCAGTATATTTTCTTAGGGATGATGAAGGCTGTACTTTGCTTGATCCGCAAAAGAAATCTGTTAACGATTTATGGTTGAAAAATGACTTGTTGTTCGCCTCGCAAGGTAAACCCACTGAGTGTGCTGAACATAGAATTGAAACGGGGAGTCCGCCTCATAAAATGTCACCATTCAAACGGAATGTAATGAAAAATGAAATTGACGTAATGTTACGAGAGGACATAATCGAGGAATGCGAAAGTCCGTGAGCATCACCAGTGGTAATGTTTAAAAAACCAAATGGTTCATTCCGAGTTTGTATTGACTATAGGGGTCTTAATTCTGTCACTGTGTTGGATAAGTATCCCATGCCCCGGATTGATGAGTTGCTTCAGTTGCAAAAAGGACCAAGTTTATGAGTACATTAGATTGGCGTGCAGGTTCCCGTATCTAAGAGTGATAGGGACAAAACTTCTTTTATCTGTACATTCGGTCTATTTCGATTAAAGCGTATGAGCTTCGGATTGAAAAACGCTCTCGCAACATTTCCGCGAATGATTGACCGCATAAAATCTGAAATTCCTGAGGTGGCCATGTGGGCTTATTTGGACGATATCGTGGTGTTATCCGAGACTTTTTGAGCAACATTTGAATGGTCTTGCTAGAGTATTTGATTGTTTGGCGCAGTTTGATTTAAGAATAAATCGGGAGAAATGTTGAAATTAATCAATGGCGTTCGTACCAGTTCAGAGAAAATTACGGCTATTTCTGAACGACCAGAACCGCGTAACATCCGGGATGTAAAATCATTTTTACAAACATGCAGTTGGTATCGCATTTGTCCCCAATTTCTCCGAAGTGTCGCGGCCACTCATCAATTTGACAAAAAATGGCATTATGTTCATTTGGGACGAGAGTCATCGGGTGGCTTTCAGCCAATTAAAATTGTTGTTGGTGATTGCTCCAATCCTCCAGCAGGCAGATGAAACGAAGCCATACACGCTAAAAACCGATGCAAGCAACTATGCGCCCGGCGCGGTTTTACTCCTGGGGGAGGGTGAAAATGAACGACCAGTAGAATATGACAGCGTGAGGCACTCGCCGTTGTCTGGGCTCTAAATAAGTTCAGAGGATATTTGGATAGTGCAGAAATTACAGTAGGCACAGATCACCAGCCACTTAAATGGTTGATGTCGTTAAAATCACCATCCGGACGTCTGGCCCGATGGGCCTTACTTATCCAAGGATTCAATTTAAAAATAACATATACACCTGGAAAGGAAACTGTAGTCGCGGCCACATTGTCCAGGCCTCCTTTACCCGAAGATGAACAATGTGTAGTTTCTTCATATCATTTGGATTTTCCAACTTATGATATTGAGGAAATTCGAGATTCGCAACTTCAAGATCCATAAATAAACAAAATTATAAAATGCTTTGAAGAATTTGATCATCCAGACCTCGGTAATTACACCGGTTATATTATGTCACAAGGGATTCTGTATCGCTATATTCCTGATCAGGATTCTGAAGAAGCCCAGCTCGTCGTACCAGTTAGTCAATGCGAATTTATATTTTAACGATATCATTGTGACCCGATTGCCGGTCATTATGGAGTAGAAAAAACTATTAAAAAAATTAGATCTCGATATTTTTGGCCAGGAATACAAAAACCCAATCGCAAAATTTATTGGTAAGTGTACGGAGTGTTAGCTATTTAAAATATCAAATTTGAAACCAGCCGGTTTGTTAAAAACTCCTGTTATGCAACAACGCTTCGAAAATGTGGCTGTGAATTTGCTCGGCCCTCTTCCAACTAACAAGGATGGCTATACAAATATTTTAATTGTCGAAGATGCTGCATCTCGTTGGGTGAATTTGTTCCCGATTGGGTCAGCAACTGCGGATACTTGCGCCGGATACTGCGGACATACAATACACCGACGATTTCTTTAATATTCAACAATGACTTACTCCGGTACATCATCCACAAGCTAACCCGGTAGAAAGAAAAAACCACGATCTAAAAACTCAACTGGCTATACTAGTGAAGCGAGACCATCGAAATTGGGTTGAGCCGCTGCCTTCAATACGTTATGCCATAAACACCACCCGATGTGATTCAATTCAACAAACTCCACCTTTTTTGACATTTAGGTGTGAGCATCGAACTTGGGATGATGTCCTCCTTGCTAATAGACCTATTGGGTCTCTAAATAAGCAAATAAGTACAATTCAAAAGTTAAGTGCCCTAGGTTACTCGATGGTTGTGCCTTATAATCCTTACCTCTTGATAAAATTCAATTGTCATATTAATGTAGAATACTGCACATGAAATTACATCGTTTGTTGACAGCAGAAATGCTACTATCTGGTCATGCTACAATAAGAATAATGATATGAGGACCAAGCATTAGAAAAACATGAAACGCTTTGTTAGCATATATTCAGTTACATTTAACTAACCTTGCCACCAGAAGTATCCTTTACAGAATATATACCTGAACATTATACTCTGGATGGCAAAAAATATGAAAAAAACGTAAAAAAAAATGTAATAGTTATTGGGAGGGTTTGTTCTATCAGCCCGTAAGGTTCAAAACGATTCCAATTTAAATTGAAATTGAATTTTGTTCCAGGTGCCCCACGTTTACAATGATTTAAAATTATTTGACGGAAAGCAGTCGAAATAATTATGTCCAGTCAAGTACAATTATTTTATAGTACGCACCTTCCAGGTGAGCAATCGGCCACGGCTTTGAATATTTGCATAAAGTATAAAAATCACATCTGCGAAGGATTTTTTGATAATCATGGATGATGATGATACAGACGATGATCGTCAAAGGAGAGTAAAACATGAATTGAAAAAGGTAGTATTGCTGGAATACTATTGCCGAGTGGGACAACTTTACATCGAGCATTTAAGTTGTTAATAGAAATAAACAGTTATTCAACATGGCATATTAAAAATAAGAAACAGAGAGATCATTTGTACAACACAGACATACACATTTGGGGTTGGGATGAATGTTCCTTGATTCCAAGTAGTCAAGAAATGGTCGAAGAACTACTTAAAGATTTATGTAAAAACTACCGGTCGTAAAATATGAGTCACCAGCAAAGATTATTACCTCGGCATTAATATGGGCAGAATGTACCAAATTTCAGCTAACACAAAATATGAGAATATCTAATATGGATCATGCGAATTGGTTATTGAACGTTGGCGATGGCATCATAAATACTTTAGAAATACCAGATAATTGGAAATCTGAGTCTATTTCATATTTTTTTTTATTAACAATTATATCTAGGATCCTTGATGTTCGGATATGGCAAAATGCGATAATACACCGATAAAATGATTAAAATGCGATTAAATTGGAAGTTCAGGGATTTACTATGAAAAATCTAGCATGTGATCCCTCTTCTGATATCGATTTTAATTTTAGGTATTGAGTTGTACATTCACTGCCCTAGTTTCATCCTATTATCAATTAGCAGCATCACATAATTCGAATGTTTAAAGTTCATATGAACTGGGTGAAGTTAGACCAATCCGTAAACTGCTGGATCCCGTATTTATAATTTGTCATGTTAAGGGGCTAGGATTTTGAGTTGTGGCACTAACTTTCATTGCTTCCTAATATGACAAATTATAAATATGGGACCCAGCTATTTACGAATTGGTCTAACTTCACCCAGTTCATATGACGTTTAAACATTGAAATTATGTGATAATGATTTTTCAAATTTTTTTTCGGCAAAATTTACTGCTAACTTCAGTAGCATAAGTTCTGAGCCGTAACTAAAATTCTTGTTTGAAAAGTTGTGTTGTAAATAAAATTAGTTTACAAAAATCGTGTTTTGAGGTCTAATCAGCGGATCGAGTGATACGCGGACTTGATTTACCACAAGCGGTCGAATTTTGTTGGGCATGCCGCCGGGTGTGAGGTTGGACCAACATAGAGTCATTCAGAAGATGAGAAATATTTAAGGGGATTCCAATCAAGTTTACGAGACAAGAGAGCCGACAGCAGCTCCGTCAAAACTTGTTTTAATAATAATAACATCACGGCAGAAATGAAATCAATAAGTGAGGAACTTTGCAAGTTAAAACTGGAAAATTAATAGTTACGGAACCACCCAAAACAAAATTAAGAAGAACCAAGAATACATATCGATGCATACTTTGAACCATAATCATACATTGTTTGAATTACGTCCGTTACAAAAATTAATCATCGTAAAGCAGTCGTTGCCAGAAAATGATAAAGAAGCGCTTAAAACGGATCCAAATATTAAAAGTTGGAAAAACATAAAAAATTTATTACTTCGTGAATTAAAAAAAAAATGTCTAGTGCAGACGTTCATCGACAATTACAAAGAAGGAGAATCAGCAAATAAGAGAGCCTTTGTGAAGACTTTCTAGAAATGAGGGAGAGTAGCGTATAAGGCAAGGTAGAGGAAGAAGTTATTTCTTATTACGTCATCAACGATATTGACGACCTGGAGAAGATTGAACTAGAAATACATTAAAACATTCTAAGCTTAGCCTGTAGCTTGGCATTCTGTGCCAAACCAATTTGGACGTATGGTATCCAACTCTGGGGCTGTACTAAACAAACAAATCATTTAATTATTCAACGTTGTCAAAACAAATTTCTACGTGCACGAATGCTTACCGCTGTGTAAACAACGAAGAGAGTTACACAACGACATAAGCAATACAACTTCGTGACATAACACAAGAACTGAGACGCCCTGAAAGAATTAAACCGCATGAGCTAGTCATTTAACAAAAGAAGCTTCGTTATTGGAAACAGAGTTGCTCCCGGAAATTTGTTCCGCTCACTTCGTCCATTTTAGGCCCGTTGCACACTTGAGCTATGTTTTTAACTGATGTGAGCTATGTTTCGATTTTACAGCTTCCAATCAAACCCAATCTGTAAAGCAATACATTTAAATGTTTTGTTTTGGCCTTGGGTAAAATTAATTAGCTTACATCGCCGAGAAAATGAGCGATGTGAGCTATGTTCTATCCCACAGGTTTAAATAAAGAAATTAAATAAATCGAGGCGTACGAGTAGCTTGAGCCAAGCCTCACAAATTCGATTTCACTTATTTAAATTTTGCAATATATACGTGCACTCTACGTTCAAAGGAAAATATTGTTGCTGTAGCAGCTAGTGTTGATGAAGACGACAAAATCTGCATCTCTCCCAGGGCACAGCATTGGGATTGTGTTATTAGACTACGTGGACGGCTTTACGCAAGGATCTAGTGCAACAACGGAAACTAAACGCTTTGCCAGAGCGTAGAAGTTCTGAGGAGCGAATCTGAGACCATCTTGAGGAAAATCTGTTTTGTTGCCGAACAATTGTGTTCAGCAACGAAACTCATTTTTAGGTAAATGAGTACGTTAATAAGCAAAATTGCCACATTTGGTGTGATGGGCAGCCATAGGCAATGCAAGAACTGTGAATATACATAAAAAAAATCCATGGTTTGGTGCGGGTTATGTGCCTGTGGAATGATCGGTTTGTATTTTTTCAAAGATGACGATGGCCGCAACGTTACCGTCAATGGCGCGCGCTATCGGTCGATCATTTCTGATTTTTTTTTGTCCAAAATGCATCTACTGAATGTAGTCGATATATGAACTTATTGCGAAATGAGTTCGGCGAGTAATTTATCTCACGTTTCGGTCCGTTGAATTGGCCGCTTAGACGGTTTATTGGGCTACATGAAGTGGGTGGCGGAAAGGCGTGATTTTTTTTATTTCATTCTGATGCTAAAACGAGTCTTTGTGCCAAATTTTAAATTTCCATCATGACTTTTAATTTCTAGCGTTTTCTCGTATTTTCTAAACTGAATCTAAATCACCCAAAAGGTTATATGGGGTCTTATAAAGGGTATGTTCTTAGGCTCACTTCATTGCTAATCCGCTTGGGTGACAGTCGTTTTATCGTAAACAATTTATAGTGTTTCAATTTAACGTGAACATTTTATCGTAGAACAGTTTATCTTGGACACTATTTACCGTGGACACAATTTATTGTGTGGACAATTTATCGAATGCCAGTTTATCGTAGTTTGTAAAATTGACCGTATAACAAAATTATGTGTACATAAAAAATTAAAGTGCCTTCGGCTTATAAAATTTATGTTGGGTGGAACCGAGATTCTTAAATGATATATGGAAGAAGCTCTAAAATATGGCCACCTGGGTGTCGAACTCGGTCATTTCTTAACCTATCGGTTTCATGGGATTTTGTATTTTGAATATAAATGAGATTCTAAAACAGTTTTTGGAAGTTCTGGAATATGGCTACTTGGACCGGAACTCGGTAGTTTCTTAACCGATATTGATGATATTTTGTAAGTTGGATCGAAATGAGATTCTAAAATGATTTTTAGAAGAAGTTCTGGAATATGGTCACCTGGGGCAGAACTCGTTAATTTCTTAACCAATTATGATGGGATTGAGTATGTTAGATGGAAATGGAATGCTCAACTGATTTTTGGAAGAAGTACTGGAATATGGCCACCTGGGACGGAACTCGGTAATTCATTAACCGATTATATTGGGATTGGGTATGTTGTATGGAAAGGAGATTCTTAATAGGTTTTTGGAAGAAGTTCTGGAATATGGCCCATTGGCACCGAACTCGGTAATTTCTTAACCGATAATGGTAATATTCTGTTTATTGGATTGAAATGGTATTCTTAAATGATTTTTGGAAGAAGTTCTTGAATATGGCCATCTGCGAAGGATCTTGGCCATTTATAAACTACTACTACAATTATGATGAGATTGGATAAGTTTGATGAAAATGGGATTCTAGAACGATTTTTGGAAAAAGTTCTGAAATATGGCCACCTTGCCGACTGATATTCGACGAAATCAAGAAATGGCTGGATTAGTATTATCGAAATATTTGTAGTTAACATGAGTAAAGGGTTATTATACGTTGTACATATGTAGATGATAGACGGGTTTCACAACTACTTGCCACCACATTTTTTACTGATATATAACGGGTTTTGCAATTGGAATGATACAATTTAAAATGGTTATAAACACTGTGTATTATTATTTGACATTTCTTATGTCATTTGTGTTGAGAAATTTATGATGAACATTTTTATTGAAAATTTTTATTCAGTGATGAAGCTCATTATTGGTTGAATGGTTATGTAAACAAACAGAATTGTAGAATTTGGAGTGACGAAAATCCACACGAAACTGTTCAGACACCATTACGTCCAGATAAAGTTACTGTGTGGTATGTAATCCATGCTGGTGGAGTGCGAGTGGCCCATATTTATTTGGAGAAAATGGTCGAAGAGTAACAATCAACGGAGAACGATACAGAACAATGTTAAATGATTTGTTTCCTGCTGTTGTTGAGAATAATCTGGAAGATATGTGGTTTCAAGACAGTGCCACCTGCCACACAGCAATAAAATTTGGTGATGAAATTATCCCAAAATTTGGTCCAGTTAATGATCCTCCCAGGTCGTGTGATTTAACACCTTGAGATTTCTTTCTTTTAGGATATGTTAAGTCACAAGTTTATGCTGCTAATCCAAGCAATATTGAGCAACGTTGAACGTGCTATTGATGAAATAGAGCCAAATTTATGTGAAAAAGTGATAATAAATTGGGCTAACACCTTTCAAATAAAAATAAATTTTGGTCTCACTGAATAATTTATGTGTTTTTTTTTCAATTTTTATTGTATCAGTCCTATTGGAAAACCCTTTATATAGTTCTAGTGAAATGTCAATCATTTATGAATGCGTTTATATAGAAAATACGTGCCTGCAACCTTCGGATTGGAGAACAAAATTAGAAGAATAGTTCATGTCTCTTTGTTGTTTAAAAACAGAGCGTACGGAGTTCTAACTACGATGGTGCCACGACATACCTTGTGAGCGCCTCTGCTTTGAACATTTAAATCATCCAGTAATATTTTGACGTCGTATTGTAGTATTTTACTCACAGTTCCATGATGTTGTTTGTAGAACGCATGCTTGATTTAATCTAGTTTATCTTCACTTGGTGCTTGGATATTGGCGAAATGCCAAAGTGACGCATGAAGTTAATTACGAATTGATGATGTTAGTGATGAATAGTCCAACTCTAAATTCGGGCTTGTTCGCTATTGCTTCCACAACGTGCGTTCCGCGTGTTTCCGGTTATAATCGACGAAGCTATTGCCAATTTTTTCTCTTGTTCCAAAATATTAAGTTCTTATTGAAATATTTGTTCAAAATGTAGGTGGAGGCTTTCCGTTTTGATTGTTTCATTTTAGAATGTTCAAAGAAAACAAAACTTTTTATTCGTTAAGAAGTTTTCGTACTCTATTAAAAATGAGAATGTTTGATAGCGATCGGATTGCATTTCGCCAATTTTTTATTTTTGTAAAATTCTAAGATTTTCAGTTCAATATCGTCAATCTAATTAAATTATATTTGAAGGTAATATGAGGGCGAAAATTATTTGATTAATACGCTCGTTAGGTAACTCTAAATGGATAAGGCGGTCTATTGAAAACGAATCAAGAAGAATTCTACTTCTGCTTATTGACACTACGTGTCAAAACCAATACCTCATCCGCTTCTGCTCTCCAGGTTAGGGGCGACGTAAGCAGGCGTCTATCTTGGGCTCATGATGTAAAGAAGTTTCTGGTAAGACTGGATGCTTTAACATCTATCACTAGCCTGTTCCAGGTGGCCATATTCCAGAACTTCTTCCAAAAATCATTTGAGAATCCCATTTTCGTCCAACATACCCAATCTCATCATAATCGGTTAAGAAATGACCCAATTATTATACGAAATACATTATGAAAAAAGTTTTATATTTTAAGATACTTCAAATCCAAGACATTAATTGTGATATACGAGAAACTGTCCTCACGATAAACTGTTCTACGATAAATTAATCTACGACAAACTGTTCTACGATAAATTGTTCTACGGTAAATTGTTCACGATAAACTGACAGTAAATCAATCCGCTTTGAATCTACTGAATTTTAGTAAAAGATTAATACAGGGTGTCCGCCGGGAAGGTATACTACTTTGTTTGTTTATGTTTTTTGGTTAAATGAAAGAGAATGGATCTTATATTGATAAATGTTTTATTTAATGTCGGCAATTATGTATGGAATACAATATCAGATAAATGTCCGCCTCTGTTAGCCTCACAAATGCGAGCCCTTTTGAGCACATTTTTCATTACATTCTCACACATTTCACGCGGTATTTCATTAATTTCATCACGAATATTTTGTTTGAGTTGCTCAAACGTTTCTGGTTTGTTTGCATAAGCCTTGCTTTTTAGATATCCCCACAAAAAGAAGTCCGGAGCAGTCAAATCAGGCGACCGTGGAGGCCAATCAACATCACCATTTTTTGAAATAACTTGTTGTGGAAAGAGTTCTCGCAGTAATTCCATTGTAATCCTGGCTGTATGGGACGTCGCACCGTCTTGTTGATACCACATGTTAATCAAGCCCAAAGTATGCAGTTGTGGCGTTAAAAAGTTTTCAATCATATCACGATATCGCTCCCCATTCACAGTTACCGTTACGCCGTTTTCATTTTCAAAGAAGTAAGGTCCCATGATTCCTCCTGACCAAATTGCACACCAGACTGTCACTTTTAATGGATGTAAAGGTGACTGTTGAATAATGTGAGGGTTTTTCATTGCCCAGAACCGGCTATTCTGTTTATTCACATATCCACTTAAATGAAAATGTGCCTCGTGACTCATTATGATTTTTTCATGAAAATAGGGGTTGACATGGGCGAGCTGTAACATCCTATTGGCACGATGGTTTATCGAATATTTTTCCATAATAAATTTGCCACGTGCGTCTGCTTCACGACTGTCAAGTATGAACTGTCAATACTAATATTCGCCTAAATCGCGGCAAAACAAAGTAGTATACCTTCCCGGCGGGCACCCGTTATTAAATATTACTCCTTTCTATAGCGTAGAATAGAATTCAAGCGGCGACCCCATCCTCTGCGTCTAAAAACCGAATAAAATCTTCTGTACAATTTTTATGATTGCCAAAGTTTATCGTGTGTTACGAGTAATTATTGCTGCGGGGTCTCATTCAATAAATCATTAACAACTTATCTAAATTTATCTAAATAGGAAAAGATAAATATAAATGAGTCTATGGAATATGATAATTTTTCCAATAACTCTACGTTGCGGCGCTGTTTATCTGGATAAAATATTTTGCATAAACATACATACATATATGAATAGAAACATAAAATCTGGGTCGTTATCGTTTATACAAAATTTTGTATCATCATGTTAAATCTAATCGTTTCGTTTACTCGTATGAACAACCAAATACTAATCAAGTACAATTTAATTATTAAAGTGTCAAAACTACTTGATAACTACTTGCTTGCGCTGCTAAATAATGAAACAGTTTTCAACTCGAACGTGAAACTATACGACAATATCCACATAACACCGTAACTAGTTTCATAGTCGGCTGCAATATTTCAATTTAGAAATACAAATTTTTAAATGAAAAATTGTATAAACAATTCTGCACAGGTATGTTGAGTATACCTATATGAATATGCATATGTGAAATAAATTCATATCATACTCAGGTGCACTACCCCTTCTATAATATATCTTCTGGTTGTTTTTTCAGTGTGTTGATTATGTGTGTGTGTAACAATGGTATGGAAGATATAGCAAAAATAAATTACTTACCCAGTTTTGAATAGCATTCCTTAAAAAATACATCACCATGAATGGCACTTAATAGTCCGAGTGCGCCTTGTGGAAATTCCGTCAGCAAAAATAATAACAGTACAGCCAACAACATTTTCGTGGTACGATCCGTTTGCTTCTCTTTATCTAATAATTTACTATTCTTGCGTTTCTTATCTACTTTGCCGTCGACCATAATTTTCATATTATTTGAATTGCCCATTAATTGCTTGCGCCGATGTTTCGCTTCGAGCAATGCTTTAATTAAACGTAAACTTAATATTGTTAAGGCAAAACATGGTATTATTTTGATGATTACGCTGTACACCCAAAAATTAGCGGTTAATAAATTCGTATTCTTGTTTGCCAACTCACTATACCCGACAATATATAGCGTGGCATTGTGCCCCTCATCCAGCGACATATTTGGCTTAAATTTATTACCATCGTTGGCTAACAATACCGTAACTTCGGTGATACTATACGATAAATACATTGGGATTGCTATAATTGGGCATATGACATACGCACTGGCGATTGTGATTAACGTTGTTCGCATTTGACACCAAAGACGATTTTTTTGTGGATGTGCAACCGCAATGTAACGCCATACAGCCAGTGTTACGGTCAACCATATCGAAACGGTGTGACATACTTGGGCGAATATTGAATGTGACAGTACGATAAATGCATTTCGGTAACATAACTTTTCCTTTCGGGTGTACACGAATATGTTCGGCAGTAGATATTCGATAATTGAATATGGAATATAATCGATCATCACCAATAAATCAGCTATGGCTAAACCAGTTAGGATAGCATTTGTTGGTGATCTCATTTCACGTCGTGTTAACACGATGATATTTAAGCTATTTGCTATACATCCGAATATGCAGACCAATAAGCTAATATATCCGTGGGCCGTCGAATATCTGTAATGAGAAGAAAATGAAATATCTGCATTAGTTAAGGAAAACGAGGCCAAATTCAGTACTTAAATTTAGTAATAATAATTATAATTCACTTTTATTGTGCGACAAAGAGGTCTTCTAAATTATCAAAATAAATCCCTTCCCAGCTAGAGATACCATACATGACAATCGGTCCGACAAAAGTGTGGTTCAGTTTTCTTAGAACTGGCGAAGATAATAAACTTTATGAATTGCAGTTATGACTTGTATTTTTGATTAATTAATTGTGAAGACAAATATTTAGTTTCACTAACAAATTCAATTTCAAAGCATTATGAACAACCCTGATTCATGGTACATATGGTTCTCCGAAGTCAAAGTAGTGCGTCGACAAAATACATTATTCTTGATTTATCACTAATAGAAAGTCTATGATAGAAGCATTATTAAGAATCCCTTTGGAATTGTATAACGTGTGTAAACCATCGTAATAAGCCTAAGTTAAACCTAGATCGTCCGCAAAAGTTGTCGCAGTACCATTAAGGTTGACTTAAAAGATGGAGTTAAAATAAATTACAAAATAATCTTTCATTAAATTGATCCTTGGGGAACACCACTTGAGAGACGTGTCAGACTTAACAACTTGAAAGCAATCATGTAGATAAATTGTGAACCATTCAAAAAAATTTAATAAAATAACTGATTGAGTTTTAATCACTTTCGTTTATTGTGACAATATTGGTAATTGATCACAGATCGAGGATAGTGATTACATCACTGTCGCAGACTTAAACAAACTAAAAAGGAACAATCGAGAAGTATAAATTTTGAAGTGAACCTGCTGAAGAATTTTATGATTTATTTTCATCCACGATCCACAAAAATAAAACTCTAAACCCAGCTCAAAAATTCCAGTATTTGTGGGGTTTTCGAGAGATGAAGCGTTAACCTTTTAAAACATCTTCTTGTATGTACGTTGTACACCGTACAGTCATTCATCAAAACTTTTATCGATCTACCATCAATCAATTAAACATCGTAGCTGATTCGCATGTCAATGGACAAAGCCGACAAAGTTATCCGTGCACTAAAGGCTATTGGACCTGAAGCAGAAGCATTCAAAAATAAGATAAGGAAACGAGATACAATACCGAGACATCGAATATTGAGTGTTCCACCTATCAATAAATAATAGATTTTTTGATGAAAAGAGCGGATGCTTTGGATTCAGTGAAAGGCTACCCTCGAGAAATAGTGGTCCAGAAGAAATCATATCCGAAAACATTTACCAGTGCCATGATGGTGTGTTCCGCGTGCAAGAAAGATGGTTATCATTTGTTCACGTGTCGAAAATCCAAAGAATGCATCGTTGAGAAGCCGAAAAACCTTTCCTCAATTGTTTAGCCGAGTCACATACCGTATACCAGTGTAGATCCAAGGGAAGATGCCGATATTACCGATAAAAACACAATTCGCTGTTACATTTAGTCATCGCTGCCGTAGGTTCCATCATTTTTAATTGTAACCAATAACGCAAACCTCATCTTGTCTGCAGAGTGCGAGATATAAGTGGCCAGTCGCAACTATGTCGAGTAATACGTGATTCTGGATCCCAGAATTCTTTCATAACGGTAGCTTTTGTACTGAAACTAGGACTGAAATGCAAATAGGAAAGAATTAGCATTAAAGGTTAGCTGGTCAAAAACTGTTAGGAATAGTAAGAGTCATCGTATTGACATGCTTCAATCCAGTGCAAAAAATGCTTGGCTAGAGAATGAATGTGTTTCGTCATTATATCATTAGCTGTTATAAGTCCAGAGTAGATGAAAGATTCCATCAACAAAATTTATGCTCACAATACACATCTCGATTAGATGTTGACAAGGAATATGTACACCACACGCGCCAGAATCGAGTCAGTGCGATACAATTACTATCGATAAAAATATGTTAAGACAAAACATTGAGAAGTTTTTGGGAGTCCGAAAATACTTTAAGGCCTACTCCTTTATTACCGGAACACTACCACTACCACGAAACTATAAGATAATCACTACATGCTAAAGTTCTCTTCAAAAACTATCAAACGATTACACGGGATGGGGAGAAAATTTATGAACAATCCTAATTTGCAGGAGCAATATGTTGAGTTTACGGAGAGAAGTTAATCCGCCAAGACCTGCTGCTATCGGTAAATATGGATACATCCAAGCGATTGCAAATTTCATCGCTTCGTGTGGTGCCAAACATCGATCGCACCAATAATGCATTTTGAACTGAAGACACTAAGTCATCAGTACCATATTTGGCGACAAGAGTGATCTTGCATCACAAGTATTACAAAGAGACACATATATATGCAGTTGATTTATTAACTGGGACTTTCTTGTACATTGGTAAAATCTGGATTCAACCTCCAGAAATGGTCATGAAATTCATCCGATTATTAGACAAGATAAATGTAACTGAGTTGTTTCCGTCAGCAGAAATAATTATCTACCACATCAATCTACAAGAGACAATATGGATTTTTGACCCTTTGGGTTTTTTTATCACCTTATATAATAAAATTAAGAGTTTTTTTTTCAAATGTTGTGGCTGCTAAATTTAAATGAGGCGACAAGTTACCAAACAAAATAACAAACCATTATAGGGATAATGCAAACGATCTATCAACTCTGATGATACCATGGTGCCTCTTTATGACTAATGGAAGGACATCAGTTTATTAGTTAAATGGTGTCTTGTTGGTAGTTCGATTAATAAAAAAAATTCAGAAATTTTGGAGATACCTCTGATAGGAAAGTGACGGCGCATTGCACCCAAGCTTAACCCAGCTGAATGCGCTACGGAGGGGTTACATCCAAATGAGTTTAAAATCCATAAACTCTGGTCGAATGGGCCAGAATTTTCTGAGCTTAGAAGCTGAGGACTAGCCTAATTAACGAAAAACAGAAACTACAATTCAGTGATCGAAGTAGCGAACAGATAAAGTAGAAGTGACTACCATCTGTTTAGAGGAATCGAAAACGTTGCTCAAACAAATATGCAGCACGCATTCCAGTTTTGATAAGGTTATACGTAAACTGATCTCTATCGGAAAGTTTGATTGCTTATGCCGCAAGAAAACAACTGAACCAACCAGTACAACTCGATGTGATTGGCAAGCAGCAGAAGTCGAAATTTTATGTTAATCACAATTGAAGCCTGCCATTGAAGGAAGAAATCATTGATATAAATAAGGGCAACGCAGTTTCTTGTAAGAGCACAATTAAATCATGTCCATTTTTGGAGAGAACGGCAGTTTTGCGAGTTGGTGCTCGAATCGAGAAGACAATTGTTCCTTACTATAAGCGTCATCCAATAATTTTGTCAGCCAATCCCAATGTCGCAAAACTAGTAATAAAAAAATAACACCAAGCTAAGCTTGGTACGTAGAAAATACTGGATTGCCAAATGTAAACATTTAGATCAATAATACGAAGCTGTGTCCATTGCTTTAAACAACGACCACAAACAAAGAGCCAACTAATGGGTAACCTGCCTAGAAAGAGGCTAAAGCTGACTCGAACATTTGTATAAATAGGTTTTGATTTTTCGGGTCTCATATCAACTTATCCGAAACGCGAGAGAGGCCAACGAGTGGAGTAATCGTACATTCGCTTAATCATTTGTCTAAGTACGAAGGTAGTTCATTTAGAGTCGTAGGAAATTAGTCCACCGCGTCATTTTGGCGCGCATTGTAGTGATTTTTGAAAGGAAAATGGCGGTAGTTTTCAAGGTGCAGCCATTCTTAAAGGAAATAAATATGATTCTTAAAAATAATCTAGAATTAGTATTTCAACGAAATATCCAATTTTGTACTTCAACGATACCAGGTTACTTCATATTTTACACCAGTCGTATTGCACCACATTTTGGATGAATTTGGGAGGAGGGCGTAAAAACTGCAAGGAGCTAACGTTACTGGTACAAATTGAAGGCTTGCGAAATTCGAAACCATTCAAAAGCTTAGGGGAAAATAGTTAACTCGCAACGCTAAACACCACAAGATCCAAGGAAATTCAAAGAACAGTTTTGGTAACGCTAAGAATCTCACTAAACACTTCCACCCAAGAAATACTTAATCCAAAGACGGAAAATAGAGAGCTAAGAACAAACGTGGCCGATGCTGAGATCTGCTGCGAAGAGATCTGCTGTTCATGGTCTGTAAGAATTGTTATATTTTGACCTATATTTATGGTCAGTTACATTCCGCCTCAAACAAGTTTGCTAACGCAAAACGTACCGTTTTTTGTCGTTGCATTAGAGAACACCCAAAGTCATTTTTCGATGCTTCAGGTTGAATAGTTATTGGCAATTTGGGATTGAAAATCTGTACCTGTGTCGCTTGTGAAATTTTTTGTTTAGTTCGATCAAGAAATTCGCAGTGAATTTTTTTCCACAAGATAACGATTTCATTAATGAGCGAAATGGAGCAATTAACTCTGTATATTGGAGAATGAAGTCCCGGGAATAAGTCAATGTACTCAGATTTTCTCGAGTTCCACGATTCACCGGATCTCTAATGTTTTGATTCTCCTGAATTGCGAATTGCTGCAAAATTTCTGTCATGTTCCTTTAACGCCTTGCCAGTGATGAGTCATCAATGTATATATATATATATATATATATATATATATATATATATATATATATATATATATATATATATATATATATATATATATATATATATATATATATATATATATATATATGATATATATATAGCAAAGCATGCTCTAGGACCACCACACGCAATGAAACATTGTCAATATAAATAAGTTATAAAACCCCCAAAAGCATTGAGAAATATTTTTGGAGGTAGAATTATAAAATTCTGGCACTTCCGAAATATATGCAGAGGTTGTACGTAAACCTCTCCACGCGTATCTAACTTAAACTGTATTGCAGACTTTTTCACCAGTAGCGAGCGTAGCCATCAAACATAATTTATAAATTTGTATCTTGAACTAGCAGGGTCATCCTCAATTGTATCAATAACCAGGGATTGCTCCCTATTCAAAAGCCATCTCAAGATCAAAATTTAAGACTTTTCGTCGAAATTTATTCTTTCACACAACAAGAGCAGGGCGTCTGCCATAAGTTGACATATACAGTTGTGGCGTTTAAGTTGATTTTTGTAAAACCGACCAGCAGACGTCATCATAAATTATTACGCGGATATGCTGTACTTCATCTGGTTCACTGCAACCTCAGCAATTCAACACATTTCAACCGTTTTTTTCAAAATCCAAGTTGCCTGATTTAAACAATCGCACCTGCAGATCGGCCCCCAGTACTCCTAATACGATCCTATTCCGTAGCATCGTATCCGAAACCAGGCCAAACTCCCAACTTTTGATTAACTTTGAAATATTTGTAAGGAAAAGATCGAATGGTCCCCTTCCTTCTGTGACTTTGTATAAAATAAGTAACACTCACGCGGATTGCAATATTCTTCCAAATTGGCAAACACTTTTTTATGCCTGCTTTTCGCTCTTTTGTTTCAATTCAATGTCAATTCCCATTTAAGACCAGAAAATCAATCGCGTTTTTACCAAACTTGGTATTTATTAAAACTCTTGAAATTTGACCTAGCGATACTAATGAAATTGTATTTCAAATATTATTTGCAGCCAACAATCAAATTTTGGAAGCATTTAGAAAATTGTTCTTTATTTTCGGCGACGAAACCTATACGAATATAAATATTTGTACCTTGGTAAATAGAAATCGATGAAATTGAAAATACTAGGGAAGAGTCAGCTGACCATAAATTTGTATAACAAGTTTTCTCGGAAAAAAATTTTAAAATTCCAAAATTCGGCAGAATTCAAATTATTTTCCACATTCTTGAACACGTGCTTACCGTTATAAATATTTACATATGATACTTGTGCATAAATTAAATACTTCCGCCAGCATCTTTAAAAAGTAAATGATTTTAAGTTTCACACATCATCGAATAGACACAGCCTGTTATCAAAAATAATTTTTTTTAATTAAAGTTTTGTTTTTTGTACCTACTCGTAGTTCTTCGGCGTGAGCAGATGTTCTTATCTCGCGTTATAAACAAAATAATTATTTTTACAACTTTCCGAAAGTAAATTTTCTATTTTCTTTTTTTATTTGAAAAACAAAAAATGTTATTTTTTAAATTCCGGGCTGAGATGTAGTTGTGGAAGTTTGTATGCTTTGAATTTACACTCGTATTACTCGTATAAATGTGAATTAAAAACATGATCTGGTTTTGTTTTTCTCACCTCGAATATATTTTTTTTTCATCAAATTTCAATTTAGGAAAATTTGCACGTGCTGTTATCACGTAATATTATTATCAAAATCATAACTTTTATCCCGCCTAATATGGTATGCGCTGATGTGGTTTGTACTTAAGCAAAATGTTATTCTAGATGTATGCGGTCGTGTATTTTGCACGTAATTCGTACGCAAATTATTTTAATGTTGGTAGGTTTAGTCAGTATTTTTGTTAACTCCAGGAAAGTTTGGCCGTTGGGCGATTTTATGAGTGAAACGTCGAAATAATCAATCAGATTAGATTGTAGTGTATCCGTGTTGCGCCGTATGATCAACCTCTACCACTAACTTTCACAACATCGGCCCTCGAAACGTATAGCACTAAATTCTCACTGTTTAAACAATCTTAATAAATTTTATAATTTTAATGTACTTGTTCATCATTGCTATATATAAGTACAAATTTATATTCGAATTTGACATACAATAAAGGCGAAAGTAATAATAAAATCTAACATAATTGCAGTGTTACTTAAACTATATTAAATTGAGGTTGGATTACAACATTCCTCCCCGATAAGACGAAAAATCATGAAGTGATTGGTCGAATATAAATTTAGTTTATTAAATTATTAAATATAAATTTAATTAGCAATAATTATAATTAGAATTTTTTTTTCCAACATAATTCCATAAAATCTTATTCCATCCACATTCTTTTGGAAGTATCAATTTTATTCAAGATGTTGATTCCACTTCAAAACTCCACAAAAGTGGAAGCGATTTCGTTTTTTAATAGAATTTGATGACCGACATTATAATTCGATTCGTATCGATCTAATGCTTATCGTATGAAATTTTCAAAGTGTTTTTCTTTTTCAATAAAAGATCCAGGAACCTCGTAGTTTACTTTTGAGCTCAGAACAGTAATTGTCACAGTTATAAACGGGTTCCGAAGGTTTACTGAATACTGATGGTAGTGGGGCCCGCGAAGTATTCCATAGATTTTTCCATAGATTAAAATCATATACGCATACAAATCCAATTGGACTTCTGCTAATTCTAATTGAAATTTCAAAGCCTTTCTATGTAGTTGGGTGGAGTACACTGTTATGATTTTTAATTTGCGTAATTGTCAATGAAAAGTAAAATATTATGTTTGATTTTCCATCATTTTAATTAGTTTAGAAAACATAGAACACATTTTAAAATAATTTACAAAATTTGTACATAATTTTAATTCAAAACATTGAAATAAATTAAAAGTGAGATAGAAACAAGAGACAGAGATATATTCGTTGAATTGACTGATATCAGTATATTTATTAGACGTACATTAAATTGTCTTAATTAAAATGGCAGAAAAATATTGTAACTTTTAACTGAATTGAAAACTAACATTTTAATTGACAAATCAAGAAGAAAACAATTTTATAGTAACATAATCATACATTTTTAACCAATATATTGTACTAAGATAGTCGGGATACAAACCAAATATACTAAACTCAAACCATTTTGAATTTCTCACTAATTTCCAATAAGAATTTTTTTAGTTTCATATGAATTAAGAAAATTTCCAGAGATTTTTCTAGATTGAAAAATATACTGAATCAACTTAAATTTGGAATTTTCTACTTTTAGAAACAAATAAGAACGTCCTTTTACAGCAGTAAAACTTGACGATAAAAATTCGTAGCAATAAACCAGTGCAATATTAAAACTAGATTGGTTTAGGTAGGTGCTTAATCAACAACTTCACGAATTAGCGAGAATTGAATCACAATCTCCAGATATGGTCGCCAATGGCCATCAAAATTTAGTATAAAAAACCAAAAATTCTCCTGATTACTAATAGGTGACACTGACCTAAATAACAAACTTCGGAAATGGCTAATATTCGTCATCTAAATTTGAGTAAAAATAAAAATCACTACACCTACAATATGAAAATACATAGCAATATTTCCGAAGTCGTACACTATTAGCACTAGGTGGTTGTAGTTAGGTGACTCAATGACCAACTTCGTGTACTAGCCAGGCCTGAATCACAATCTTTGGGACTGGCCGATAGTGGCCATCCAGATTTGAGTAAAAATGACATCAGTACACAAAGAATATGAAAATTCGTAGCAATAAACAATCCGGCCGATATTATATGAAGTTGGTCATTGAGTCACCTGATTAAACCAATTGGTACTTACAATGCTTGACTTCGGGTTTTTTGATACAAAGTTTTATATTCTAGGGGTTCTTTTGTCATTTTAACTCAAGTTTGAATTTAAACCTTTCTCTTGTTTTATTAAAATATTTATTCTAATCGTTTTAAAGTTCTAATCTGTTATAATAAAAATCTCGATAATTTCTACACAATATGTGGTTGAGTTTGTTTATAAATTTTTATTTAAAATTAGGTTTGAGTCATTTTCTAAAAAAGCTCATACAAAATTTCCAATACGATTAATTTGTTTCCTATTTGAATTTGAAGTTACAGTGTGATACTCATACATACATAACATCTATGGAAAGTCTGGAATACTTCACACCCAAGTGTTGGTTTAAGACCGAAAACAATTTCTAATGGCATGAAACCTGTAGAAGTGTGCGGAGTAGTATTGTACGTGAACATGGCGGCGTATGGGATCCATTGATCCCAGTTAAAAGGATCTTTTGCCGTGAAATTACGAAGAAATTCCGCTAAAGTCCTATGTGAGCTTTCCAGTGCACAGTTCAATTGCGGATGATATGTCTAAGTATTCAGTTTCTTTATAGCAAACAGTTTGCATAAATCTTGAAACATTTCACTCTTGAAGTTTGAGCCTTGATCTGTATGTAATAATTGTCTGCAGTATCCCGTACTTGTATAGAAAATTTACTGACAATGCACGGGCGACAACAGATGTTTCTTGAGACGGAATAGGTAATGCTAATGAAAACTTACTTAAATCGTCTTGAAGAGTTAAAATATATTTGTTTCCTCGGTACGACTCTAGTAGTGGTCCAACTATGTCAAGGAATACTCTTTCGAAGGCATTGGAACTTAAAATTTAACTTGGATAGTAATTTGGGAAATGAATAGTAACATTTAATTCGTTTAATAGTTCTAGACACGCCTTGGTGCCCACCAAGTGAAGTACAATGGAATTCCTTAATCACCCGCTCTATATTTGCTACCGAATTCAAATTTATTGTATTCTGATTAGCATCCATAGCGAGGTTACTTGAAATGTTATCTAAATTAGTAGTTTGATTTTCCCGCACGAATTGTTTTTCTGAGATCTGGTAACTGCAAGTATTGCGTTTAAATGAGTGAAGGAGATACAACAATTCTGCTCAAAGCGTCTGCGTTTCGATTATTTTGTTCCAGGTTTGTATATCATATCAAGTTCGTATTCATCTAGTTCGATTTGCCACCTTAACAATCGTGAAGAAGGTTTCGGGTGTTTGGCTAACCACCCTAGAGGTCGATGATCAGTAATAATACGAAATGTATGTCCATAGAGGTATGGGCGAAATCTTTTAACCCCCCTTATACTAAGGCCAACAATTCCTTTTCTATAATTGAATAATTCCTTTCAGCAGAATTAAGTGATCCACGCGAGTACGCCATAGTTAGATCGCAAGTTTCGGTATTTCGTGATAAAATAGCTCCAATTGCATAATTACTGGCATCCGTAGTTACGTAGACAAATTCGGGTAAATTAGTATTGGTGCAGAAATTAGTTTTTTCTTTAATGTATTAAAACAATCGTCACATTTAGCATCCCGCTTCAAGTTTGATTTTTTTCGGAGAAGGTAGGTAAGTGGTTCAGATATTTGAGAAAATTTTTCTATAAATCTCCTATAGTAACTGGCTAATCCTAAAAATGATTTTATGTCTTTCTGATTGTTGAGAATTGGAAAATTTTTTACCGAATCAATTTTAGAAGGGTCTGGCTTGACACCTGATTACATTTAGAAGGTTGGAGCTTTAAGTTGAACTTTCTTAGACTATTCAAAACATCAACTAATTTCCGATTGTGATCATCCAGATCATAGCCATAAATCACAATATTGAATCTCACATTGAATCATTCACATTGAATCCAGATAACCTGCAATTCATAAGACGCTGGAAAGTTGCTGGAGCGGCTTTAAGACCAAATGGCATTCTACAACACTGATAATGACCAGATTGGGTGTTGAACGCTGTTTTGATTTTATCGTCTGGATGAAGTGGAACTTGGTGGTACCCGTTGGCAAGATCTAGAATACAAAAATACGTTGGTTTTCCCAGTTGATAGAGAACTTCTGTGATATTCGGAAAGAGGGAAGACATCATCGATTGTAATAGAATTTAATTTTCTAAAATCGACAACGATTCGCCATTTTCGTATTTATTGAATTTTGTTGGTACTATCAGAGTAACTGACAGTGATAACTGGCATTTGGATATAACGTTCGAATATATAAACAACCATATCCAACTTGAGATGCGTCTCCGAAACCATGGTGCTCTTGATATCTTAATAGTTGAGAGTATATTAAATTGATTGGCATAATTAATCCACTCAGATCGATCAGGTTCAGACAACTCGGAGTACCATGTTAGATTCGAAACTAACCACAATTTCTGTAAAAATAATTTGGCAATGAAAATTGAGGGAGCACATATACCCAGAGGAAAATTTGTGATATTTGTGACAAGACCGTTCTCTTATTTATACTATTTGAAACACACTTGGGATGGGAATTGTCTCCCACTAAAATTTGAAGAATATCCTGACAACATTCCTAATGTTAGAAGATCATTTTGTCAGATCAAACCCACCTTAGGCAAGCAATGCCGTTAGCTCGGTCCTCTGCGCTTCCTCGATAGTACTTGCTCCACCCAAATAGTCGTCAACATAAAAATTCTCCAACAAATGCTGAGAAACACTCATGTGGTGTTGATGCTCATCACTGGCTAATTGTTTTAAAGTTCTGACGGCCAAGAATGGACGGCAGTGTTCATTGTTAGTGCCACAACTCAAATTCATTGGCCCCTAACACGACAAATTATAAATATGGGATCCAGCTATTTACGAAATGGTCTAACTTCACCCTGTTCATATGACCTTTAAACATTCGGATTATGTGAAAATGATTATTCAAATTTTTTCCGGCCGAAATTTACTGTTAACTTCAATAACATGCCATTTTCGGCTAATATCAACAGAATTTTGTACTACCACCTGATACGAAATATGTCGATAATGTAGGGTTTTTTCGGCTGAAATTTTCGGCTAACTTCAGTAGCATGAAAGGACAATTGTCTTCGGGCGTTTAATTAAGTTTTGGTGTCGGTGAGGTATTGAAAACGTGAAGAGTCGCGCCGTTGGCATTATTCCAGACATTATTATTTATTTCAGATGGTTCCGTATTATAGTCACCCAAATTATTAGAATCATCCAAATCTGACATTCTGTATCTGAATAATTGCTTTCATCAGAGCCAGAATGACTAGGTTCATAAATGTCTTAACTGTCTGAACCAGAAAAATCAGCATCAGATTCAAATAAATCTGAACTATTTGGTTTGGCTAACATTTCAATTTTTTGGAGCCCAAACTCTTTCAAAAGATCATCACTTCCGGTATTTTGCATTTCATCGACATGAAATGTTAGAAATTGAGAAACCGTTATTGAATCTTACTTCGATTATTTCGGACATATTTGGAATTATTTCAACATCTTCGATATAAGGTGAATGTGGGATAGTCTTTATTACGTTATTGTTCATGTTATATCTTCAAAATACACAAATCACAACTAATTCAACACAAATTTTGCATTACAAAAATACAAAAATAACAAAATCGCATGTTACTCACTTAACTATTCCTCCTCGACTGAAACAAATTTGTTTGCAACTGCACTCAAATATATGACAAAAATTATATTTGGTGAATCCCCGAATTACATAAATAATAAACGATGTACCCGATCATTTAGTACGCTTAACAGAGTCGAGTCATCTTACAGTTATCCTCATACTAATTTATTATGTGTTTTTTCAGGTTCGATTATGTTTCAGTATTCAAAATTATTTTTATGATTTACCGGTAACTCAATGGCCTGCGACAAATTAGTATATTATCTTCAGGCCAATGAGTTACGGGTGCAAAAGTTTAATAACAAATTAACTATTGCGCATTTTTAATGAGAATTTGATCTAATATAATAATTGCAAGAATACTAAAACATAAAACAAGAAAAAAACTAGAAAAAATGCATGATGACCCGGTGCACCACGGCTTGTAGGGAGAGAAAAACTGCATGATGTGCAGGTGCTGCTGGTGCTACAGTGGCTTGGAAAAATAAAAAAATGCATGATGTGCGGGTGCACATGTGGCTTAGTACAAGTACAAAATGCATTATGTGCTGATGCACATGCGGCAGCGAAAGTGTTAAGGATATCAAGGATTTTTGTGAGCCCCAAGAAAGTTTGGGCTTGAATATGATTCATTATTTAATCTTGATTTTGAGTGAAATGTCGAAACGATTAACCCAAACTCAAAGATAGTGTATCCTTTGGACAGTGGAAGAGAACTTACTATAGTCAAATAAATAACTCGAGTCGATCGGATGGACATTCAAATAGAATGAGCCAAAAGTTTTTGATCGCTGACCGGATAAACGGCATTTCGTTCATTCATTGGATGGTCACCGTGTTAAAAAATATATTGCGAGTGATATGCTCGTTCCTGGATATGGTTTGAACTTATATGAACCTCACTAACTTATTTTTCCTGATTGGAACCAAGTTTTTGGCACAGGCATAGGATATCAGACACATTTGGCTTTACCAGTATTAAAGTACTATTCTCAATGAACTTGTGTCGAAATCAGACGAACCTATATATTGTGGATTGATTATTCTGTTAAAGCTAGCCAACTCGCTCCAGCCGAAAAATGTCGATAATGCCGATTCGGCTGTAACAACTAAAATACTCAGCCAAAATGCCGGTAATGCAGATTCGGCTGTAACTACTAATAACTATTTATCAACCGAAAATGATCGATGATGCAGATTAAAAAACAATACGGATTATCCTCTAGTAAAAGTCGGTAATACAGATTCGTATACATAGCCAGCCTAAAAATGTCGTTAAATCAGATAAATACATTTGGTGTAAAACAGTAATTTTTTCTATAACCCTAAATGTTTAGTTCGTTGCATTAAAAGCATTAAAACTATAATAAAAACTATTTTACCACTGAAACAATTCGAAGAAATATATGAAGCAAAACCTCAAAAATTTCAGGTCAATTTTCATGTTGGGAGTCCGCGAAAACTCGATTGAATGTATTGCACACACAAAATTTGAAAATTTATAAAAATTGACCGTTTTACGTGTCATGGCTGGAAATAGATTCAAATGATAGATCTTAATGATGCTCATACCAGGAAAATATATCAGGTCAATTTTCATGTTGGAAAAAATTATTTCTAGCTGCATTATCGACATTAATCGGCTGTTTAATTAAATTTAATCGGCATTTTTCGGCTGCGTATTTATGTGGATTTTTTAACCATTTCATAAGTTTTATTCAATCGAGTTTTCCCGGACTCTCAACATGAAAATTGCCTTGAAAATTTTCCCGCGTATGAGCATCATTAAGACCTTTTATTTGAATCTATTTCCAGTCATGACACTTTAAACGGTCAATTTTTAGAAATTTTCAAATTTTGTGTGTCCGATATATTCAATCGAGTTTTCCCGAACGATATTCAGTAGAAGGCACTTCATTTGAAATATTTTCTGCACATTTCACTACAGATGCATTTCCCATTTAACCTCCCCAAACGTCTAATAAAACACTTAGATAAATTTGCTTTGGGTAATTTGTTTTAAATGTTTCGAATTAAAAATTCTTATTTTAATTTTTGTAGTTGTTTTATAGGAACAGCAAAATAAAAATTTGTAATATAATTAATTGGGCATTTTTCGGCTGGAGTTTTCGATGAACATGTTACCGACAATTATCAGTTTTTCTAGTCATCGATAAAAAATGTGAAATCGTAAAATTCTACAGAAACTATCACCATATTTCAGGATATCTCACAATTTTTCGGGATAATTTATAAAATTCACGTATGTGAGGGAATTAGTGTTGCCTGATGAATATTTTTAGCTTTACGTCAAATACTTGTAGAAAGGTTCGTTGATCTTCAACAAATGACTGTGATTTCTTTGAAGCTTGCAATTTTAACAAAATATTTTAAAGAATTTCCTGAATATTTTGCAGCGTCTTTTTACTATACAAATGTTTCTCAAAGAGGTACATAATAACATAGAAATGTCAAAGAAAATAATAATGTCTGCACCAACTTAATTACATTAATATTTTGTGTAGTGTATATTATACAAGACTCCTTCGAATGCCACATTTTCCATTATATTCTTCGACATCGTAACAATTTCCTCGCTCATATACCTACCCGCCGCCGTTAAACACAATATAAAATAATATAAACTTCAAACATTATTATCGCAGCAGAGGCAGCAGTAACAGCAACAACAACAAAAAAAAAACGAAAATAAAAGCGAATAAGGAACTTACTATTTTATTATTCCTTTCAGAGCAACATTATACGATTTTCTATTTTTATGATTTTCCACATCTTTCCGCTGCTTCTCTTTTGGTATGTACGCGTATATCGCTCAGCATCAGCTCTTCAAGGTAATAACGAATAAAATTTTCATTATAATTGAATTTTAATAATTGAATCTACTTGGGAGAAATGACAGTTTTCTTTCCTCCGGTATAATTTTTATGATTTTTTATTCTTTCCTATTGGTTGTTTTTCACTTTTCGCTAAATACACCATTAATTCTAATTTTGTTATTACTATTATGTTACCAGAGAATTGAGTTACCATTTTATGTAATGGGTACTATGGAAAAAGTATCTAGTATAACATACCAATGTACGACGTCTACGTACTTTTCGTAATCTAAATTTGCAAATATCGTTAAAATCAATTACGCACTTTTGTGTTCGCATGACAAACCCAACAAAAATATTTATAGGGGAGACTGAAGCACGATAAACATATTTTAACCTTTTGAAGAAGCAACAAAACAAAAAACTATCGATGTTCATACTGAGATTAAAAGTCGGAATTTTGTTTTGAACAGAAATTAAAATAAAATTTTCTTTCTAGTTTTTAAATATTAAATATTTTTTCTCCAATTCGTTACTCCTAGGGCCGACTATCCTTCGATCCGCGTAACAGTACGATGGGCAAAAAAAATATTTTTTTCGTGTCATGCTCCAATTTTCGTGTGAAGGGTAGATCTGGAAAAATACTATCAACATTTAAACTTGTTACGATTGCACTTTAATGAAACTCTACGCTTCCCGTTTTGTTGGGGAGAATTCGAAACGTATATGAACAATTACACTAATACAATCTCACAACAACAAAATGCAGAGGTTGAATCAAAGTGCGGACCCAGAAGACAAATCAAAATGGTGGATAATTTTGTACAAAAGCAATTTTTAGCGGCGTTCTCATCAAAAGATGAACTAAACTTACTCCATAGAGGTTTAAAATATGCACCGGCACCTTCACAAGCATGCAACAGAAACAATGTATTAGGTTCCACACACTGAAAATTGTTCATCAAAATTCATTGGAGCAATATAGTGGTAAAAAAAGAGTGAATCATGGAAATGAATAAAACTTCCAAATGAAATCCAAACAATAGATGTACATAAAGGCAGTGAAAGGAAGCTCACTTGTAATTTTGGATGAGTCTGATTATGATGATAGAAGTTAGCCCAAATTAATTATTGCTATCATGACATTTTTTACTCACCTCAGCCCAAGTAATCTCCACGTTTTTACTCGCAGCCCCGAAAATACTTGCTATCACGATAGTTAAAAACTGTCATGACAGTCGAAATTTTCGGGGCTGAGAGTAAAAATAATACTTATAAAAACATGTTTGTGAAGTAAGCCCATTTTGATGTAAGTCAACATAGCCCAATTTTCATCCCATAAAAATGAGGTGGCAACCCAAATTATTAATTGACTTTTTGACTATCGCGTTCGATCCGAATTTGAAAATATTGCAATTTCACAACCAGCTGTCAAATTTTTCACATTGAATAAAGTAATCAAAGAAGAATTCTAAGAATTCTAAAATTCTAAGAAAAAATAAGGCAAGGTTATATTTTTTGTTCAAAGTTTTTTATATATGTCGGTAGTACGCACATTAAACTCACTAAGACATCAGGTGATCATGCTCACCTTTTTTACAACCGCGAAGGATTTTTTGTTTGAGTACCATGATAATAAGAACGTAGTGGCATATTTTTTCTTATTTTTTATAGATTTCTTTACTTTTAGATATGTGACCATAAGCAGAGGATTCGGTGTTTGGGTGCTACGTATCCACATATGGCACGATTCCTTTATTTGGGGGAACAGCAAGGCAATATTTCAAAAATTACTCGGTAACAATTTTCATCTTACAAATTGTTTATTGTGTTAATCTTTTAATACATTGGTGTCGATTATACAACTCACCGGATTGACTGCGGAGGGAGTTCCTTCAATCCAGATTCGATCCGCATTTGAAATTATTTGTATTATTGAATCCGACGGAAATCTGCGTTATTGATCCGCAATGAAACTGCAATTTTACCAGTTATCAAATTTTTATTGAATTTAGGTTACATATTCAGTTATAAAGTATTTTAGGCAATTTAAGAAAAAATAATTGTTTAAGAGCAAAAAATAGTGGTTTTGATACGTAATCATGGATACGATTTGATTGTATTTAAATTTATACGAAGGAACGAGTAACAGAAAGGAAACACGGAGAGCGCTGCGAAATATGTGTCAAGACATTTTCCAGTTGTCAGATCTCTGGTCAGTAAACATTTTCGGAAATATGGTTTTCTTTATGTTGAAGCTAATGTTCATCCTTTTTCAGATTCATAAAAAACTTCAGATTAAGCAAAGCAGCTTTTAATTGTGTTTTAAATGAAATGAAATCTAAATTATCACCTTGTGGTTAAATCGTCCTCATTATCGCCAGAATTTAAATTGGCAACGTGTCTACGATTTTTGGCAGAAGGCGAGTATCAGAACGGTGTCGGTCAGGACCACTTTGTTGGTATGGCACAATCAACAGTTTCGGTTGTGCTGTCGGAAATGTTTGATATTTTGGAACACACATTATGTGGAAACTGGATATCATTAAAAGTGAGTGTAGGCGAAAAAACCGAAGCAAGATTATACTTTTTCACCAAATGCAGAATTCCTGGGGTTGTTATGTGTGTTGATGGCATGCACATTAAAATTGCTAAGCCAGCAGGTGACAATTCTCACCTTTTTTACAATGATTGTAAGAACTTGGTACCATATTTTATGTTAATTATTTTTTATTGAATTTCTTTTTCCTGTTAGATATGTGACTATAAGCATAGAATTCGGTATATGGTTGCTACTTATCCAGGAGGTAACCACGATTCTTTTGTTTGGCGGAACAGCGATGCGTCCGAATACTTTAAAACGATTTATAATAATGGGGATAGAAACCAGAAATTACTCGGTAAGAATGCATTTTCATCTTAAAAATTGTTTATCGTGTTAATCGTTATATTTGTTTTTAAAAGCTGACGCTGGGTTACCTTGGGTTATTACTCCGTTTAAAAAACCTGGGGTTAATACTTCCATAAGCCGCTTTAACAAAAGCCACAGTGCTGGCGGAAATATTGTCGAGCGTACAATCGGATTATGATGAGCCAACTGGAGAAGTATTTCAAGACGGCGATGACATAACCAAACCCGAAGATGAAATTCAATCCCAAGAAGACCGAAGGTATGCAACAGAGGCGAATGAATTTCGAAACCAAATTTTATGGAACTTTTAGGCTGATAATAAAAAATTCATTATTTGTAATTTAATAAAAATGGTTTATTCATTATAAAAATTCAAGATTAGTAAACCTCCATGGTTGGGTATATCACAAAAAAAATCGCCTTCATAGCTTATTGTAAATGTGATTTACAATAAGCTAAGTGCAGTATAATTTTTTTTTTTTGGTTTAAATTTCCATCCTCAGACCTTTCATTTCGATTTTTAGTAAATTCTTTAATGTTGTTGTATAATTGCTCCTGAATATTAACTTGCTTTTCTAAAAGCCTTAATTGTTTGGGTCCCCTTATTTGATTTAATTCTGTTTCTGTATGGGTTTCCATTCCAACGCTGTCAACCATTTGGATATCGGCCTCTTCTTCACGTAATGGTGAATCTTGAATTTCGGTAGCTGTTCGTATATTTTCTTGAGTGGGATTTTTACTGGCGTCGTCAGGATTACATGTCCGCTTGCGAGAAACCCCGAATTTATTAGCATTCGCAACCCCTTCAACACAATCCCGAAGGCATAAGAGTTGAATCACCTCTGAAGAGAACTGTTATTGTTGAATGCTCGCGTCTACTCTGAGATAATTTTTTCCTTAAGGAAGATTTAAAATCACTCCAAACTTGAAATTAAAAATTAAAACTCTTTTTGACTAATGCAAATCTTCTAACCTTTTTCCGTTCAACAATTTCTTTAATCGGTGGTCCCGCCGATTTTGTTTGCCAAAATATTTGAACGTCCTTTACAGTTTCTTTCGTTAGGTTTTTTGCAATGTCGGGATGCTCCTTCATCATTGTTGTACGTTTCCTGTAAACAAATTTATGTTATTAAATTTCAATTATAATTTTTAATTTTAATTTTATTTTGTGTATAATTGACTAAATATTGGTAAACTAAATCAAAAGTAATTAAACTTACCTTTTATTCTTCTCCATTGCAAAAAGATACACTAATACGTCTTACATATACAGTAAATTTTATGCGAATTTGTAATGGCATTTTTGTATGGAGTGCGGTTCACGCCCGGGTTCCATAATACCAATTGTTCGCACTGCATTACCGACTTTCGTTCACTTTTCATTCGACGTACTCAATAACACGTCAAATGTCAAATCCGAATAAAATTCTCTCCGCAGTCAATCCGGCGAGTTGTATAATCGAGGCCAATCTTTTTAAAGCTCACGGCGGGTACCCTCTCTTGCCTTGGTTTATTAATCCATTCATTATTATAAAGCTTCTTTAAATTCAGACCAAGAGTATTTGAGTAATTTATTAATGTGTAATTTCGATAATGCATCCAACACTACGCCGCTTTTCCCTCGAATTGTCCCATTCAAATACCCAATGATTTATTTCCTCCATCATAATGGATCGCACTAAAAGGCGGCATCCCAATCTGTAGCCCATCGTGTCTTTCCACTGGGGGCTGTTTCGACATAGAAGAAAATTACATCAGAGGAAGCGCATCAATTAAAGTTCGTGGAAGTTTTGATAGATTTGAATCATGCCCAATCAATTCCAATTTATTCGATGCAGCAAATTCATTAGTTCAGAACTTTCAAAGATACATTAGAGGATCAGATCAATACACTCCACCATGCGAATATATTTTCCAGTATTGTCAGAGTTAGTTTTGCTCAGCCTCTCAGCCTAGATTGCCCAGTGGATTTCGGCTGCCTTTATGTATAACTAGGTAGCCACGTCCACGTCTTACCGGTTTTCCGAAATCTGTTTCAAAAATCGAAAAGAATAGCAAGAAGAGATATCCTGTAAGATAAAAGTTTATGATAGATTCCAATACTTTCGACAAAACAGATAACAAATCTATCGGTTGGAAACGATTTATCACCATTTTTGCATCCGGTTGAATACTCGTGGTTTTTCAATTTGAAGAAAAAACACTAAGTCTCCATTGACACGTGAAAAAGTTTGCTAGGCGACTATACGAGCAGATTATAGCAATATTTGGTTACAATTGCTGGAATACCGTCAGGTCTAATTGCTTTATTTGGATTAAGTTTTCTTAGAAAATTGGGAAACATCGTGGAACGGTTTTTTTTGGGCATAGTCGAATTTTATAGAGAATTGGGGGTTTTGGGTAATTGTCGCAATAGTGGAAGCTGCAGCAAAATGTGCTGCTAATAAATTGGTTTTTTGAATAAAACTTTTATAATATGCACAATTAGAAAGCAAAGAAGAAATTTCATTTTAATCAGATCAGCAAATGATCAACAGGATCGAGAATTTCAACCAGAGTCCGAAATTCTTCTCATATTGTCGTAAGCCTTACGATCATATGCTAGTTTGGCCCTAATTATTGTCGGGGTTTGATCGTTTGAATGTGCTGCCGTTGTACCTTACGTTGTAATTTACGTAGTCAAATAAAGAATTATGATCCAAAATAGTGACCTTGCAATTTTTGCAGATTTAACATTCGCTTTGCGAATGCGCCGAAGCCCGAAAAAGTGGTTTTCAAAACGTTCTTAGTTCGTGTGTATGAATGTCCGTTTTGATGATGTGTAGACTAAATGCCTTATCCTCTCTATAGTCCAGATGATTGACTGAACAGGGTGAAGCTTCATACTTAAGTTTTTTCAATAAATTGGGAGGTCGCAGTGATTTTTGGTCGAAATTAGTATATCAGAGTAGAAGCTTCCATAGGAACTTTTTCGTTTCTATTCTATTTCTTTCATAAATTTTTAAAATTTTTACGGAAATGATAAGAATTCATAAAAAAAATTATCTCACCAAAATTCGGCATCTTTACAGTCCAGGCCAACATTTGTCTCATTTAAACTTACTTTGGATAGAAGACTCGCAACACAGGTTTTATCACCTTCATTTTGGCCAAAGTGTATCTTAGTTCACGTTTTCTGCATAAAACCTGAGGTGCAAAAACGACAGAGGTGGTTTGCTACCAAAAGTGGGGATCAACGATCCTTTCCAGGAATAAAACAAATTGTCGATTATAGTCGGAGTTGTATTTTTCTCTTATCTTAGATCATTCTCTCTATTCCTAATCTGGACTCATCGCGGAAATGCCTATTTGTCAACTAAGGATGTCAGATCAAAGAACGGTTAGCATTTGCGTACATTTTTTATTTGGTAATGCCCGTAGTCTGTTTGGCCATATCGGTAAACTTATTTTGCGTCGTGGACACTCTCGCTAAATGAAATCATAAAAAGGGTGAAGGCGTCTGCTTTAACTATAAAAACTCTTTTTACCTTAAGGTTATTCATTCGTCTAAATATGATAAAACTGGTGTTTTGATGGCAGGACTGATACTGCCATGTATGAGTGTACAGATTGGAGTTGGTAACAAACCATCAACAACAGTGCAATCCGATTTAGATGACTTTCAGAAATTCCTACCATCGCATGTTTTAAATTACAAATAACAGTATAACCTGGAATTATATCGTAAAGAACGCAATAGGGTAATACCAAAAATACCATAGTATCGTATTGAAGTTAGGTACTATTGCTTTTGCTCAATACAAAGTGAGAAATATTTCAAATCAAGTAAGGAACTAGTAGGAGGGGTATAAAGTATTTGATTGGTTTTGGGGTCGGGACCGAGTATGATTATATTTATTCCAAATGTCATGTACGCAGCATAACTAGCACGATAAAGATTTTAAAACAAAAATACTTTTTTGGAAATATTATTTTAAACAAGACACGAATTTGGAGCAAATATTTGATTAGTCTGGAATTTCTTATAACTTATTCCCTTCAATTCAGCAAAAGTTAATTTGATGTTTCCAAAGCCGTGTATCATATTAAATCTAATTCATCCGGCCTCGAAAAAATCAACTTAAAATTTGTAAAGCATATTTTACCATATGTTGTATCACATTTGGTCTACCCGATTGACAGCTGTATCATATGCGTTCTGAATTTCTAGATATCTGCAAAATGAATACATTGATTCTGATTATGAAAAAGAAGAATCTTTTGATATGCCTTTTATTTCGTGCCTAAATTGGAACAAAATTACCAAATGTATAACTACAAAACGACCACTTGTGGTACACGGTAATAGTATCATATCTGCATTTTACCGGGTGGTTTACCAACACCTGTCACTAGTATTCTACAAATTGTTGTGCAAGTCCAAGTGAGAATAATCGCTAACCATCATAACGCAATCTTATAGAGAGAAAGCACTCAACACCTTCGTTCCTGGACTGAAAGGGAATCTACTTCGATTTTTAAGTATCCGGGAACAACTTAATTCAATACAAGCCCCCCACTTATGTTTTAAATTGCAAAATTTTAACTTTCGTACTCAATACGACAATAGAAATATGGTCAAAATATCCAATGAAGAAGCAACATTATACCTCCACAAGTTCCTCCACGAAAATACCCGAATTTCCAAAACCAATTTTACCTCCAATTATTGCTTAATCCAAGCTCACTGCAAATTCCATTTTACAACAAAACCAGCCCCAGAACACACCTTTCTACAAAATACACACCAACAAAATCAATTTTATTTACAAACATCAATTTGGGTACACTACAAAACCAGTAGAGAAATATGAAACTATGGAAATCAACCAAGAAACACTTCCAATAACCAATACAAGATTTATTGGTAAAAATTATTACAAAATAATTCTAATCACACAAACGAAAAAGAAAATTAGAATTCAAATCGACACAACGACCATGCTCTCGCTTCCGATACTCGAGCGTGCACAGTCCAACATGAAAATCTTAAATTTCATATTAAAGTTGTAGTCTAAAATCCTTTAATACATAGTAACATAATCGGCATCGCCGTATAAAATTTTGCTTAATCCGTCAAAACGCATGTTCGTTAGTCTTAATAATATTCGACGCTTCGCTGATCACTCTGGTTTACTCTTTCATAAATTAGCTCTTTATAGTAACCCCTTTATAATAGACCCCTCCCCCCTTCCAATCCAGCGGCTTCGGTAATTTACGTTCAGGTGTTGTCTCACTACTTGTGCATAGTGAGGGGGAGCTCCATCATGCTGCAGCCACTTATTTGTAGAGAAACGTCATCATGTAATTCATCCAAATCATTTTATAGAAAACATAGATAGACTTCCTCGTTGATCCGATGTGGGAGTTCAAATCAATTTTCCGTCGACTATTCCCGCCCACATGTTCACTCCAAATTGGTGTTGAAACCAACTACGCCGCACTACTTTTGGATTTACGCGGGCCCAATAGTGCAAATTATGGTTATTGAATATCTCCTCTTTTTTAAAACATGTTTCGTCACTCCATAAAATGTTCCTTTTTTCATGATCAGCAGGTAAAAGATTTCGTACACGTTGCACTTGGTAAGAGTGCAACTGATTTCTTCTTAAATCGTATTTTAAACGTAACGTGGCATTCCCGAATGCCTTTATAAACAACGAACACGTATAGATCTATACTTCGTCTATATCAAGTTGATCGACTGTTTTGAATCTTCTCGGACCAGGAACTTCGCCTTCATTGTACATTTGATGTACGTTTAGAAATATTCTGTAATCGGGAAAGCGTTCCCCATTTGGATATGCTCTCTAGTATTCTCTTGCTGCTGCTCGGGCGTTGCCATTACATAAGCCATAAATGAAATGTTTTTCTGTAAATTCGCGGTGAGAATAAGCCATATGGCTTATTGACATTTTAATTATAAACGTTCGAATATGTATGTATGGAACTACTCACATGAATTACAAAATGTTTTTCTTTTTATACCACCAATTTTGTTAAATTCGGACTACTAGATTTGCTTAAAAAAATTGTTATGCTTTAGTTTACGATCGATTTTAGAAATCGAAATTTTTTTCGATCGTCCTATGATTTTATAGGAAAGGCACACTTATCTAGATCGTATTAAAGAAGAAAGTTAAACAAAAGAACTCCTCCAAAAGTTGTTGGTGGGTACGCTTGCGATTTCACTAAAAAATACTAAAAGTCGGATAAATTTTTACTCATCACCAACAATTCGAAAAAATTTACTTGGCTGTTTTTGTTGGAAATGAGCCCCTCTATCACCCCACCCTGCCTCGCTCGATCTTCCAATTCTGGGACACCCTATAGATTGAAGAATTTAGACTCCACTAACTATTTTTAACCGTTTCTAAAACACAAGATTGACAAGAACGCAATATCTATGCCTTACGATAATGAAAGACTTTAAGATGAACATCTAAATATTATTACGCATAGCGTTTTAAATGTAAAGGCTTTGTATCAAAGACCCGATCTTAAACTTTTCATACAAATATAAAATTAAAAACCAATCTTGTTTAAATAAGTAAAAAAAGTATTTATGTTAATCTAAAATTGGTCCATTATCCCAAAAAAACTGTGCTTTTGTTTGTTAAAAGATAAGGGAAACATTCTAATGAACTCCATTTCTACGAACAAAACTGATTTGGTCAAGATTTAACTGGGTCTTAGACTTCATCTACTGCAATATTTTTTAATAAAAAAAAAATAAAATAAACAAATGAATCACAGTTTTTCAAACAAAAGAAAAATCGGAAAAATTTAGCTGTATCGATAAAACTAATATTTAGGAATTCAGTCAATCAACTAAGTAAATTTGAATTTTTTCGATTTTTTATTTTTTTCGATTTGTTCAAAATATTTAGATTATGAAGTAACGATATACAATATATTAGGTTCTCATTTGTATTTAGATGATAGAATTATCATGTAGGCAAGCGGAATATGTCTTATAAATAAATTGTACATGTATCTCGAGATGACATCCACTTTGATATTTTTTGTTTATGTAAAATACTGAGAAAATCAGGGTTTTTCCATAACGGTTGACATGTACTTATCTTATATGTATACAATGGGTACCCTCGATTTCGTAGCCAACAAATTTTCATTTTGTTTGAAATCATCAAAGTGACTTATTTTAAATCATTCGGCTCTAAATAATTAATCAAAACCGTTTTTTTGCATGTTTGCCGAGCCTTTCATAAGAAAAATTATTATTCAAAACTTTTTTCTTCTTCGTTCGAATTGTATGAATTTAATTCGAGATGATAAGAGAATGAAATATTTAGTATGTTAAAAAATTCAACAAAAGGAAATTCATAACAACTGTGTTATGTAGGGTACCAGAGGTTTCTTATAATTTATGGCAGCGAAATAAGTTTTATTACTGCATAAATTATACAATAAAAGCGCTTAAAAATACATAAACTAAGTAAATCAGTAATACTAACATATGGGTGTGCGGAACTAGCAGCGTTCACTGCCAACCAAATTAATGATGCTTATACTAAATTTAGTAACAATTCAACCCTATTAAAGTTAGCTGAAAGGTTTAATATAATTTAAACAAATTGGTCCTACTCCTATGACGTGTAATTGACTAAAAATTAAGAAAAATATTCCGTAATTTGTTTAACTACTGACCAAACGGCATGGAAAGCTTTGGCGTTTGGACCAGGAGGTATCGAGTTTAAATCCTTATAGGGGGAGGATGCAAACGGTATTTTCATCGTCTGAAATCGTCTGAATCGGTGATGAAAATTAATACAACTACGACCGCTGTCGGAGTGCAGAACTCATGGTCCATCCATCTTCCATGTCAGTATTATAGGCTGGCATGGAGCTATGCAATATGCAGATAATTTTATGTAAGTCGGACCTATTGCCTTACGTCTGCGAAAGAGTTAGGCGTGCCTCGGTACCAGACCAGATTGAAAAGATTAAACACAAACAAACAGAAATGTTCGAGACCACACTCACAAACTGTAGACGTTTCGCTGCTGTAAATCAATACGTAAAAAATTCGCCGCTGTAGCCAAAAGGTAATTTATTTTAAAACAAACTATCAAATTCGATGGCGACACTCGAATATTGACATAAACTCGCAATATAAATAAAACTATGAATGTATTGTACAGTTGTCCAACAATATATTAGTACAGTTGGCAATATACGTTTGTATACCTTAAAACAATATTTTTTCTGAGTATATCGCAGACAAACTATGTGTTTCGACTGTACGTATATATATTAATTGTCAACATTTAGGCGTATATAAGAAAAGCAAAAAACCTTAAACAAATAAATTTTTGTCGAAAATCTTAAAAAATAGAATTTGAATATGCATAAATAGGTGAAACCGTTTCGAAGTTATTTGAAACTGCAATTTTTCTTTCACCAATTTTTATCAAAATTGTGTGAGCCGAAAAAATTAAATAAAGGGACCCGCGTCCCACCAGGCGACATCAAAATCTTTTGAGGGGGAAGAAATAGTCAATGGCCAAAATATTAATTTAATAGCGTATGCTTACTTATAACAACCAAATTTTTCAATAATTAGTGCAACCATACAATTTGTCACCAGCAACCAACACAAGATGGGTGCAACATTCCACAATAAGCAAGAACATAACACCAGATATTTAATTACCGAAAAACACAAGACGCAAGACGAAGCAAAATCAAGCAAGATAGTACAAAATCGTATATATCACGAAACACGGTGCAACAGGGTACATATGATGCAACAACTAGCAACATCCGAGAACATGATGCATAATTGTGCAACATGTCTCAACTTAGTGAAACAGCGCACAACATCAACAACATGAACCCTTAACAAGATTAACATCAAGCATCATGGTGCAATGTAACGCAACATTGTGCAACATCACGCAACATGATGCAACATGGTGCTACATGATGCAACATAACGATTATCTGCCGGGCTGTCAAATTTCAGCAAAATCATCCAAGCCAAATATAAATCGATAGGAGATTCATTGTCATCGATTCCTGGCACTCGAAATCCCCTACTCACCAATTGTTATCAAAATCGTTCGAGATAAAATATTTTCCATGGAAATGGAACCGCCCCACCGAAGGATAGATCCTTAAATGGATTTTCTCGAAATTGGTATTAAACGCGATCCATTCCATTACAAACTCCTTATCATCGCAATTTTTACCAGACCCTATTAAGCCGAAAAAATTATAAATTGAAGCCGGGTGGAACCCCACCCTTTGGTGGAAAAAGGAGGAAGCGAATTTTCTCGAAATCAGAACTTATCGAAATCGATTCCTGGCTTTTGAAATTTCCCCTTCACCAATTTTTTCGTCAAAACGGTGCGTGCCGAAAAAAATTAAATAATGGAACCCGGTCCCACCGAATGAATTGAATTTTCCCAAAATTACAAAAACATAAAAAAATAATAGAAGAGATTTTGTGGGTGCCTATGCCCTATCAGAATCACTCGAAGAAAACGTTTATTTCAACCCTAATATCAAAAGATAATTTTTGAAAAATTTTGTATGAATGATTTCTGGAAATGATTTCTCAAATAAGGTTTCTCTATGGGTGATTATGGCTGATAAGGAATAGGCATATTCATAAACCTTGGCCAGTATGTTCAGCATACCCAGCTTAAGTGATTCAATGGCCCTAGAATACCAGGCAGTACTCTTTGCTATGTCATCAAATGTATGTCCACGGTTTAACCTTTGAACTGTAGACCACAGTCATCTGTGTTCATAAAAAGAATTTACTAAACGAAATGACATAAAAAATATTAAAAACGAAACTATTTCTCATCTAGGTGAGGACGTTGGAAGTTTGGTTTCAAAGTAATGAAATTTGAATTCTGTAATTTAAAAAATTCGGTCTTCTCATCAGTTTGCAGCGACCAAACTACAAGAATATTGAAAATACTTTGCACTTACATACAAAGTATAATCACAATGCCTTAGCGAATTATTATGTTTCGCTACGCAATTGTCAACCTCTTCGCAACCTCGAATTTTATTGTATTTGACGCATATATGCGATTTCTATATGCAAATTTTGGTTATACTTGGTGATAGCCAGATATTGTTTTTACATCTAGGTGAGGTTACCAAGACCTTGGAAGTTTGGTTTCGAACTAATGAAACTTGAATTCTTTAATTTAAAAATATATATGCTTCAAACCGAGTCGGTGTTGGTAAACATGCGGGACAATTAATTGCCTTGTACGTATTTAAACCGATCATTGATGACGTTGCCCCAGTGTCTGGGGCAACGTCATCAATGATCAATGGCAACTGGTTCCAAATTAATGCGCACCACAATCCACATTTTCTTTTTCATAGCACCGCTGTTGATTTGCAAAATTGTTGAAACATCAATTTCATTCACCATATCCGTTGTTTGCCGCTTGCGATTGTTACGTTGTGGTGAGTCTGAACGACCTTGACAATGTCCTCTATTGTTACCACACGTTGTCGTCTTGATGATTGACCACGTTGTTGTTACATACATGCGGCGGCAATATGACCAAATTTTTTGCATCGATCACACGCAGCTTTGTAATACGGACAATTTGGACGCTCGTGATCAATTTCACATTGCGCGATGATCTCTTCTTGGATGATGATTATGCACCTTGAATACTTACGATGCCGGTGACCTTTCACCCATTTGCATTTGTTCGCACAGTTGTTTCATACACTTTTGCATACACAACATACACAGTCAACCACTCAGAATAAGTTTGGTTAGGTTTCATACCTGATTTGTGAAACACATACCTTGCCGAAAGCACATGAGTTTACGACTCAAAATGGGTCGTGAGGCCAGCCGTAAGTTCTGAAAACCTTTCATTTACCAGACTATCAAAAAATTTGTTTTGTTATATATCCAGCAAGTACGATCCGGCGTTCAACAGAAAAAACGCCTTTTTTGCCGTCGTCCTCCACGCTATTTGCCAAAAAGTGCTGATTGAGCTGCATTAGATACCGGAATGAAATAATTCCTAAATAAATCCTAAGTAAAAAAATCTGTATCTGTATTAGTAAATATACACCAAAAATAAACATTTAGGCGAAACTATATTTTACATAAAGATTTCCTTTCGCAACAAAAAATATAAACATTTGTGAAGTTAAATATGCGTTTGTAAATAATTGGTCTTACCGATAGGTTTAAAATATCAAAAATTATTACAATTGCATTTAAAAACTACAAAAATATAATTATATTGGTATACAATTAGAATAAGCTTATTAAAAGTTGCTTTTACTTCAAAAGAATACAACTCAAGATTTTGTGTGGTGGTCATAGAACTTACTATGCTTTTATGTTTGATTGATCAGATGACTAGAATAGAAGTCGAGATTTTGGGAGGTGGTCATCGATCTCATTAAAAAACTTTCTAAAAAGTAAGAACCCTCTGTCCTAAGATATTTCTAAGAGGTGACAACTCTTCGGATAGATGTTTTCACTTTCAAATCCATGTAGAAAGCATGAGTTTTCCGGACAAATTAGGGGAACACTGGACTGAATATTCAAAAGTTGTAGAGGTAAAAATCGAAGTAAAAATCTTCTGTCCTAAGTTACTTTTAAGAGCTTACAACTTTTAGGATAGGAGTTTTTACTTTGCACTAAACCCAATCCAACTATAAAACATGAGTTTTCCGGAAAAAATTAGAGGAGCACTGGGTTTAATATTCAAAAATTGTAGAGGTAAAAATAGAAGTAAAAACCCTCTGTCCTTAGAAACTTCTAAGAGGTTGCAACTATTGGAATAGGTGTTTTCACTTTGTACTAGACTCAATCCAACTAGAAAACATGAGTTTTCCGGAAAAATTAGGGAAAGCCCGTGTTCCCCTTATTTTTCCAGAAAACTCATGTTGTCTAGCTGGGTTGAGTCTAGTACAAAGAGAAAACATCTATCCCAAGAGTTGCAACCTCTTAAAAGTATCTTAGTACAGAAGGTTTTTACTTCGATTTTTATGTCTACAACTTTTGAATACTAAACCCAGTGTTCCCGGAAAACACTTGTTTTCTAGATGAAGTGGATCTAGTACAAAGTGAAAACACCTAGTTTTTGAAATTTTATCTTATCAGTAAAACCAATTCTCGCCTAAATGTTTGTTTTTTTGGTATATATTTACTAATACACAAACACGATTTTCACTTAGGAATTATTTCATTCCGATATACAGGGGTGTGAAATATTTCCTAAACCTTTCCTAAATTTTTTTAACCTAGGATAAAGTTAGGAAATAATTCACGCGCATCATCAGATACGTTTCCCATGAAGATTTCCCGTGCTCAAAAGGAAAAAATTGCGGCACGTGTTTTGTAGTCGCTACTAACGCCAACTATTCCAACATTTTATTTTGGTTTATTAGTAACTGGAGGATAGCAGATTTCTTGAAGCCCTCTCCAGTGTTATTGCCCATCCTTGTATCGTTCCCACTTTTATCATTCTTAACCCAATAAAACAAAAATGGTTAATTCTAATTGTATTTTTATTCCCGACATGACTAGCGAGAATGATGTTTCACCGTTGACTCCCCTGTTTTTTATACATCAGACAAAGTAACGACGAGTTAACAATTATACAAAATAACGCCCATGCGTGAAGTTACTGCACTTTAATTATTTCTAATAGAATGATACGGAAGCCTAATTGAATATTGAAGGATGGTCCCATAAAAGTTGATTGATATGGAAAAAATGCAGTGGTTGATGGAATTTCAAGATACATTTGCATTTCGTCTTAAGCAGATGAAGGAAAATAAGCACTTTAAGATGACAAATTTAATTCAAGAGTGGCCTCTCTACCAACACGTTCGAGCTTCAGAACTGGTAATTTAATACTATTTTAAAACAAGTTAATGAAATTAAAATATTTCCTAAATTTTGCAGATCACAAACTAAATACCTTTATCAATATTTTACAACAAAAATTACTAAAAAAGAAAATTGGGAGACATTTTTACAAAAAATGGAACATGGAAGTTCGTTCAAAGACCCAATTCAAAAGTCATTACTTAAAGAATTACTGAGTAATGAGGATACGATTATTATAGCTAACATTTTTTGATGCTGTATGTTTCAGTATTACAATAAATTTAGTGTGAGTTATAAAGCTCAAACATAAAGTTTTGAAGTTATCGGTTATACGTTTTTTTTTAGAAAAGAATCACTTTAACATCACGAAAGAAAATACTAATCTGGGCCAGGATTTTACACAAAAAGAAGCTGGAAGGGAGATGCTACTGAAGTTAGCTGAAAATTTCAGCCGAAAAAACCTGCATTATGGACAAATTTTGTATCAGGTGGTAGTACAAAATTATGTTGATATTAGCCGAAAATTACATGTTATAGAAGTTGGCAGTAAATTTTCACCGAATTTTTTTTGTTTTAAATCATTATCACATAAAAGTCATATGAACTGGCTGAAGTTAGACCAATTCGTAAATAGCTGGATCCCGTATTTATAATTTGGCGTGTTAGGGGGCTATGAATTTGCACTAAAAACACACTTACATAACTTAAACATCATCCTAAAAAGATTCTTAGATTGCAATCTTATGATTCAGCGCCATAATTGTGAATTCTTAAAGAGAGAGACTGAGTTTCTAGGCCACATAATAACTAAAGACGGTGCAAAAAATCTTAGAATGGCCGTTACCAAGAAACCAAAAAGAAATTAAACAATTTCTGGGACTCTCTGGGTACTACAGAAGATTTATTAAAGACTATTGTAAGCTGGGCAGAAATATGACGAAGTATCTTAAGAAAGATGTGGTACTAAACCTTTCAGATCCAGACTACATTAGGTCTTTCGAAAAGCTTAAAAACACCATAGCGATGGACCAAATACGAACATACCCGGATTTTACAAAACCGTTCATCTTAACGACGAACGCGTCAGATTTCGCCCTTGGCGCAATACTTTCTCAGATTCAAGACAAAATCGAAAAACCCATCGCATTCGCTTCTCGAGACGAGATACACAACAAATTAAAAGTAGGCTTTAGTTATAATGTTATAATAAGGACCGTGAAAAAATACCAGCCTTACCTCTACGGTAACAAATTCACGCTGATTACGGACCACAAGCCCTTGACATTCATAAAAACTTCGGAGAAAAACTCCAAAACTCTAAGATGGAGACTTACGCTTGAAAACTGCGCTTAGTAGAATGCCAATCACGGATCCTGGACTAACAAAAGAAATAAATAATAATGAAGTAAGTTCTTCTGAGAACGAACTGATCCAAAATTGAACTTCGAGCGATAGAGACACAATACACTCAGCCAATACCTCGAATGATTATTACATCCATTTTTCAGAAAGTCCGGTTAACTACTACAAACACCAAAACATTTTAAGAATTTCCGAACTAGAAACAAAAATTACAGAACTAGTATTCCTAAAACCTAACAGGGCTATAATCGCAAAACCCTACTTCGATAAACCACAAATTTTACACTATCTCAAAAAATTCCACAATGGAAAACAATCGGCTTTTGTAGCACCTAAAATCCTTTACGGAAACATTTAGGAAGTCTGTAGGGAACATTTTTCGGAAGCAGGTCATTTTGTTCTAGTAACAAACATCGTAGAGGAAACTCGGAAAGACAAGATGTCATCGTAATGAAACAACACGACAGGACACACCGAGAAATTATGGAAATAGAAAACCAAATAGAAGATCTTATTATTTTCCGAATATAATAAAGAAAATCAAACGGATCATCAATGGATGCGCGATTTGTAATATACAACACAAATATGACCGAAAATCCTATAACATCAAAATATCCTCCGGGCCGAGCACCAGTATACCGCTTGAATGAGTACAGTTGATATTTTTATTAGAAATAAAACCAATTTCCTGTCTGTCAAGGGAATCAAAAAATATGTTGGACATAAGAGCCGCAATAACCAAATACTTTACAACATTTGGAATTCCAAATACAATAATATCGGACCACGAAACAGCTTTCCGTTCAATCCAGTTCAATGAATATCTACGTACCTTGAATATAAGCTTGGAGTACGCCTCATCATCGAAATCCAATGACTAAGTGGAAAAACCCCATTCGAAAATCATAGAAATTTACAACACCAATAAAAACAAGGTACCAAATTCGGAAACCAAAACAGTTGTAGAGCTTTCCGTAGCACTCTACAACAACTCGGTCCACTCAACAACTGGATTTACACCGAACGAAATAATTGTTAACAACCATAATATTGTAAACCCAGACGAAATTCGAGTGAAATCAAAAAGAATTTTCGGGGAAGTAAAAACTAGATTAGACGAACAAATAAGGACGATAATTAAAACGCACAAATAGACGAGAGCAACCAACAGTTGCTAGTAAATGAAGAAATAAATAAGAGAACGGAGCTACTAACAGACACAATCAACATGGCCTTAGACAGTACAACAAATATCGACACCAACAATGCAATATTAGAAGATATTCAGGATGCAATAGACAGAACAAATATTGCCCTATCGAACAGTAAAATACTATCCTTCAAGGAAATTATCGCCATCAAGAACCGGCTAGTCGATCAAGGCATTGAAATACCAGTACCAGACGAAGCCCTTAAATACATCATACCGAAGATTGCAGTGAACGATGATACCTTATAGAAGTCCCAAAACACGAGGAGGATAATTCATAATGCTGATTAGACCAACGATCCTCAATGGTAGTTCCTAATCAACTCCAAACAAAAGCTGTTCACAACAAGCGATCACAACAATTATGTACAGAAATCTACGAACATAAAAGAGTTTCGCGACGAGTGTAACCACTAAACCACTAACATTAGGGAGCAGAAGACATTGTAGAGTAACATCAGAAGCCAACATAACCGCACACCTAATCTTCGAGGACAAGCTGTTCATAAACGGTGCAATCGAACGCTAACCGGGAATTTTATCATAACATTCTAGAATTGCACAATTAACATTAACGCAAAGAAATTTCAATCATATGAGTGGAGAAGTGAAATCGAGGAAATTCAAGGAGCTCTCCTCAATACAGAGGTTACAAGGCAGATGATAGAAATTCAAAAAAAAAAACATTACTACAGTCACACAAGAGAATATCCAAAAGAGAAAACAATTAAACTATGTTTACCTGAGACAATCAGATCATCAAAAATGGTTTTGGAAGCTATCGGGCGCATCTCGGTTTCCACGGCCAGCAGAATTCTACTAATAGTATACATTTGCACCCGCGAACAATCTAATATTGTAAAAATAGAGACTCCAAAGGCAAATCAAGAAGAAGAAGAAAGGGATGTTTTATGGTCGGTTCTTCAAGATATTGTTTGGCGACGCCATCAAATATAAATATGTTCAATTGTCGTAACGAAGAAGCAGAGAAAGGCAGTAGATGGATGTCCTTTATGTAATGGTCCTTTAAGTGGCTTTTAATTAGGCTGTCTGAGTGTTTAAAGTAAAACATTAATTCCATGATCGAGTTTTTAAAGCTGAACTCTGCGGACAACACTTTGTAAAATGCCGGAGATATAATTGGGAAAACCGCACAGTTAGCGCTCTTTCATACTGGGTTGACAGATTGAATGGAATGTTCAAAACCTGTTTGTTGTTGTTAGATGGATAGTTTGTAATATAATCCAACACCGACATAAGTTTGGTGGTTAACATGGTGGTTAACATCTAAAGTAATTGTGAAAGGCTCATCTTTACGTTGTTGCAAGTAACCTGTTAAAGTTTCTAGAGTCAGTTTTAGATTGATGATTAACCACAATAACGTATTTACTATCAATGACGAATTTAATGAAGAAGTTTTGTAGTTTAAGTTTACAATTTTCCAATTTCTCATCTAACGCAACACAAATTAAAATAGGTAAAGTTACTAAGTGTTTGCCATTTATCCAGGCTGAAATCTGAGGTTCAGCAAGAAAGAATTTTATAGAAGGAATATTTTTAACAAACTCATATCCGTTAATATAATCTTCATGTTGGTTGTTTTTGACGCCTATTGTTAACATAAGTTTAGATTTAAATGATGAGATGATCGATTTGATTTGTGCTGGTTCAATATCAATGTCAGTTTGAGTTTCGCAATGTTTAGACGCGTAGATGTTAGTCAGCCTTGGAGTCTTGGAGTAGTTTCCGGAAGATGAAAAATACAATAAGCCACCGTTTGAATCGCACTTTGCATCTCTGATTTGAATGGGTTTTACTCTCGCTGACTTGATGATGATTTGGAACGCGAAATTAAGCGAGCATTGACATCATCAACCTCACCCGTAATACCATCAATGAGGTTATATGTTGAGTCGTTCGGTTTACAAGTTTTTAAGTTATTTGGATGTTATTTCGTGTATTCCGAAAAAACGATTGCCTTTTGGAAACTCAAATTCCTTTATGAAAAGGCCTTTTGGCCACACTTCAAAATTTATCATTGAATCAAATTACACTCGTAAATCATTGACACTGATCCGGTAAGACAAGTAGTCATTTCCTTTCGGCATGATTCGTACCGCGTTTAAATTTACGATTTGAAATTTATTTTTCACAAATCTCTTGAATTGTTCATCAGTTACAGATGTGTGAATTCTGCTGATAAAAATCCAACTTCGAGGTTTCATCACTCTAATTGTTTCAAGGTCAGTTATCGAAACAGTGGGAGATGTTTCGATACAGTGTTCTGATTGAGAAAGAGGTACCATGGCTTCTACATTAGTATCGGTTCGAGCTGATTGTGTCTCAGAAGTCGGGCTCGAAATTGGTACAGGTACTGGTAAAGACAGCTACAGACATTCCTGATTCAGATTTCTCATACTCGATGTTTTGTCATCTATAATATTCATTTGTTTGTTATTCTGGGCAAAAAATTCATGTTCATGTTGATTAGGTGGTGTAACTTGTGCAGTGGATTTGCTTTGTGAGCGAGTGACAGGTCGAGTAGTAATGGACGGCACGAATAATTCGTTTGGTTTATTTACCGGAGCCTCTTCTGCTGTTATTTTTTTTATTGTTGAGTTAAATAACTCTTTCAGTGTATGCATGCATCACAGAACCAACTAAGTCCTGGTACACTAACCAGCTAAAATTTTTTGGAATGTTTTTTCGATTTTGCCGCTGCACAGTTATATCCGAGCAATTTGTCACACATGAAGCCTTTACATGGGAAGAACCACTCGTCCACAATTATTATGGAATAGTCCACACAATTATAATTTTAAAAAATTTTAAAAATTATTTTTATTAAGTCGACTAAATTGCATGTTGCATCTAGATGAAATTACTTAAAAGTATTTTGAAAACGTTTCAAACACACTCAAGATTGAAATAAATAAATAAGGTAATCCTTGGAGATTTATTTTTAAATTACTCGTTTAGGATAAAAATTTCAACAACAAACGACCAAATTAAAATTACTTCAAGTTTTTATTATTTTCCTGTTATTTGCAATAAACAAACTCAAAGCTCTGCAATTTAAAGAATGGATTAAAAAATAGAATTACGCAAGCTACAGAGAAAACAAATTAATAAAAAGCAAAACAAACGGAAATTTATTGATAAATGGAAAAATGCTTTTCTCTCTAAAACAAAATTCTTGTCTTTTGTTGTGCTTGTCGTTGCTGCTGCTGTTGCTGCTTCAAACAAATTGAAATTGATTAATGTTTTTGTTATTACATTTCACAGAAAAGTTTTCCGACAATATTTTTATTTAAATTTTCAATTAATTTGTTTTTCATATTATTTTAATTTTAAATCAAACATTTTTGTTTTAATGTAATTTGAAAAAATATTTAATTGAAATGACAGAGTGAAATGGAGTTTTTTGGAGTGCAATATCTAGTCTGGGGTGTATATCTTTAATATTTAAGGCCACCCCTTTGCAAAAAAAATCCTTTCGTTGTAATCAAAGATACGGATCATTTATTTTAATGATGTTGGTGTATTAACAATCCAAAGAGAATAAATACATCTTTATATAAGGAGCTCAAGTAGGTATACGAAAAAGGAGTTGCAAGAAAAAACAAAATTGATTGATTTTCCATAAATTTTCCGAAGCAACGTACAAAAGCAAATTAACCGATAATCGAACAAAGAAGATAACAAACAATTGACTATAACCATTAACTGGAAATTAAATTGGAAAATTGTTTATTCAACTTTTATTTCACTTTACGCTTTCACGCGAGAAAGTAAATAGCATTTGTTACAAAATACCACCTAGGAATTTAATGTTCTGCTACCGGAAAAACGTTCTTACTTTTTGTGTTTGATGATATAAATAAAACAATTGAAAGGAACGGAAGAAAACATTTTTTGTACTCCCTTAAAGAGGATTCTATATAAGGTTTAAACTTGTGGATTTACATGTAAGTTCATGTGGAATTTAATTTTGTAATACGTTTGATCTTTTTTGTGCATGTGTATGTACCATACCGCACATACATATAACCACATACCACCGCTTATGAAATAAAATAAAATATTCAAAGAATTTATTTTTGGTATCCGAAAATCTACAAATAAATCAACAATACAATTCACGGTTTGTTTATAACGATTATTTGTAAAATTTTGGTTTGTTCAACCTTGGAAAAATTATCGAGTCATAAAGCGACAAGATTTATTAAATTTTGTTTTTATAAAACCGGATGGAATTTTCATTTAAACAAAAGAAAATTTATATTTATTACGAAACGTAGGTTTATGTTATTTGTTAACAGTGGGTAAGTGGCGTATGATTTCTGTACTTCCAACTGTGCGTCATCCGAATTGGACAGGATGCTTTTTATTTGATATTCACAACAAACATTTTTCTGGTATTTCGGAGTAGTTTAGAAGAAGTCGTAGGTGTAACCAGTACTATGTTTCTAATCTTCATCTCTTGCGAAGGGAAGGGAATAGTCAGTAACACAAACAGAGTTGTTAAATGAACATTGTTCCTTCAACAATCAACATCCGGCGACTTAATCAACGTCGCAGTTAGATAAACGTTAAACTGACGGGCAATAAATCAATACTTCAACGCCAAACACCAGCCGGCGAAGCAATAGAAGTCACATATAGAGTCGTTGAAAGTCAAAAAACAACTGGCAATCAAACAAAAACGCAACGGAAGATGGATGCTCTACTAGTAAAAGGGGAGAAGCACGCGGCCAAAATCAACCAGCTGCAGACAAATTTAAAACAAGATGGAGAACAAAGAAAAACCAACGAATATTTGGAAAAAATAGAAGCACTAAAAATGACGATTACAAATTGATCGCAACAGAAGAAGGATTAGTGAGTACACTGTTAAAGTATTTCTTACAAGAGTTTTGAGTGAAATAAAAATAAAACTTATAAGAACAAAAATTGGTTTCCTTATGATAGTTAAATGAAGCACACCGTCCTTTTCTTACTACGTTTCCAACAACTATCTAAAATAAGATTAAATTATTCAATTTAAAAGAAACCTGAAAATAAACGTAATATCTGTACAAAAAAATTAAAATGTAAGAATACATAATTCGATATAAATAAACATAATATTTCGATAATAAATTTAGAATCTGTGAAAAACAAATCATAAAGTAAACCTGCCAGTAGTTTACATTTAATAGCCAATAACAAGACATTGAAGAGTTTGTACCAAAATGCCACTATTATCGGACGATTTCTCTAGGCTTAACCTTGGAAATAAAAAAGGTTTGATTTTCAAACGGATTGGTCGCGATAGATTTTTTTGAGTAAAACTCGTTCATTGCATATTTGAGTGGTACACGTTGAATGACCAATAACAGGACATCGTAGAGTTTGTACGAAAATTTCATTATACATTGAGGACACCTACGTACTTAACCTTTCAAGTGACATCAGTGACATTCCAAAACGGATTGACGTCGGAAGTTTTTTGAGTAGAATTTATTCAGTGCACTCATGAAGTCTGAGTGGAATACTTTTAATTGTCAATAACAAGATATCGCAGAGTTTGTCACTACTATTGGATGATTTCTATAAGCTTAACATTGCAAATAAAAAAAAATTTGATTTCCAAACGAATTGGTCGCGATAGAGTTTTTTGAGTAAAACTTGTTCATTGAATTTGTTGAATGGCACACGTTGAATGACCAATAACAAGACATTGATGAGTTTGTACCAAAATGCCACTATTATCGGATGATTTCTCTAGGCTTAACCTTGCAAATAAAAAAGGTTTGATTTTCAAACGGATTGGTCGCGATAGATTTTTTTGAGTAAAACTCGTTCATTGCATTCGTTGAGTGGCACACGTTGAATGACCAATAACAGGACATCGTAGAGTTTGTACGAACATTTCATTATATACTGACGACATCTACGTACTTAACCTTTCAAGTGACATCAGTGACATTCCAAAACGGATTGACGTCGGAAGTTTTTTGAGTAGAATTTATTCAGTGCACTCATGAAGTCTGAGTGGAATACTTTTAATTGTCAATAACAAGATATCGCACAGTTTGTCACTACTATTGGATGATTTCTATAAGCTTAACATTGCAAATAAAAAAAAAATTGATTTCCAAACGAATTGGTCGCGATAGATTTTTTTGAGTAAAACTCGTTCATTGCATTCGTTGAGTGGCACACGTTGAATGACCAATAACAGGACATCGTAGAGTTTGTACGAACATTTCATTATATACTGACGACACCTACGTACTTAACCTTTCAAGTGACATCAGTGATATTTCAAAACGGATTGACGTCGGAAGATTTTTGAGTAGAATTTATTCAGTGCACTCATGGAGTCTGAGTGGAATACTTTAAATTGCCAATAACAAGACATCGCAGAGTTTGTACCAAAATTTCATTATATACTGACGACACCTATGGACCTAACCTATCAAACATCAGTGGCATTCCAAAACGGATTGACGTCGGAAGATTTTTGAGTAGAATTTCGGCGTCTTGTTATTGGACGTTAAATCTATTCCACTCAGACTTCATGAGTGCACTGAATAAATTCTACTCAAAAATTTTCCGATATCAATCCATTTAGGAATGTCACTGATGTCATTTGAAAGATTAAATCCATAGGTGTCATCAGTATATAACGAAATTTTGGTACAAACTCTACGATGCCCTGTTATTAGTCATTTTACCTTTGCCACTCAAGGAATTCAATGCTCCAAAACCGTAGGAAAGTGCTTCGGGCTCAGAACAGAATGTAGAGGTTAAAAATAAATAAAGAAAAACAAGTAATGGTGAATTACAGTAATGCAGTAATTATTTATTTTATTTTTACAAAAATTGATTTTTATTGAGTTTCATGTGAAATCAAAAAAATATCTGGCTTAAAGGAATTGCCTTTACTAATTATGGAAAGTCCTCACTACTAGATAATTTGGTTCTAAATGTATAGGCTTTTGGAAAACACCGAATTTAGAAGCCATAATCCCAAAAGTATCCTCCACATTTACACGGGAGCTGGACCGTCTTCTATTATACTCATGCCGAGCATCATTTAATTGTTTTTGGGAGTATGGTTTCATTAACCTGACATCCTATGCGAACGTGTTATCCACAACAAACACATAAAGAAAATGTTTCCTTTTCTTGTTGGGTTTCGGCAAATTTAAAGATTTTTGCTTTAACATTTCCCCAAACTTGGAATAAAACATAACACCTCCATCGGACACTCATGAATTCCTTGCGAGATTTAACTACATAGAGTTGTCATATAAAAATCCTGATTTGCGAGGTTTTATGATGGCAATATGTTTGCCATCAATTGCCCCCAAAGTATTCCAAAATAAATTTAAATTAGCAAAATCGTCAGCAATATTAATCCACTCATCTGAAGTTCTTGGAAACTGCAAATTACATATTTCCAAAATTACACGACTTATAGAAGCAGACGACTTAAAATCTTCAAAATTTCTTCCAGTTGGCAAATATCGCAATGTTATTACCAGCCTGTCACTTACCGATAAGCATTCTCGCATACTTGTCTTACAAGACATGGCTCCAGCATTTGCAACAATACTTCAAAATTTTCGTGACTCGTACGAAAATAATTGTGGAAATCTCCTTCTTCTTTCAATCTTATTTCATTGAAAAGAACAACATGAGAATAATTTTCTCTTTTTTAAGCCACTTTTTCATCCAGATTCGTCTTGAGACTTTTTGTTTTAAGCATAATGCTAAAATAATATGATAGTGAAGTGTTTCCTAAACTTTCCTAAAAATTTAAATCCGCCATTTGTATTTCAATGTATGCGTAAAACTTCGCATAAACGAGTAAATTATAATTTATATGAAATAATGCAAATGAGTTTCCAAATCCTTTACATGATTTTTAAAATATAGAAACCCCTATAAACCCCAATTAAGTATACTTTCTGCTACGATAAATTTATGTTGTAAGCGATTTTCCATTAAATTTTTCCATGCACTAAGAAAACCCCCACCAAATACTAAGTGTACATTCGAGATAATAAGGATTTAATCCAACCGAAAAACATCATCCCTTGAAAAGTTATAGGGGCTAAGGGTGTTTAGTACGTTCAATTCGCAATTCGATAAACTTACGTTGTAAGCGATTTTCCATAAAATTTTCCCATGTCCTAGAACACCCCCACCAAATACTAAGTGTACATTCGAGATATTGATTGATTTATTGATTGATTGATAGATTGACATAACAATTTTAGTAGAGGAAAAGCACATATGGAAGCATAATAAATGAACATCAACAACAAAAAAATACTTCCATTAGGCATAAAAACCTCAGATTTTTTCAAAAAACAAATCCACTCCATGCTAATAGAAAACGAAGTATTATGAGACCGACACAGGTTTATAGGGGGAAGTAAAGGTAAATTTGAAAAATATGACCTACTGAACAATAACTTATTAAATAAATAGGGAGGTTGCTTAGTCCTGAGAAGCTTAAAAATAAAAAGACAAACGCGAAGTTCATAAAAATCAACGAAATTACAACCCAGAATAAAATTCAAAAAGGAAGAATTGAGATCATATTTGCTAATACTAAAAACGAAACGAGTACAAGCATTGAAACATCTTTGCAGAACATTCATATTCTCATGAAGCATACCAAACAAAACAACATCCCCAAATAGAAAATGTGGAAGAAGGTGCGAGAGGAACATACGCTCTTTAAAATTACTATCAGTAAACCCAACAACTTTATACAAACAACTAAGCATTCCAAAAATCGTTTTGCTAACCTTAATCAAATGATCACCCCAAGTAAGAGTTTTATTGAAAATTAGCCCTAAATTTCTAACTGTATTAGAGAATGGGATTCAAGAATCACTGAGAAAAGTTCCAAGAAGAGGAAGTATCTATAGATTTTTTATAAATTATAATAGACTGAGATTTATTAGCATTAAGAGCGAGCCGGTTAAACAGTGACCACTTATAAATTCTTACCAAATCTTCATTAATAAGAGAAATATTAGAGTTAATGGAATCATTATCTAAGCGACTACTCCTATAAATTTGTACATCATCAGCAAAAATATGAAAAGAAGAATGACGAATCGAACATGCAACGTCATTAATGTACATTGAGAATAGTAAAGTACCAAGAACCGACCCCTGAGGAACGCCAGAAGAGACAGGTAAGAAGTCAGAAAACGAATTGTCAAAAAAGACTGCCTGAAAGCGACCTGAAATATAGTCTAAAATCAATTTAGCAGCAGAGAGAGAAAAATAAAAGTTCGAAATAAGCTTATTAAACAAAATTTGATGATTAATTGAATCGAACGCTTTAGAAAAATCCAACAAAGTAAGGCACGTCATTTCTCTTTTACTCATCCTACGACGAATATCATCACAAACATTCAGTAAAGCAATGGTAGTACCGTGGAATCTTCTAAAACCCGATTGAAAAATACTAAGCAAATTAAAGCTATCGATATGAGATTGAATTTGGTTTTTTACTACCAATTCAAACGCCTTGGACAGAGAACTTAAAATACTAATAGGTCGGAAATGGGAAAGCTCAGAAGGATTGCTAATTCCACTGAGCGGGATAAAAAGAAGTCGTTAAAATAAAATTAAAAATAAGTAACAAGTATCTTGATACATTAGGAAAAATACGCTTAACAAATTTTATACTAACCATATCTAGACCAGTGGATTGCGATTTAACTTCCCAAATTGCAGAATGCAAATCGGCAATAGATATATTTGCAAACGAAAAATAATTTAGGGATTCTACGATACTAAATCAATATTGGAAATATCATGGGTGGAACTAGAATTACTTAGGTAATGGTTAAAATCATTAGCTTTGAAATTTACCGAAGCACCTCCTTTGCAACTACCAAGGCCAAAATTGCGAATGTTACACCAAAATATCTTAGAGGGAAGTGAGGGATCTAACTTATCCTTGAAAAATTTTGCTTAGCGATACGAATTAAACTTACCGCTCTATTTCGAGATTGCTTATAAGCTAGATAAGACCAAGAATTAGGGCTCATTTGCCAAAGACGATATTTGAAGCTTGGGATCTAGGTCTAAAATAAACAGTAGTGAGAGGAGGGCAATTATTTAATACATAATTAATAGAGGAGTTAAAATAGTCAATTTGATCGGTAGAAGTACTAAGAGAAAAAATATTGTCCCAACAAATAGAGCCACAAATTGATCAAAGATGAGATTCATCAATTTTCGAAAAATCCCTAAAGCTGCAACTTTTAGCTTTAGGACGAGAGTAATAATTAACAAAACAAAACAAGGAGATCGTGATGAGAACCAATACCAAGAGACAATTGATTGAAAAAACAACAGGACATTATCAGCAGAAGCGACAACATGATCAATGAGAGAATAAGAACCACCACTTGCGGTTGAATACGAGTAAGTGGGCGCTTCAGTGTTATAAACTGAAAGGTTAATGCTATTTAAGATATTTAAATAGCTACGAGAAAATAAAGTCTCTTGAGAAATATCAAAATTGAAATCACCCGAAATGAAAACCTCATCATACCGACAGGACAAATAACTAAAAAGACACTCAATGTCTAAAAGTGAATTTTTAAATTGAGCATACGACCTCTTGTTCGTTTTGGGAGGATTATAAACCACGCCAAAAAGGAATTTCCGCTTATTGACGAAGACATTTAGAAAAAGAAACTCAAAGTCAGAAACGAGCCTCTGAGAAATTGAGGGCATACTCAACCATAATTACCCGTTGGATTAGCTCTATCGCGACTCAACAAATTATAACCACTAATGGCCATCGCGTAATCGGGAATATCGGACGATAGAAACGTTTCCGACAAGCAAATGACATCAATTGGGACCCCAGTAAAAGTATGACGAAGTTCGTCAATATTTAACATCAGACTCTGGACGTTTAAACTAACCACATTAAGCAAATTGGACCTAGTCCGAAGCATGGATTTTAATAAAATGAAGAGCAAAGAAATACTCTCGGTGAACATCGCGAATCGTGGCGCACTTCAACAACAATACTCACATGCAAAATTTTTTAAATAAATAATTAGTTTCTTCTTCAAAAGCCAGGTAAACTTGAAATACCAATATCAAATTTGCTGGGGGTATTCTAGGACATGGAAAATTTTTATGGAAAATCGCTTACTACGTACGTAGTTTATCGTATTGCGAAATGAGAATACTAACACCCTTAGCCCCTATAATTTTTCAAGGGATGATGATTTTCGGTTGGTTTAGATCCTTATTATCTCGAATGTATACTTAGTAATGGATAGCGAGAATTTATCATGAAAATTTATTATGTTACAAATTGTGCGTACTAAACAACTTTAATCCTTACGACTAATAAAATGGAAATAAAATAATGGCAATGCAGGCTTTATCACGACGATTCAGATTGATTTTTTTGTTTAAGAAAAAACGTGGCCTGTCACTAATCAAAGTAGTAATGATAAAACTGACCGTGTAAAGTTAAAAATTAATGACAGAGTAATGATATAAGTAACGTCACTTCAAGTAATGACATTAATACTGACCATGTAATGGGCGCTATAGGAACCCACCTTTCAAAAAAACTTGCATTCTTGAAGTATGATTCTTCCCTCATTTAAATTCCTCGGAAAATTAGTAAGCTTTTTAATTTTCGCAGTAATACAAGGAAAACAAAAAATATTAAATATTTCAAGGCCTACTAAACGTTTTACAAGAAAAATTAAATTTATACACCACCATAGACAAAAAATGCATTTTAGTGTTCCGTTCAAGAAACAAATGGTGGAAAGGTGGATTGGTATTGAGAATTCTAACGTAAATTATTTTTTCTATGGCACAAATAGTACTTTGAAACTCGTTTTCCTCTCACCTGTGGTTCGATAAATTATAAGTTTGTGGCCGATAAATGTGGCAAATTAAATGTGCTATTACACCATAAATATTATATTAAAACACCTAAATGCTAAAAGCATTTCTACTCAATTAATTTTATCTAACCTTTTTTTAATGGTTCGTATTCATTATTAATTTATCTTTTTTATCTTTCCGTATACATGGTGAATTACATAGCTCCTTACAAAACATTAAGTTATGCAAATAATTTATTTAATTTAAAAATAAAAACAACTACGGTTATAATATTAAAGTTTCATTTATACGATTGTATAACTTGATTATGAACTTAATAAATTTGTTTTCCAGGGAAATCACATAAAAATCTCTTTAATTTATAAAACTTTGTGATTACCATTTAGTCCTAGGTAGAATAATTTCATGGTAAATTAAAACATTGTTATATTGTTTGTTAATTATTTGCCATACTCTAACAATACACACCCACGCATCTCATTAAAACGACATTTTCTGCTTAAATAAATTCGCGTTAAACGCAACTCGTTAAACAATTTCTCATTAAACCGTATTTGATCAAGTGAACAAGGGTACCACAACCACAAAATTAATTTGACATTTTTTTGTGCTCCAAACTAAAAAGCTTGTGTTAGCTTTTTCACGGGAATCCAACAACCGCAAAATTTTATTGTGTATTACACAGCTTTTTAATTAAGAGTCTACCATAATATGCGTGAATATAATTAATTAAAGCTCAATTATGTTTCCAGGATAGAACCAGACACTGGCACAAATTTCAAAAAACAGAAATTTCATCTTAGCTGGTTCAATTATATTGAAGCGCCGCGACAAAAAATTCACGCAACAATCGTTATCACTTTCGTTATCATTAAAAATTTAATTAATTAGAAAATTCTCATCTCATTTCATTATTTCCTACGATTTGGTGAATTCTAAAATAAAAATTAACAATTAAGCGGAATGGGGGCGCTAAAGTCGAGGGAGGATTATACAGGATGTTCTCTGCTAGCATAGAAAAATACCAAGTAATTGAAAAATATATTTTTTTGTTACACAGCTATTTACAAAGACATAAGTTGGATAAAAATTTTAGAAAAATAATTTCCAGGCTTCACGCATCTAAATAAAAATCGTTTTCCACGAAAATGTAAATTTTATAATGAAACAAAAAATAATTTTGGTTGTGATGAGAATTTTCGTTTTTAAACTGTGCTGATTTGATTTTGGTCGAACCAGCTCGTGCTTCGTAATGAGCTCAAACCCCTCACCGCAACATTTTTTGTTAAAATTGATTATCAGCAGCATCTTGTTCTACGTAGTAATATTAAGTACAGTAATAATGAAACATTTACCTTTTACTATAGTGCCACAGTCAAACAAATGAATTAATAAAAATCCCTGTGTGTATGTATTTGTGATTTCGTGCAGACTAAATGTCTGTAGCTTATAAACAGCCCAGATGAAATGATCGCTCATAATGAAACTTCACACTTAAGCTTTTCTTAGAAATTGGGAGATACCAATTGTTCTTACGTGCTGAAATCAGCTCACCGGAAGTGACATCCTCCAAAGAAGCGTTATAAAAAAAATGACTGAACTAAGAGATTGTTCGATCGTTCGAGTCCAAAACTTACTGTCCCCGTACATCATTTTTTGCAGTTTGAATCAAAAAAAACATTCACCATTTTAACGCTAAATATTTTTATTTTTAATAAAAGTTCTTGTAATGATCGGCGGACGTAACAAAAGTGGGGATGACTCACACCATGTTAACGGGTCTCACAAGTCGCGCAAAGAGTTTAATTAGTCGCGGTAACCAAACTAATTGGAATTTTTCAGTGTACTGCACCTACTACACTTTAACGTCTTTAAAGTGGTATATTCCCATGGAACCACCGTTTTCTGCCACATCACATGATGCATTACCTACCAATTTCGTAGCTACACACTTTATGTATTTAGGTGCTAGTTTTGCCGCATATTTATCAATGTCACTGCTCAACTTGAACTTTAGGTTGCCGCGTTCTTAAGTTATAACGCTTTTTGGCATTATCTGCGGATTGCGTTAAATTATTCTGTACATCGGCGTATGATTTCCACCAAATTGAGTGGCCTGCCGTAATATCGGGTACACTGAACCATGTAAGATAGCATGCTGACCAAAGTCAAGGAAGTGGGGAGAGTATTTGGAGGATGCATGAATGGAACTACGAAGGGCGTGAGTTATTGCAGGAACGTTGGTGTCCCATACACGATGGTCTTGTTTTTTATACTCTCGCAAGGAAGCCAGTAAGATACGATTAACGCGTTCTGAAGCATTACCCTGCGGATAATATTTCACATATGTTGAACACCATAAATCTTTCGCATAAACGCCGGAGTAAGGATGACCTCCGGAACCTAAAACATTAAGAAAATGTCAACATCCAGGAACCTGCACACCTCCAGGATAAATTTTAAGAATGATCGACAGCAATCAATATTCCAGTATTTTCAGCTTTGTTGTGTGGATAAGGCCCCACTGCCCCAGAAATTTGTGATATACTTGTTGAAAAGCCGAAAAGTCATGGGAGGGAACTGAGCGGTGGTTTTGAGGTTTTATTAGAGGGATTCGAGAATCAGGAGTTAATATAAGGGAATATTCAGTAGGCTATTGTTGTTAGGATAAGGGTTAAGGTAAATAAGGTTTTGTACGATGAAAAGCTTAATTACCTTATTTTATCGTTGCTGGGGTAACTGAGAGTACGAGGAATCAAGAAAATCCGGAGAAGTTTGGTCAACATGTAATGGAGAATCGATGTTTGGAAGGAGTTGTATATTCAGTGGTTCCATCTCAAGTCGTTTTGGGAACCTTTTCGATATTTAATTTCAAAATTGAAACCTTGCGGTTTTAAGCTTCAGCGGGCCAATCATTCTGATGCATCCTTCAGAGACATGAGCCACTTTAAGAACCTCGATATCGGCCAAACACTCTTGCTCCGTGACCGAATAATTACTTTGAGCAGAATTCAGCTTTTTGGACATATCCGTTGAACTGGCATCACATTGTATGGAGAAGCGTTCATTAAAGTTCGGTATGGCTGATTCTGAAGCGCACAGTACGAGGGAAGTTAACGGAAATGTTAATGAGGAGTACACGTTAATGAAACGACGGTACCACCCCGCAACGCCAAGGAACCTTCATATTTACCGTACATTTTTCGGCGTTGGGAACTTTATAATGGCCTCGACGATGTTTGCCCAGGTTTTGTCAACCTTAGCAAAATTAGCTGTTGTAATTAACAAATCATCAAGATGAACGAATACCTTTTCTTGTTAGTGATGAGGAATGGCTCGAAACATCAATCGACACAAGGTCTGAGGCGCATTACAAAACCCGAAAGTCATTACTTTAAAATGATATAAAGGGCGTCCCCGAACAGTAAACCGCGTCACTTCTTTCGAGTCTGGGTCCAAGGGAATTTGCCAGAAGGGATCATTTAGATCCAGACTCGAAAAAATCGAGTACGATCTAAGCGACTCAACAGTCCGTCGATCAACAGTAACGGAAACGCATCTTTTTTGACATTCTTTAGATTGTGTGCGTCTAACCAAAGTCGAATACTGCCATTTTTCTTTTTGACGATCGCCATTGGTGAACTCCACGCACATGACTCACCTCAATTACATGCAATCATTCGATCGAGCTCATCATACATCATTTATTAATTGCAGGAGAGACTGCGTAGTGTCGCTGTTTACTGGGTAGGGCATCTCCAATGTCGATCGTGTGTTGTACTAGGTTGGACCAGATCTTCGACCGGTCGAATCTGAGAAAGCAGACAATGACTGATTGCAACCGTTCACGCTGATCCACGGAGAGCCGATGTAGCCGATATGGCAGGAGGAGATAACTGATATTTAAATTGTAAATAACTTAAAGAAATTGTGTCCCAGATACAACGTCTTCTCCAGACTCGGAACAATGAAAAGCCTCATGACATGAGTCTTATCATTATACCGAAACCGAATTCAGGCATTTACGAACCCTCGTATCTGAAGAGGAGATCCGTTAACTATCTGGATCACTGCGGAAATAGGATGAAGGGGAAGTTGATGGTCCTGAATGAATTGAAGAGAGTTTTTGCCTAATGCCGAAATATTCGCCCCGCTATCAAGTAACTCTTCCAATTAATATTGACAACCACATGTGGTCGATTATCTTCGAAATGCTTAATGGAATCGCAAAACCTTGTTTTACCAATATTTCGGAACATTTCACGACGATTTATAAAATAATTATTGGATCGGTATTTCTGGCATTTAATATAGTTAGGAATGCTGGTTTGGGACTTAGTCAAACTACCTACTGGAGATCTTAGTAAAATTTACGAATGGGGACGAATTGCGTCTCCTTCGTGGAGTTTATCGTCGTCGACATCCTGTTGCAATGAGAACAGTGGGGTTTTAATACTTCCGGCGCCTCACACCCGTAACAGAAAATATGTGACAGGTGTGGGAGACTTTCGCGGTAAGTTTGAAGGCATTGGAGCGTTAGCATTGAGTGAAGTGCATCTACTTGAGTAATGTAATTTCGCTGGTTGTTGAAAAGCGAATTAAAAATGTTGCTGGATTTTATTCGCTTCGTCTGTCGTTCGCTGTCTTATTCCTATTAGATCCCCGATCACCACTTGAAATGACTCCGTTGTAAAATACTTGAAACAAACTAAAATTTGTTGTATTGTGGTTAATGGATACCCGCAAAAGTCAAGTGGTTCAATGCCATTTTTTTAAATGTATTCCAAATAATGAATCCCTTCCTTTGAAAATCGGAATCGCATCCTAAATTCTTCAACATTATAAAAATCCATATCAATTCTTTCGTGGAATATTTTCGTTTTATTCGTCGACTAAATAAAATCTCATAATCTGAATCATTAGACTCTGAGTCTGACGAAGATAAATTACCAAGATTTTCCATATCTGTTTGATTGAAAATTGAAGAACAAAACAAATTGAACAACTGAAATAAATTTTCACAAAACCGTTTGACACTACGTTTGACGTTTTTTTCCGAATTTTCGAAAATAATGTAGCCACTGTTTCAACCATCGATATCGAGGTATAAATCTGTGGATACGTTTTTAATTCAGGTTTCATTCAGTGGATTTATCTACGCCTAAAAATACGAAAGAGAGGATAAATCCGCCGATTTATCCACGGGCCTAATAGTTTACCAAGCAAATCTAATATCCTTTGAGACTATTTGTCATTGAGATATTGGCGGGAACAAATTTTGTTCTATTCTATTCTTTTGTTCTAGTGTGTCTTAAGTTTTCATTTAGGAGATCATGATCTCGAAATTATAGTTATGAAACCAGTAGTCTGTCTATGGCATTAGATAGGTTTACTATTCGGAGCGAATCATAACTTCACATAGCGAATCATAGCCACACATTTACAGGTTAACTCCGGATTAATGTCTAATTATAATTTATTGAATCCTCCCAAGTCTCAGGATTTGATGAAAGATGGTCCACGCTAATGGTCCACGCTAAGGGGAATGTTATCGTTTCGCGATCATCCAAATTTGTATTAAACCAAACAAAGGTCGCATTACCTCTCTACCACGCCAGTTTATTATTTAAAAAGTTGTTGCGTTGATGAATATACCATTAAAGTGTACCAACTATGCATAACTCTTAAAACGGAAACATCCATCTTGGTGTTAATGCAGTAGCATATTCTTTTGAGGACGGGAGTAAACTGCGGTGAAACAAACCACAAGCCATCGCTCAACGTTTATTGCACTTTTTTAGAAACCAAACATTTGTTACTAATTAAAAAACTGTTTGGTTTGAAGTTAAGTTAAATTACACAATTTGTTGATTTCTGCTTACCAAGCTCTAGAACGAGACATGCACGTGCAAGTATCTTGTCTATAGCGTAGGAATAAATTAATTCAAATGTTTGCTGGAATTCAGTTACACATATATCAAGCTAATGTAATCCTCTATATGTTTCATGCTTTATGCAAATTTTTCACATAACCTTGTTGAACTTATCTTCGTACTTGTAAAAGCACAATGAATGCAAATTAAAACAAGCAAATATGTACCAACGTTGAAAAAAAAATCTGGAAACAAAATATTCCAGACACATAAAATGCCAGTAAATTAATAAACGAAATATTTAATTTTAGGATTCCAATGAAAATGAAAAATCAAAAAAAAAACATTGTGTACATGAAAATTAAAATATCCTGGCTGCGAGGGCGAAGGCATTAGTGTTTGTATAAAATACGAGAAACAATTACATTTCGTATTTTAGCTGAGAGGAAATACAGATTCTAACAGGAAAAGTACAAAATACGATATTGTTTGTTTTGAACATTCAAATATTTGTTTTAAACCCCGCAGCTACCATTGCTAATTAATCCGAAAATATTTCATTGACATGAGATTTACAAAAATATTAAACGAATTTGTTAATTTTGTATCTCCTATATAAATAAAAATCAACTGCCGCATGATTGAAAGACAATCACTTGAGAACGACTCGACGGATTTGGCTGATTTTTTTGTTGTGTGCGTAGTTCAGGTTCTTTGAAGGACAAGGTTTGTTTGAAAGAAAATTTGGTGATAAGCCACCGGAAATGCCACCGATGGCATCGAAGTTTAGTTTAATAGTTCTGCTGTCACATATTTTCATAAGTACGTACTGCTACTGCAGCAGCATGACAACGAGAAGCTGCGGAACCTACTGGATCGCATCAATGGACCGAAGCGCCTAAACATAACAAAGCCTTTAGGATTAGTGGTTCATTGAGTCGCTGTAATCAAAGGACTGGCAGAGCCGGGATGATCCGATAGGTTTCATCCCACAAAAATAGAGATTAGGGTTCCACAAGAATAGAGATGAGATTAGTTGTAACGTTATACAGAAATAACGATTTCTTAAAAAAAAATGTTCATAATGTTCAACTGCATTGTGCGATTGTGCATTAATGTAATATTACTATATATAAAATTAATATAACTATATGTAAGATTCACTGTCATGGAGAATGCCGAATTATTAAATGTTTTCAATTATGTTAGACATATCATTTTCCACGGTGCTTCCGGTGTACAGTCATTTTTTATATATTTATGAATTGGAATAATGTAGACCATAGGTCAGCAGGTTTTTTAGTATATAACTTGTAAAATTGCGTTGAATAAAGTCAGCAAGTTCGAAAAATTAAAAATACAGTCCACTAAATAATTAGTTCTCGAAAACCATCATAAAAAGTGAGACATATACCATCAACTACCATAGAACATCAACCAGGCGTTTATAAAATAGACAACCTATGCAAGGAACAGCAGCAGTGGTTCAAGGAAATACAAACCCGCTGGTCTAACTACAAGAAGGATTCGATCAACAGGAAGACAAGTACATACATCGACCGCAAAATAGGGCGGTTAGATGATATGTATGAAGAATTCGTCGATACGAATGAATGATGAACGTATACTAAGGATGTTTTTTTAATGTCGGATAGATCCGAGAGAACAGAAGAAATACTTATCCGATAAATACGAGAATATTTTTCTCCGATGTTTATCTGTCAGAACAGATAATTTTAATTTGTGTTTTTTTTATTATCGGAGAATTATACATACGTCGTATAAATGAAAAATCAAATATTTTCTAAATTAATTATTAAATTAAAATGAGTTAACAAATATTTTTTTTTTTTTTAATTTATTTATTTATTATTGCCTAAATAGTCTAAGAGACTGTGGCAGGCAATCCATAGCAACTTAAAACATACACACAATTTACAATATCATATTAACATAGAAAAAAAGAAAGAAAACAAAACATTATTATATTTAGAATTAAATAAGATTTAACATTAACATACTGAAAACTCATTATGAGATCTTGTCACTTCAAATCTGATCCTTTGACTAATCCGATAGTTTTTTTTTTATGATACATATATGTATATTTAAATATTCTTCACGTAGCCAAGTTAGTGGTTGCTGCTGATTGGAATTTAAATTTGATTTTAACTTGTCTACTAGATCTCTCTATAATACATTCAACCATTTACTGATTAAGTGATCCTTCAACAGCCGTTTGTATTTCATAATATTGGACCTATTCTAATAGCCTGGGGAAGCTCATTAAATAGAGCAGGGCCCATATAAAATGGATTACTTTGGGAACGGCTTGTACTTACGGTATTTAAATAATATAATGAGCTTGCATTGTTTCTTGTATAATGTGAGTGAACTTCAGATACGGCTATAGGAGTGAGATTACATTTCATCAGAGCCATCTGAGCTTTCTTAATAAACATCAACAATTGAAATTTCCCAAGAATCTCTAGGGGAAGTGTTTTGGAAGAGTACAAAGATTTAGTCGACGTTAGTACTGGCAGGCATTTGATAGTTTTGATGATCCTGTTTTGAAGAACCCAAAGGCTTTTGATGGAATTTTTCGGTGTAGTAGTCCATAGCGAGCTCATATAACTCAATCTAGAGTTGATATATGCGTCATAGAATAACCATGCTGTTCTTTCATCAATTAGACTTCTTATTCTCTTCAACGCAAATGCATAGGGCCAGATTTGTTTTTTAACTTTCAGTACTTGTTCCTTCCATTTCAGGTTTTGGTCAATGAGGCGCCCCAAGTAGGTAGTAGTTTCAACTTACAGTATTTTATTATTATTTACTTCCAAGTAACGGGGAAAATGCGCAGGAAACTTTTTGTTTTGGAAAATTATGTAATTGCTCTTTAACATGTTCATGCACATTTTATTAGCAGTCAGCCAGTATTCTATTTTAGTAATATCTTGTGCCATTTGATCAAGAAGGCTTAAACCATCTGAAGATTTATACACTAGAACAGAGTCATCCGCATACATAAAAAGTTTTCCAGACAAGTCTATATTGAACATGTCATTAACGAAGAAGTTAAATAGAATTGGACCAAGAATAGAACCCTGCGGCACACCAGATACCATTGTCAGCGGCTCGCTCTTAATACCATTTACCATCGTGTATTGGACGCGGCTAGTGAAATAAGATGTTAAAATGGATAGGGTGGCTACGGAGGGATTTAACTTTGTAATTTTTGAAAGTAGGATTTTATAAGGATTAGGATTTATAAAAATTAGTAGGATAGAATTAGTGAATTAGTAGGATTTATAAAAATTGTTAGTGCGTCTTTTCGTATTCTATACTAGGACTCGAGTGATGAACAGGACTTGAGTAATGAATCGGGACAAAATATTGTTAATTTTGCCGAAGAAATTGTTCCCACTTATCCGAACCAGCAGTTCAAGGAGCATTTCAGGTTAGATGTCGAAACGTTAAATATATTGAGCTCTTGCCCTCTTGAAAAATTAGAGGAACACTGGGTTTGAGCTTCAGAATATTTAACCCAGTATTCCCCTAATTTTTCCGGAAAACTCATGTTTCCTATTTGGATTGGGTCTAGTACAAAGTGAAAACACCTATCACAAGAGTTGTAACCTCTTAGAAATATCTTAGGACAGAAAGTTTGCACTTTAATTTCGACCTCTACAACTTTTGAATATTAAACCCAGTGTTCCCCTAATTTTTCCGGAAAATTCATGTTTTCTAGTTGGGTTGGGTCCAGTACAAAGTGAAAACACCTATCTCAAGAGTTGTAACCTCTTAGAAATATCTTAGGACAGAAGGTTTGTACTTTAATTTCGACCTCTACAACTTTTGAATATTAAACCCAGTGTTTCCCTAATTTTTCCGGAAAACTCATGTTTTCTAGTTGGATTGGGTCTAGTACAAAGTGAAAACACCTATCCAAAGAGTTGTAACCTCTTAGAAGTATCTTAGGACAGAGGGTTTGCACTTTAATTTCGACCTCTACAACTTTTGAATATTAAACCCAGTGATCCCCTAATTTTTCCGGAAAACTCATGTTTTCTAGTTGGATGGGGTCTAGTACAAAGTGAAAACACTTACCCGAAGAGTTGTAACCTCTTAGAAATATCTTAGGGCAGAGGGTTTGCACTTTAATTTCGACCTCTACAACTTTTGAATATTAAACCCAGTGTTCCCCTAATTTTTCCGGAAAATTCATGTTTTCTAGTTGGGTTGGGTCCAGTACAAAGTGAAAACACCTATCTCAAGAGTTGTAACCTCTTAGAAATATCTTAGGACAGAAGGTTTGTACTTTAATTTCGACCTCTACAACTTTTGAATATTAAACCCAGTGTTTCCCTAATTTTTCCGGAAAACTCATGTTTTCTAGTTGGATTGGGTCTAGTACAAAGTGAAAACACCTATCCAAAGAGTTGTAACCTCTTAGAAGTATCTTAGGACAGAGGGTTTGCACTTTAATTTCGACCTCTACAACTTTTGAATATTAAACCCAGTGTTCCCCTAATTTTTTTCCGGAAAACTCTTGTTTCCTATTTGGATTGGGTCTAGTACAAAGTGAAAACACCTATCACAAGAGCTGTGACCTCTTAGAAGTATCTTAGGATAGAGGGTTTTTACAACTACAACTTTTGAATATTAAACCCAGTGTTCCCCTAATATTTCCAGAAAACTCATGTTTTCTAGTTGGATGGGGTCTAGTACAAAGTGAAAACACTTACCCGAAGAGTTGTAACCTCTTAGAAATATCTTAGGACAGAGGGTTTGCACTTTAATTTCGACCTCTACAACTTTTGAATATTAAACCCAGTGTTCCCCTAATTTTTCCGGAAAACTCTTGTTTCCTATTTGGATTGGGTCTAGTAGAAAGTGAAAACACCTATCCAAAGAGTTGTAACCTATTAGAAGTATCTTACGATAGAGGGTTTTTACAACTACAACTTTTGAATATTAAACCCAGTGATCCCCTAATTTTTCCGGAAAACTCATGTTTTCTAGTTGGATGGGGTCTAGTACAAAGTGAAAACACTTACCCGAAGAGTTGTAACCTCTTAGAAATATCTTAGGACAGAGGGTTTGCACTTTAATTTCGACCTCTACAACTTTTGAATATTAAACCCAGTGTTTCCCTAATTTTTCCGGAAAACTCATGTTTTCTAGTTGGATTGGGTCTAGTACAAAGTGAAAACACCTATCCAAAGAGTTGTAACCTCTTAGAAGTATCTTAGGACAGAGGGTTTGCACTTTAATTTCGACCTCTACAACTTTTGAATATTAAACCCAGTGTTCCCCTAATTTTTTTCCGGAAAACTCTTGTTTCCTATTTGGATTGGGTCTAGTACAAAGTGAAAACACCTATCACAAGAGCTGTGACCTCTTAGAAGTATCTTAGGATAGAGGGTTTTTACAACTACAACTTTTGAATATTAAACCCAGTGTTCCCCTAATATTTCCAGAAAACTCATGTTTTCTAGTTGGATGGGGTCTAGTACAAAGTGAAAACACTTACCCGAAGAGTTGTAACCTCTTAGAAATATCTTAGGACAGAGGGTTTGCACTTTAATTTCGACCTCTACAACTTTTGAATATTAAACCCAGTGTTCCCCTAATTTTTCCGGAAAACTCATGTCTTATAGTTAGATTTGGTCTAGTACAAAGTGAAAACACCTATCCGAAGAGTTGTAACCTCTTAGAAGTATCTTAGGATAGAGGGTTTTTACAACTACAACTTTTGAATATTAAACCCAGTGTTCCCCTAATTTTTCCGGAAAATTCATGTTTTCTAGTTGGGTTGGGTCCAGTACAAAGTGAAAACACCTATCTCAAGAGTTGTAACCTCTTAGAAATATCTTAGGACAGAAGGTTTGCACTTTAATTTCGACCTCTACAACTTTTGAATATTAAACCCAGTGTTCCCCTAATTTTTCCGGAAAACTCATGTTTTCTAGTTGGATTGGGTCTAGTACAAAGTGAAAACACCTAATTTTTAAAATGTTATATCTATCAGTAAAATCAATTATTCAAAATTGCATATTTACTAGCTTCGCCTAAATGGGGTATGAGAAGTTGGGTCTGTACATGACGGAAGAGTGTTACTGCGCTCGAAACTTGACAGAAGTGTTCAATCCGGTAAGTTACGTAAAATTAGTTATATTGAATTACTTACGTTGTATCTCTATATTTGCAGGTGAATGTGGTATGACAGAATCAGAGCATATTTTATTTAGAAGATTCTGCATATCCACTGAGAACATGGCTGTTGACTCCGTATAAAAACAACGGATACTTAACAGATGCGGAAATTATTTTCAACACTGTCCATTCCAAATGTCGAGTTGTTCTTGAAAGGGCATTTGGAATGTTAAAAGGGAGATTTCGACGGTTGAAATACATCGAAACAAAAAAAAACTGAACTAATTCCCATGTACATAGGAGCCTGTTTGTTGCATCCTACATAACAACTGCTTAGGTTTGAATGATACGATGGCCCCAGAAAATGATAACCACACTGAAATACAGACGCCAGATAATCATGATGATTATGATGATGACGATGCCAATGAAGTTTCTCAACGGACAAGTCCAGCGCAAATAAAGCGTGATGAAATAACAAAATCTCTCTTTTAATATTGAAATACAATAATGTGAAGTTTTTTATTTCTATATTCCTTTAGGGTCCCTTTCTGGGGTTTCCGCTTTCTATGCTCCATCAACGTAGTACTTGTATTTGACGACGACGGTTCTGTTTCTTCCCGTGTTTCACGATTATAGCCTAGAGTGCCACTCAGATTCGACACCGTCGAGAGAGGCTGGATGACAGGATTGTCCCTTATAATGTCATACACTTCCTCGAAATATTGCCAGTGCTTCTTATTTCGGCCAGTAGTGTTGTTGTGGTCTTTCAACTGCTTATATTGTTTGACCATCGCTTTCCATTTGGATTCTATTTGCTCCCAACTGAAATAGTTATCCTTTATGCAGCTCAGTAAAACCAATATATTTTCATTAGACCACTTAAAATGGTTATCTTCTAAAAATTATAATTATTAAAAAAAAATACAATTTTATTTACCCAAATTACAAATTATATTTCTAAACTGAATTATTAACTGTTGTCATGTTTGAATTTAATAAAAACTCGTGCTGCTGTCAAATAAGAATGTCAAATTTTTTTCAGATTAGTATTATCTTATCGAGGACTTATCCGAGCCTAAAAAAAACAAAACATAGAAATATTTTTTCCTCGGATATTAAAAAAACGCTTCTATGTTTTTTGACAGATAATTTATTTCTCCGATCGCTCAGACATAAAAAAACACCCTAAGAGTATAAAGACGACTTTCCAACACATGAATATTGGAAAGCTCGAGAAGCAGTGGCACCACTAGTGCAAAACTTCAGACAGGAGTTAGGAACACTGAGGAAATCACTAACGGTAGAGAAGAAGACTTCATCAGCCAAACCTGGTTCAAGTTCAAGTGCCGGTAATAAAACAACCAGTAACGAGAAATTAGCCGAATCGCAAACGAAGCGTTATGAAGCACAACAATTTAAAATGAAGCAATTCCAATAGTGCATTGGAGAACGAGTTAGAAAACGTCGAGTTAATGAGCATCAAACTCGAAGCAATATCCTCCAAGAAGGCGGAAGGCAGAGGATGAAGAAACCACTTAGCCTTATTTCATAGATGACTACTATGGCACAATGTTAAAATAATACGAAGCCATCAAATTAAAACTAACATCATACATAAGGTCAAAATATCAGCAAGGCACTAGAAGTATTCCAAAACTACAGCCGAATTCAAATTCCAACATTCGACGGTAACTTTAAAATCCAAACGTCATTCATAAACACGTTCAACAATTTGGTACATGATAACAGCCATGTATCAGACTTTGAAAGATTAAGCTATTTTAAGGAAAGCTTAAAAGGAGAACCACCGACCTCAATAGGACATCTATCATTGCAAGCAGAAAACTATAAAACTGCGTTCGACATCATTATGGAGCGGTACGACAATAAACGAAAAACCGTGGCCGAATGTATTGACACCATGTTGAACATTCCATGTTCAACTATCCCACAATGGAAGAATTTTTACATCTCTTAATGGAGAGAATGAATGCGTGCTTGAAGCACTGCAGAGTGCAAATCCCATCGCAAGTAAACAATTTAAGGTGTTCAACACAGAAAAATTTTGGTCAATCAAAAAGCAGGTTGTACTATTGAATTCTGTAAATACTGCGAAAGAAGGGGGCACATTATTCCAAATTGTGTTCATTTTAAACAAATCACAATCAATTTTTCAAATTTTGAAATTTGTAAAAAATACTAACCAGAGCACCAAAGTTAACAGCAATTCATGATCTCCAGGTAACTAGGGAGGAAGTGATATGGTTGATACAACTGTATTTCTAAAATTCAACATACTAGACGACTAAGTAAATACTTAATTAAGGGACATCTGGTTGTCAGCACTGTTTTCAGAATATTATTTTAAAATTTTAGTTTTCACTATTTTTAAACAGTACAGGGTGGGCCAAATAATTTTATTTTAACTAGAGTTTTTTTTTGAGTATGGTAAGGGTTATGTCACTTGATGATGCCTGATTTGGCAGAAAATTAGTTTTATCCTTCCGCTGACCGAAAATGGTTGTGTATTCGCTTGAACAACGCTGGGAAATATTGAAACATTAATTCGAAAATTTTGACACAAAAATCAACTTTTCGGATGAGGCGCATTTCCATCTTGGGGGCTATGTAAATAAGCAGAATTGTCGCATTTGGGGCACGGAGAACCCGCACGTGATCGTAAAAAAACCGATGCATCCTCAACGAGTGACTGTTTGGTGCGGATTTTGGTCCGGTGGCATCACTGGGCCATTTTTCTTTGAAAATGTGCTAGGAGCCGCCGTTACTGTCAATGGTGAGCGCTACCGCGCCATGATAAACAATTTTTTGTTCCCGGCACTTGAAGAGCAGAACATAGGCAACATTTGGTTTCAACAAGACGGCGCTCCGTGCCACACAGCACACGTTTCAATTGATCTTTTGTGCACTGTCTTCGAAGATCGAATTATCAGCCGAAACGCTGATGTGATTTCGCCGCCTCGGAGCTGTGATTTGACGCCGTTGGACTATTATCTTTGGAGTGCCGTCAAAAATGGGTGTTACGCCGATAAACCAGCAACGATTGACACTCTCAAGAACAATATTCGCATTGCCATTGAAGACATAATGCCGCATACCATCGAAAATGTTCTCAAAAATTCGGAAAAAATGTCCATAATCAAAATTTAATTATACCGCGGGGGAAATACATTAGTGCAAAAAAATAGTCCCCCACCCCCGCTTTATAGGTGGGGCGGGGGTAACTTTTAAACTAAGATAGGAAGCCATATTTTTTATTGCAGATACGGATTCTTCGACTAAAAGTACGTATGATTTGAATGAAATTTTTTGTTCGGTTCATGATAGATGGCGTTGTAATCGACGAAATTCAATTTTTTCAACTTCTCCTTCTTAGAACACACGCATTCGATTATGCAATACGTTTGAAATAAAAAACATCACGTTTTCATTGGAAATACTCGAAATTCGTCATCAAAACAATTTATTAATGTAAATGGCAGGTGAATAAAATAATTTTAGCTGAGAAGTGTGTCTGGTTGAATTTCAGCACACGTATTTCTGATTCGCTCAATCATGTTCTCTTGTGTTGTTGGTTCTTGTTTGTAAACTTTGTCTTTGAGATAGCCCCACAAAAAGAAATCTGGCGAAGTAAGATCTGGTGATCTGGCAGGCCAATTTACCGGACCAGCTCTACCAATCCAGCGACCATTGAAATTACGGTTAAGTATTTCACGTGCCACCATCGAATAGTGTGCAGGACAACCATCATGTTGAAACCACATGTTCCGTCTCACTTCTAAGCTCAAATTTTCAAGTAATATTGGCAGTTCATTTTCCAAAATGTTTCGGTACATTTGACCATTCAAGTTGCCTTCAATAATGTGGAGGCCTGTGAGTTTGTTGCCAATTATTCCACACCACACGTTGACAGTCCAAGGACGCTGATGTTCAACTTGACGAAGCCAGTGCGGATTTGCAACACTCCAATAATGCATGTTGTGTCGATTAACCGTTCCATGGTTTGTAAAAGACGATTCGTCAGAGAACATTACGCAACGAAAAAAATTGGGGTTTTGTTGTATTTGTTCACGTGCCCATTGACAAAAAGTTATCCGATTTTGGAAATCAGCGCCATGAAGATCTTGGTGTAAAGACACATGATATGGATGATACTTGTGCCGTTTTAAAATTCTCCAAACACTGGTGAAGGACAATCCGGAATCGCGAACTATTTCTCGTGTACTAACATGAGGATTATGAGCCACTGCCGCCAATACAGCAATTTCATTATTTTCTCCAGTGACTGTTGCTATACGGGTCCTCTGTTTCGGTAGAATATTTCCATCAGTAATAAATTGTTTGATTGTACGGCCAAATGAAGCACGTGAACGAATCCTATCCGGAAAACGTTGAGCGTAAATAGCAACAGCATTTTCAAGATTTCTGCCAGCTTCTCCATAAACCAGGACCATTTCAATTTTCTCTGGCACAGTTAAACGCTCCATTCTAAAGTATTTTATCGTTTATTTTGCAATTACGAAAAACATGAAGATAAGAAATAACACAAACGTTAAATGTGATTTACAAAACTGAATAAATTGTTTTGATGACGAATTTCGAGTATTTCCAATGAAAACGTGATGTTTTTTATTTCAAACGTATTGCAGAATCGAATGCGTGTGTTACCTAAGAAGGAGAAATTGAAAAAATTTAATTTCGTCGATTACAACGCCATCTTTCATGAACCGAACAAAATATTTCATTCAAATCATACGTACTTTTAGTCGTAGAATCCGTATCTGCAATAAAAAATATGACTTCCTATCTTAGTTTAAAAGTTACCCCCGCTCCACCTATAAAGCGGGGGGTGGGGAATTATTTTTTTTGCACTAATGTATTTCCCCCGCGGTATGATTAAATTTTGATTATGCACATTTTTTCCGTAGAGTGGCTATTTTTCGAGATATTTGATCGTCTCAGTTTAAAAGAAGCACCCGGTATAAATGGACAAAAATTGCAAAACCACAAGGCTTGCTAAATAATTTCCATTTTAGAGTCAGATAAGAAAACCGTTGAATGGCTACGATACTGTGGTTTGCCAGTAGGATTTACGCCAGGTTTAAATATACGTCATAATTCTTTCAATAGTCCAAAATTGTAAATGTATCGGAAATGCTGTATCATCAGATTTAATTGTTGTATGCGGTATGCTGCATGAGGCAGAGGCAAAGAAATGTTGACCTTGTAAAGTATGCTATATAATGTAGCTTCCTATTCACTTTTCCACTTTGAAACCACAAAACCACAGTAAAGTGTATATTCCCCACTACTTGTTTCAGGAAAATTGATAAAAGTATCGACTTTAAAGGAAAATGCAAAATTAATATAAACCAAAAGGATTAATACAGTATTCTTGTATACACAGTTTACAGTTAAAGTTCGTTTAAGTAAATAAGACATCTGCAGTTAATTAACTGTGATAGATAATGATAAAGTCTGTGATGTTGTGTTTTTGGTTTTTCTGTTCATCCTTTAAACCAATTTTCCAATGAAATGTTACAGTATTTAAACTTTTTTGCGGTTTCCTTTTATCCGCATCATTTAAGGCAGACGCAAAGAAATTCTATTTATCAAATTAATTTGTGATCTGTTTAAACAATGAACAAATGTTTAAGCATCAGCAAGCAAATAATATTTCTAAATTAAATTATTAACTTTCCACATGATAAATTTGTTTGGTATCTAAATAAATTATCATGTCGTTTGTATTGGAAAATTTGTATTAGGGTTGGTTACTTTGTGTAGCCCAAAAAACATAAAAAAATCCTTGTTAAAACAAAATTAAAGGGAGGGATTTTGAAAAATTAAAAAACTCATCGCACTACTTCACAATTATCACTACTTACACTATTTTCTCTCGTAACACTTTGTGGCACGATTTTATTTAAACTGTAATCTACACACATCTGTTGAGCTTCTATCACTGAAGCAATCAAGACGCATTTAACAAAATAAAAACCATCACTTTCGAAAACTGATTTGGACCCGATATTGTTGCAAATTTCATTAATAATCTTTTAGTTCATAGCCGATTTTCTCATAATTGATATACTTTTCAAAATATTTACCAAAAAACGAAAAAGCTCTTACGGAGGCTGCTACTTCCGGTGGAAAACGAAAAACGTTATATGGAAACGAAAAACGTTATATGCCACTTCCGGTGGGCCGATATCGATCAAAATTCACTGTGATCTCAAAATTTGTATAAAAATCGTATAGGTATGAAGTTTCAACCTGTGCAATCAAACCCTCTGAGCTGTACAGAGCTGAATTTTTGTTGGAAACATAGTTTTGTCATAAATCGTCATAGCTGATTAAATTTTGGGAAAAATAATCTGGGCCGGTATTGTTGCAAACTTTAATTTAGAATCTTTTTCATTGGTTTCTAGAACACTTGATGTCAAAAAATTGTTCATTCAACGGTCGTTGCTGTTCAAAAGGATTGGGCCAATTCTGGATTAGCACAAATTCAGCCACTATGTTTTTCTAACGGCAATGAACATTCCTGTTAGGAATATGCAATCTGTATCTGCAATCTCTCAACACAAATTTTATTGTCTTTATCCTCTGTATTTTTTTTGTCTAATATACCGGGTGACTGACACGAAGTGTTACAAACTTCAGACTGCCATTGCTGTGAAACCAGTTCATTCCATTGTTTACAAGCGTACAAACACATTTTAGTGGGAAAGTTATCCGTAAAGGAATTCAAGCGTAATAGTGTGATTGCTCTATATTTCGCTGGAAAACCACAGCCGCAGATTTTTAACCAGTTAAAACATCTGCATGTGAATAAAATGTTTGTGTATCGCACCATAAATCGTTATAACGATACTGGCAGCATTGCAAAACGTGGTGGTGGACCGAAACGCACTGCAACATCGCCGGATATCATTCGGAAGGTGAAGGCCAAATTGACTTGGAATCCGCACCGTAGCTGCCTAAAAATGGCTCGTGAGGCGAACATTTCATTCGAACGGATGCAGCACATAATGAAAGATCATCTTGGACTAAAGGCCTTGGAATTCCATAAAACGCATGGTCTCACCGATGCGCAAAAAAAGTTTAAGTGGAAAGAGCAAAGGAGTTGTTACACTTGCACGAAAGTGGCGATTTGCCGAATTTGGTTTTCTCCGATGAGTCACCGTTATTGAGCAATATGTGAACAAGCAAAACGACCGGATTTACTTGCCCGGCCGTTCTACTGAAAATCTGGACCAACGGATTGCTACTCGAAACCAAGCGCTGTCGATGGTGATGGTTTGGGCCGCCGTAACGGCCGAATGCCGTTCACCACTCGTTTTTTTGGACCGTGGCTTCAAGATAAATGCTCAAATTTATCGTGATCATGTGTTGGAGGGAGCGTTGAAGCCTTGGGCACAAAAACATTTCGGCCGCAGAGCCTGGACATTTCAACAGGACTAGGCGCCGAGTCATAAAGCGCGCGTCAATCAAGATTGGCTGAGAAACAACGTTCCGCGGTTCATTCCACTGCCCAATGGCCACCAAATTCACCGGATGCAAATCCGCTAAATGTCTGTGTTTGGAGTATTTTGAAGGGCAAGGTTGGGACAAAAAAATACCAAAGTGTCGATCATAGTCGGCCAAAATACCGCAGTGCTACTTTCGTGCTGCATGCAACAGCTTTGTCGGCCGTTTGAAGGCCATAATCGCGGCTATGCAATTCGAAATTGTGAACATTTTTTACTTTGATTTAATAAAATTCATCAAAAAACAAAAATTCTGAGGCGTTTTGTTTTGGTAACACTTTGTGTCAGCCACCCTGTTGTGTATTATCTTTTAGGGGCTAGTTTGCTTTTCCTCAATTTATGAATGAAAATTTATGAAAATTATCTTTCTCTGATGAGTACAAATTTTGTAAGGTTAGCCGCCTTTGGTAAGTTTTAAAATTAAGCTTACATTATTTCTGTTTTTTTTTATAGAAATCCGGTTTTATTTGTTTCGTCTTTCAGGCGAAATTTGAAATATTATTTTCCCGTTTTTTTGGCTCCTGGACTAGTACTAATTTGTCCCCGTGAGTCTGAATGAGAATGTCGTTGTGAATTTACCAGACATAAAACCCATGTTTGAAATTGGACGTATGTCATGGGATAATATTTTTAAAATTTTTACACACAAAATTGAATTTCGAAGATAGTACAGAAAATCAAATAACTTTGGTGTCATTGATGTGGTTTCAATACCTCTTTTTTCATCTTTGCAACTTATTCTGGGGCCGGGGCTCTCCCAACTCCTTCGTGGTTCGTTGTTCCCGCCCTTACTTTTACGACGTTCCCGCAGCCATTTCGAGGAAGTACGACTATAGGTCCGATTTTCATATCCCCATCTATAACATATTGCATAGATCTCTGCCAGCATATAGTACTGGCGTGGAATAAGGGTCGGCCCATGAGTTTTGCACTCCAACTGTCGGTGAGAGTTGTGTTCCTTTTCATTACAGATCGTAATCTGTTGATGAAAATTCCTGTTTGGAGGACCTTCCAACCCAAACGTCATAGCTTTTACCACTGTGCGGTTTGGTCGGACAATTTCTCTTTAACATGAAATATCGCTTGTTCTGACAGGTTTAAAAATCGGTGTAATTTTCAAAGACTTTTATTTGCAGCAATGGCAAATTGAAGAGTAGAATAAGAGCCAAGGTAAATTAATTAGCGTGATTTTTTTATAATAAAGCTTAAATCCCATTCGCACAGCAACCGCCCCAAAGCTCACTAAGTCCATTCAATAAATCGTTATGCTGAGGATGGCATATAGATTGTTGCAAAGTTTTTATAATGATGATGAAGAGTCACAAGGTCCCAGTGATTTTTAATCAAAACCGGTAGACCGCAAATTGCAGCTTCCATCGAAGCTTTTTCTTTTTCATAAATATTTTGAAAAGCAAATAGTATTTGCAAAAAAAATATTAAAAACTAAAAGATTGTGAATTAAGCTTCAAACTAAATTTGTTTGGATCATATTTATTTTTTCAAATTTACCCGAAATGACGAGTTTGAAAGCTTAATTTCACCTAAATTCGGCATTTCTGCAGTCCTTGCGAACTGAATATTCGTAATAAAACTTGATACTTAATTTTTTCCCATTAATTGGAAGATTCTTGCGAAATTGGTGAAATCTGTGTACTGCAAATGGCAGCTTCTGTGGGAGGTTTCTCAATTTTTGCAATGGAGTTGAAATGTTTAACATTTTCAAAAAACGACAAAGAATTGAAAGATTCAAATAAATTAAAAACTAAATTTTCAACAACGACCTTGTTAGTTTTCTGAAATTTAGGCAGGCACAATGGTTTTTACTTACGTGAAAGAATGTTTACCAAAAGCCCGGTAAGTTTAATTTTTCAATTTAGAATGAATTTCGGATGAAAAGGTGATCGGATATTTTGTAGCCCATTTTGATCCCATCATCGGTTCCTTGGATACCCTCTCCTGAACGCGGGTTAATAATATCAAACTGGAAGTTTCATACAAATGCACATCCAGCGGCAGAGACATTGTCAGCGTAAATGTATGGGATGGATCTTGGTGGCAGCTTTGAAATCAACAGTTTATGACTCCCATTCTAGGTCCGGAACGTAAAGTAACTCTTAATCATTAAACAATCATTCGGCTGAAGAATTGGCCAAATTTGCGAATTGATGGTACTAAATAATTTGGCGTACTACTCTCCTGGAATAGAGTTGCAGGCGATATATGTGGCGCAGATAAACAGGTGGTACGAATGAAATATAATCCTGATTGCAATAAATACCAAATCACGGTGTGTCATTGATAAGAATCTATACAGACAGCAACTATAACACCAACTTTAGCATAAGTATTCTTCTGAAGGTATCTGTCCCTGCGATGTACAAAATATACTCCTAAGAGTTATTCCTATTCCATTTTTTGGTGTGCGCGATTGATTTATGAAAGCCATATTGCGGTTCTCAGCCACTTTCAAATACACTTTTTTATGTCCATCACAACCGCGGCTCGATCCGCAAAAACATAAATTTTTGTAACAAAAATGATATCCGAGTATGATTTGGTAAAAGCTGCATGATATAACATCCGAGTCAATTCGTTTACAATTCTACGAATTGTTCTTTACTGAACAAAGTTTGTAAATATTTTTATAAACCGTCTTTGTACCACAAACAGAATTAATGTTACGTGAGCTAGTTCTCACTATGACTTCGGGGTAAAAAATGTTAAGAACGGTATTTCCACTTAAGTTAAAGTAAAGCAAGATATTTTTTTTATTAGCTTTGCAGTTTGTTCTGGGGCCGAGGCTCTCACAACTCTTTCGCGGTTCGCTTTTCTCATTCTTACTTTTAAGCCGTTGCCAGCCAATTCGAGGACGAATGGCTATAGGTCCGATTTTCGTAAAACCATCTCCACTTTGCATAGCTCCATGCCAGCCGATGGTAGTGCCGTGGAAGATGGGTCGACCCACGTATGTGAAGATAGCGATAGGTTTTCGACCAGCCCGAAAAAGACTTTATAAAAAGGTGGGCGTCCTCACTAAAATCATCAAAAAGTCGTTTAGCCCGAAAAATAAAAATAATTTACCTTCAAATCATATTCTACCTCTAAATCATACTCTATACGAATCAAGTAAAACCATCCATTAGATCTGACAATCTCCGTGAACAGAGATTCATGCTTTGAAGTAGTGCGATTTGAGAGAAAAATCGAGTTACCCGTATATGAATCTGGGGCCAGATAAATGCCTCATCCCCGTCATATTTTAATGGGAGTACGAATGAAGTTCAGAAGTAGTCCTACGAATCTAACAAAATCATCCGTTAGATCTGACAATCTCCGTGAACAGAGGCTTTGATAATAATCGTTCGTTTAATTTAAAATTAAATTAGTTAGAAGGCAAGTTGTGTTCTTTATTCTCTATTTAATATTTTTTATATAACATGGTACTTGCTACATAAAAATATTAAATAAAACCTCCTAAAAGTTCCAGTTTATTCAAACCGTTTATTTTTAATCAAACAATAGTGCTAGTATGGTACACAAATAGAAATTATTCAAAATAATTCACTTAATCTTTGAATCGATTACATTCGCTATTTTATTTTATTATCAAACAACGGTTCCGATTCTCGGGACACAAATATTTTATATCCCAGCTTCCTGTTGGAATTTACATTCAAAATAGTAATAATATACTCGTAACATTACTGAAAATTTTAGATTCCGGAATCGGCTCTTAGCTTTTATTTAATGTGATGGCACGAATTTTTAATAAAACAATTGTTTGAACCGGTTTGCAGACATTTATTTTAGTTTTGGAGATGGAGTATGATGTGAAGGGCTAAAAGACTTTTTGATGATTTTCTTCAAACTTTCTCAACTCTTTGAATTATTTTAATCTATATGTGTGCTTATAATCTATCATCATTAAGTGTGTACTATATTTAACAGTTTATTTTACGATTATCGCTCATTATTATCGTTGTATGCAATATATTTTTGATTATCGTCTCTTACAATGTTAATTCGGTATAGTATATTACATCAAAACATTCGAAGTTTAAGAGCAAACTTTGATTTATTTAGTACGTTTATAGCCAGTCTGAAAACACAACCAGATTTAATTTTTGTTTCGGAAATTTGGATTTATTCTAATGAAAGTACCGAATTCTATTTGCCTAATTACAATTTTAATGCATGCTGTAACGATAATTACCGTGCCGGTGGTGTTGGAGTTCAGCTGATGTTCTTCGGTTGGACATTCAACTAGATAAAACTGTTTGGACTTTTCTATGTTTCTACCGTTTTTGCAATAGTGACGTTAATGTTTTTTGTAACGACTTGGATAACTTGCTCGAAACAATCAACAATAACAATATAGTTATCTTGGGTGATCTCAATATCAACTTGTTCAATGTTAGCAGTTTTAACTACCAAACATTGCTTGCATCATATGGATTCGTCAGTATTTCTAATAATCCAACCAGGAATTTATCATGTCTAGATCATGTGTTTGTTAAATCCAGTAATGCATACAATTTTACGACTGATAACTTGCCAATTCAATTTTCGGATCATAATTTAATTACACTATATATCTGGGCGGCTTCAAATAGCCAAGTAAAATGCAATAGTGAGTATTTCTCGAAAGTAAATTATGGCAAGCTTAGGGATCGCCTCTTAGCTGAAAACTGGGACCTTGTTTATAGTGAAAAGGATTGTAACATAGCATTCAACAATTTCTTGAAAATTTTCAATTCTCATATTGATTTCTGCAAAGATAGAATTACTTCTCAAAATAACAAGAAATTAAAACCTTGGATGAATTCATATCTTCTAGGCCAAATCAATAAACTTAAAAAATTTTCTAAGAAACTAAGAATGCATCCAAATAACGCTCGGTTAGCTAATTAAGTCGCAAAACTTTCTAAATACGTGAATAATAATGTTAAACGGGTTAAAAGGTTATATTACAAAGATAAGTTTGAATCAGTAGGAAACAATTCTAAGCTTATGTGGAAGGAAATCGATATCATTTTGGGCAGAAATTCATACACAAACCAATTAACGCAAATTTATAAAAATAAATCTGATCATGTTCTCTCGGATAAGCGACTCATTTGTGCTGAATTTAATAATTTTTTTATCAATGTCTCCACTGAATTAACTTCCGATCTTATTCAAAATAGTACTTATAACAGTGAAGAGTACAAACGGCATACTTTGGGAAACCGGGATAACTATTGCACTTCTTGCTACTTCGACGAAATCAATTCTTTTGAGGTTCTACTCGAAATTAAGAAATTAAAAAACAAATACTCTAAAGGTTTCGACGGTATCGACAATGTGATTATTAAAAATTGTACTTGGTATCTGGTTGACGTATTGAAGTTTCTTTTTAATTTAAGTTTAAAGAGCGGAATTTTTCCAGATACTTTAAAAACAGCTGTTGTTATTCCAGTTTTTAAAAAGGGTGATGCTTTACAACTTAATAATTACAGGCCAATTTCGCTATTGAGTCCATTTTCCAAATTATTTGAAAAATTAATAAAACGAAGATTGGTTTCGTATCTTGGTAAAATTAAATTTCTCAATGACCACCAATTTGGTTTTACAGCTGGAAAATCTACTGAAGAAGCTCTCCTGCATTTCCTTAGTAATATATACCTAGCTACTAACGACTCTAAGAAATGCTCAGCTGTTTGTATGGACATTTCGAAAGCATTTGACACTGTTAACCACGATATACTACTTACAAAATTATCGAGTATCGGAATAAGAGGCAAGTTGTTAGATTGGTTTACCAGCTACCTCCGAAACCGAAGTCAAATTGTTAGAGTTAATAAGGTGAATAGCTGTCCAGGCCATCTTAAATGTGGTGTTCCTCAAGGCTCAGTTCTGGGACCTTTGTTGTTTTTAATTTATTTTAATTCCGTTTTTGAAATTAATCTTACTGGCTGCGCTACAGCGTTCGCAGATGATTTGGCATTAACCTATGCGTCCAACGATTACATTGAAATTCAACGTTTTATTGAAAGTGACTTATGCATTCTACGTAAATGGTTTTTCTATCATCGACTTGTAGCTAGTGATAAGTCTAGAGTTATGCATTTTAGGCGTCCTGACCTGTGCTTTGATCTACTTTGCGTGAATGAGTTTAAATATCTAGGTGTTACAATTGATTCTCAGCTTAATTGGACGTCCCACCTAGATAATATCAGGAAAATTGTGATTACTGCCGTGTATAAATTTTATAATCTTCGACCTTTGTGTCCTTCTTATGTTTTGCGAAGGTTATATCATGCTCTTGTAGAATCAATCATAATGTATGGGATTACTAGTTGGGGTGGAATTTACTTTGCTAATATTGTCGATCTTTTTATAGCGCAAAAAAGAATTGTTAAATTAATTTACGCTCGTCCGACAGTTACACCCACAATTCCGCTTTTTCGTGAGTTGAATTTGTTGCCTCTGAGGTATCTATATGTGTTTAAAGTATTGAAAATGTTTTTTGTTCGCAGCAATAGTTACCATAGTCGCATATATCACGCGTATAATACGAGACATCCAAACAATTTTGTCGGGCTTCGTTGTAATAATGAAAAATTTAGAAGATTTTATTTATACATGGCACCGTATTGGTTCCATCTCTTACCGAATCACATTAAAATGCTTCCATTGGAGCGGAAACACAAATTTCTGAGAGAAATTCGGATTTGGCTGCTTGGCATCGATGATATCGAGCAATATTTTTAGTAATGAAATTAACTGTTTATATGATATCCAAAAGATTCGTAGAGTAAACTTATAGAATAATAACAAATCTAAACTGAGCTTGTATATGGTATATGTGGAAATTGTATTATAAATAATAAATATTATTTTTATGTCAATTATAAATTCTCTTTGCTCCACTACAGACATAATGTCTAAAGGAGCTGTACTTTAGTTCAAATTTTAAATTGTATATTTATATTTTTCACTTTTTATTACCTGTTGTAATTTGAAATAAAGATAATAATAATAATAATAATTTTTGTGAAGACACCCACCTTTTTATAAAGTCTTTTTTCGGGCTGGTTTTCTGGCTATCTTCACATACGTGGTCGACCCATGGATTCTGCACTCCGACAGGGGTCACCTGTTCCGTTTGGTCGGCCAATTAAGATTTACCACTAAGCCGAATCCGAGTTTCAGCCAGTTGACCTTGTTTCATTTGCATCACATGGGTTTAGTTCTAGATGCCATGTGGGAATACAGTATCGAAAAGGAATATAATTAAATTGAATTTATTTTACGTGATAAAACTCCTTATTGTGGATATCATGATATTGAGTGCGAAGATAACCAAACATTTTATCTTAAGGACTAATTCCTTTTTAAATAAAACTTAACATTTTTATTTCTTCGTCAGCAATTATAAATTATTATATAATTAAAAACCAATATCTTGAACAAAGCTTAAATATCTCGAAGCGTTAGTTTAGATGAGATGGAAAATTTTAAAGTATTGTAAATAATATTGAAACGGTTCACAGCATTTTTCCACTTAATACTACTTACCGTTACACAGCTTTGTGTGTACAACAATTTTGTAACAACTCGGCTCTTAAGTGATTTTACTTTTTGTATTATTATGATTATTATTATTTTCATAATGAGCAATAAAAATTTTCCGAAATTAATGAAAACACTTTTCCGCTTTTCCCTTGTTAAATATAAATATTTATTTAAAAATTATTATATTTCGTTTTGTGTAAACTTAATGTAGAAATATAATCTTATGTATTTTATTTATACTGACAGCAACAATTCGGAAAAGTTACAAAAACAATTACATTAAAAAAATTAAGAGGATTTTTTGAAAATATACCAAGAATTTCACTGTGTTTTTTGTCTACCTGAACAACTAAAGCTTCTTTTATCTATGTAAAGCTGCTTTAATTAATACGCTACTGGAAGGTACAATTATGTACGTTACTTTAATTAGAAGTAAGATACTTCTTCGTACCCTATTTAACTAAAGAAAGAATTGAGACGGCGCGTATTTAATACAAATAGTGAATTGTAATTTAATTATTTTCTATTTGACATAAGTCAATGCGTTTAATCTGCAAAGCAAAGCCGTAATCCATTCGGTTTATTGTTTTATCTTAGGGAACTTCATATCATATTAAAGCGGTGGCCTTAATTGGACATTGAAACAGCAATCAGATTGGTTTGGTTTGTTCAACCAGAGGTTGAAATTTCAGATGCCTTCGAGAATAACAAAGTTAAGGCGTACAATACAAATTGAAAGAGAAAAACTGAAATGTTCACAGTTAACTTGTCATTGGTCGATTGATAAATACCAATACTGAACATCTTAAAAAGCGGCAGACGCTTCACAACCAATACAATACGATCGACAATTTACTTCAAATTCACCAGAATAAATTTTCTGAAGAACCAATCAACGCTCTACCAATTAATACTGGTCAATTCACTGATTGATTGGACTGTAGGACCAAGTACTGGGGCGGGTTCATAAAATACGACCGAAACATTTAGACGGATTCAAAAATATTTTCAAACATACACAACGTTTATGTAAATTATTCAAATTTTCCATAGTGTACGTGGACTGAGAAATGACTAATCTGCTAGAAAATTTTCGAAATTAAGTTGCTGCCGATAGAACATTTCAAAATTACTCGATTAGGAACTAGATGTCGAATACAATTTTGCCGTTAAACTTTCATTTATTTGTGTTTGTCCATTGAAATATTTCGTAACAAATGATTTTTCCGTTCGGATTCCATGATTTCACTCATGTAGGTCGATTCTGGCTTTCCTATAGGAAAAAAAAATTAGGAACGATTTTTCGTAGTATTTTTGTCGTAAATTTTTTTTCCTGGCATACTATGGTAAGCAGTTATGGTGTAAATTTTTTCATAAACAAAATTAAATCAGGAATATAGGGTTTTCCAATAGGAATGATATGATTTTTAAGTGACGTTTCGGCCATTTGTAATATGTTATGATCTGTCATTTTTTGTTTCATTGTATTCAGTAACGTTTACAATTTCATTACTTTACTACTTTTTCATTACTCATTTTGCCTTGGAACAACTTGAAAACGATAACGATTTTTTTACGAAAATCATCTTCTCCGATGAGGCTCACTTTCATCTGAGTGGTGCAGTAACTGGTGCGAAGAAAATCCACAAATTATTCATGAAAAACCATTATATTCACCTAAATTGACAGTTTGGTGTGGTTTTTGGTCTGGTGGAATCATCGGTCCGTATTTTTTTCGAAATGAAGCTGGTAACACCATTACTGTCAATGGAGATCGGTATAGATCGATGATAACCAATTTTTTATGGCCGAAATTGGAAGAAGTTGATCTTGACAACATTTGGTTCCAACAAGACGGGGCTACGTGACACACAGCACAACAATTGAATTATTGCGAGAAAAGTTTGGATCATATCACTCATATTGGAAAACTCTATATTATTCCTATCCAATTTCGATACGGAAAAAATATTTTCTGATTTATAAAAATTTAGATCAATCATGATTTCTCAGTAGGCCAAAAAATGATATTTTTGACAAAAATGCTGCTATGTAAATGTTTTTCCTATTTCTTTTTCCTATAGGAAAGCCAGAATCGACCTACTAAAATAATAATCAGTTTTATGTAACGAAAATTTTTGTTATAGTGCCAAGGTTATCACTAGTCCGAGTGGATCTGCTCTTCTCCGTCGTTTAAATCGCGGCTGTTTTAGTAGTTCCGGGCCAATTCGTTGGGTTGTTCCTGAAGTTTTGAGTAGTATTTCGAACTTAATTCCGTGATTGTTTCTTTAACGGTTTTAATACCAAGGTCGTCATGTATGTTGGTATTTCGGATATACCATGGAGTATTAGCAATTCATCGGAGTATTTTTGCTTGAGTTTGTTGCAGGAGTTCTCTAACGCTTTGTGTAGTAAAACCTTATTGTCTAATGATAACTTGAATTTTCTTCCTATCAGACAACACATTTTAGAAAATGTTGTTTTTATTTGGTTGCGCTGTGCTTCATGTTCTTTCCACGTTAGCCGTCTATCCAGATGTAAGCCTAGGTATTTGACCTTGGTTTGTTGAGGAATATCTACACCGTTTAATTGTACTGGTGAGCAGGAGCGTTTGTTTACTTTTATTCGCCAGACCTTGAGCCCATCCTCAATTTTGCTCAGATGACTTTGCACTTCTCTTGAAGCTGTTTGCGGATTTTCGTGTGATACCAGGATGGCTATATCATCAGCAAATCCTGATATTATTACATTGACGAAAACAGGAAGTCTGCCGTGTACACCAAGTATCAAATAAGTCCCAAAACGCTTCCTTGTGGGACTCCTGCGTTTATATCATTTAGGGAAGTTGTTGTACCATTTTGTTTGAGCATGTATTGCCTTTGGAGGAGAAAGTTTTCCAGAACTGAGTGAATATTCTTCGGCAGGGGCGCTTTAAGTTTGTAAATTGGTCCATCGTGCCCAACTTTGTCAAATGCTTCTGCTATATCCATGTAGACAGCAGAAGAGTATTGCGCTGCCTCAAAGGTCTGTCTGATTGCAAATACAATTCAATGCACTTGCTCTATGGCACCATGTTGGTTTCGGAACCCAAATTGATGGTCTGGAATGATTTGCCTTTCTTGTAATACTGGTTTCAGTTTTGTTATTAACATTTTTTCAAACAGCTTTGAGACTGTGGGAAGCATGCTTATCCTATATCTCCCAGGCATTGCATCCCAGCATTTGAGGAATATGACTAGTTTAATGATTGCATTAAAAATGTTGCTTATTAGGGTTATGAATTTGTCTGGTAATCCCCTTATCATTTTTCCAGTAATAAGGTCATATTCTGGCGCCTTTTTCGGACTAATGCAACTTTTGATTGTGTTCTTAACTTTTTTCCATTCAAACTTTATAGGTTTAAAGGATGAATCATCATCCATCTGGTGAGGCAGCATGATATTATTAGTTCCTTCTTGTGGTGAAAACACCGTCTTTAGATGAGCAGTGAAAGCATTGGCTTTTTCTTCATCGCTTCTCGCCCAATTTCCAGTTGGTAGTCTAATCGGTGGATTCGACTTTGTAGGCCTTTTTAGGTTTCTTGTTGCCTTTCACAAGGTCTTCGCTGTTGCTGAGAGTTCACTTAAATAATCCTGGCCACATTGGTTTTCTTCTTCCTGCAGTGCAAATTTCATTAATTGCTCGATTTAATTTGCATTTCAACAATGATGATTTAGTCTGTTGCCATTACCGTCGAATTTTTCGCTTTTCCTGGATTAGTGACTGGATATAATGTGATAATTTATTAATTTTTTCAGAATTGTTGATGATTGGTGAAGCCTTTTCAGCTGATATTTCCAGTGCCGGGATACCAAGATGACGATTTTGTTCGACTAGTCTCCTACATTAATTCCAATCAGTTCGTTTGCTTGTCAGACGTTTCGGTGTTTAGAATTTTAAGACAACAGTAATATATATCGATCAGTTTAAGCTCCGCATAAAGTTTCAAGAACTCTTGGGGATTTTGGGGTAAAATTTGATCAAAACCTCAAGAATTCAAATGTAAATCAATTGAATCGTTTTCCGTTCATAATTTTGCTTTCCTAAACTACTTTAGAATTCGCAGGCATCAATAAGCGGATATTTGTAGATAGATATTGATCAGTTTAAGCTCTGCATAAAGTTTCAGGAAAATCTCTTGGGGATTTGGGGGTAAAATTTGATTAAAACCCCAAGAGTTGAATTGTAGATTAATTGAATCGTTTTGCATTCATGATTTTGCTCTAGGAAAACTACTGTCAGATTCGAAGGCATCGATAAGAGAATATTTCTAAATATAAATTTAATATTGATCTCGCCAACAGATTTTTCTGAAACTTTATGCATAGCTTAAACTGACCAATATTTATCTACAAATATCCGTTTATTGATGCCTTCAAATCTTACAGTAGTTTCGGAGAGCTAAATCATGAGTACAGAAATACGTGATATTTAAGTTCTTCGGTGACGTTTTAGTTTGAATAATAATGTTAGAATAAAATTGATTATGTTAATTTTTGATTATTATTTTTATAGTTTGGTTGTTTAAGATTTATTTTTAATTATTTTGTAGAATGCTTTATTTTAAGCAATAATTGAAAGATTCACTAATACTATCAAACGATTTTAAATTTAGGAAGGTTTTAGGAAATTCTTCACTACCGTCATTTCCAATACGACATACTTATAATACTAAGGCATCAACGACGAACCCGGTGGAGATGAAAATGGACACTTATGATTCTGATTCTTCTCACTTTTTCTTTATCAACGAAAGATTCTGAAAGGGCTGGGAATAAAGAGTTCTGCTTCTGCATTTTGTACTGTATAACTTATTTCTTATTTGTCTCTGAGCTAAAAACTTCTCTATACTATCCTGATTGGAATGGCTGGCTGCAATTTATACAGATGGGGGAACTTATCTCGCTCTTCATCATTACTTATGGAATTATGCAAACTTACAATATAGCAGTGTTTGTCAAATCAACGCTTTATTGAGGATAACGAAGAAATATAAATTTAGTTCCAGGTACTTAACGAAATCTGCTAAATGATCTTACAGGGGTCGGTTAGTTTGGTACAAGACCAAATGCACCACAATAAATAAATAAAATTACTCGAAATTTCATGCTTCTTGATGAATTTGCGCTTTACGACATCTAGATCGATGTTTTGAGTTTTAATTGATTGGCAAGGCAATATTCGGAACGATCTCCCGAACGGCTGAGCACCACCGTGCCCTCTTTTTACATTTCACAAAACCGAAAGATAGGAAAACAATTATTTATGACAAACATGACCCGGTTACAGACACCTAATAAAGTCAGACTTCAGTCCTTGTTTACACAAAACAGCACAAAAAGCAGCAGAAAGCACAGCAATCTGTAAGATGCTAGATTTATAAATGAGAAGTAACACATCTCTAGAGTTCCTAATACCTAAATAGTTAATATAATTAAATATTTAGCTGAACGATGAACTCCTAACAAGAAAATAGTTTAAATTTTCAGGAATCGGTGTTAAAGTTTTTAGAAGTTTTTGCAGTGTGATCTCTTAAATAAGGTAGATCTCTAGAACTAGATAAAAATCTTAAACAAATAGGTTGTTTTACCGATTACATATACACCAGTCACTTTGGCCTTAAGCAATAAAAAGCTAAAAATGTTGTTGTGGAAAAGGCATCTTGAATCGAAGGGAAGATATTGCGAATGGAAATTTTTCACAGAGGAATTAGAAGAGTAACTGGTGATCTCAAAAGAGATTCCAAAGGTTACATGGAGGAAAGTAAAATGGGTTTTATTTTTAATTTCTTATCTTTCAACATTTTTCGTTTTAAATTTTATAAGTATACCTTCTAATTCATCTTAGACTAAAAGACAAAAATCGGTCTTTACTGACTTTCATCAAATCGTTGAGCAAATTGAAAATTTGCTTAATAACGGAGCTTAATACAAAAGTAAGGCTCGTGAGGTTAACCGCTATCAGCAAATGACACGGAAATTTATTTCATCCATAAAATACGTGTTGATTGTTTTGGTTTAAAGGTTAAACTGCCAGTGGTACAAAACTACCCAGTTGAAAAGAATGAATTGGTTGAGAATTGTGCAATTATTCATACCCCCCCCCATCTCATCACCAAATCGTGTAAGTCTCCCACCACTTAATATAATAGTTGCAAAGTGTCTAGCATGTAGAAATACTCTCCGTAACGATTTTAATACTTATGATTGGTGGAGAATTCTATTCTATTTTGCTATTTTACCAGGTGGATGAGTTTGGCTCAATAAAAGTAGTTAATTTTACTTTTATCCATTCACATAAGTTTCTAAAACCTAAAGCATTATCTTGTATACGACATCACCTCATTACCATACATAATTTATTTAGATTAGAAATTATCATCACGTTTGCAATATCAGAAGCGTGAAATTATAAAAAACCAAAAAAATTAAATTGAAAAACGTTCGGCATACAAAATTTCTAATTAATTTATGATTTGTGATTTGCTTTTTAGATTTAGATTTTCCTAAATAAATTTTTGAAATGTAAACAAAACCGACAACGTATATACAAGATAATGGGTTTGGTATCATCTAAAAATAGATGTTTTTTATGTGGGTTTAGGTAAATGTATGTAGGTCGGTAGGTTTGATTGTTTAAGTCTTAATCGGATTTGGGAAAATCGAAATTTTATAGCAATACTTTGCGCAACAACTGGCTCAATTTTAGCACAATATGTAAGTAGAATTACAGGGCTAGGGTCGTTTACCCACATTTTAAAATCCCGAAATCAAAAACTCCGCTTCATAAAGTCCAGCATTCATGTTAGAGTTCCACTCTAGACCGATATATCAAATATGACCTTGATTGATTAAGAAATGGTAAAGATCCATCGAACATGACCAAAATCCAAAACTTCAGCCAAAATGGATGTAAGAATCCTAATCCCCCTAAACAAACAAAATTCTTCTATGATTGGTTTATAAATGGCTAAGTTCCATTTAAAATGGTCTAGGTCTTGGGATCGGAGCGAGAGTAAAAGACATAAAAAAATTTATTAACATTTTTTTTTAAATTTGGCCATTTCTTGATTGATCTTGGGCAAATTGATGTGATTTACGTTTTAACATGAATGATTATCAAATTTGGTATACAGAATAGAATTTGGATAGAATTTTGATCGAAGTTCCGAAATTCGGCCATGCTGAATGTAACTGGTCCATTGCTCAACAAATTAGGGTCAAATTTGGTATGTACAACTGGAGTGAGATTTTAACTTAGAATTAACGCGAAGTTCTGGAATTAGACCATTCTAATTGAAACTTGGCCATTTCCTAACCAATTATGGTCAAAAGTAGGTTGTAGAGCTGTATTTTTGGGAACATGAATTGTGAACACATTTAAGGAGTTTGGAATTGCCTAACTGATTTAGGCCATTTATTATTCATATTGAATGTAATTTCGAAATTTCTTGACCACTTGTGTTCAAATTTATTATGTTTGGAGGAATTTCTGCAATTCTTCAATGATGTTTGAAACTAGGCTGTATCTTAATGTGTTAATGTAAAAGCTGTGAGATAGAACTAGCCTTTACAGATTAAACAGATTGGAAGTAGATCATTTCTTACCATATTATTCCAACTACTATTTTTGAGCGTGCCTTGCCTCAACCGAGTTTCTTCCCTTCTTGGGAAATTTTCTCCGTGATTCTGGTATACAGGCCAGAAATCTGGAGCGAATTGGGGCCTACCTTGGTTTCCAGAAACACACCTTATTTAATTGTCCTGGAACCATTTTTCAATAAGCGTCAGGATTAAATTCTTCGGATTGTATCTTTCGCCATATTATTTGGCCGAAATGAAGAAGGCATCCTTTGTATTCGGACGCTTGTATTTTCAAAATCTGACACAATTCTGGTAGGATTTAATAAGATGTACCAATCATAAGCAAACTTTGCACAGCTCAATGAACATTTCCGAATAAGCTGTCATTGATTTTGACCTCATTATATACAATAATAAGAACATCTGGCCGCCAATGTTCCCATGTATAAAGAATAACTGTCTCTTTATAGACGGAACAATCTTGAAAGTAATGTACATGAGGCAGCATTCCGCCTCTGCTTGCAACATTAAAGATGTTTTTGTCCCTAATAAAATATTTTTATTCCCTCCAAAATCCTTCTCGGACAAAACAAAAAGCACTTCGTCAATAAACTTTAATATTTCCGGAATAGAAATTTAATTTAAAGATTCCAGCTGTTCCATTTTTGTGGCCCTCACTCGACCAATTCTCTGTGTTTGCGCTTCATTTGAAGGCAAATATAATCTACAATCGGGGTTGCACTCAACTATGCTTTCTCTTATTATTTGAGAAGGTCGCAACCCTAGTATTTTAGCCCGATTTTTTTACTATTTCATTTACCTTGAAAACATGTTTTTCGGAACCCAGCGGATCGTGATTTTGATCTGATGGTCCCTTTTATATCTCATTCTTTCCTTCTTCTAGTATTGTAAGAACCTCCGCTTTGCACAACAGATTTTTACGATGATCATAATACCATCGATAAGTTTGTTTATCGCCCATCTTGTCGAGATGGTAAGCTTGACTTGAACACATTCATTTTGAGACTTTTATTATTATTTTTTTTATTTTTATTTGTTTGTTTTTATTCATTTATTTTTTTAAGACATCTTCTCATAAAAAATCGAAAGTTATAACCTGTAGATTCATGTAGATTTTTGCGTACTGTTGCTTCTGATATTGGTGCTGGACTTTCCAAATAAAAACCACTCAGCGATTTAAAGTTACATACTTTATTTCCAACACCTTTAATTTGTACAGCAATTCACTCTTAATTTCACTCCTTCACTATTTCGCTTATACTTTAACTGTTCCACGACGATTCACTTTTTTACTTTTCGACTTGCACTACTGTTCACTGGTTTAATTACAACTAAGTTTGCATTCGAAATTGCTCGCGCTTGTATACTTGTCGATCGCTGTTCGAGGTTGTTCTTTCTCGCCACTTTTGGGTTAACAGTATTTTAGTTGTAACTTAATCACTCGACCACCGGATGATATACGAAGAATAGAACGTAACGTAGAATTCGTAACAATACGCAAATGACGCAAAAGTGGAAGTGACCTCTTTTATTATAGGCTCATCATATTGATTTTTTCTGGCCTGTTCTCCTCATTATACGTATTTAATATTTTTAGAGATTAAGATAGTCGCTACAATATTATTTATTTATTTAAATAAAGACCGAAGCGCGAAAGAGCAGAGATCTTTCGCGGTTCCTTTTTCCCGTCTTACTTTACGCAAATACGGACCGATTTAAGTTACCATCTGCGCATTGTATAGCTCTTTGCCAGCCTATAGTACTGAACATGGAAGATGGGTCGGCCCATGAGTTTTCCACGCAGATAGATGATCGAATTTGTGTTCCTTTTAATCACAGATCAAAACCGGTTGATCAAATTTCCTTTTGCAAAACAAGAAAGACATCGTGTTTTAAAAAGGAGAAATCAAATATCATCGTAATTCAATGGACAAGATAAAGGGGACCGTATAATATCCGAAATAAAATCCGAAGCTCCCAAAAAACCAGAATAAAATAGTTACCTCCTATTTGTTTACTTTGAATTTTTGAAATAGTAGCCGTTTGCAGTTCATTATGACTGCACGTCGTTTTTGCCCCGATTTCAGGTACGAACAAAAATCGTAATATTATCCTTTATGGATTGATTAACTTTTTTGTAATGTTTAGGTCTTTTATCAACTTTTATGGAACCATCGTTTAATGTTTAATTAGGCTTCAATAGTAGTAACAACACTTTAATTAGAACAATTAAAGTATTAAAAAAATATTTTTTACCTCTTTTGTATATGTGGACCGGTTGTTTGAAAGCACGTTTTTCGATTCTGAGTAGTTTTGTTCCTCTATTTCGATATAAATATACGATCATGCAGGGATGACCGCCTTGTATCATATCTCCCAGATTCCAAAACGTATTGAATTTTGCTCCAGGTCTTGATGTTCTTTGCAACAATTTGCTTCCATAATTTTGCATTTGTCATTTCCTTTTGTTTACTTAATGCAATGTGAGAGTTGGACCTCACTCGCATCCAGAGAGTCAAACCAGAACTGAACCTAAAACCGATATTAACCGATATTTTTATTGAGTTCAAAACCGAAACAGTAACGAACATAATTAGGAACGCAATTTTCAAACGGTTCAATTCTATTTCGTTTCGGTTCCCTCTTTAAATGTCTGCTATAACCTTAAATGCTGAGTCTAAAATTGAAGCTCCTACTCGAGAATCGCCAAACAATTATATTTTAAAATATTTAAAATGAAAATGTAATATGATTTCAAAATTGGCGGAGATTGATTATGAATTGGAATTATATAAGGTACCGTAAATGTGCGATTAAAATTAGAAGAACTGCTTAACTGGAACCTAATTTATGGAATGAGAGTCCTATATTCCAGAAATAGTACCGACGGGCAACTTTTAAGGTACGTAGTATCGTAGCTAAGCGGAATGATAATCGCAGTAAACTCTCACGGGCGCGCGTAATAACTTTACCACTCGTTCCGCAGACTACAAAGAAGTTTAGGATGTAGGAAAGGTCGGGAAATGGAACCTCTTTACAGCTAATATTTAGTTGTGCAACCGCAACATATACCATACATCAATAATATTATTAGAATACTGCTTAAAATTTTATTATTAAACGCTGTTGTGTGCAAGCAAGTATCAATAAATGTATGATCGATCGAAAACTCGATTCTAAGCCGGGTGTCAACCCGAACCCGAACCGGAGCCGAAATGTAAATTTAAACCGAAGCCAAATTTTAATGAAATTGAAAAGTTTGAACACTAACCGCTTTCCTTTCATACGATAATATTATTATGGTATATGGATCACTTAATTGGTGCGTCAAAGGTTCACTAGATTTCATTGCAGTTTGCCCGATGAATTCTCGCTATATTTATAGTTGTGGATCATTCTGCTGATAAAAGTTTGCAAATAAATCTAATTTATACTCTAATTGTTTAACTTACGAGAATAATTTTTGATTTTATTTCATAAACGCACATGAATCGTGTGTGCGTTGAACATGGGCTTTGACTCAATGACGATTCAAGATTGTCGAAAGAATTGTTGGTAGCATCAACGGAAACAAAGCTTTGAACCAACTTAATTAGTTTCGACATCAGTAAACATGTTTTGACACATTTGATAAATAGTTGTCCAATTTAGTTTGATTTAGGAGAATCTTTATCTTACGCTTCGACTTTAAGGATATTATTTTTATCATTAACCAACCTCAATTAATTTTTATTTGAGCTCCACTGAGATTATTTTTAAGTAATTATTTAATTTATTATATCACTACCTTTGTGGCCGCCAAATAAAGACAATTGGTTTTGGGAAGATTTTGGTGACAGCTTACTACTTAGAGAGCCAAGTGATCGATCCCAGGGAGTCGACCATATAAATCACAAGCGATCTTTTGAACGATTGTTGCTCTAAGCTCCAACGAAAATTTGTTCTAAAGCTCCCTCAAATATTTAGTTTTACAACTAACTGACACAACAACAACATTGATAAATATTAGCAAAATAAAAATATCCAAAGTTGTATCTTCCACCTAGCCTCACACTTAAATTATTAAACTTTTATATTTTGCTTCGCCAATATATTATTTTAAGAGCACCATTGGGTTAAGATATTTGAAATCTCCATTTTGCTGTCAAATCATCAAATTTGACAGCGCTTTAAGCAACATACGGCTACGATTGTTCGCCGATCCGAACTACTGAGCCTGAATACGTTCAATGTTAAAGTCGAAAATAATTTACTACGCTGCGAAACAAGTCCAATGAGAATATGGGAACTATACTTAAGTCGAGAGTCCAAAATATTGACAGGAGGGACAAAACATGTCAAATTTCTCACCTTTTGGAATACAAAAAGCGCTGGATATGATAACCAAAGGTATCATTAGGAACGCTCGAGAGCTGGAGAACTCCTGGTTCTGACAAAAAATCAGGCAGCGACGGATGCATTACTGAAGGCCACATGTCTGGGGCAATTGGCCAAAATAAAAGTGACGGAACACCCCATATTAAACAGTTCCAAAGGTATCATTTTCTGCCACGACCTAAGAAGTTTAACTGAGGAGGCAATCAAAGAAGGGCTTAAGGACCAAGGCGTCTCAAGTGATCCTAAGTGCTACAAATGTAGTGAAGCAACACCACACAACACCACACAAGGAATGTCGAGTATATAAACGAGAAGTAGACATAGTGAAAATTAAAACTGTAGATAGATTAGCATTTCCCGAGGCGAAAGCTAAGTATTTTCGATTATATGCAAACACCACACCAGCTAACCAGACAACATATGCAGATACACTAAAAACCGCCTTTAACCCACCAAACACACCACAAAAGCCGCAAAACAAAGAAAACCAACTAGAACAGACAAAACCACAATCATATCAAAAAACCCTTTCAACTTCAAGGCAACAGCAGACACAATTAAACCAATCACAACAACAACAGCAACAAAAAGATCAAGTACAACAACAACAAAACCAACAACAGCCCCAACAACCAAAACAACTACTAGAAACGAACAAACTACAACAACAAATACAGCAAATACAACAACAACAAGAAGGATTACAACAACTTGTAATACAGCAATGGACATAGAGACAATCATAAAAAAATGAAGCATGGCTAGCAATGAGACATTCTAATTTAACTCCAAAAGAATTAACACTATTTGGAACTAACCATGTAAGTATGATTGATGATGAATGAGGGAAGGAGGAGAGAGAACGCATTTGCGTTTATAAATGCCCTCTCCCTTCTTCATTTCTTTGAATGGTAGAGCGAATGCTGAGATCCAATGAATGCGTGAAAATTGGCCAGATAAATATTCGCAGTATATATGCCAATGACGATATGTTGCGGAATTATCTGACCAATAACGAAGTGAATTTGATGATTTTGTGTGAAACTTGGGAGCGTGAGGGTAAGACGTTTCGGGTGAAAGGATACAATTATCTGTCCAGAACGAGGGCTGATGGCTTCGGCGGGGTGGCGATATTGGCACGTACCAATATCAGCCTGGTCCTGTGTGACATACCGCGTTTCGAGCACGTTGAAGTCATCGCGGCCAAAACTCGGAATCTGAACAGAAACTTGTTATTTGTTAGTATCTATGCAACTCCAGTGTTGTCTACGTCTCACGGAGAGAGAAGCCAACGAGATTTTGAAATTTTGTTTGAATGGGTGGAAGGCAAAAGTGACGTGATTCTAGCGGGTGATTTGAATGCGCATTCGAGAATATGGGGAAGTGAAAGAACTGATGCTAGAGGTAACTGGTTGACCCGACTCATTCTGAATTCCGATCTCGTACTCTTGAATGATGGTGGGTCGACTAGAATGGCGAGAGTGGGATCGACAGCTAGCGCGATAGACTTAACTTTAATATCTAGCGGGCTGGCGGGCCAAGTCACTTGGAATGTCACAGATGAGAATTTGGGTAGTGATCATTATTTGATCAGGATATGCTTAGGTGGTGTATATATTGACATAGACCGTAAGGTCATTATGAATGGTAAGAAATGGTGCGAACGTATGAATGAGACTCTCATAATGAAAGAAGTAAATGAGGTTAACCAACTTGAGGATGAAATAAAGAGAGTGAATGAAATGTGTACTTTAAATGTCAGAGGGAATGAATACAAGGTGAACGGTTGGTGGAACAATGAAATCCAGTATTGGTATGAAAGGAAATGGATAGCATTGAGAGAGTTCAATAGGTGTATATCTCATGAACGCAGAATAAATTATGGAAGGATGAATGCAAGATCGAAAAAGGCTATCCGTAGAGCGAAAAGGAAAAGTTGGCGAGACTATGTGTCCAAAATGACACATAGAACCACAGCTAAGGATGTATGGGATAAATTTAATAGAGTGAGAGGATATAGAGCGCAAGACAGAAATGCAGTGTTAGATGACAGAGAGAATGGAGATGTCTTTTTACAAATGATTACTGACGTACGTAGCAATTTGAGCGATAGGTATGAAGTTTTGTTACCTGATAGTGAAAATGATTTTATGAACGATATGTGTAAGGAGTTTGAATGGGAAGAGTTCCGAGAGGTTTTAGAAATATCAAAATCTACTACACCCGGAACTAACAGAGTGAGTTATAAAATGATTTGATAATGATAAAATGATGAAGGCGGCCTTGCTTCGAATTCTCAATCAAGTATGGATGAGTATTCAGATACCGGAAAAATGGAAGGAAAGCAGAGTGGTACCTATTCCTAAAAGGGATCGGGATAGAAATCTGGCAACAAATTACAGGGGAATATGTATGTTGAATGTATTTGTTAAAATTGTGAATGGTATGATGAAAGGTCGTGTAGATAAATTTGTGAATGAGGGAAATTTGTTGCCGGAAACCACCTTTGGGTTCCATCACAACCACTCTGCTAATGGATGTGTAGAAAAGTTTGTGTGGGAAGTACAAAAGGAAAATAAGTATGTTGTGGCAGTATTTTTGGATATAGAAAGGGCATATGATAACTTGGTTCCAGGACCATCGAGGAGGCCTTGAGTCGGGCTCAAGAATGTGTGAATCTGGTAACCGAATGTTTGAGTGATTTGAATTTGAGGGTAAATTCGAGTAAATGTTGTAGTATGACTTTTATAACGAACCGGATGGTTGATGTGCGAGTATATAATGAGCGAATTGAGTGTGTGAAATTGACTAGGTATTTGGGAATCTGGACTGTCAGAAGAATGAGTTTCAAATGCATATGAAAAAATTGGCCGATAATTGTAAGAGTAGATTGAACGTGATTAAAAGGGTGAGCAAACCGAAATGGGGAGCTCATCCGGGTGTGACTGATATGTTACGAAGGCGCTAGTGTTAACAAAAATTGCGTATGGAATGACTATATATGGTGATGGGTCCAAGGTTGGGTTTAAAAAGTTGTTGCTTGTGGAGAATGCGTGTGCCAGAGTGGTATTGGGAGCGATCAATTCAACACCAATACACACTCTGTGTTCTGAATTTGGTGATTCGCCTCTTAATTATAAGAGGGAATGGAACACCGTGCGATAGACTGTGGGAATGTTAACTAAGGACAATAAATTGGTGAATGAAAAGAAAGAGAGATTGCAAAGAGGGACGGTTTACAGAAAGACAACAAGATCACTGGTAATATTGGAAAATATTAACATATTCTCCAAAATTCGTCCGGCAAATCCGAAAGTCCCTCCGAGCAATCGAATAGTGCGGTTGAAGTTTGCAATGATGAACAAAAGCAATGATGAATGAGTTATCGGTTACAAATCGGTTAAAAATGATAATGGTTAAATGATGATCGAGTAGATGTGGGAATTTATATTCCTTCAATGGGGAAAGAGAAAATGGTAAGAGTGCATGACAGTATCTGTATAATGAATGCAAAATTGATAGGGATTATGGAAGGGATCAAGTTGGCAATGACACAAGGGAGAAGGAGAATAGTGTTATTCTCTGACTCCCGGAGTGGGTTGGAATTAATTAGTAAGGGTGGGAGAACTAATGGCAATGTGTATGTGGAAATGCTGTATAAATATCTTCAATCTTGTGGGAGGGAGGTCATCCTTCAATGGATAACTTCACACCTACAGATAGAAGGTAATGAAAGAGCCGATATGCTTGCGAAACGGGGTTGTTTGATTGAGGATGTAAATGAATATGAATTCATGGATGCCAGAGACGTACTTCGCATGTTTCAGGTGAATCTGTGGAGAAAATGGGAGAGAGAGTTTGTTGAAAAATGTCAGGTGAAAGGTAAGAAGTACTTTGAGTTGGTTAGGTCTCCTTTGAGACAACCGTTCTTTCAGTGCTCAAAGATTGAATCATGGAAATTAGAAAGAATATTTGAAGAAACGCAATTTGGTTGTGTGTGAAAGCTGTTTAGTTGTGGAGGACATCGAACATTTGACTCTGAAATGTTCTGCATTTAACCAGAGCAGACAAATGTTCGATGTTCTATTGAGTGCATGTAGTTTGACTGAATTATTACGAATGGGAATGAACGTATATAAGAATGTGTATGAATTTATTAGAACAAATCAGATAGAAGTGTGAAAGGGGATCGATGTGTGCTATAGGTGTATGAAAAGAAATTAAAATTAAATTATTATGGTAAACAATGCAAAAAAAAATAAAAATTGTAAATTTTGAAACTGGGCCTTTGAGCTAGTGCCAAATAATAAACAAAAAAAAGACCCATATTGTGATTTGAAACCATGGCGTAATACAACAACAACAAATATAAAAGCTCATTATTTATTCCTTTTCCAAGTTGATTTGCATACAGTTTTAAAAGTTTTCTTGAATCCTATTTCGAACTAATTAAAGTTTGAACTCTTCTTTATTTTTATGTATAAAAACATAAAAATGCTCATGGTTCAAACAGACATAAACTAACAAATAAAATTGGCCGTTTTTGATTATTTTCAATGGGAAATATAAATTTGTTTACTCAATATTTTAAGTTTAGTGGAAAAAGCTCGAACAGGGAGGCTCTATTAAGCTAGAGGGCTCTGACAATACTATGATCAATTCAATACTACAATATTATGATAGAAAGCAATAAAATAAAATCAATAATAAGGATCTGTCATAAAAAAGGCTACTCCCACTATTGCATCATCAATTACCAATTTGTAAAAAATATTTCTAACCAAAATTAGCTCAATCCAAGTGGTAACTGGTGCAATATAACTATTTACAAAATAATACTTAGAACCTTAAGTTAAAAATGTACTTTAAAATATGTGTATTTAGTTTCATATTTTTTAACTAAAAACTAACCTGTTCAGCAGGAGGAAAAATCTATAAAACATACGTATAGTAAAAAAAATTCTTAATTAAAATCTCACGTTAATCCAAGCGATATAATGTCACTAAAATTTCGTTCCATTCGGAATGCTCGGACTCCAGAACTTTATCCAAAATTCATATTATATCGCATCAGTAAGGTCCTAGAAACTAAATTTTAAAATATTCCGAAATTATTTAGCTTCGTTCCCTATAGCTGAAGGCTTCGGAAACGAAAATTTTGGCCACAAATTGTTAGGAAATGACCTAATTTCGTTTGGCCTGGTAACTCAAAATTTCCTTCAATGGAGAATTCTACGAGTAATCCAACAATTGATTCGGAACTAACAATTATATGATGTATTTACTACGCTGTACTGACTAGAAAAAGGCTCAAAAGCCCGCTTTTGATAATCGGGATTGTTTTTGTTCAAAATGAATAGTTGGGAAAATAGATGTACGCCAGCAAATAAAAGACGTATAATGTACGGAGTACATTCACTTTGAAATATTAAAGTTAATAAATTTATAAAATTAAATGCAGTATACAAGTATCAAAAGTGTGCCGCTTCCCAAGTTGATTTATAAGAGAGCGAGTTTTAAAAATATGATTTAAAAAGTTTGACATACATTTTGGAATTATATAACTCACCCAATAATCGACTTGAGATATATACTATCTACATACAATTGTAATCTACCCTAACTAAATTCGAATTTAAGTTGAGTTGATTTTATGTACCATCTACGTGCAAAGTACAAACTACTTTAACTACATTCCGAGTTAAATACATTTCAATTCAAATTCAAATTTTACTTAAATTCTAAACTATTATTTTTTTATAGATAATTATCCTGCCTGTTTGCTTATTACGGATAAGTATTTGTATCTATCTCTAAGCGGGCAATTTACTCCAACTCTCCAGATGTACATCCCAAATTTGGTCAAAATTTGTTAAGAAATGGTCTAGTTACATTCAGCATGGTTGAATTCCAGAAATTCGTTTAAAATTCAAGTAAGAATCCAAATTCAATGCTGCATATCAAATTTAACAATTATTGGTTAAGGGGTTACGATTACCAAGTTCCATTGAGCATGGCCAAATTCCAAAAAATTTTGCAAAATTTATATTAAAACTGCAAATCACATTGGCAATTTCACCAAGATCAATCAAGAAATGACCGATTTCAACATAAAAATTTTGATAAAAAAAGTCCTCGCTTTTTGGCGAAATTTTTTAAGATTTCATTAAAATCGGGATTTTGCAAAGCAGGGCGGGATTTTCAAAAGCGTGATTAAAAAGTTCGAGCTTTTGATAATTCGGGATTTTATAATTCGGCATACACCGATGTTAGACCTAATCTCGGTAATGTATTTTACTGTTTCACAGACATTTGGCACTCGGCATTAAATTTGATAGTTGATAATTAATTCCTAAATCAAAATACGACAGATGGCAAATATCCAAATTATTAATTTATTCCGATATTCATCGACATAACTATCGTTTCATTATTTGAAATTTACTATTTAGATTAGATTAGATATTAGAACAAAAAAAAATATTTTTCTAATAACAAATTTACTATTTGCTTTCTTGATATGTGTAGACAAACTTAGAACATATTTGATTTCTATTTCAGTGAACATTGCTACAGCAATATCGAATATACGTCTATCTGTGTATAAATGCTTGATTACTTGTGCTCGTTACTGGAATCTACTTCTTAATAATAAAGTAAACATTCAGTTTATATCTTAATTTATACAAATACCCAAAAGCATCCGAGATGTATTTATACAGAAGAATGAAGATCTTTTAATTTTTGTTGTTGGTTTATTTGGGTTTGTTGTCTTCTTCTTCATTCACAAAATGACGTCTTACGTTATCTTACCATTCGACCATGAATCATGAATTTTTATTTGGAATTCCAATATTCCTTCTCATCGCAGTGTGTGCTTTGTATTTTCATTTTCTCGTATTACGTACAGTTAAACCATTTTCAAATAAACATTATTTTTGTTATATTAACCGGCGTTAATTGACAAAAAATTTGAATGGGGGTCATAATATCACCACAATGGCTTGCCTTTCCAGCCCATTGAAGTATCATTAGGATACCTTAAGTAACCTTTTGGGTTCCCAAAATTAGAATGTAGTGAGCTTCTTACTTTGTAAATATAAACCAGAGTATGCCACAACCGAGATAAAAAGAAAATCTTTTACCTTGTTGGTTCCGGTGGTTCAGGAGTGACGTTCCTGTACACAACACTGATGGCGTGCTTCAAATTAAATTTTCTAACACATGCAGTATTGTCTTAATTTACAAAAAAAAACTGATAATGGAGGGAAACAATTTAAATGCGTAAATAAAAGGAATTATGAGTATAATCCATTTGCTTATTCAGAAAGTAATATGTTAAAATAAGATATTTTTATGCACAAATTTAAATTTAAATTATCGCAAAATGCCGACACACTCGTTACCATTCTGACCTAGCAAAAAGAGTTATTAAACACGCAGCAAGGGCGACAGTGGAAACAGCGGAAAGCCGCGCCCATAGGCTAAAAGGCATACTAAATGCTGTTGGTCCCCGTCAAAATCGGAAACCGACTAGCAAAAGGCACGTGATCAAATAATTAGTTTTTTAATATTTTATGTATGTAAATTTAAAATTATTTTTTATATTTTGACTTTTTAACGTATGGCAGGACCCACAAATGGTCCGTCAATAGGAAACTTTAACACAAAAAAATGAGTTGAAAACGAGGTCCAAAGAAACGTTAAAATAATGAAACTAAACATTAAGAAATGAAATCAAAAGTGTAGCTACACAAATTAACAAATAACAAAAATGTAGTTACACAATAAAATAAAAAGTGCAGCAGGGTTGAATTTTAAATTTTTCTCATTAAATTCTCATCGAATTTTACAAGAAAATGAAAAACGATTACACAAATAAAACTGAAAACAATTGGTTTTTATTCATTGAACATTATATTTAGAACTGTACACCCCCGGTCTCGAAGATATTTGATGACCATTTACACGTGATGCTAGCGATATCTACTCACATCTGCATTTTCGATACTTTGGAGAATATTTAGTGATTTGCGGACTTGCAGTATATCGATGTGACTCTCGCGGAATTTTTATTGAATTTACAACAAAATACAGTTACGAAAAGTGTACGTACAGTCTTGTGGATGTTTGCTGACCATTAACACATAATTCTAGAGATGTCTACGCAAATCTGGTTGTCCCGGAATTTTGGGGATAATTTTGAAATTTTTTAGTGATATGCAGTACATCGATGCAACCCTCGAGAAATTTTTTTATGGGATAAATAAGAAATAAGTATCCCTGAATTTATTACAACAGCCTACACCCACAAAAATCGATAAACATGTATCGAACTTTCTTCCTATGCAAGAAATAGGCAAGTGTGGGCTGTTGTAATAAATTCAGGGATACCTAATTCTTGCATAGGAAGGAAGTTCGATACATTTTGATCGATTTTGATGGGTTTGGGTTGTTGTGATAAATTTAAGAGGTATGACCTTTGCAGAGAAATATTGTTTAAAGAGCTTCACGTTTTAGAGGCAGATTCTGGCAATTGAACTATTCCACTATATTGTAATTTATTTTGTAAAATCTTCTAGTACCACCCCCAGTATGATATAACAAATATTAACTGAAATACCAAAAGCATGTGGTAACGAAAAATATGCTTTTTGAAGAATTGCACCCCTTAGGGATAGTATTATCGGGTTGAACTATGCCGATATGTTGTAATTAGTTTGTAAAAAATTCAAGTACCACCTTCGTGTGGTGTAGCTTTGTCTAATGCCAGCCCACACACGAATTGCAGAATAACGGGACTTGTAAAAAATTTTCAAACTGTAAAAAGTTTGTAATTAATTTACAAATTTAAGTGCTACAAGTGCTGGAGCAGCATTAGGGCCATCAGTCAATTTTAGCTGTCACTTAAACAAATCAAACATTCTACCGGGTGACTGACACGAAGTGTTACCAACTTCAGACTGTCATTGCTGAAACCAGTGATGACAGAGCGCTCAAATTTACGCTAATGACAGTTCATTCCGTTGTTTACAAGCGTACAAAAGCATTTTAGTGGGATATATTCAGAAAAAAAGTTATCCGCAATGGAATTCAAGCGTAATAGTGTGGTTGTTCTATATTTGGCTGGAAAACCACAGCCGCAGATTGTTAACCAGTTAAAACATCTGCATGTGAATAAAATGTTTGTGTATCGCACCATAAATCGTTATAACGATACTGGCAGCATTGCAAAACGCCGTGGAGGTGGACCGAAACCCAATGCAACATCGCCGGATATCATTCGGAAGGTGAAGGCCAATTTGGCTTGGAATCCACGCCGTAGCGGCAGAAAAATGGCTCGTGAGACGAACATGTCGCTCGAACGGATGCAGCACATATTGAAAGATCATCTTGGACTTAAGGCCTTGAAATTCCATAAAACGCATGGTCTCACCGATGTTCAAAAAAAAGTTAGAGTGGAACGAGCAAAGGAGTTGTTACGCTTGCACGAAAGTGGCGATTTGCCAAATTTGGTTTTCTCCGATGAGTCACCGTTCGTTATTGAGCAATATGTGAACAAGAAAAACGACCGGATTTACTTGTCCGGCCGTTCTACTGAAAATTTGGACCAACGGATTGCCACTCGAAACCAAGCGCCGCCGATGATGATGGTTTGGGCCGCTGTAACGGCCGAAAGACGTTCACCGCTCGTTTTTTTGGACCGTGGCATCAAGATAAATGCTCAAATTTGTCGGGATCATGTGTTAGAGGGAGCGTTGAAGCCTTGGACACAAAAACATTTCGGCCGCAGAGCCTGGACATTTCAACAGGACTCGGCACCGAGTCATAAAGCGCGCATCAATCAAGATTTTCTGAGAAACAACGTTCCGCGGTTCATTTTCTATTTTCTCGGTTTGGGGTATTTTGAAGAGTAAGGTTGGGGCAAAAAAATACCAAAGTGTCGATCATCTCAAGCAAGCGCTTCGCCGGGAATGGGCCAAAATACCACAGAGCCACTTTCAGAGTTATGAGCTCAGTAGTTCAAAGACTACCTAAGGTAGACACTTTTTATTTATTTTATTAGTGTAACGGACGCTCTTATTAACCGTCTCTTAAGTATCTCTTCAGTCATAATAATGTCATAAAAATACAATGTGGATGATGTAGAGTTAGCGCTAGAAATTATCCGAGAGGAAGGTACGTCAATTCACACAGCTGCCAAGCAGTACAATATTCCTAGAGAGATGTTGCAAAATGGGATCCATAATCGCTCTACTAAAAGTCGGTCGAACGGAAAAACATGCTTGTCGACAATTTCCCAGGAGACAAGTGGTACAGTCGATTTCTCATTAGGTATCCCTAGATCGCTATTAGAGTTCGGAGAGAGATATAAAATGGTTTCATCAGCTTGACGAATATTTTAAAGCAAAAAATTTAACCGATGTACTACAAGACCCATTGTACTCCCTATGATCGTTTTCTACTATAAACGAATACTTTTGGTATGGAGGACGTTTTGGAGTCGATACCGAAGGAATTATGTACACTAAAACATATTCGGGGTGGATGACGTCTGTAGTAATGCCGAACCACCACTTTCCGCTGCATGAATGGTGTGAAGTTATAACCCCGTATTTTAACAGACGAAGATTTAACTAGTTGGCTTTCAGATATGACGAAAATGTCGATTTTTTCAGAATTTAAAAACATTTCTATTTCTGGAATATGTTGCATAATGCCATTTTTTGTTGGACTGCGTTGAGGGAGCTGCATTTTCTTCAGTTTATCAAGTATCATGTTGTTCAGATTACTTTGATCATCTAGCCGCTTTGTAATAGCTGCAATGCTGTTCATAATGTTTTCCATAATTTGGTTATTTTCAGAGCTCATATGTTTTGTTGAACCCAAACCATTCACTACCGGGGCAAATGAACTCCTTTGCCATGTTTTGCTTGGTTGTGGGTTTTGATCCATCTAATTTGATATTTCAATCCTTGTATCTCTTAATTTTTGTAGTTGTTTAGCAACCTCACAGCCTCGATAATTGGCCCTTACAATTTGCACACTTATCTGACACATCTCACCCTATTGTACATGTCTGGGTAAAATGATTACCTGAGGATTTTACACATCTTAGATACTTGTGGTTCTCCTCATTGGCTCGATTTTCACCTTTATGTGAAGGATTCTTTTTATTCCATAAATGTGTTGAACATTCTCTTTGTTGCCAAATACCAGCATAAAAAGAGGGAGTCCTCTTTTACTGATGATTTGGTTTCCTTTCTGGATTTCTGTTCTCTCTTTTTTATCAATATTCACAGCATCTAGTATTTTACGACCTGTATTTTGTAAGTCTTCCATTATTTCTTTGCTTGAGCAAGTGTGATGCAAACCTCTTGCCATGACTTTTATAGATCGGGCTGTTTGTTCTCGTAAGTGAACCACTGATACTTTTCAGCATTCAATTTGATATATAAGGTTCTATAAGTATCTGAGTCCAGAGTATTAATTTCCAATCGTCATTATTTAACGATGTTACCTTGTAGTCTTTGTCAGTAACCGAATTCATCAGTGACTGAATTTCTGGGTAACTGGTTACACCCACAATATTTATTGGTGGGGGTGATTTTTATTTTGGTTGCACCAAATTTGGTGTAATGTTCTTGGTAGATTTACTACCTTTTGGTTGATTGGCTTTGGGTACAACATCTTTCGAATCTGGACTAGATTGTCCCGTACCATTTAATTCCTCAGCCTCAGGTGGCGATTCAGTTTTTATTTTCTTACTCTTCCTAGACTGTTTTTTCTTCTTATAGCATCCACTCCGTCTCTCTTTGTAATTCATCTTCATCAGTTGAATAGATGAGTTTATCTGGTTCAATGCTACCTATATCGCAATCTTCTTTTGAATCCCGATTCATTTTTAGGTTTTCATTTTCTCGCTTTAGATACTCACTGTCTTCGCTTAGCTTGGCAAATAATTGCTCCATTTGCTCTAGCCTTGCCAAGAGATTTATATTCTCCTTTTCTAGGTCAATAGTTGTTTTACTAGATTTGGCTATTTGCAAAGTAAAATTTCCGGTGGTATCACTTATTTCGTGTGATGTTTGTCCAGCTGGTCAGCTACCGCGTTGCTTATATTTTTCTTTATCTTTGTAAATTTTATCTTCTCTGGAACGGATTTGAGGTTCCATGATAATGCAATAGATGGCCCTCCCCAGAATTCTTTTTGTTTGTACTATTGCATAGTTTTGATTGACTAACTGTCTATTCTGCTTCACTACTACGAAGGGATTGGGCACTATAATTGTTCGTTCTACAAAACATTACCCAGAGTACGGCCGTATCCATTTATGAATGCTTTGTGGGGGCTGTCAATCACGTTCTCCGCAAAATTTAGAGAAAATTTGTTTACCGGAAGTGATAGCTTCCATTAGGTTTTTTTATTTTTTATTTCGCTGTCGCTACATTCAATGTTGGGATTTACGGGCCTCAATGAGTTTACAATCGGAGGTTACTAACCGGATATGGTTTTAGGTCAATTGTTGATAAGTTTATTGAATACTAGTTAGGTCCCAGAGCTGCTGGAATGGGCATACTGCTGAAGGAGGCATATACAGGGTAGGCCATCTAACTTGTTTTTGAACTAGCAGTTATTTTGAGTACGGTAAGGGTTATGTCACTTCTGGTTTGACAGAAAGTTAATTGTATCCTTCCGTTGAACGAAAATGGTTGTGTATTCGCTTTAACAACGCTGAGAAATATTGAAACATTACTTCGAAAATCATGGTAATGTTGCAGAATGTGTACGAAAATTGCGTGCGGTTCTCGGAAGAAACGAAGCGGCAGGAGCTCCATATGTGCGTTATTTTGTGAATAAAGTTAAAGAAACAGGCTTGCTGATTAATAATCCAACACGAACCAAGCAGCCAATCAAGCGTACACCCGAAAATGTTGATGCTGTAGCCGAGAATGTGCGTGAGTCGCCGGGAACGACAACTCATCATCGTGCCCAAGAATCGAACATTTCACGCACAACATTGCAACGAATTCTGCATAAAGACCTTGGTATGACACCGTATAAAGTTCAATTGGTTCAGGAATTGAAGCAAAGAGACCACCCATTGCGTTTTCGGTTCGCTGAGTGGGTTTGCGATCGACTTGAATAAGATGCCGATTTTGGCAAAAAAATCATCTTTTCGGATGAGGCCCATTTCTATCTTGGCGACTTTGTAAACAAGCAGAATTGTCGCATTTGGGGCACGGAGAATCCGCACGTGATCGTAGAGAAGCCGATGCATCCTCAACGAGTACCTGTTTGGTGCGGGTTTTGGTCCGGTGGCATCATTGGGCCATTTTTATTTGAAAATGAGCAAGGAGCCACCGTTATTGTCAATGGTGAGCTTCCCGGCACTTGAAGAGGAAGACATAGGCAACATTTGGTTTCAACGTTTCAATTGATCTTTTGCGCACTGTCTTCGAAGATCGAATTATCAGCCGAAATGTTGATGTGATTTGGCCGCCTCGGAGCTGTGATTTGACGCCGTTGGACTATTATCTTTGGGGTGCCGTCAAAGATAAGTGTTACGCCGTTAAACCAGCAACGATTGACACTCTCAAGAACAATATTCGCATTGCCATTGAAGTCATAATGCCGCATACCATCGAAAATGTGCTCAAAAATTGGACCGACCATATGGGGTACGTCAAGGCCAGCCGTGGCAGTTATATGAATGAAATAGTATTCCATAACTAATCGGAAGGATTGTTCTTTACAATGAAAAAATAAATTTGAATAAATATTGAGAACTTTTTGTTTTATTGCATTTAAAAAAATGTATTTGGCCCACCCATATACGATCTGCTTAAATTGCTGCTTCGAAAAATGATCTGGATTCTCCTAGCTGAATTTTTCGTGAATGTTATACTTGAAATATTGGGACAAAATTAAAAAGTTCCCATGGAAGCTGCCACTTCATACAGCGATTCCCGTTGGTTTAGTTTACATCAATTTGAGCAATTCTGGCGCTGGCAGCATTAAAAGGAGCTCAAATGTTTCTTGGGGCTTGAAATCGAACAAAAGGTACTCAACCGTTTTGGCATGCGGAATGCAATGCAGTGGCAAGTGGCAACTCCATCGGACAGTGTACAGAATCTTTTCGATTTTGAAGCGGATGGAGAAATCACTTTTCCGTATCGAGAGGTTCAGTTTTGGCAGTGCAAGTTGACACTTGTATAAAAAGGACAATGGACATGGAAATTCTGTTTGAAAGTGGAAACAATTTGAGTATGTGTGGCTAAGTCAGTGACGCAGACTATGCAGGAAACATCGAAGCAATGGCGGCCGACTTCCGGATAAATATTCATGTTTGGTAATGGAATTATAAGTTGGGCTCAGAACGCCAAAAGTCAGTGGCGTTATCGACAACAGAGTCAAAATAGATGGCAGCGGCGTTTGTGATGAAGGAACTGGTGTGGCTGCATCAATTATTATTCCTTATGGATAATCAAAGCACGATTCGGCACACCAAAAATCTGGAATTCTATAAGACGACCAAGCACATGTACCTGCGATATTATTTCATCGTATGAGGATGGAACTTTTATCGCATTTTTTTTTTAAATAACTTGTAAGTAAAAATGGGATTATTGAAATTAGTGAACGCACTCTTTGGCGTAATTTACTTAAACTTGTAACAGGCTTGACACATGTGTTTATGAAATTGTGCAACGTGGTTTTAGACTCGGCCGATGAACTCAATTATAAGAGCATGTTGTATTTTTGGCAGCGAACTAGAAACACACTGAAGTAGTTTTTTGTTAGAAATAAAAAAAGTTGTTTTACACACGGCAGTATTTATTTTATTTGTTCCACTGCGTATTGGACTTAAGGTTGGAAATTAGCAGGATTAAGGTTAATCCAATAATTGAACAACAATCTCATCTTCCCTAACAGAGCTTTGTTTTTGATGTTAAAAAGCCGCTCGCTTCGTGCTAACTGATAGACTTCTGTAAGGCGGACGTCAATGCATTTTCTGTTTCGTTGAATGCTTCTTGTATGGTTTTAATTAATAGGGAAATAACTCTCTGATGTTTCAATTCCATTTCTTTAGGACAACCATCATAACCTAACCTAATCTAATAATCTACCAAACTGGTGCTCCGTGCTGCAAAATAAAATGTGGAGAAAACAAATCTGCAAACTGAATAGAATAACTTCCCAAAAAGTCTATGGTTTGCTTATTGAACTTTATGCCAATCATTATAAATGATAATTGTACACGGGAACGTTTCCGTTTACCTAACGAAAAGTTATCCTTTTCAAAAAGGAAGGTGTGAATAGCTCGTTAGCGTTTACTTCCCTGGTTGCAATCAAATGCAAATATAGCGAAATGTCTCGGCATTACTCCCAATGCCAGGGTTTCCAAGGAGCATAGAACATATTGAAAATAAAAGAGAAGAGTAGCATCGTCTGTTAGTAATTAATAATTAATTTTAAAATGTCTTCTGTACCTTCGCGTCGGAATTAATGGAATTAGGCCCTTCGAAAATTTTTATAAGCTATTGTAAGTCAATTTATTGTAAGCACATCGATGTTTTTTTTATAATTAATTTTTTTAATCACCTTTTAACGTGTAATGCCTGGCATCTGCTGATATTTTTTTGTACTAACGTGGTAACTAAGTGCAATAGCTCGTCCTGCTGATGAAGTCAGAAGGCTGTCAAATTGAAACACATGTCGAAATTTATTTCTCATCACAAATAATTTTTTATTTTATTTTTGTAGTGGTATTGATAGATCTACATGACAAATACAAATAACATACATATTCAATATAAACAAAATTTAATTTTCAAATAATTTTACCAGTTAACCTTTAGCCGCCTTAATTGTTGTCCTGGCCTCTTTTCGTTTTTCATTTCGATTTACAATCCGTCCCAGAATTTCAGTAGTGGTTGGAATTGCAACGGTTGTAATATTCTCAACATCGTCATCGGTTGGTCGTATCGTGTCAACCGTTGTTATTGGTGGCGGCGTTCCATTATCAATATCTACAACACTGGTATTGGTTTGGATTTCGGTTGGTAATTGCGTAGATCGGGCCGTTACAAAAGGCGATGCACGTCGCGGTGTGGTTCGCCTAATTGCTGGGGCACGCGACGTAAATCGCCAATCGTATGGATTAGGCTGCGAACGAAATGATCCTAAATGGAAATTAGTTATGATATTTAGTTTCGATGAAATTTTTGTGAAATTAACATTTGTGTGTGATAGAACGGGTTTAGATGTTGTGTTTGTGTGTGCAAGATGAACGAATAGTTTATTGTTGATTTGCACCGGTAATGGTGGGAAATGGGTTCGATTATCAGTCGATGTGCTTAGTATGCCGTTACTATTAGCTTCAATTGTAGATTCGCCTTGTTTTAATAAATGGCGATATGGTTTTGCCGTTGTCGATTTTTTTCGTGGATTGTTTGTGATTTTATTTTTTATTGGTCTGCTTATAGGTCCAGGTGGGTAGACAGTTGTATGCAATAGTATATGTGTTAGGCTGATGATGATACAGCGATTTCCACCAAATTGGGGCTGTATGGATGTTGAATTTGGTGAAATAACTGTTTATTTTGATGCAAATTTAACTTAGTAACCTTTTACTAAGTTTCAACGATAGAGAAGATAACACAGACCCACAGACACCAGCTCGAACGACATTTTTTCGTACATTGGCTAATAAGATTTAGCTAGCTGAATCTAGTAGAGGAAACTTCCATTTTTAAAACGATTAAATTTGTTAGAATAGAGCTTCAGTTTAAAGGTAAATTTCAGCGCTTCATTTGATTAATGGTTATGTGCTGAACAGGAATAATTTACCTAAACAGTATAAACTTAATGTTTTAGCAGTAAATAATTAAAATAATCTTTACCGTAGTCACTTCTTATATTTACATTATATACAAATTAGTGTTATAAATTTTTCAGAACATTAGATGTACTCGTAAAATTGTAAATTTACGATACACAAGATAAACAAGATAAGCGCTACAAAATAGGTACATGTTATGAAAGCAAGTATTTATTTTGTGCTATTTACAAAATATTTAATAGCTGTAAACTCCCCGTATTCTCCTTACATTTCCTTCCTATATATGTAAACGCCTAAACGCCGTTTATTAAATTTCCAGTGATGTAGCGACATGTATACATTACGGCGAATGTGTAATCAATCAAGATGAAGATCTGATGCGTAAATACTTAAATCTTGTAATTAAGAGTTATATACATAACGATGAGACAGGTATAGAAGGGCTGACGAAGCTTTTATAAGGCGGGTTACATTTAAGCGATGTTAATGTGGTAACCTGTCCATGTGATTGATTTGTATCTAATGAAATGTTATACACAATTCAGGTATATAATTATGGGAGATTACATCTTATTAAATTAGGATCGTAAATTATTTATAAGAACGGCCTTGTTTAAATACAAATCTAAATCCAATAATTTCTAATCCTTTCAATTAAAATTCATTAATGCCATGCACATACAAGCCGATTTATTCATATTGCTTCCCATCCTTCTAACTCCGTTCAACCAATAATAATTTTTTTATGTAAGCGAGTATATTAAACTATGTACATGTACTACACACATACATATGTATGTATTATGTATAATTATAATACTTAAGAAGAAAAGTTGGAAAATCGAAAAACTTGTTCACAACAACAGCAATAAAATGTAATAATAAAATCAACCAGCATAATGATGATTATTCATTTCATTTTCATTTCATTGAATTGAATTTTCCACTCTCTTTAATATCCCATGAATCTATGATGAGTGTGTGTGTGTGTGTGTGTGTGTGTATATATGGAGCGATATCTGGGCCGTACATTGAATACCGATATATAATGAAACCGATATGTGAGTTTCGTAAATGTTTAGGAACTGTGTGCATTTTGTGCTGATTGTACGAAATTGATATTAGAATAGTAGAAACGTAACTTCCAGCATTTATAGTTCTAAAGATTAAAGATAAATGGCTTTGTTACTGATTCACAAATTGCCATTATTCATTCCATAATACCAGAATTAAACGTTTTTCAATTTTTGGTGAAACCTGCTATTGAAGATAATTCTGAATAAATTATCAAACATTGTTACATAGAAAATATATAATTCGGCATCAAACCAGGTGTTGTGCGGAGCGGTTTGGAGTTTGAACATTTTAAACCAAATCTTCACAGTTGAGTATTACATTTTATGAAATGTTTTATTGGTTATTAGATTGACATTTATTGTACAACTGGTTGTAAACTCAAATTTAAACACTTAAAATAATTTCACTGTGCTAGATGAAAAAAGTGATAGGCTGAGCACCCAGGGGTAAACTTAATTCGAGTACGCTGAATTCAATAGTGCTAGTCCCATTTCAAAGTTAGTCCCCATTTTTGAGATATCGCTTTCGACATGTTTTGGCTCTGAGTCAAAAATTTGACTTTCATAATTTTTTGAAAACACACCGCGTTTTATCAGAAAGCTTTATGTGTCCAAATAGCAACCTTTGGAGAATAATTTGACAGTTTAAAGTATTAAACCGCTGTCTTCTTATTTTCTTCAATGCAATAACTGAGTACTGCACTTGGATTCAAAATTTATCAACACAATTAGGGAAAGTATATTATCGGTCGTCGATCTTTATGTCATTATCTTGGATGTAACGAATTTTCCAAATTTCTCGCTTGTAAGGTTGTTTTTGATCGTACTAATTTCGTAGAACGAAATAGGAATGTTTAACATAATAGGACTGGCAAGAAACTTATTTTATACTGATAAATTTTGACGAATTTATTTTTGAAACCAATAATTACAAATTTTAATTTTTACTGATTCATAAAATTTCGATAGCGGTCATAATCAGATTACATTAATATATTTTTTTTTTTATATATATTTACTAGCGGCCCGCTCCGGCTTCGCACGGGTATAAAATATATAGTCTATGTCACTCACTGAAAAAATGATTAAAATCGAGTAGTTTTGATTGATTCATTACTGCCCGTGGCCCGCATACGCGTTAAATCCGGAGTAAAACAATTCCCCTTTCCCAATACCATGAAGATTTCCTTCTATCTTTGGAATATCTAAATTCATACACTACATTTTTACTTATTTAATTTTTACATTTTTACCTATTTATTTTATTTTTACAACAATTAATATATTACAGAATGTCTTTATATACAACGTTCACAGCTTTCTTGTCATTAGACAATACAAACATGTTTTCTCTAGAGGTTACTCTTGAAAGAGCGACATACAGTTGGCCATGTGAAAAACAGTCAACGCTCAAATCTAAGCCTGCAACGTTGAAGGTTTGACCCTGCGATTTATTAATGGTCATTGCAAAAGATGTCTTTACCGGAAACTGTAAACGTTTACATTGGAAGGGTAAATCCGATGGTATCAGAGGGATTCGGGGAATCAATACATCTTCTCCGGTACCACATCCTGTGAGTATTGTGCACTCTATTGTGAAAGTTTTCAGTGATTTTACCAGCAAACGCGTGCCATTGCAAAGTTTAGGTGGGTTCAGGTTTCTTAATAAAATAACAGGACAACCTACTTTCAACACCATTTTGTGACGGGTTCCAGACGGGTTCAAAGAGTTTAGAAATTCTGTAGGAAAATGAACAGCTTCTTCCAAATCGAGAACAGTATCGACCGAGTAGTATATTTTCATCGGCGCATCAATCTTTGAAAGAATCAAGTTATTTGCCTTATCTACTTGTTCGTTAGTTGGTGACAGAATCGCTCTTTCTTTAAACCAAGATATTGTCTTATAATATATGTTATCAATGTCAGGATAGACATTGTTGACTACCTCTTGGATGTTGTCCATTGCCAACTTTTAGCAGCGTCTCTGGAAATAGGCTGTTCTCACGTGAAGATGACGAAACCCTCATATTAGTTTTAAGCTCTAATTTATTGACATGTGGCCAAAGGTTGGATCTTTTTAGGGAAGCATTTATTTCGTCAGCACGTGTTACTCGAGTCACAACTGGTCAACCCATAGGTGAATTTTTGTTGCGCAAATCGCGCATTGTCCTATCCTTTGCTTCCACAGACGTCTTGTTTGACATGGTAGCTTCGTCCCAGACTATTAATGAGCAGTCACGCATCAATTTTTATGTATTGCTCTGTTTAGAAACACTACAGACGCTGTTACTATCATATGTGGCGATTTTCAGCGGGAGCTTGAATGTAGAGTGTGCGGTTCGGCCTCCTTCCAAAAGCGTAGCGGCAATGCCGGATGACGCAACAGCTAGCGCAATTTTTCCGGTAGATCTCACTTTTTTTAAAAGCAGATTGATTAAAAATGTTGGGCATCAAGGAAAAACAATTTCCCTTCATTGTTATCAATTGTTGATAGTAATGCACTGAATACTTTTTTCTGATCGATGTTTAATCGTGGCTCATCTTGAGCTATATTTTGTAAAAGTCTCGTTTGATCGTATGATGTTTCTGTTGTGTATTCGGCACTGTTAGTTAAATCTGAGTTAGTAGTATTAGCTGGCATCGGCAGCCCAAAATCCTTGATCGATTTACCCGAAAGTAATTGCACTACTTTGTTCAATTCAAATAATGCTTCGTCAAATATGTTTTGATCATATTGTACATCATCTGAGTTTAACTCTCGCCGTCGCCGAATCAGAATATCACTGGCCATATTTTCTTGAAATTTATTCCATAGATTAACAGAATCAGTTACTTGACAAAACGCTACTATGACGGAAAATAAATATCTTAATGATGTAGCTGAACTACAAACAGCTGCTTCTGATAATGTGTTTTCCCAGTGAGAATCGTCTTCGAAGAGCCTTGCATGCTTGCATAGCTTTGCATGCTGCTTGATAAGCATTGTAAACAACACCTTGTACAGTTTTTAGGTGTGCAAAGGATGTCGGGCCTTTTACAATATGCAGTAACATACTCAGATAAAAGCATTCGCTGTTGTTGGGATGAATCACGTAGCACTCCGTTTTTTTACTCCGGGGAAACCATCAACCGCAGTACCTTGTTTTCGCCGTTGAAAAGTTTTAGAACTCTGGTTCCATGTATAGTAACTTGGAACTCTGTCATATGTCAGTGTTTTCGCGAAATGATCTTGAGAACATAACTTGAAGAATGCTGTCAATGTTGTATCCCGCGGGTTATTAACAACTTCTTGTATATTGTTCTCAGTGAAATATACTCTTTGTCCATTTTCTAAATGAACTGCAAGATGGACAATTGTGGGAGCCCGGTCGTGCACTTCGAATGATAAAATCCTCCATACAGCTTCAGAGCTGCAGATGTAACGTCCAGACTGATATTTTTCCACTACATTTGGTGATTGTATGCTGAAAGTGGCTTGATCACTGCCTTTATTAATGTACTTAGTAACATATTGGATTGACTTTATTGAATTGCACAACTCTACGTTGATGTGGGCATCAAAAATTTTCAAAAGGAGCGGATTATAGGGAACGATCCATCGGTTATCAATATCATGGTTTCGGACGGTAGCATTTTGCCCACCCTGTTCTGGCGATCGTCGACGATATTTGGGATATCCGTCATCGCTAGTACTTGTTTGAGTTTGAAACGACTTCGGAAATTTTTTGCTGCATTTAGAATCTCGCATACATGGAGAATTCGGGTTTAAAGTCCCGCAAGGGCCGTGTTCCATATGTTTCTTTACGATTTCGTACAGGATAGGATCTTCATCTTTATCCGGTAATTCAGCTGAAATAACCCTGTCAATTTGGTTTGGTCTAATTTTGTTCACTAACCACACCAGCAGGTGTACATGTGGCAAGCCACGTTTCTGCCATTCTATTGTGTACATATGACAGCGCGGCGGACCGAATATATGAGACTTGTTAATGAGGTGCAGGAGTTTCTGTACTTTTAAATGGAAGAATCTGTTAACTATATCGTATCTGTCTTGTGGAGTTAAATTGGTGTTAGTATTTTCTTCGATTTCCGGCCAATTTGGGTTACATGTTGCAGTTATAAATAAATAAGGTTTGCCGTAATTTCTGACGTAAGTCATGGCGTCTTGCGATTTTTCGTGTAAATATCGAGGTCCACCTGTGAATGATGAAGGTAGTATAACCAACTACCCAATGCCGTTGCGGTGTTCATTCTCAATTTTCGGCTCTCAATTTAGTTTGATTATTACGGATGTAGGCCAATCTCTCAGATTCAATTTTCGCATATTGATCTACCAAGTATTGGTTTGTTAATATTCCATATCTAAGCAAAGTGTTGAAATTGTTACGTCTTGTCATTATACGGTAGCAATAGTAGTTCATACATGACACTGTTTTACGCAGAGGTGTACCACCGATTGGGTCAACTTGAGAAATATTAATGGCATAACCATTTTTTCCACGATATAGCATCAACGGATATTGTAAGCTGTCATAAGATCTGTGTAACTCTGAAATTTTTTTCAAATTATCATCACGACTATGCAATACAATATCTCTTTTGTCAAATTGCTGTCCAGCTATCACCACTGCCACTTCACTCGTGGAAAGCGCATTGTATCGTCCTCTGTGTTCTCCAACAGGAACTTTATTTGCATGAATTACGACATTAAAGTCAGGAGTATCTGCTGGAACACTCTCAATCGCAGTTTTGAGAGACTGTATGTAGCAATTATGAGAATGTAACATATCTTGGAGAGATCTAATCAAATCTCTATCAATTGGCTGTGCAACACTTGAACACCGCGTAGATGCTTGTGTATCTGGATCTGCAATAAAATATATTTGCAGAAATTTGTGATCATCGGGTCGAAGTGGTAGCAAGCTCTCAGCTAAGTGGTACACTTGCCCTTGAATTTTAAATGTAGGCATGAACCCACGCTCAACGACTTGCTTACTCTTAAAAGAGGTCATTTGAAATGCGTTATTATAACGGCGTATATTGCGCATGAATTGTTTGGATTTCTGATGATCACCCGTAAGAAGAGAGTGAAGTGGTTCAGGTGGAGGGAGAATTTCTTCTAATTTGACTTTTCCTTGTAAGCAACACATGCCTTTCGATTCGTCCGTGAATTTCAATGCCAAGCAATGTTTACACACTACTGACATAGTACCTATTGATACTATACGATCGTCCTTGCAAGAAATCGAAGGATCGTAATTCATGGCAGAATTTTCTTTATTTATACATGAATTAGTAACTCGTGCTGATGATTCTCTGGTTCTCTGTATTCGATGTCTATCCCTATCTCGGCTGCGGCGAACCTCACGCTCTACTGAAGATTCGCTCTCTCTCTCTCAGCTCTATATCTGTCCCGAAGCTGACTGAGTCGAGCCTCACGCTCTACTGATGATTCTCTGTCCCTCTGAACCGTATGCCTATCTCGATCCCGGCTGCGGCGAACCTCACGCTCTACTGAAGATTCTCTCTCTCTCTCAGCTCTATATCTATCCCGAGCCTGACTGAGGCGAGCCTCACGTTCCGTTGACGATACTTCATCTCTTGCTGAACGTACTCTTCTGGCATTCACTGTACTACGACCTATGTTCGAACGACGACGTCTTCCAGACATGACTTTATAATTTCTGTACAAAATTTACTCAGTTCTATATGTATGATTACCTATGCACAAATTGACATATTATAAGTATGTGCCGCAGTAAAAAATATCTAAATACTTACCATTTAGAAACAAATGATTTAGAAACAAATGATAAAAAACAAAAGCTACCTATTCTATTCAGTTCTTTTTTTTAACTGAAATACCTCAACTTAAACTACGATTTTAATTAAATTCGTGCGACTAAAAACAAAAGACAATCAACAATCATCAACAACAAAAGAGAAACGCTATGTCCCGCAATTTTTAAATCAACACTACATAGTATAAAACAAAGTCGCTTTCTCGCGTAAAAAGTAAATGACAAAAAATTGTTATTGTGGGATATCCATAAGAGATAGACATATACCATCGCGGAGTTTTCTGTAGACCTTTTCATTGTGTACACTACTTAGTACATTATTTTGATAAATCTCGTAGGGTTCAGCCTGTTTGCTTATTTCTTCACTAACGAAATCCATCTTCTGATCTCTATGGAGGTTGTCATTTCTTATGTACCACGGTGCATTAACTATTCCACGAAAGACTTTGCTTTGGAATGACTGGATGATATTGACATTGGTTTTCTTTGTACAGCCCCAGAGCTGAATACCGTAAGTCCACACAGGTTTTAGGATTTACCGGTATAGTAGCAATTTATTATGTAGAGTTAGCTCAGAATTTCTTCCTGAGCCAATCCATCTTTCTGTATTTGATGTTTAACTCTTCTTTTTTCTTTTTCACATGCTCTTTCCATTTTAGTTTCGCGTCTAGAGTCATGCCTAGATATTTTGCCGTATTTGCATAGATAATTTGCTGCAAGTTCAGTTCTATTGGTATCCAGTTGACCTTCTTATTGGTAAAGTTTACGTGAACAGTTTTTGTTTCGTTAAGTTTTCGCCATCTCTTGGTCCAGGTACTGTCAATATTAGTAGCAACTGCTAAGATGGCCGTGTCATCCGCAAACGTCGCTATGTTAGTCTCCTCTATCGTTGGCAGGTCCGAGGTGTATAGAACATATAAAGTTGGTCCCAGAACGCTAGCTTGTGGTACCCCTGCTGATATTTTCTTTATTTCTGAGTATTCGCCATCTAATTTAACTCGAAAGTGTCGGTTAGATATGTAAGACTTTAGAATTTCATAAAACTGCTTTGGTAAGTCTCTTTGTAATTTGTATCCCAAACCTTTATGCCATACTCTGTCAAAGGCCTATGCTACATCCAAGAAGACGCTTGAACATACTTTCTTTTTTTCAAGTACGTCTTCAATTATGTTTGTAATTCGGTGTACTTGTTCTATTGTTGAATGATTTTCTCTGAAGCCAAATTGATGTGGAGGAACAAGATTTCTTTCTGCTATTATTGGTTTTAGTCTCTTTAGGAGTAGTTTCTCGAATAATTTTGAAATTATTGGGAGCAAGGAAATCGGCCTATACGAATTTTTGTCATTGAGTGGTTTGTTTGGTTTAGGTATCATAATTACTTCTGCTACTTTCCATTGACTTGGAACGTGTTTAAGTCTGAACACTGCATTAATTATTTGGAGTAGTTTACGTAGTCCTTTTTCAGGAAGAGCTTTTACTATTTGTCCTATAATTAAGTCATATCCTGGAGATTTCTTTGTATTTAGGCTAAGATTGATTTCCTCTTTTAATTCTTGTAGTGTGACAGGAGATATATTGCAGTTATCCGTTTTATATACTGACATTAATAATGATGAGTATGATAATGATATAAATCCAAAGAAATTTGTAACCTAGAAAAGCTCTATATGGAGTCTTTGTAGCGATTACCACTTCAATTAGGCAAGAAAAAGAGCAGTCGTTATAAATTTTTGACCCAAATATAGGGTTTTGGGCCGGAATTAATAGGCTTTACACTTTCAAATTGGTATCACACGTCGAGTTCATATTAAGAAAGCTCAGATTTTTTGTTTAGATTGATTTATGATCGACCGTCTAGAAAATATCAAATTGGATTTACCACGCTTATTCAAAATTTATTACGGATTCTTTTTTTATTATGAAGAAAATAAAATTGCCCAACGCAAATAACATTGAAACAAATTGCATTTGCAATAGCAAATAACATTACATTGAATTTTGAATAAGCCGAATTTTTAGATGTTTAATCAATTTTAACCTTATTGTAAAACTAATGTGCATTAGTAAAGCTTAAACTACTGCGTGGACACCACCACCAAGAGCCTAAAACACCTAGAAGTCAATTTATTTATATTAGAAATTGTCAATTTATTGCGTCATAGCGTTAATCTTTAAGCTTTGAGTAAAATACGGCGTAACAGTTTTAGAGATTATCATCAAATAAAACTACTGTACCGTTACTGGTTAGTATGGGGCTACGTATGGTTTAGGCAGTTTAAATTTTTTCATAATAAATAATCTTAGTGAATTTTGTATATAAGCATGTTGAATGAAACTAAAACTTTTTGATTGCCTTTTGTATCCAGACCTTTCCAATGATAACACAATTGAATTTCTTAGATACTTAGTCCAGCGTTTTTCCAATACTTTATTCCTTCTAAATAAAAGGTTTTCTTAAGGCGCTTCAAATAAGCGATTGTTTCAGTGATGATTTTTTGCCATAGTGACTACACACGTCTGCACCCATACACCCGTATGAAACAGCACTTTTCTGCGCCAAATGCGGCCATGTTTGCTTTAAATAATATCGAATCTATTCAAAAGCTCTGAATAGTACTCGCCGGTGACCGTTTTACCCTTTTCAAGGTAATCGATGTGAATCCTTTTAGGTTATTTGTTTATTAACGAACATATGGTCGAGTTATATAAATTAACAACAATTTAGTGAACCACACACAACATTGTGAGCATGAGGGCTCATTTGTAATGCGATGTGTAATTTATATTATTCTAAACCTGCAAATAGACCTCGTTGTAGTTTTGATGTCTTCAAGAATGCTCCGTATACAGGGCCGTTTTAAGGTTACTTCCGGTAATTGCTCATTGCTAAATCGATTCAATTAGAGCTCATTGGCGTCATTTTTTATTCCAATCAAAAATTATTGAAAAAAGAAAAATTATTTTAAAGAAAAAAGGAAACAAAACTACTCAAACACGTCTGTGCCACCCCAAACCAATTGCAACCGACCTACCCAATTGTGGATAGTGTCTTTCGCGAAACAAAATCTGGAGTATATGGATGTGTTCATCATTTTCTACCGATAGGTAAGAGTAATATCACCTCCGGGAACAAACGTAGATTTAGTATGTGTTTGGTTTATTAGCTGTGTTGATAACGGTGGTTAATTCTGTATTACCATTTTGAGCGCCAGGAATTTTTGCCGGTCATATGGTCAACATTTTTGAATTTTTCCTTGGATCATCCACCATATATGTGTGTTTTACTTAGGCCAAGGTTAGGTTAGGTTAGGTTGGAGTGGCTGCTTCCGCACACTTACCCCAGTAGTGGGCTATTGTGATACCACACGGTCATACTGTACACGCCAAAATACCTATGCATTATGTGTGATAGTGCCGGACACGAGCATAGGAAGTTATCTAAAGCCTCTTCCTCCTCTTCGTCCATGCACCTTCTACAAAGTCATTTGTCTGTAGTCCCAGCCTTCTCGCATGTTCCCCAGAAAGGCAGGGTCTTGTTTGTTTTGGCATAAGCTTCTCACAGAAGACTCCGGCTCCTACATTGCCGCCTAGAGAAACATGGGTCCATCTGTGCAGAGATTCGTATACACAGGTAAGGCTACATACAACTGGAGGTCGGCATACTTAGGCCAAACAGGACGCTTATTTCAAACAAGATACAACGAACACATCAATGACATAACCGAATTTAAAAAAAGTACAAGTTTCGCACATTTTGAGCACAATTTGACTTGTGAGTCATGAGTCAAATTGCGGGCAAAATTCACACCCTGAAAATATACAAAATCAAAAACACCAACAATTTACTTAGCGACAAAATCAACAATAAACCGACCAAATGGCACAGTGGTTAAAGATTTGGCGTTTGGTTCGAGAGGTACCGGTTTCGAACCCCGGTAGGAGCAGGATGCAAAAGGAAATTTTCATTAACAGATTACGATCTGTGATTAAAAGGAACACAACTAAAACCTCTTATCGGCGTGCAAAATTCATGGGCCGACCTATCTTCCATGTCCAGTTAGGCTGGCATGGAGCTATGCAATGCGCAGATGGTAGCTCAAATCGGTTCTATAGCCGTACGTCTTCGATTTGGCAGGAGTTGCGTAAAGTAAGACTGGAAAATCATCCGCGAAAGTTGGCAGGGAGTGCTTCGGCCCCAGAAATGATTGCATGGATTAAAAAAAAACAATAAAATTGACGACTTATTGTCTGTCCGTAACTTAAAATCAAAGAAGGTGCCAAACAGCAGCGCTTAGCAACAGTATAGAGTTAGAAAAACAATCGAAAGTATTGGTTACTAGTGGAAGTTTTTGAGATATCGGCCAAAAACTGAAAATAACTTATATGGCCGCAGAAAATCAAAAAATTCTAATCCATCAATTTTCCAATTTTCCATTACTTTTAATATTTTATTCCGCTGGGATGTTTTATTTAGTGAAAACAGAGATGCAAAGTGAATAACAATTTTCCGCTGGTAATTATATAACAAAATAAATTCTTTTTTGTGATTGTGCTGCAACTTGCGGCGAGTAGCGAAATCTCTTATTTTCCGCTGAGAAATTTCCGCTATCTTATACTGCATTGTTCAACATAACTATACATACAACATCTCGCCATAACTCCACCAAAGCGACATGACGTAACATACATAACAACCAGACATCTAATGGATGATGGAAAACACATCACACGACATGACCAAATGTGATGTAAGTTCCGTTCTTTATTTTTATTCCTTAGTTCAAAATGCGTCCGGTAGAACATCAGATTTTTTAAATAGTTTATTCTCCGTTTAAACGAATTTGCCGAACATTGTCAAAATGCGATTTTCATCCAATAGTAGGACTCGATTCTGATCAGCAAGGCAAATCATTTTATTTCGTAGGTTTATCGATTTGATAAAACTGCTTAAATAGAATTTCTGGGCACGAATCAATTGTGGTTTGTTATGATTTCGGAAAAACTGTTTACGGAGTTCAACGATGGGATTCGGGTTCCGTTTTTGATTACATCTTCTCGGGTGATTTTGATAAAAATTGGTTCTAGGGCCAAGAGCTTATTGTAATGGCCCCTACCTAATTTCAGTAAAACTCTTTTAGAAAATCCTCTAGGCCGGGTTCTTTTTCAGTTTTTTTTACATTAACAACACGAATAACAATTTATGTAGCTTTGTTTTCAGTACCACGAAACGATTTGCTAAATCTATTTCGTCCCCCTCAAAGTAATCCCCCCCCGGCCTTTATACACTTGTGCCAACGTTTTTTTCAATCCTTGAAACAGTTGTTAAAGTTAATTTCCGGAATGCGCGTAGCGATTCACGTTTAATGTCTTCAATTGACTCAAAATGGTTTCCCCAGAGCGCTCGTTTGAGTTTGCTGAACAGCCAGAAGCCACACGGAGCTAAATCAGGCGAATACGGTGGTTGTGGAACGATATGGGTGAAATTTTTGGCGAAAAAATCACGTAAAACCAATGCAGTATTATCGTGGTGCAAAAACCAAGAGTTGTCGACTCATAATTCCGGCCTCCTTTTACAAATAGCTTAGCGCAAACGACGCATAACACTCAAATAGTAGTCCTTGTTGACAGTTTGGCCGGTTGGAAGGAATTCGGAGTGCACCACAACTCGATAATCGAAGAAAACTGTTAACATCACCTTGATTTTTGACTTGCTTTGACTTGGTTTTTTCGGCTTCGGCTCACCTTTGGCACGATATTCGGCCGATTGATCAGTGCCGAGTGTTTAGTGCTGCGATTACATATCGAAAGTTCCACTTGCATAAAACATTATTGTTCATGTCGTATATCTCGCGTCGCACAAAATACACCGTAACTCCGTGTCGTGGAGATACAGTTAGTCCTTCGAGCCGGATATTTAGTGCGGTTAGCCGTACTGTAATTTGTGGGATATCACCACGTTGAATTTGCATATGGTTCCTTCATCGTTTACATCGGTTTGCTGTTAACTATCATCGTCGTTGCTGTTGTTTGCGGTGGATTACTGCCTCATGACGGTCATTACAATCACATTGTACCTAATTTTCGTCGGATAACATCAAATTGAATATAATTGCTGATTCATAACGTATATAAAATAAAATTTTCCTCGAATTTTGGCACGTGCTGAACATAGACGTCGTAGATTGCTTATTTGTGGCTGTAAACCAGTATATTACGACGGCGTCGGTTGCTGATACATTAGCGGAATTAAAAAACAGTAGTGCTGCCACTAGGGGCTCCCAAACTAAGTTGAAGAATTTTGTTGACGCAAATATCGATAGAATGAATGAGCATGACCATACAACTCGTCTTGGATTAGTGGAGACTTATTTTGAGAATTTTCAATGAATCCAATCGCAAAAGGAAAGGCTGGATATAAGCGAAGCGGAAACCAACCACAAGGAACACAGAATTCGGTCATCAACCAATCCGGTGCACGACCAGCTCGCCTTCCCAAATTGGTGTTACCACGTTTTTCGTGTAAATATACTGATTGGCATGATTTTTATAAAACATTTGTAGCACTGGTCGACAACGATGACACCCTCACTACTGTCGAAAAGTTTACACATCGTCGAAATTGTTTGGGTCGTCTCGACATCCAAGCCTATAAGATCGATGGAAATGACCGAAGTGAATTACCAAGCGGCAATCAAGTTACTGAAGGATCGTTATGAAAACAAACGCATTATCTTATTAATTCACATATTCGGGCGATTCATGAGATAAAATCGGGGATCAAGTTAGCTGCGTCATTGCGTGATTTAAATGACACCATTAACCTTAATTTAAGTTCGCTTAGGCAGATGGGGACGGATGCAGCGTTAGCCAACGCATTGCTTCTATTCATCATTTGCAGAAAATTAGATGTCGAGTCGTTAGCGAAGTTTGAAGAGACTGTTCTAAAGGAAAGGATTCCTAGTTGGGAGGACTTAGAGTCATGTCTCGCCAAGAGATGCCGAGTGCTGGAAGCTAAAGAGTACAATTTGAATTTGAATAGTAAACCTCCTCTCACTTCTCGAACTTCACAACAGCAACAATAGAAGATACTACCAATAAAAGAAGTTGCACAATATGTAAAAGCAAAGAACACGACATATATCGATGTCAGCAATTCGATATGCTTTACTCCAAAGGCCCGTTTTGATGAGGCCAAACGTCTTTCGTTATGTATCAATTGTCTGCGAGGAAGTCACAGAGTGCGGTTTTGTCGAAAAGGATCTTGTCGAAAATGTCGGCAAAACACCATACCCGTTTACATATGGAGAAGGACCCCGATACCATAGCAAGCATGGCATCGCAACCTAATCCCGAGCAACCAAGTAGCAATGGGAGTATTGCTAAACCAAGTGGGACATCAGAAAATTTAAGCTCGGCTACAGCCGTAGTAAAAGTTCGCGACCGTCATGGGGATCTATTGAGATGTCGTATTTTGCTCGATTCGGGTTCGCAATTAAGTTTTATAAGCGATTGTTTAGCCCGGGTTCTCGGTCTAGAGCCGACCAAAGTAGATATTTCAATATGCGGCATAAATGAAGTTCGTACGCAAATAAAGCAAAAACTTTACGTAACTATGGAGTCATGTACCAGTAGCTACAAATCGCAATTAGAGGTTTTCGTCGCCCCAAGGGTTACCTCTAACCATCCTAGCAAAAACATTAACGTCGCCGAATGGAAAATTCCATCACATGGAAATCCCCCCGAAACGGGTGGATATGCTTGTCGGAGCTGAAATATTTTATAGGCTACTTGTTCCAAACCGTTATACCATCGATAAGGAGCAGCCAACGCTCCAAAATACAAAACTTGGATGGATTGGATCGGGTAAGATCGCCAACATTGATAATAAATACGTTTTTTCGAATGTTTTAGACCAACCAGAAGAAAGTGTTTTCGCTGAAATTAATAAAAAATTAGAAAGATTTTGGATTATGGATGGGTTTGACGAGCGAGAGAAGGTATATTCGGAGGAAGAATATGTTTGTGAAGCTCATTTCGCTCAAAACTTCAGAAGGGATGATACTGGTAGATTCATCGTCAAGCTACCACTAAAGAATAGCGTTGAGTTTCTCGAGAATAATTATTGGATTGCCAAATTAAGATTCTTGAGTTTGGAAAGAAAACTACTTTGAGCGCCAGAAGTTAGAAGGGCTTATGAGCAATGTGGAGAAAATTGAGATATCCGAACAAATCTTTACTAAATGTAAATATTTTCTCCCTCATCATTGAAAATTTAAACCGGAAAGCAACTCTACACGACTACGTATTTTCGATGCATCTTGTAGAACTGCAACCGGTTACTCTTTCAATGCCATCATGAACGTTGGTCCAACTATACAGAAAGATCTGTTTTCAACACTATTGCGGTTTAGATTACGTCGAAACTTATCTACAATGCATTTTGTGGCGATTTTCGCCTACGGATCCAATTGGTGTATATTGGCTAAAAACCGTCACATTTGGGACCGCCGCAGCTTCGTTTTTATCTTTTCGGTGCCTTCGATAGCTTGCGATCGAAAATAAAACAGCTCTACCTCTCGCTTCTAAATGCATTATGGAAGATTTCTATGTTGATGAAATGCTTACGGGAGCAGATACATTTGATGAAGCTTTACAACTGCAGCGAGAAAAAAACAATATTCTAGCGTCGGCTGAGTTTCAATTACGGAAGTGGGCTTCTAACGATCCGAAGTTATTAGACAATATTCCACCGGAACATTTTGTCAGGACTTTACTGACTCTCTTGGTATACTAAAGACGGCATCCTTAGATAGAAGTATGTATATAAGTCCGAAGAATGCACCATTACCAAACGAAGGGTATTTTGTGAAATCGCCACACTATTCGATCCCTTGGGCATTCTCAGCCCCATCATTGTAAAGGCGAAAATATTCTTACAACATTTGTGGCGTTTAAAAATTGATTGGGATAATCCATTACCTGAGAGCTATAAATTACAATGGATGAGGTTTCGAGAGCAGTTGCCATTAATCGATAGATTTGAGATACCTCGTTTTGTGTTTTCCAACAAATTTGATTTCGTCCCGCAAAACGTTTACTTTGTGCCAAATCTCGTGTTGCACCCATAAAAAGTGTCTTTGCCACGGCTTGAGCTATGTGCAGCTGAACTGTTAGCTAATCTATTACACCGTGTCATTTCAGAGCTAATCTATAACTTCGAAAGGATTTGTTGCTGGACTGATTCGGAAATTGTTTAGGATTGGCTTGCCGCGCACCCATCAAATTGATCAACGTTCGCGTCTAATCGTGCATCGATTATCCAGCGATTAACTGAAAAATATGTATGGAATCATGTAAATATAAAACGTAATCCAGCCGATGTTGTATCTCGAGGCATGTTGCCTAAACAATTGTTAAACCAAAATAGCTGGTTTGTTGGACCGGATTTTTTAACTGATCCTACCGCGTGCTGGCCAAACCAACGTATACAGGTCGATATAAAAAAGGCTCCTTCGTCAAATTCACAAGAAAACTTCATCACGTCGTGCAAGTTCGTGAATTCTTTCAGTCAATTGCGACGTGTTTTTGCTCACGTCCTTCGTTTCGTCGATTGTAAAATTCTAAGACGTAATACGGAGCCAGAAGATGTTGCTGACTTTTCCTTTACACCATTAGAACTTTCAAGAGCTGTGAAGCTGATGGTTCGTATCGTTTAGCGTGAATCGTTTTGTGAGGATTATAGAAGATTGGTCACAAATAATCATTTGCATAACAATAGTTACATCCAGAGGCTACGATCATTCCTTGATAACGAAGGAATAATTTGAGTTGGAGGGCGCCTTCAGGAATCAAATTTGTCGTACAATCAAATGCATCCCATATTATTACCAAAAAATAGCCAATTTGTATTTTCGCTTGTCAAATATTTGCATAATAAGAATCTTCACGTTGGACCTCAAGCCCTTCTAGCTGTAATCAGACAACAATACTGGGTTATTAAGAGAAGAGACATTGCCCGCAGAATAGTACAACGCTGCATTATATGTTTCAAGCATCGTCCTGTTCAACCAGCTCGTCCGTTCCTAGTGTCTTGAGTAGATTGTTGCGGTCCTATAATGATTTCTTACAAACATCGTGGTCAACGTCCAGCTAAAGCATATATAGCAATATTTGTTTGCTTTACTGCGAAAGCTGTACATTTGGAGTTAGTGAGCAACCTGTCATCCGATGGTTTTATTGCGGCTTTAAAAAGATTCGGCAGCCGAAGAGGTTTATGTTCAACTCTATATTGCGATAACGCTACTAATTTCATTGGTGGAAGACGTCAACTTCGAGAGTTGTTTTTCAATACAGAAAATCGAGATCATATTAGTAAGGCCTGTGCTGAAGATAGCGTTTGCATATCACACATACCACCTCGATCGCCGCATTTTGGTGGCCTTTGAGAGGCCGCTGTCCAATCAGCAAAACATCACATGAACCGAATCCTGAATAATTCAACGCTCACTTATGAGGAGTTTAGTACGGTCTTAACGCAAATTGAAGAAGTTATGAACTCAAGACCTCTAACAAGAATGTTTTCGGATCCGGCGGATCTTGACCTGTTTGCACTAAACGTCAATCGCCTTAGTCGCTATCAACTGATTAGGAGAAACCAGCAAGAATTTTGGGAGCGTTGGTCAAAAGAATATATCGTCCAATTACAGCAACGTTCTAAGTGGAGATCGTCGTCAAAGATAGAACTAGGCACGATGGTTTTAGTTTCGGAGGACAGTGTTCCACGACAGAAATGGATGTTTGGTCGAATCGTTGAGGTGCATCGAACAATTCGAACTAAGAATGGCCTTCTCAAAAGATCAATTCAAAGGCTTGCTCCACTACCCATGGATGAAGAAGGAAGGTGTTGAAAGCTCGGGGTGTCCTTTTCAACAGGCGGCAGTATGTTGCATCGCAACAACGTATATCTTCTATATACAGGGATGTTCATTAAATTTTTTCTTAATTATAATCGTGGTTAGGATTGCTAGTTCCACCCATGTTTCCAAATGATGGTAACACGTAAACACACAGAAACAAAAATCAATTAGACCGGGTTAATTGAATTACGAGTGTGAAACTTTAGTGGTTTTCACATAAAACAAAATTTTTTATTTTTGCATGACAGTTTGTTGATATTGTAATTATGTAATTACGATAAAATATATTTTTATGAAAATATGATGAACACACATAAAACGTAATCCCTATTGTCAAGTTTTGCCATTATATCGGCTAATAAACACATAAGAATATTATAATGAGTTATGTAAAATTTCTAATTATAACAAAAAGCTTTTTTATTTCTTGTATACCTTGAAGCATTTTTTGTTTTCGGTTTGTTTATGCGATGTTATTTACGTAATTCCGAAATTAAAAATAATTTTTTTTTTAATTAAAATCTATCTAGTTAGGGAAAATTAATATTATAGATATGGAAAATTGCGAATGTTTCAGGTGTGGGTAGGCACAGGTGGGGTCAGATTTGTTATTGAATATTATTTGGGTATCCGAAAAGGTTTTTTTGGGAATTACATTATTTTAGGTCTATTTTGTTTGTACTGTAACATTGTGCCAGAAGAAATTTTTGTATGTACCTTTACCTGTGTTTATTATAAATACAAGGACATATCTCCTCTATAAATATTTAATTATTTGAATTTCTCGTATTAGAAAAAGTTATCGATGACCTCAATGAAATTGTGTAATAGCAAACATATTCAGTCTCCAACTAGCAACATAATAACATTGATTCAATTTTATCATCAGACCATGCTGACTGAGTATTATAACGCAATTATAACAATTTGTCTTCTATAAACATAAAAAACTTATATTTATTCTTAAAAGCTTTCATCTTGAAGAAGCAAGAGACCAATCAATAATACATTTAAAGTCACATTCGAATTTGTTTCTCATGCAATTTAGTTTATGTCATTTGTCAGGTATCATGCATTTCAAATGACATAATTGAACATTTTTCACAAAAAACTATTTTTTAAACAAAATTAGTGCAGATGATTTTTTAAATTAAAAATGTTTTTAAATTTTACCGGACATGACGAGTTTTGATAAAAAAAACTTCATTTCATCAAAATTTGGTACCTCTAGCTACTAGATTCAGGCGGATTGACTATTCGGAATAAAACTTAAAAATTAAATTTTTTCCATTCAATTTTACGGGTTTGATTGGATTTATTGGAAAAGACCTTTATAAATTTGGCAGATACAGGCTGTTCAATTTCGACGACAATTTGTAACGTCAGAAATATTTGAAGCGACTACTATGAGATGAGGCGCAATCACTATTAAAGCATATAATCGTGACGGAGGAAAACTATGACGGGAGGAATTGGTTCAGAGGTATGATAATAAACAGCAAATTGTTACAAAACTAATCAGGTAGTTCTTAAGTCAACTAAGTGTTCATTGAAACAAAGTTAAATTGCGGTAGACGTCAATGGTAAAGTGCTGAGAAGGCTTGAAGGCTTTGGGTCAAGAAACGCGGTGAACCTGGGCGCGACAATGATAGTGCTTATCTTACCTGTACGGGACTACTACATTTCCTGAGCAACCGCGTCAATTCATTAGAAACCGTAGAAAGCCCTGCGAAACATGTGCTTTAGGAAGGTGTTGGTTTCTCTTCGATCTCAAGGAAAGGTAAGTGTCATTGCTGGTCGAAGAATTTCAGCTGCCGAACAGCATCTATGCGTTAGTGTGACCAGTCAGTTAGGTGTCGTGTTAACTTAAGTATGGTAATTGTGATAGGCAACACATTAAGTTGCACAGAACAAGTTAAATGTGAGACTTTGAAGACTATAGATAGTGAAGCTGCAGTTTCCGTAAAGATTACTAAGGCGCAGTTACATGCATCGCTTATAAGCAAATCAATATTACCAACTGCCATAGTGATAATATCCGATGGGGCTAATTATCGTTGAGGTTATTGATCGGGTTATTGATTGAGGTCGTTGAGATTATTAATCGTCGATGAGGGATTGAATGAGAATAACCGGAGAGAAAGTGTGCTTCTTCGGAAGCTATAACCTTCGCCCATCGTTCAGTCGATCCATATAAACAGATTCCGCGAAGGAAAAAGTTTGGTTGTTTCGAGGCGATCCAGTCATCGACCCATTTTTTGACGTTTTCATATGAAGTGAAGTGCTGCTGTGCCAGGGCTGATTGCATCGACCGGAACAAGTGGTAATCAGAGGGAGCAATGTCTGGTGAGTACGGCGGGTGGAGTAAAATTTCCCAGTTCTACCTGTCCAAGTAGTTTTTGACAGGTATAGCAACATGTGACCTAGCGTTGTCGTGTTGCAAAATAATCTTATCATGCCTTTTGTCCCATTCCGGTCGTTTTATAGCTAGAGCTTGCTTTAAAGCCATCAGTTGCTGTCGATAAACTTGTCCCGTAATGGTTTCACGCTCGTTCAGCAGCTCATAATAAACGACGGCTCTGGTTCACCTGGCTTGACCCACGCTGGTTTGCGCTTTGTCGATTGTCATAATGGATCCACTTTTCATCCCTAGTGACGATCCGATGCAAAAACCTTTGCAGAAACGTTGTCGTTGAAGCAACAATTTACACATGGTTTTCCGACGTTCCATGTCCCGTTTTTTAAATTTGTGTGGCATCCAATTCCCAGCTTCTAAACCAATATCATTGCATGTATATGTTGCGAAACACATTGTTGGGTAATATTCAACTCTTCTGTCCGCCTTCACGTTCTTTATCTCTTACTTCAAAATCACCAACTTTGAATCGTTGAAACCACTCTTTGCATGTTGTATTCGATGAAGCATGTTCATCGTAAACTTTTCTGCAACAAAAAATAATGAAGTAAAACTTCCCGCAAATGCAGTTTTTTTGGTACAAATTTCGACATTTTCAATTACATGAAAATAATTGTTGTTTACGTTTTGAACAAATGTCACTAGTAACTATTCAAGCTTGACATCTGACATCCAAAAAAACGTATATTGCCCGATTGAATAATATGCAAGCAGTGATACTAACGACATCTCTATAAAAAGGTCGGAAATACATTTGTACACCCAATATTAAGTGGAGGTGTTTACAAACATTAAGATCGGATCCAGATTTGCAGGTGGTGGAATTATTTTGGCTTCTGAACAGAGTGCAAAGTTCAAACCACTACGCTTTGCGAATCCTAATTTGAACCGAAATTCAACTATAATTTTGTTACATCCGGGGAAACCGTCTTGAGTCAATTGAAGACATTAAACGTGAATCGCTACGCGCATTGGAGGCTATTCCGGAAATTGAATTTAACAACTGTTTCGAGGATTTGAAAAAACGTTGGCACAAGTGTATTGAGGCCAGGGGGATTACTTTGAGGGGACGAAATAGATTTGGAGAAATAAATAAAGAATTTTAAAATTATGAACAAAGTCTTACTATTTTTTGCCCACAGTATAATTTCACAGATAGTGATGGCCTTATTAAGGTGTTTTGGAACATTTCATTTTTAGAAATCCCAACTATTTTTATAACAAGAAATTTAATTTTGGAAAGCACCGATTTAACAATCTCCATCATCCGAATTCATTTTCTGTGATCGACCGTACCCTTGGAAAAAACTTTATATTTCATTTTCATGTTTTGGTAAATCATAGCACTAAAGAATTTCTTAACGTCGTTACTTATAGACAACAATAAAAGATTTGAAATATAAAACAGATAAATTTGAGATAAAATGTGTGTGCATAAACTCATATTCCAGGACACGAGCAAAATATTTATGATTGACAGTTTTAATAAAAAATATTTTTTGTTACATTGGTCAATAAAATATATTTTTTTGTGATGCCGAAGAATTTCAATCAACATTGTAGAGATGGGAACTTCTTGAGATTTAGGGTACTAAAATACATATGCGAAATACCCACACCATCGAGCTTTCTCTAAATTAAAAATGGTACAATATAAGTTAAAATAACATTTTATACGAACATTTAATTTTCTGTCAAATTCCGCATAGATCTGTTGTGGCAGTGGCCAAATTGTTTGCTTATCTTATTTTGTAGCGCAGATAATCATGAATATGTAATTACACAATACATGAGCTTCATATATCATGTTCGCTTGCTTATGGCAAACACACAATCGTAACGTGTAGGTAGGATGACCAAACTGAGTTATGGTGCAAACAATATTTACGAGCATTCCAGAGGATACGCTTCTTACGTTTATGTATTTTGGTCTTGGAGTAATACAAATGTGAAAACTAAAAATATTCAACGTGATTTATGAAATGGATGGTGTCCTCTTAGCTAAACGTTGGTTGTTATAACAAACATAACATTTTTTTATAGTTTTGGCATAAAATGTACGTATATATAAGTTATATGATGGGCGTTTTAATTTATATACTTTGGTGGTGTAATATTGTATGTTGTAACACACTATTGTACCGTTTATTCTGGGAGAATATTGAAGCATTTTAATGGATTATAAAACAAAAAAGACTTTTAGTGTAGAACCCATCTCCACGATTTTTAGACAGGTTCATTTTTTATTCTTACCGCTGTGTATACTAAAGTGAGTAGTTGAATGTTTGCCATTTAACGCTATGAAGTTCGATTAAAGACCGTGTTAAAGTTATTCAAGAATAGTACAAAAATGGTGAATGGGTCGCCATAACCGCCCAAATGAAACAACAATCGGTCGTTTGGCGCGTAAATTCGAGGTTGCGGGTTCTGTGATAGGTTGCACCAAAGCCTGGCAGACCAAAAACTGTCCGCACACTAGATAATATCGTTGTTGTGAGGCAAAGTGTGAGAGATAATCCGCAACAATCAATAACGCGTCGTTCACTTGAATTAGGCATTTCAAGGATCAGTTTGTTGTGAATTATGCACAAGGACTTGAATTTACACGCATACAACAGCCAGTTAACACAAGAGATCAAGATAATTGACCATCATAAACGTCGTGTGTTCACCGATTGGTTCTTAGTGCACCTTGCAATTGATGACCAATTTTCATCAAAAATTATCTTCAGCGATGAGGCGTATTTCACGTTGAATGGGGCGTTAACCTTTGTGTCAACACGACACACCTGAGTGTGTATTTGAGTTTTTCAATCTAAAAATCGGCATAATGGAAAATTCCTGTCAAATTGAGTTTTTCAGTAGTCGCCTAAATAAGGAAAATAAACAATTTACAAAAAAAAAAAGATTAAAAGCGGAGTCCTAGTACCTTTTAGGCTTAGTTTTTCTTGTGATATCCTACACGCAACACGAACACACCCAGGTGTGTAGTGTTATAAAATATTAAAATAATATGTATTACCAGCGTTACACTTTATAATTATAAGGTTTTAATTACTTGTGTTGTACTGTATGTCGGTAAAGGAAAATAACGGGATTTTTAATAATTTACGAATTCATTTTCTGTAAAATAAAATAGTTAGTTGTGGACATTATATGGGGCAAGTTATATGTGATTTGTATTATATTCATGAAGTGGCTAAAATTTGTGCACTAAACATGGCAAATAGAAGCGATCGAGTTTTTAACACCCGATATATGGACCCATAATGACAGAGAGGAATACCTTAGACAACTGATTGATGAGACGCCATGTGATGATATTGAATCTGACCACGATTATGCCGGTTCTGATATAGAAGACAACTATTTTGCTCCTAATGACGAAGATGCTTCTGATGCAGAGCAAAAAGAAGAAGCAACCCAACCGGAACCAGATTTAGAAGAGGATGATGATGATGATGAATGTACAGACGAAAATATTGATGAAAACCGATCAACTGATTTGGCTGCACTAAATCAACCGTTTATTGCAGGTGATGGGACGAAATGGGAAAGAGAACCACCTAATACCAGTCGCGTTCTTTCGCACAATATAATGAAGCAGCGCGGTGGCCCTCATAAGTCCACCAGGAGCCTCACATTGCTGCAGACAAATCGTAAAGAACAACGTGCTCCAATCAGCAATGGAACAATCAGCACGCTTCAAATATGGAATTCGGCAACTCCACAAGAGTTCGACACTTATCTAGGAATTCTTCTAACTGCGGGTGTATCAAGGCCGAATTATGAGCACACCACTGATATGTGGAAAACCTTTTCGAACCCATTGTATCGAGCAAGTATGGGTATTCGACGTTTTTGGAGTATCACCCAATTTATCAGATTTGACGATGAAAATACACGAGCAGAGCGTATAAAAAATGATAAAGCTGCGCCAATCAGGGATTTACTGCAAATGTACACCATACGATGGGGTCACGGTCGATGAACAACTTTTCCCTTATCGAGGAAGAACTAAATTTACTCAGTATATTCCCTCGAAGCCGGCCAAATATGGCATAAAATGCTGGTGGATATGCGATGCAAAAACAGCGTACCCATTGCAAACCGATATATACACCGGAAAATTTCCAAATGAAGCACGAGAAGTGAAACAAGGTGAAAGAGTGGTGTGTCAGCTAGTTGAATTTTACAAGAACACTGGACGTACTGTAACCATCGATAACTTTTTTACTTCGTTACCATTAGCGCATCGCCTTATGCGATGGAACTTAGCGGTTGTTGGCACGCTACGAAAAAATAAAAAATGCATACCCAAAGAATTTCAACCATCAAAAGAGCGGGAAGTTTTGTCTACCGAATTTCGGTTTTATGACAACTGTACGTTATGCTCGTATGTTCCAAAAAAAAAGAAAAGCTGTGATATTATTATCAACCCACCACAAGAATAAGGCTGTTAGTGGTGCTAAAAATAAACCGGATATCATCCACTACTACAATTCTACAAAAGGGGCAGTTGACACCATGGACAAAATGCTATAGGCGAGTATACCACTAAACGTCAAACCAAACGGTGGCCCTTAGCCTTCTTTTAATATTTTGGATGTCGCTGCATTGGCTACTCATATTATATATACCACCAATAATCCGGAGTCATCCAAAAACACCTGCAAAAGAAGAAAAAATCTGCAAGAATTAGGCAAATTACTTACTATACCATCCATAGAACAGCGTGCATTAACACCAACGGTATATAGAAATTTTAACACCAGAAATGGCTTGAAAGCAATGCTGCAACGCAAAGTAGAAGCCGTATCTTCTGACGCAGCATCAAATGCATCACATCATGTGGACGAAAGAGATACAACGGGCCGCCTAAAACAGAAAGGGAATTGTCATATTTGCTATGAGAAATCAAAGCGGCGACCCTCTCGGAAATCGTGTGTTGTTTGTTCTCGGCCAGTGTGTGCGGTACATAGCCTTGACCTTACAACTTGTCAGACTTGTCTGAGACTAATTTTTATTTGTTTTTTAAATGCACGTCGTGATATTATTTCTACTGAATTTAAATAATTTTTTTTTTGCATAATAAAGAATAATTAAACGCTAACTATTTGAGCTTTTATTAAAATAAAAAATAAACACTTAAGAGGCCCATCCCTAATTGTTTTTTCATAAAATTGCGTCGATTTAACATCCTTATTTACAACTTTTCATATAAATCACATCATAAAATTAAATACATACCCAGGTATGTTCGTGTTGATGAAAAGTAGTTCGATACTCGTGTTGACACAAAGGTTAAACAAGCAAAACTGTTGCATTTGGGCCAACGAGAAGCCATGTGAATATCAAAAGCAGCCTTAAAAAGCGACTGTTTGGTGTGCTTTGTGGTCAAAAAGCATCATGTTGTGTCGTGTACGTTTATAGTTCAGTCACCATCCAAGACCTAAAACACAAGATCATTGCCGAGATGAATTCCATAGAAACGTCCATATTGGAAAATGTCATCAAAAATTTTGACCATCGGATCAACGTCTGTAAACCCAGGTGTGATGAACATTTGAGTGACGTCATTTTTCATACATAAATGGCATCGCTAAACCTCCAAAATAAATTACCATATTTGATTCAAAAATAAATATTCATATTTTTAGTTTGCCTTTATTTTCCGTTGTCTCAATTTACATGCCGGTGTTCTGTACACTGTAAATAAAGGACTTTTATTGATTGTTTGTTACACCCCTGTTGCTATTCAAAATAAACATTCCGCGGAGCAATCAGCTTGCGTAGTATTGTAACAGTAAAATTGTGAGTAGTATTTTTTGTTGAAGTAGTGTAATTTTATAGCTACAGTTCACTCCAACAAGAAGCCGCTCCTAATTGCACTGTGTCAGAGTTTTCAGCCACACCTTATAATTCCAATTCACCGCCTAAAAAATAAAAACGTGCTCAGTGAAAACGGCTAGTGCGCGTGACAGTGCAGCGTATAAGCCAATATTCCGGGTCCATTACTGTTCGCTCGCATACAATTCAGTTAAACACGTGACAGTGATAAAATTAATCTTCATTCTACTTGCTCGGTTAAATAGTAAAAGCCTTAATTATAATGGAAAGATTAAAGAAGCAAAGGGCCGTCGAGTAGCGATCGATGACCAAGTTAATCATGTACGTACAAGAAAATGTGGACCTTACTACGACGGTTTAAATGTACAGGATGGGCCAACTACTGGTATGTTTTTAAATCGTAGGCTATGGCAACACTTTTTTTTTAAATGTGTCAGTCTGATATTCCTCGTTGCGTAGCCGAAACCGTGCGGATTTTGAAACGACATATGGGTCGTGAAAGACGCTAAGTAGAACCGCTGTAGTGTGAAATTGGTGGGGAAAATTCGTGAGAATGGCTTGCTATTGAATCACTAAAGTCGTCTCCGAGCTCGGACAGTGCGCACACCCGAAAATATTGTGGCTGTGGTCCTTAGCCTAGGACAGAATTCATCGACCTCAACTCGCTGCCGATTGCAGCAACTGGCCATTAGTCGCACCAGCGTGAGAAGAATACTGCACAAAAACCTCGGATTATTCACTTATAAGGCCCAGATGACTCAGCAGTTGGAAGAAAATCGCCATAGCGTGGGCCATAAACTAGCTTCGTAATAGTGGTCGAAAAATCGTCTTTTCAGACGAAGCGCATTTCCATCTGGGGGGGCTATGTAAACAAGCAGAACTGCCGGATTTTGGGTTTGGAACGATCACACGTAATTATAAAGAATCCAATGCATCCATTAAGAGTGACTGTTTTCTGTGGATTTTGGAGTGGTGGCATAATTGGTCCAGTTTTCTTCGAAAACGCTGCTGGAAACGTCGTTACCGTCAATGGCGAGCGTTATGCTGACCAACTTTTTTTTTCACCTCAAATCGGCGCTATGAATGTGAACAACCTTTGGTTCCAACATGATGGCGCCACATGCCACACAAACCGCCCGACAATTGATATCTTATGCGTCAAATGCGACAACCGAATAATCAGTCGTTTTGGAGATGTAATTTTGCCTGCGCTGAGCTTCGTTTTGACGCCGTTGGACTTTTTCTATAGGGTTTCGTTAAGAACAAATCTTATGCGGATAATCCAGAGAAAATTCCAGCTTTAAACGTAACATTGCGACAGTTATTCACGAAATAGGCTTCGAAAACATCCAAAAAGTTCTTAAAAACTGAACTCACAGGATGTCTTGAAACAACATTAGAGTCATCATGTTCAGTATGCAAACAGCATAACCATCAAATCGATGCAGGACTGTAGATCCAAAACTAGATGTCGAAATGCCACCCATCTTGCATGGTGCCAGCAAGCTCAAGAATTTTTTCCAACTCATTGATTAAGGATCATTTATATCGGAGGTGGTTATAGTTTTAGACTAAAGCGAAAAAATGTCCGGAATATTTTAAATGGACTTTGTAAAGCCGGTATGGATGAAACCAAAAGGTCCGTGGAACTGACAATCGCATTTGCGGATCACACAAATACTTTTATAACGCAAGCATTCATTATTCTAAATGTGGTTTATCAAACGAATTCAAATTATCAGCAAAGGATCTTACAACCCCGAGTCAATTACGACTCGCTGATCCTAATTTCAACAAAGGAGGTTAAATTGACTGCGGTTCAAACGATTTTTGGCTGGATATTGGCGGATACAATTAATGAAACCAATCAAGCAAGGTACCTGCGTAAGTAAAATGGTTATTGTTCTGTTGGACGTCGATAGATCCCTACACAAATTCTAAGCAATCAAGTAAGACACTCGGAACATCCTACATCCTATCTACTTACTATCTCGCAAGATATGGACTAATTTTTTTTAAATTTTGCTTATTATTTTACTTGATTGACCTCTTTTTTTTATTATCCCTGCAATCTGTTCTGGGGGGCCAAGGCTTTTTCCGCCCTACTTTTACGCCAGTGTAGCCAATTCGAGAACGTACGGTTATAGGTCCGATTTTACCACCATCTGCACATTACATAGCTTCATGCCAGCCTATACTGGCATGTAAGATAGGTCGGCCCATGAGTTTTGCACTCCGATAGGGGGTCATAGATGTGTTCCATTTCACCACAGATCGTAATCTGTTGATGAAAATTCCCTTTGCATCCTGCCTCTATCGGGATGCGAATCCGGTACCTCCTGATCCAAACGTCAAAGCTTTAACCACTGTGCCATTTGGTCGGTTTCTTAATTGACCTCAACATTTGTGAAAAATATTTAAAAAATCAGGCCTTCATAGTTTCTTAACGTTTAAGAAAACGGGACTGCCCACCTTATTGCTTTGACGAAAGTCATTTACGAAGCTCTTCCTTGGGAATATGATATTTGTAAACAATTTGATGGCTATGGAACAAACGATACTGTTAGGTTTCTCGTTCCAATTATTACATTTCCGTAAAACGTAAATGTTTGATTGGGCGTTTGACCCAAAATAATTGAAGGGATATTTTTTGCTTTAACTACACTAAATGTTTGTTCCGTAAGCCAAAAAATTGGATATGGTTCAAATGGAAATTTAAAAATAGTTGAAAAGGTGGATCAATATCTCAGCAACCGGTAGGCACATTCTTAATTAAAAACCCAAAATTTGGCGTATAGACCAAACAAACAGTCTGATGACGTTATGTTCTCCTAATGAACTAAAACCTGGGTAAAATTGGAGCCAGCACCATAAAAGCCAATTTAAAGAAAATTATGTCAATGTTCTTTCCACATTTGACAGAGTCTTAATTGTCAATTAAATAAATGAGTTATTTCTCAGTCCATAGACCTATATGCACGGAATATTAAATTTCACTGGAAACTGACCTGCGGTGGACAGAACCAATTATTGGGTAAGCAAAACTCATCCAAATGTGGATAATTCTAAAACATAGCTTGTCAAAACATTTTTTTCTTTATTTATTTATTTTTTTTATTTTTTTTGGTAGCAGCTTTCCTAAAGCATCAGAATGTTGTGTTGGAACGCTATAATTTACAGTTTTACATAATTTTTTATACAAAATACAATTCAATATATGTGCGAGATTCAATTTGATAAAAAGATATGTACATGAGTGTAAATAATGAAAATAATAGAATAAAGATAAAAATATTGTGCGCTTATAATACAAGATCCATACATCAGACACGAACCATCTTATATAAAAATACAAATTACTTATAGCAATTGCTCTAGAAGTCAGCACCAAGGCCGAGCCAATCCTGATATAAGTAGTTTCTTAAAAATTCTTTAAATTGTTTTATTCTTAGGGTTGATTTAATTGTTTTGGGTAAATTATTGTATAACGTTAAACGAAGTTTAAATATATTGGTAGACCCAATATGAGTTTTAGGAGTTGTTATGAAGAAATGGGATCTTCTTTGCGTGTTGTGTTCATGTATATTCCGTACCTGCTGAAACACAATATTACACTTAATGTGACCAAATTTAATTTTATGGATAAATATGAATGATTCGTATGAGCAGAATACATCAAGCGGTAAAATAGTTGATGAGTAAATTTGTTTAGTCCTAGTTAAAGGTGGCAATTTACGAATTGTCTTGACTATTTTGTTCTGACATCTAGCTAACTCCTCTAGTACATATCCAGCAGCAGAAGACCAAATAACTATCATGTAGCTTAGATGATATTGGATGTTTGCAAAATACAAAGAAGATAATTTACTTTTTATCATATGGATGTGGTTTTCCCAAGATAATTTTTGATCAATTAGTAGACCTAAATACGTGGTTTTTGAAGTTTGCGAAATTTTTATAGAGTTAACTGAAAAATAATTAGGTAATTGCATTGGTAACGAATTCGTTTTAAATATAATATAATTTGTTTTAACAAAATTTATTGTAAGCTGGTTCGTCGACAACCAATTTATAATCTTTAATAAGTCATTTTCCATCATAATATGCAGGTCTGATGGGCTTTTAGTTTTATATATAATGATAGCATCATCAGCATAGAGTTACAAATTACCATGTAGATTTAAACTGAATATGTCATTAATATAATAGATAAAAAATTCAGGTCCCAAAATGGACCCCTGAGAAACACCAGCAATCAAAGTTGTTTTATCACTTTTAGCACCTTTAACGACTGTAAATTGCTTGCGATTATCAAAATAACTTTTCAAAAGCGAAAGCGTAGAGCTTGTCGGGTTTAAATTGCAAATTTTTTTAAGTAAAATGGAATGATTTACGCAATCAAAAGTTTTTTGAATGTCTATGAACAGGACAGAAACCAAACACTTATCATCTAATGCTAGTAACACTTCGTTCATTGCATTAGCTACAGCTGATTGTGTTGAAGACCCTTTCATAAATCCAAATTGATTTAAAAAAGAGTTTACACGTTTGAAAATTATTTATTCAAATATTTTTGAAATAGCACTTAAAACAGAAATTGGTCTATAGTTCGATATGTCATGTTTATCTCCTTTTTTGAAAATAGGGGTAATTTTAGCAATTTTTAGTATGTTCGGAAAAACTCCAGACCCTATTGATGAGTTAATGAGATTTGTTAAGGTCGGTACCAATAATGTTTTAAATTTCAGGATAAACTTTAATGATACGTTATCAAACCCTGTAGCACCATTTTTATTTATTAGTGTTGAAATATCAAATACTTCAGCGTTTGTAGTTTGGTGTATGTGAAGCTGCAATGAGGTTGGTTTTACGGAATGTAGATAGGAAGTAAAATGTGGAATGATGGCAGTTGGATTCTGATGATATGACTGCTGAAGAGTTGGGACGTTAGTAAAAAATTGATTAAATGTTTTTGCTATAGTGTGCGAGCATGTAATATTTTAATTATTGTGACGGATAATATCAATGGAAACAGTTTCTTTTTTGTTTTTATTAAAGATTAGTTGATTTAATATACTCCAGGTATTTTTGGAGTTGCTTTTATTTTTGTCAAACAACTTATGATAGTATTCCGTTTTCAATTTATTCCGAAGTTTATTCACGCAATTTCTGAATTCTAAAAATTGGGATTTTATAAAAATATGAGATGGATGCTTTTTAAGAAGTCGATAAAAATATGTACTCTCTTTTATGTATTAATTTCAAAAGCTCTGCATTAGCCCATGGTTTTAGTTTCTATATAGGTTTAATATTAACTGTGTATTTACCAATGACTGTGGCAAGAGAGTCAATAAAATCAGTAAAGCACACAGACTCAAATTGTAGCGAAGTTAGAGCATTGTCTTTCTTGATACCATCATAATTTAGGACAGTTAATAATTTAGGCTTTAAACGTTTTTTGGATATGGTAGTATCAATGTCAACCACTTTGTCAACCAATTTATGATCAGAGTAAGAAATATCAGTGAGTCTAATAAAGAATTTTAAAGAGACACAATCCGAAATTATGTAATCAATTGAAGTCACAGAATTATCTTGGATTCGAGTAGCATGAGCTATGTTAGTGCTGTTTAGAAAAAACGAATTTGGAAAGGTTAAGAGAATATTATCTAAATCATTAAAAAATAGATCAATATTACAATTTCTCTCCCTGTATACTCCAATTATATTATAATTACTTTGTAACAGTTGAATTACTAAGAAACTATTGTTATCTTTAGTGAAATCCAGACGCTTGTTATACGGAATTGATTTGTGAATAAATATACTAGCTCCTCCGCCACGGTTATTATCTCTTGTACAGTGCAAAGCATCAAAATTCGTTATGTTATAATATTGGGACTCTGCTTCGTAAATCCAGACTTCAGTTACAACTAAAACGTCTACCCGTAAGTTATGGTCAACGAAATCACGAAGTGTATTCTCGATTTCATTGATTTTATCACCCCTTAAGCCTCTTGGATTAAGATACATAATCCGTAAAAGACAATCTTTCATGCCACCAAAATTAGCATTCGTGTAATACAGCACATTCAATTCATCCATAGCGAAAATTGTGTAGATTTAGTTTTTTAATTGGATCTAAAAAAATAAAAAATAATAAGAAGGAAACAATGTATAGATATAAAGCTAAATTGTATATAATAATATGATGTAATAAATCTCAGCTGTTGCAGTGCAGACCACCAAAGCAATTCGAAGGTCAAAGCAGATGATGTGGATGCCGGTAAATAACAAGTATGTATTAGTAAGTTGCCCTTGCAGTATAAACACACAATAAAGTAATTTAAAGTAGAGAATTTAAACCGTTTACAATTTCTAGTACATATAAATACAATAATGACAATTTTTCAGTGACGTATTTTGATTTCATTTCAATTTGTTGTTGAAGTTTGTTCCACATCTGTTAGTTTGTTGATATCAATGTTGGTTTTTATGAGTAATGCAGGTGAATCCTTTAACAGTTTCGCATAAACTCGACAATCTTGATACCATGTCGCAAATAATTTCCCATCATTTTTTAATATACGCAGCAGTTTGGGTAATTTATAGTTGTAAAGGGTTATCCAATTCGAGGTTGATAAAGTAGAAATCTGTATACCGACATCTGTCAAAGATAAACGTCAAGTACGCTGTCATTTATTTAGTTGACATTCTGCCATTTAAGAATATAGAGCATTTAACATACGCAAATTGGGTGTTGGAAAAACAGGCCGTCGATGCTGATTTTTCGAACAAAATTTTCTTCAGTGATGAAGCTCATTTTTCGCTTGGTGGATACGTTAATAAGCAAAACTATAGAATTTGGGGCTCAGAAAATCCACAATTGATTGTAGAGAAGCCATTACACCCGGAAAAAGTCACTGTTTGGTGCGCATTGTGGTCTGGTGGTGTGATTGGGCCGTATTTTTTTGAGAACAACCATGGACGAACCGTTACCGTCAATTCTGAGCGCTATGGCCGCATGTTAACCGATTATTTTTTTACGAAAATCGAAGATTATGATCTTGACGATATGTGGTTCCAGCAGGATGGAGCAACCAGTCACGTAACACGAGCAAATCGAGATCTTTTGCAAGAGAAATTTCCTGGACGTTTGATTTCGCGATTGGCTGATGTCAATTGGCCTCCAAGATCCTGTGATTTAACGCCTTTGGATTTCTTTTTGTGGGGTTACGCGAAAGATCGTGTTTACGCAAACAATCCTCAAACTCTTGACGAATTGAAAACTAATATTCGTAAGGTAATGGCCGAGATACCGCCCGAAATGTGCCGAAAAGTCATTGAAAATTACCGCAAAAGAATCAAGACCTGTAAGAAGTCCCGTGGAGGACATTTGAATGATATCTTGTTTAACTAAAAATGGCAAGGATCAATCTGTAAAATGAAATAAAAATTACAATACATTCCGAATATTTTGTGTGTTTTTTTTAAGTTTACTTTATCAAGCTTGAATTGGATAACCCTTTACTTTGTCAATCGATCATTGACGTAGAGTTTACTTTCCGCAATATTGTCAGCTTCAAGGTCGGGCCATAATGCTTTAATGTAAAGCGGGCCATGCTTACGGACCAAATTCATGAATGTTTTTTTTAGAGATATCTGTGTTGAGCCTCACAATAATTTGAAAATTAAGCATGTCCGTAGATTTGCGTTTGGTTTTAAATAAAATATCTCCGAGTGCATGTTTGTAAAAATTGAAGATAGTTGAAATGATACTATCAACTTCCATTGAGCTAAACTTATTACAAATAATAATTATGTCATTAGCTAGTTCCTTTTGCTCGAAATAGCTTATTTGACCGATCGATAAACTAGATGCAGTTTGAATGTTTACGAAATCACCAGTTAGCTTTAATACGCGCTGGTCATTATCAATTTTATATGAAGACAACTGGTCCTTTAAACATGACAAATCACCTGATTGAACTACAGCATTTTGTTCAAGATTACAGATACGTTCTTGATTTTTGCTATTCTCACCAAGTAGATATTCTACAGTTTCATACAACATATCGATTTTCACGTTCAGGTTAGAATAACTAGCGGAGATGGCACTTATAATGTCTTTATTTCTAGGATTCTCCAGTTTCACTATATCGGACAGACAGTCACTTTGTTTTCTAGTGTTTACTAACTTAGGAGGCATTTTATGAGAGAAAACACACAGTGTGATCACTAAACTGTTTTTGCACTTTCTACACAGAATTATTATAAATAAAATGATGATTGTAATAAAACGTCAATTCACCATGCGGTACACAATTAACCAGAAGAACTATTTCACAAATAGACAGTTTTAATTAATTCACAATATAGTTTAATTAATATTTTGTTCACTTAGAATTCTCACTTTTATGTATCCAGATATTATGATTAAATTTATTTATTTATTTAATTTTCAACAACGCATCAAAATTACGTGATGTTACTCTCGCGCCATATTGAAATGATTTTTTGGCTCTTTTACACAAGTTTAGGCGAAAGGAGAAACTTCTATAGTGCTTGGTTTAACGTGGACAAAATAATAACAAAATATATTTTCGGGTTGCTGGCTTACAGTTCACTAGTTTTAAAGACTTCGGTCAAATTTTAACTGAATGGGTAGGCAACATTATGACATACCTCATTTTCAAAATTCGAATTTTGGTGTGCTAACTTGACACTCAAAAATATTTCGATAAATCTTCAAATGAAGAAATAGGGTCCATGTCGGGTTTTCAGTTTCACATAATATGTACAAACTACTTCTTAGAGTTTCCTTGTTTCAACATGCACATGTAGAAGCTTCCAATAAAATGTTCGTTAGTACAACAACTTCTTAATCATTCTGATGGGAGTATAATACGCCGATTTCAATATTTTTTTCTAGAAATCTGGTATCTTAAGAGTATAATTCAAAAGATTCCATTAAAATCTTGTATATATTGTAATATACGAAATCTTCTTTTAAATGCAATAAAATAAATTCTTTATAATACATTTCCCATACCTTACACGGTTTCTAGAAATGTAGCTTAAATATTTACATGTACATTTAGTCGTAAAGCTCAATGAAATTCTAAGAAAATCTGGTCATGGGGAATGATGCCTTAAATACCATAAAATATCCATTTGTCTCTTTTAGTAAATTCAAAATAATGGAATGAAAATGTCGTAAAAATGTGAGTGTATTATTGTGAGTATAAGTCAATCCGTTAAAGCCAAACTACTACTCTCGTATAGTTTAGTTCTTTAAATTCAGTTAAAAAAAATCTATCGGAGGTAAACCGGAATAACTGAAATGATCTAATAATAAAAACTTGAATAATTAAGTATTAAGGTCATTGCCCTTTCTTTTATTTCAAAAGTTATGTAACAGGTAATTCCACAAAGAAACAAAATTTGTGAGTAAATGAGTTTCATCCCCAATTTTGGTTTATTATTGGGTATCCGTACTTCTTGGCTAGGGAATCCAATTTTTGATGAAAATATTAAAACCGGATGTCGGTGTTAAAATTTATATAAAACCGGTTTCAGGTGTTAAACCCGGTTCTGTTGGTGAGTGCAAAGTGAACACTGGTTTGAGTCGCCTCGCTCTGGTTGGCCATCAACGTGCTCAACTGAAGTTAACATCCAGAAAATGAAGGAAATGGTGATGGAAAATCGTGTTTAGGGTTGAGAGGGATAGCCGCCGAGCTTTGTATGTCCCACGGATTAATTCGTAACACTGTACACGACTGTTTGGACATGAAACGCATTGCTGCTCGACTAGTTCCGAAGGACTTGAATTTTCTTCAGAAACTCAATCGCGTAAAGGTCGCTGAAGACATGCTAGAACGAGTAAATTCTGATCATTCATGAATTCATAAATCGCAGTATAACTGGTGATGAGACATGGGTTTAAGAGTTTGATATTCAAACCAATCAACAAACGTCATGATGTTATGCACTCGGAATTCTTACCAGAAGGTCTGACGGTAAATAAAAAATATTATCTGGGCGTTATGTGACATTTGCGAGAGCAAATTCGTCGAAAAAGGTCAGGTTAGTGGAAAGAAAGGCTATCATTGTGAATGACAATTCGATATTTCTGGCTAAAAACTCAACAAATATCATCGAACAACCATCGTATTCACCTGATATGGCTCCGGCTGATATTTTCTCTTTCCAAAACTGAAATTACCACTTGATTCCGGAAAATGCGGTTATAAAATATTGGATTACTCGGTGTATTATTTCGGAAGAGGCCTACTGTGAATAATAAATACGAGTATGTTTTATCAGTATAAAATGCTAATAAACTTTGACATCGAGATTTTTGCAGATTTACCCTTCGCTATATCACGGAAGTAAAAAAAATTCTTTTTAAAAAATGTAATACTGTGGGCAAAAAATAGTTAGACTTTGTTCATAATTTTAAAATTCTTTATTTATGTCTCCAAATCTATTTCGTCCCCCTCAAAGTAATCCCCCCCGGCCTCAATACACTTGTGCCAACGTTTTTTCCAATCCTCGAAACAGTTGTAAAAATCTATTTCCAGAATAGCCTTCAATGCGCGTAGCGGTTCACGTTTAATGTCTTCAATTGACTGAGAACGGTTTCCCCGGAGCGGTCGTTTGACTTTGCTGAACAGCCAGAAGTCACACTGAGCTAAATCAGACGAATACGGTCGTTGCGGAACGATGGGTGGAATTTTTGGCAAAAAAATCACATAAAACCAATACAGTATGAGAAGGTGCATTATCGTGGTGCAAAAACCAAGAGTTTTCGACCCATAATACTGGCTTCTTTTTACGAATAGCTTCGCGCAAACGACACATAACACTCAAATAGTATTCCTTGTTGACAGTTTGGCTGGTCGGAAGGAATTCGTAGTGCACCACACCTCGATAATCGAAGAAAACTGTCAACATCACCTTGATTTTTGACTTGCTTTGACATGGTTTTTTCGGCTTCGGCTCACCTTTGGCACGATATTCGGCCGATTAATCGTCTGTTTCCGGGTTGTAAGCATAGATCTAAGACTCATCGCCAGTTATAATACGTTTCATGACATCCTGGTAGTCGGAAAGCATTGTTTCACACTGATCCTTCCGATTTTTCAACAATGCCAGTAAGGTCTCTGACTGTTAATCGTTGATTCTCGAGCACCAATTTCTTGATTTTATTAACGTGTTGATCATCAGTTGATGCTGATGGCCGTCCTAGACGTGGTTCGTCGTCAACACGTTCTCGACCCTCTTTGAACAATTTGTACCAATCAAAAACACTTGCTCGCGACAAACAATTATCACCGAAGGCCTTTTGCAATATTCTGAACGTTTCGGCATCACAAAATTGATTCCGCACACAAAATTTAATGGAACGTCTTTGTTGAATAATTTCACTCATTGTAAAAATCGCCGAATGCACTTTTTGTACTTCAGAAAGACAAGCGTATACTAAACACTAATGATTATTTTGATGTGACATTTGACACAGATGTCACTGACAGTCATACCAACATAGAAAAAAATATTTCGACGAATGGTTTTCCGCGTGAAATTTAAAATAAAAAGTCTTACTACTTTTTGCCCACAGGTATGTTAGTGCGTTTTTAGTTCTGTTCAGACTAAATGTTTGTTGGTTCTCTACAGCCCAGACGGATTGACTGATAGTGATGAAAAGGCATACTTAAGCCTTTCTTATAAATTGAGAGATCCTAATGATTTTTTGTCGAACAAAATCCGCGGGCCTTGTACAAGGGAAACCTGCCACCGAGCGCGAATTTCGTGAGAGGGTTGCGCCTCTCACCTTTAATTACAAACGATCCTCGTCCACATGCGGAAGTCTTAATCCATTCTACAAATGTTACTGGTCTACTTGATAGTGGGGCATCGGTTAGTGTACTTGGGAAGGAATACGCAGAAATAGACAGGATGTTGAGTTTAGGTGTCATCGAGATAAGCAAAAGTTCGTGGAGTTCACCCGTCACGATAGTCCGAAAAGCGAACGGTAAGACTCGGCTTTGTCTCGATGCACGTAAACTCAACTGCCTCACGGAAAAAGACGCTTATCCTTTACCATTAATCGACGGACTTTTGGGACGACTATCAGAGACCAAGTACATCACAGCACTCGACTTGAAGGACGCATTCGGGCAGATACCGCTTGCGGAATCTGTTAGAGACAAGACAGCTTTTACGGTACCGGGACGGCCGCTCTACCAGTTCAACGATTTGCTGATCATTAGCGGTACATTAAAAGAGCACCTTGAATTGCTAGAGACGGTGGCGACATTACTGATGGCTGCTGGGTCAACTATAAACATCGAAAAAAGTAAATTCGCGATGAAAGAGATCCGTTATTTGGGATACTTGGTTGGCGTGAAAGGGTTAAAACCAGATCCAGAAAAAATCGATGCTATAGTTGATCTGGCAATTCCTACGACGACCAAACAGACACGACGACTACTAGGGATGGCTGGGTCGTATCGTCGATTTATCGAGAACTTCTCTAGTGTGACGGCACCAATAACAGAATGCTTGAAGAATTTCAATGGACAGAAGCCGCACAAGCTCCAGTACTTATTACCCCCAATTATTTAGCTCCGTTTTATATAAGATGCGACGCCTGCACCAAAGGAGTAGGGGCGGTTCTATTTCAAAAGGATTCGGTGGGTAATGAGCGACCTATCTCATATATCTCACAAAAACTCAATAAAGCTCAACGGAATTATTCCATAACGGAGCTGGAATGTCTGGCGGCGATATTGGCTATAAAAAAATTCCGCGCATATATAGAAGGCCACGACTTTACCTTGATTACCGATCACGCGAGCCTAAAGTGGCTCATGTCCCAACGCGATCTTAGTGATAGACTGGCACGTTGGAGTCTAAAACTGCAAGGTTTTAGATTCTCTATTTTGCACCAGCGCCGGATAAGACAACGTGGTACCAGACATGCTCTCACGTATCTATTGTGATGAACTCCGTGAATTTCAGGAGGGGTTAATAAAATTATCCAGTCAAGCCGAAGGGTTAACGAATATTACCAAGATAGAAGAATTTGATGAACCCGAATATAACGATCTTTTTAATAAAATAAGCGACAACCCAGACAATTACCCAGCCTTCAAAATCAGTGGGAAACTAATCTTTATCCGTTTAGAACCCAAAAGGTCTAATGAGCTTTCGGATCTATCGGTTTGGAAATTGTGGATTCCAATTTGACTAAGACCCTCTCTGATACGTAAAGAGCATGATGATCCCCTAGCACCCCATGGCGGGATTAGAAAGACGCTTGAACGGATTCGAAGATATTTCTTTTGGCCAGGAATGGTGAAACATATTCGAGATTATGTCATGAATTGTGATATTTGTAAAATCACAAAAGCTCCAAACAAACAACAAAAGCCACTAATGGGGAAACCTTACCAAATTGATAGACCATGGCAATGGATTTATATTGATCTCTTAGGTCCTTACTCCCGATCGACCCAAGGAAACACGATGATATTTATCGTACTGGATCACTTGACAAAATTCGTTTTGCTGAAACTTCTCAATAAAGGCACAATTAGGAGCATAATCGACTATCTTGCAAAGGATGTGTTTTGCATATTTTGTGTTCCACAGTCCATACACTCGGACAACGGTTCACAATTCCGGAGTGTTGAATACAAAAGCCTTTTAAGTAAGTATGGTATTGCAGATTCCAAGACCGCCGTGTATTCACCGTAATCCAATGCCTCCGAACGAGTAAATCGGTCTGTCATTTCGGCCATCAGAGCGTACATTTCTGAGAAGCACAATAATTGGGATAAATACATAACAGAAATAGCTGCGGCACTTAGCAGCATTCTCCCCATTTCCTACTTTTTGGTTACCACCGAGTAAATCATGCCCCTGATTATGAAATCTTAAAGCAGTTGGGCAATATTGCAGAAGGTGAAATTCCTCTACATGATTCCGTTAAACAAAATATTGCTAAGGCTTATCAGAAAAGTGCTCAAAGGTATAATTTTAGAACCCGTCCGATAGAGTTTAAAGTTGGTCAAACTATATTTGTAAGAACGTATCCCCAGAGTAACGCAGAAAAGAAATTTTGTTCCAAATTCGCACCTCAATTTCTTAAAGCAATAATCTCAAAAAGAATAGGCACAGTAAATTATGCATTGAAAGACCAATCGGGTAAAGTCATATAGATACCTTTTTTCAGTTTCGTGGGTTTATCCGCTATGCAGCGAGACCAACGAAGCTGTCCTGTTACGGTTATCTAATAACCAATATTGAGTTGGAGAGTGCTGACCAATTTTGGTTGTGACAATGCTTTTTTCAATAGTATTGCACTTTATGGTCTGCCCAGGTATCAGTTTCCAATTAAATATTTTTTATACCTAATATACACCTACGTAAACATTAATTGTGTATAAAAACAATTATGTGGTTTATATACAACAAAATAAGAAGAAGCTTAACATCTCCTACCCAATGGAAGTTAGAAAGTTGGTAAGAGAAAAATGACGGACACGTAAAACCTGGCAAATAACTAGAACACCGGAGAACAAAACAATTCTTAACAATTTAGGTTACAGAGATTTGTTCTCTTCTTAAAGAAGTTAAAAATGCATCAATCAACAGATATCTAGTTAGCCTATTCGATGAAAAAAATTCTGATTATTCTCTGTGGAAGGCGACGAAGGGACTCAAAAGACCCAAAATGCAAGTGCCTCCACTTAAAAATGAGGATGGAAGCTGGGCAAAAGGTCATAATCGATTGCGGAGATCTGTTTGAGGAGTATCTCGAGAATACGTTCCAATCATGGCGATTGGAAGTAATGTCACTGATGCAACGAGCAAGCTCCATAAGATTACCACTGCGGTTTGTAACTGGACTAAGCGCTGGAGAATCAAGCTTAATGAGACGAAATCCACACATATTAACTTTACTTATCAAAAGGCTTCCCATCTACCGATAGAAGTTAACTCACGACCGGTGCCATACGCAAACAAAGCTAAAATATCTTGGCATCGAGTGTTGCCAAGCTCAAGTGGAGAGAGCATGTCAAAAAGAAAAAAAGAACAACGTGTTGATGTTGAAGTGAAAAGCCTCGATAGTGGAGCAGAATTCGAAGCACTTTGATAAATAATAATAAATAAATAAAAAAAATTTATTTGAACAAAAAAATAATTTCGCTGCTGTGTTATTGAGCTGCTGCTGCGGCTTCAAAAATTAAAAACTGATAGAAATAAATCAAAATTTTGTATAACTTTTATACAAAATTTTAGTGGATGCAATAAAAATTGGATTGATCCAGTGCTTTCGCTTTTTTTTTGGTAAACAAGGCAATAAAATATTGAATGCATGGAGAAACAGGCCGCTACAAACTTAATATTAAATTCAGAAAAATGTATTGGCTCATACCAAGATAGGTAGAGGCTCTGAGCTTACAATACACAACAAGCTGCCTGATTTGGACCTCCGGTATTCAACTCTGGGGATGTACAAAGCAAACAAATGTCAAAATGATACAGACGATTCAAAATAAGGTTCTCCGTAGCATCGTAAATGCTCCGGTACATCCAAGATGGAATACATCCAAGATGAAAAAAAAAAGCATGCCATCCCTATATTCGCCATATGATAGATAACCCTGTCGTTGAAAGAAGACTTCAATGAAAGAGGCCACTTGATCTAGTAAACATACCAAATTAAAATTATATTTTAAAAAGGTTTAATTAATTTTGGGACTAACCGTTGGGCTTCACCCCAACAAATCAGAATGGTGAAATGTAAAACTTGTATTGAAAGATAAATTACTACAGGGTGTCCGCCGGGAAGGTATACTACTTTGTTTTGCCGCCATTTAGGCGAATATTAGTATTGACAGTTCATACTTGACAGTCGTGAAGTAGACACGTGGCAAATTTATTATGGAAAAATATTCGATAAACCATCGTGTTTTAATCGTTAAAACATTTTATCAAAATCAATCATCGATTACTGTGACGATGAGAAAGTTACTTGAAATTTTTGGGAGAAACAACGTGCCAACAAAACGCACTATTTATCGTGTAGTGAATGATTTCGAAGAAAGAGGGTCTGTAAGTGATAGGCCCAAGCATGGGCCACAACGTACTGCAAGATCGGCTGAAAACATTACTGCTGTTCAAGAAAGTGTTCAAAACAATCCATCAACCTCAATTCGACGCCGTGCTCATGAGCTTGGTATTCAAAGAACAAGTTTGGCCACAATTTTGCACAAGGATTTGCATTTGTTTCCATTTAAGATTCAGTTGACACAAGAGCTTCTTCCACAAGACCATTTGCGCCGCCGTACATATGCCAATAGGATGTTACAGCTCGCCCATGACAACCCCGATTTTCATGAAAAAATCATAATGAGTGACGAGGCACATTTTCATTTAAATGGATATGTGAATAAACAGAATAGTCGGTTCTGGGCAATGGAAACCCCTCACATTATTCATCAGTCACCTTTACATCCATTAAAAGTGACAGTCTGGTGTGCAATTTGGTCAGGAGCAATCATTGGACCTTACTTCGTTGAAAATGGAAACGGCGTCACGGTAATTGTGAATGGGGAGCGATATCGTGATATGATTGAAAACTTTTTAACGCCACAACTGCATACTTTGGGCTTGATTAACATGTGGTATCAACAAGACGGTGCTACATCGCATACAGCCAGGATTACAATGGAATTACTGCGAGAACTCTTTCCACAACAAGTTATTTCAAAAAATGGTGATGTTGATTGGCCTCCACACGGTCGCCTGATTTGACTGCTCCGGACTTCTTTTTGTGGGGATATCTAAATAGCAAGGCTTATGCAAACAAACCAGAAACGCTTGAGCAACTCAAACAAAATATTCGTGATGAAATTAATGAAATACCGCGTGAAATGTGTGAGAATGTAATGAAAAATGTGCTCAAAAGGGCTCGTATTTGTGAGGCTAACAGAGGCGGACATTTATCTGACATTGTATTCCATACATAATTGCCGACATTAAATAAAACATTTATCAATATAAGATCCATTCTCTTTCATTTAATCAAAAATCATAAACAAACAAAGTAGTATACCTTCCCGGCGGACACCCTGTAGATGAGCACAGTCTCAGTTGTAATTAATAAAGGAAAAAATAAAATAAAAATCTTCCGGAGCAATACAAATTGTTAACAATGGAGGTTTGCAGGCCCACGTTTAAAGTACCTACAAGGTCAAGTTTACCAGAAAGTGGGATCAGTTACTACTGGGATATTACTCCCAACGCAATCATCTGGTGAATTTATTCCAATCTGCTTTAGAGCAAATGCTATCAGGTGTTAGTGAAAAAATAGTGTAAAAGAAATTAAAATTCTGCTAGCAATGATATACATATGACAGAGTGAGTCTAAGTTGTAAATAACCTACCAAACCGTAGCTAACATAGTGTCAGCTAGGACGAGAAGAAAAAATAACGTTTTTTATAAATTAAATTTCCCGTCAGGCATTAGCAATAAAAGCGCGATATAAAATACGATCAAATATTTATAATGAATATCCGCGATTAAAGTATTAGAGTCGCATCGTTCTTAAAATGTCAGTGGATGTAGCAACAAAATCGATTATGTATTAAAGTATTATTGTTACAGGCGGATAACATGTTAAGCCAAGACGAGTTTTATGGGAAAACAAATAAAATTTAAAAACAGAGAACGAACGGATGTTAAAATAAATAAAAAAAAAGTTTGTTGTACTCATCTAGATAGTAAAAATCTTAAGAAAAACTAGAAAATGTAGGTCAAGTTGTTTTTATTGTATTTGTTCAATCATCTCGCTCCATTCGATATTAATTAACCACTTTACACTACAGTTTTACCTTATAAGTTGTTCTTGCCGTACTTTTGGATGCACCCCATACGGCACAGGTTCACAAATTTAGCCGCGTACTTTATGCGGCAAGTACCAATACATAAAAAAAATTCAGATTTTGGATTTTATTGCTTTTGTGATTTATCGGTAATAAAGTGAAACTGTTTCCGGAAAATTTTTAATACCTGAAAAAGAAGCGGCACGAGGTGGATCGATTTTATTGAGGTTATTTTATTGTTCATTTTGTAATAAAGTTATATTGTGATGGAGGATGGTATGTTCTGGTTGTTTCGAAGTGCTCGATGCGTTCAAACTTTACGGAAGCATAAAATAAATTACATAAAATAAAGTGCCAATATGTTTTAAGTTATATTACTTTCCGTGAGAGTAAAACTTCATCTTGTTTTTAACTAACTGAAACAAAATATTTTTGTAAATTCTCGAAACGTTTTGATCGTCTGGTTTTAAGACAATAACAACACGTTTGGCGTTTCTTGATTCTCAATGTAGGGATATGATTGTTGATTGTGATAGACTCGACCCGACTACAGACACCTAATTAATCGTTAGTTATTAATTTATTGCTTAACCCTTCGTTACTATCCTCTATTTTCAGTACATAACTACTATCGCTGGGTGTAATCCACCCATAGCACCAACATCTTGTAAAAAATCGTACCATCCAAATCGTAAAATTTGTTTATTTTAAGTCAATTTAATAATAAAACTATTACATCAATAATAAAAACTAAAGATTTATTCATTCAATAATTTTTTTCAACGATAACCGATACACTTCATATCAGCAACAACAAAAACAAATTAAAAATTATGGTCTTGTAAAATCTACCACACTAGTTCAATTCAGCCATTTCATGTTATATATATTCATGTTCTGGGGGTCCCAGAATGCATAGATAAGCCTCAAGCGCCTTATAGTAGAGCTATTGGGCGCTCAAAATAAAATACGAAAAAAAATATATCCCAAGTAGTACCTTGGAGCGTCTTTGGTGAAAAAAAATGTATGAGAACCTAAGTGGCCAACTATTTCAAAAACTAGCGTGTTTAATGCAGATTCTAAAATGGTATAGGTTAGGTTAGGTTAGGTTTCAGTGGCTGCCATCGCACACTTAGGCCAGTTATGGCCCATTGTGATACCACAGGATCCGACATCATCAAACTCCTTAAACCCATTTAGTGCTATTAATATAGCGTAAAAGATCTCACACATTGCAGCTTTCGAGATCAGAGAGGCTATCCATGGTGTATTTGCTCAAGTGATCATGTCTTCTGCCAGCCAGCGCAGGGCATGAGCATAGAAAGTGAACAAGAGTCTCCTCCTTATTCTCGTCGCTGCAGCTTAGCAGGTAAGTACTCTTACAATTCTACCTAAATCACGCTTCCCTAGTGTGATTAAGATCTAAGCTTTAAGTTCAGCACAGGCCATACTTGCTTCGCTATCCTACCGGTTGGACTCTCAAGCCACCTAGCATTCGCCAAGGCAACTGCTTTCCTATGGCTTGCCGTTTTCAGCATAGACATAAGTCTCCCTAAACATTCTCTCCCTGATTCCAGTTGGAGAGTTGTACCGTATCTTGCTAACTCGTCTGCCCTGCAATTCCCCTCAACGTCAGAGTGACCCGGAACCCAGACCAACTGGATATTGAAATGCTCACTCATCTGGTTAAGAGATGTGTGACAATTCCATGCCACCCGTGATGCCAAGGAAACTGAATCCAGCGAAAGAATGGCCGCCCGACTCTCCACATAAATAATGATATCAGTCAACGATATTACATTATGCTTCAACCAGTTCATGACCTCTTCGATCGCTATAACTTCAGCCTGGTACACGCTGCAGTAATCAGGTAGACGAAAAGATAAATTGACATTTAATTCCCCACAGAACACACCCGCTCCCACTCTACCGTCGAGCTTGGAGCCGTCGGTGAAGAAATTAACTGTCCCGGTCTCGATAAGGAGACCTCTGTTCCAATCCTCCCGAGAGGGGAGAATGACCTTAAAACGCTTGTCGAAGCACAACATGGGTATTTTATAATCTAAATTCTCCAAGTCATGCCTCTCCGAATTGACTATAGTTGAGTGCCCCTTTTGCAGGCACTTCCAACCAGAGGTCGCTGATAGCCGGGCGGCCGTATTAACCGCCATTTGCTTACCGATAATATCCAACGGGAGAAGATGCAGTATGACCTCTAAGGCACTAGTGGGGGTGGTTTTCAGAGCCCCACTAATGAGCAAACAGGCTGCCCTCTGCACCTTCGCCATCATGTTAGTATATGATGGTTTCTCCAGAGCTCACACCATACAGCAGTATGGGCCTTACAACTGCCGTGTAAAGCCAGTGCACTAGCTCCGGTTTCGGGCCCCATTTCCTTCCAATGGCGCTTTTACAAGAGTAGAGAGCCACAGTGGCCTTCTTTACTCTTTCCATCGTGTTTGGCTTCCAACTGAGCTTACTGTCCAGGAGAATCCCTAGGAATCTCGCCTTATCAGTAAGGACCAGCGTAGTACCATTCAGACTCGGTGGAACCATTGCCGGAATTTTGTATCTCCTAGTGAAAAGGACCAGCTCTGTTTCTGATGGGTTAATCCCCAATCCACATCTGCTGGTCCAACCCGCAGCGATTGACAACGCATTTTGCATCATATCCCTGATTGTTCCCAGGTGCTTTCCCGAGACAGCTATCGCTACATCATCGGCATAAGCAACCACACCTATCCCTTCTCTCTCCAGTACCAATAGTAGTCCATTGATTACTAAGTTCCAGAGAAGGGGGGAGAGGACCTCTCCCTGAGGGGTTCCCCGAACGACCCGTCTTCTGACGGAAACTTCCCCCTATCCCTGCTATGACTTTTCTGCTACCCAGCAGATGAGTAATTAGCCTGGTTACAGGGTCTACAATCTCAAGTGGCAGCAATCCTTCCAAAATTGCTTCCATCTTTACGTTATTGAATGCGCCCTCGTAAAATGATATAATACATCCTTTTATCTAATGTGGATACGAGGTTATTGCTATTAGTATGCAGAAGGAATAAATTCGATTAAATAACAAAATTTTAAAAATTGGAATATTTCTTGTCTTAAACTGTATCTGATGATAAGGGCTTCATAAAAAACAACGTTACACATTGATAATACTTTATTTAATCAATGTGCATTTACACTAAATGCTCAAACTGTCTGCTACCGACTCTGATACACACCCGACATCTCCGAATAGAAGCTCTTTTGAGAAGTCGCGCATAACGCCGTTGAGTAATTTTTGAAGCGGCTTCCTGGACACGACTACGTAACTCTTCTAAACTCCTGATCAGATTAGTGTAGACCCCTAGTGTTTTAGGCAACTCCAGTAAAAAAAAATCGAGCGGATTTAGGTCCGGGGAACGTGGAGGCCACAAAATGGGTTCCAGACGACCAACCCATCTATCTGGATATGTGGAATACAAATACGCTCGAAGGTTTACGGCATAGTGCGCGGGACACCCATAATTCTGAAGCCAATGGGATTCTCTCACCTCCTCGGACACCTCTTCCAATACAATTGGCAGATCATTTTGAAGAAAGTCCAAATAGCTTTGGCCAGATAAGTTCCCGGGCAGTTTAAATGGGCCAATTATCTTTCCGTTCAATATGCCGGTCCAATAATTTATTTTGAATTTGTACTAGGATCTGTTTTCTCGCATCAGATAAGGATTCGAAAGTTGCCAGCTGTGAAGATTGTGCATGTTAAAGCATCCATCTCTATTCAGTGTTGATTCATCGCTCCATAGAATATTATTAAAGAATTGCGGATCTTGTTCTATTTTCTCAAGCATCTGTCGGTAAACACACAATCTTGCTTAGTAGTTTCTTGGTTCCAGAGTTTGCACGCTTCTAATATGGTAGGGGTGGAACTTATTTTTTTTTCAATACACGGTGCACGTTCGATTTTGTGATTCCAGTGCGTCGTGCTATTGTTCTTGTAAAGGTATACAGATCTCGCTGAATTTCCTCATGCACCGTTTCTTCAGTGTCAAGATTAGCGACTCTTCCAGTGCTAGTACCACCAACATCGCTGCCAGATGGCCTTCCGTCCGAGGTTACGGCACATACAATTCCGACTGGCTCGAATGCCTTTATCTAAAACAGTTCAAGTCTCAGTTGAAAATTTATCACAGTCGTGTCAAGCAATGTTAGAGCTTATCCCTAAGCTTAGAGACTCTAATTCATTAGATACTTCCTTAGAAACTTTGAACGGCTTGCACATCGAGGAATATAAAGACGAACAAAGAAATTCTGTTCGGCTTGAAGATTGTAATGAGGGAGAAGAATTGGACGGTGAAATTGATAGTCAAAACCTTCACGAGCGATATCATTTTCCGAAAGAAAATTCTAAGCATGTTAGTTTTAAAGATCCATTGAAAAAGGACCGCTCTTCTGATACGCGAACTCTTAGCCTTCCGTCATTTTAATCCGATTATGCGACCTCATTCTCTAATGCATCCTCAAATACAATTCCACCTTCTGGACCTCAATCAAGCGCAAGCGCTCCCTCATCTTCTGACATGGTTCCATATACCCACCGGTCATCGCTGTCTGCGAACAATGTTGCTTGGGTAACTGGAATTCAAGATAATACACCGATAGTGACTCAAATTCAGCCTGTGACATCTCAAAATATGATATCACCGACATCTATTAGTACCAATTATGACGATCGTGTGCCTCTTAATGTTTATAATACGGATTATCAACTACCTCCGCAATCATCCTAAATGTTTCCAACTAATCCCTATAGTCGATATGGTCCTAATTTCGTTCGTTCATCGTTCCTACAATCGACATTCAGAAATGGAATATATCCTTTGATGGTTCTACCCCTAGCAGTACTAGTGGCATATCAATTCAAAAATTCTTTTTTAGAGTAGAGTTGATGGCGGAAACTCATGGCATTTCTCCTAACCTGTTAGTTCACGACGTGTCGGATCTGTATTTCATGGGATCGCCCGTGAACACTATTGGATTCTGCTACAGCGAAATCCAAGATGTACTTGGAATGAACTAAAAACAGGATTCTTGCATCGTTTCCAAGATAACCGTGCCGATAGCGACATTAAAAATACTATTGATCAACGTAAACAGAAGAACAAGGAAGCATTTGTAGATTTTTACTATCAAGTATTGAGTTTGGCTCTTCCGTTAAGAGTTGCACTATCAGAATCGGAACTTATCGATGTATTAAGGAAAAATATGCGTCCTGGACAACTGGAGAGACTTTTCCATCTGTATCTTCTATGGTAAATAGATGTGTTGCTATAGAAGATACATGGAAAAGCATGAATTACAATCCTGAAGTGGCAATGGGCCCAGGGTTTTCTCGTAGTGTTCATGAGATCATGAGAACGTCTTTCCCCTCTCCCCAATATAACTGCATTCAGTCTGCTCACAATTCTCTACATGTGCCACCTTATCTGTCGCAACTTAATGCGAACGTCAGCTTACAGAATACTGTTCCCGCTCAAAATTTAAATCACCAAACTTACACGAGACCACCGAAAAAATCATAATTGGTTTATTTATTCAACGTTAATTCTAATTGGGTGGATTACACCCATAGGATAGTAATGCATGGTTAAATGTAAAAAATTTAAAATTAGTCCATAGGTCCAAGCAAGTCTCATTAAATTAAAAGTTTAATATTTGTCACTCATAGAGGTATGCGGCATACCTGTGGTGACAGATCTGTTTACATGCCGAACATTTCGTTGAACCCATTGTTATGCCTAAGTTCGTCCATTTGAAGCCAACTTTGCCCGTGAGACTATTCAACATTCACTTTGATTTTTTACACGTAGCGCCGACCATGATCGAAAAAAGTAGCTGCACGTTGATACCCACCATGGCATACGTTCGCCCTTGAGATTTGTTCATTGTAATGCAGAATGCAGAGATGGCAGGAAATTGTAGATGGCGCAAAACGAATGGAAGAATCGCGTCTGAGAAAGCAAGCACGATTCTAGGAATGATGACAGTTTATAATGCCAAGCCTCAGCAGCCATTAATCCTATAGTTGCTGGCCCTCACTTCGCATATTAGTCATTAGTGTTATTTTTTTAAAGTGCCGCTTCAAAGATCTACACTTGATGCAATACCCAGTAATGTCTGCTCGATCACTTAGAGGTAATACTGTAAGTGTCTTTATGAAATCCCCACCGATGACGAAAACTTTGCCGCCAAATTGTCTTGAATTGATCATGATCTCGCGCAGCAACTCATCAATAATAATTAGCGATGCTGAATTTAAGAGTTCTGTATCAGAAATGACTATCGGATGTATCAAGTAGTGGTAATGGACAAATAAAACCACCGTGAGCCGTTTTATTTCTATCGAGAAGCGTTGCAGAAATTTCTGTTCTTTCGAAGGAAAGAGCTACGTCTTCTCACAAAAGTTATAAGAATTTTGTTGAGGAACATTCTGCCAGATCCATGAGGGCCGTCCAAGCAGAAAGACAAAATAACAATTTGAACGGATAACCTCAAATTGAGTCTACTACAAAGTGAAAACACCTATCACAAAAGTTGAAACATCTTAGAAGTATCTTAGGATAGAGGGTTTTTACAACTACAACTTTTGAATATTAAACCCAGTGTTCCCCTAATTTTTACGGAAAACTCATGTTTTCTAGTTGGATTGGGTCTACTTTAAAGTAAAAACACCTATCCCAGGAGTTGTCACCTCTTAGAAGTATCTTAGGACAGAGGGTTTTTACTTCAATTTTTGACTCTACAACTTTTCAATTAAACCCAGTGTTCCCCTAGTTTTTCCGGAGAACTCATGTTTTCTAGTTGGAATGGGTCTAGTACAAAGTGAAAACACCTATTTCGAGAGTTGTAACCTTTTAGAAGTATCTTAGGATAGAGGGTTTCTACAACTACAACTTTTGAATATTAAACCCACTTTTCCCCTAATTTTTCCGGAGAATTCATGTTTTCTAGTTGGATTGAGCCTACTATAAAGTAAAAACACCTATCCCAGGAGTTGTCACCTCTTAGAAGTATCTTAGGACAAAGGGTTTTTACAACTACAACTTTTGAATATTAAACCCAGTGTTCCCCTAGTTTTTCCCGAGAACTCATGTTTTCTAGTTGGATTGGGTCTAGTACAAAGTGAAAACACCTATTTCGAGAGTTCTAACCGTTTAGAAGTATCTTAGGATAGAGGGTTTTACAACTACAACTTTTGAATATTAAACCCAGTGTTCTCCTAATTTTTCCGGAAAACGCATGTTTTCTAGTTGGATGGGGTCTATTACAGAGTGAAAACACTTATCCCAAGAGTTGTCACATCTTAGAAGTGTCTAAGGACAGAGGGTTTTCATAACTACAACTTTTGAATATTAAACCCAGTGTTCCCCTAATTTTTACGGAAAACTCATGTTTTCTAGTTGGATTGGGTCTACTTTAAAGTAAAAACACCGATCCCAGGAGTTGTCACCTCTTAGAAGTATCTTAGGACAGAGGGTTTTTACTTCAATTTTTGACTCTACAACTTTTCAATACTAAACCCAGTGTTCCCCTAGTTTTTCCGGAGAACTCATGTTTTCTAGTTGGAATGGGTCTAGTACAAAGTGAAAACACCTATTTCGAGAGTTGTAACCTTTTAGAAGTATCTTAGGATAGAGGGTTTCTACAACTACAACTTTTGAATATTAAACCCACTTTCCCCCTAATTTTTCCGGAAAATTCATGTTTTCTAGTTGGATTGGGTCTGCTATAAAGTAAAAACACCTATCCCAGGAGTTGTCACCTCTTAGAAGTATCTTAGGACAAAGGGTTTTACAACTACAACTTTTGAATATTAAACCCAGTTCCCCTAGTTTTTCCGGAGAACTCATGTTTTCTAGTTGGAATGGGTCTAGTACAAAGTGAAAACACCTATCCCAGGAGTTGTCACCTCTTAGAAGTATCTTAGGACAAAGGGTTTTTACAACGACAACTTTTGAATATTAAACCCAGTGTTCCCCTAGTTTTTCCCGAGAACTCATGTTTTCTAGTTGGATTGGGTCTAGTACAAAGTGAAAACACCTATTTCGAGAGTTCTAACCGTTTAGAAGTATCTTAGGATAGAGGGTTTTACAACTACAACTTTTGAATATTAAACCCAGTGTTCCCCTAATTTTTCCGGAAAACGCATGTTTTCTAGTTGGATGGGGTCTATTACAGAGTGAAAACACTTATCCCAAGAGTTGTCACCTCTTAGAAGTGTGTAAGGACAGATGGTTTTCATAACTACAACTTTTGAATATTAAACCCAGTGTTCCCCTAATTTTTACGGAAAACTCATGTTTTCTAGTTGGATTGGGTCTACTTTAAAGTAAAAACACCTATTCCAGGAGATGTCATGTCTTAGAAGTATCCTAGGATAGAGGGTTTTTACTTCAATTTTTGACTCTACAACTTTTCAATATTAAACCCAGTGTTCCCCTAGTTTTTCCCGAGAACTCATGTTTTCTAGTTGGATTAGGTCTAGTACAAAGTAAAAACACCTATTTCGAGAGTTGTTACCTTTTAGAAGTATCTTAGGATAGAGGTTTTTTACAACTACAACTTTTGAATATTAAACCCAGTGTTCCTCTAATTTTTTACGGAAAACTCATATTTTTTAGTTGGATTTGGTCTACTTTAAAGTAAAAACACCTATCCTAGGAGTTGTCACCTCTTAGAAGTATCTTAGGACAAAGGGTTTTTACAACTACAACTTTTGAATATTAAACCCAGTGTTCCCCTAGTTTTTCCGGAGAACTCATGTTTTCTAGTTGGATTGGGTCTATTACAAAGTGAAAACACCTATTTCGAGAGTTGTAACCGTTTAGAAGTATCTTAGGATAGAGGGTTTCTACAACTACAACTTTTGAATATTAAACCCAGTGTTCCCCTAGTTTTTCCGGAGAACTCATGCTTGCTAGTTGGATGGGGTCTATTACAGAGTGAAAACAAATATCCCAAGAGTTGTCACCTCTTAGAAGTGTCTAAGGACAGAGGGTATTTACAACTACAACTTTTGAATATTAAACCCACTGTTCCCCTAATTTTTCCGTAGAACTCATGTTTTCTAGTTGGATTGGGTCTAGTACAAAGTGAAAACACCTATTTCGAGAGTTGTAACCTTTTAGAAGTATCTTAGAATAGAGGTTTTTTACACCTACAACTTTTGAATATTAAACCCAGTGTTCCCCTAATTTTTCCGGAAAACTCATGTTTTCTAGTTGGATGAGGTCTAGTACAAAGTGAAAACACCTAGTTTTTGAAATTTTAAATTTATCAGTGAAACCAATTGTTCAAAATTGCATATTTAACTAACTTTGCCTAAATGTTTGTTTTTTGGTGAATATATTTACTAATACACAAACACGATTTTTACTTAGGATTTATTTAGGAATTATTTCATTCCTTTATACAGGGGTGTGAAATATTTCTTAAACCTTTCCTAAATTTTTTTGAACTTAGGATAAAATTAGGAAATATTTCACGCGCATGGTTGTTGAAATTATTAGCGCCGCACAGGCTTATGCATCATGGATTTAAGCACGATCTCAGTTCGAGAGTGTTGTGATGATCTTGTTGTTTTTCGATTTAGGGTTGTTGATTGGAATTGAATGCAGAAGCAATGTTCAAAATTGTTGCCATATAGCAAATCGAGATGCGATTTTCAAGTTGCGTCGACGCAACTCGATACTCTACTGTATTTTTTTAATAAAGAGCTTTCATGTAGTTTTGTTAATTATCCTAAATTAGGAATCCAATTCAAAATAATTAAATACATTTTTAATGGGTAGTGCTAAAGCTTATTAAACATCACAAAACCAACTTGTGTCTGTGATAATGATAATTTGCCAAGGAAAAATTCAAATATTCCTTTTTTTTATAAAACCAACGTACACAAGGGACCGAAAGGTCATAAAAATCGTTATAAATATTTTTCTCAACTTCTCACTAATATTATAATAAAAAAAGCTCGTTTCAAAAGCGCACGTATTGTAATATATCTGAGACATTTTAATTACACATTGTTTGGTCTCGTCCCTGTATTCCATTTTGGGTACACACGCACTAAAGTAAATAAATTTTTCGATGTATGGCCTTGGATAAATTAAATTCGATTAATTTTCTTATTTCCACATCGTCTCCGTATATGAATGTCTGATCTTAAATACATAAAAACGGGACGTGGTTATGTCCCGAAACGAAAATATGCTCGATTAAGGTTTTACTTATTTTTTTTTGTCAAATCATGCTCAACACAATGTACAGAAACTTATTATGGATAATTATTTGTAGAAATATCACAAAATCCCATAATACATTGAAAATGACCCTCCAACAACAACAACAACAACGAACAATGAACAGCATATACAATTTAAATCCACTACATAAAGTGTCCATTACGAAAAGATGTTTTCTCCTAGGAACTTTCCATTTTTCTATTTGTTTTTGGTTGGTTCGGTAATACGGCATGAAAATTTAACAAATATTTCCAATTAAGTCCCATAGGATGACTAGAGAGAAAATATTCGTTTTTCTTCATTTTTCTACCATCCACTTCTTCCTTTTTAATTTAGTCCATTATAATGTTCTACTGATTACATAAAGCAGCAGCAATTTGGAAGAGCACAGCAAAATTAGTTTTATCTAGTTTCTGCAAAAAGCACAGAGCTTTGCAAAGTTTTGCAGCTACGGTATCATAATCGATTTGGGATCAATTTGAATACTAATGAAGGAGGAAATTTTGCTTTTTCTTAGTTGATATTGGTGGTAACATCCGCACCAATGCGATATTGGATTCCAGTACGAGTCAAGTTCCCGAATCCCGATGTTGTTCAGAAAATGGCTTTTATAATCCATTTGAGAAGGAACTCTATTTGTACGATGAGAATGCGGGCTACCAACACGAGCTTTGGGTTTGCTTGTGAAGAGATCCTATACTAACCAGTGAAAGTGGATTCGATACTGGATGACTTTGATCTCTTCGGAATGGATTTAACAAGTATTGCGCGAAGCTTCAGGTAATAAATGATACCAAAATACTTTGAATAATTCAAATTAACGTGCATCTCACTGAAGCTGCTTAGGCATCTCTTCTCCTGGGAGATTATTTAGTTCTTATCTAAGAAGCTTGCGTAAACAACGCTACAATCAGTGGTCTTAGAATGAAAAGGTATAAAATTTTATTCTCAAGAATATTATATAGAAGGCTCCATTGAATAATCTGGTAACGGAAAAGAAGAAAATGCGAAGACATATCACCCAATATGGGGAATCCCGAACATCAAATGAGTTATGAAACACTAACCTCCAACTTTCTAATATCGGATTAGAACCCAAATTTTGACAAGCAGAGGATACTAGATCTTGCTCTCGCAAGACATGCATTTTCGACAACGTGCAAAAAGCAGCCACAGCAAATAATAATTGCGATTCAGCAGCTTCAATGTGGGCGACTCTCAAATGTATTTAAAAACAGCGGTACTACAGTTCCACAAAGCAGCCGGGCGATGCTATTGCAACATGTATGTCAAAACTTCTGAGGAAGAGGTGTCTGATTCGATGGTTATGACGAAGATTTTAATGTTTTTGCCAGCTAAATATAACCATTTTCATTCATTGGACACGCAACTTTTTTAAAAAGAGAGCAAGAAACAGCAAAAATTTTAGACAACGCATTTCAGTATCATGGCTCGGCATCAAGTGAAAAGAAGAATACTTGTCATCGACGAGAGAACTCGCCTCTTCACACATAATTCTGTGTAGACATAGTCACATATAGATTGCCCTGGAACAACAAGCGCTACGAGCTACTGAGGAATGGAATCATTTGTGCAGTGGGAGGTCGACGCGACAGGCTGTTTCAAATGATGTTCGGTAGTTGAGGAGTCACGCATGACATGAACGACTCGGACATCAGAAGTCACACACGTTAAGAAAGTTTTATGAAAAAATGATTTCGTGGGTGAGGTTATTGCGTGCAAGGTGTGCATCGTCATGGAACTTATAGTCTTCGTGAAGAATTGTTAAAAAAACGAGGCAAAATTCATGTGGACGTTTGTTGGCAATGCAAACGAATACGACTGGCGGTTCGGGGTATATTTTGCTTTTAAATGTGGATTACAAATTCTGGTCGGAGGTTGTCAGTTTGGCAGTGCATGGTACTGAAATCACCGTTTGAATGGCACGATAAAAAAACTGAAATCATACATTTCAAAGGTAAAACAATAAAAACTGGATCCGAAGGAATGGGTGTTCTTCGGATATGGTAATTATTCGAAGTCGTACCTACTATGGAATTCGAAGACGAACAAAATTGAAATAACTCGTGACTTGATTTTTCTTCAGAAAGAAACAATGGCTGAACTGTACAATATTGGCTGTAATAAGAAGACAAAAAAATGAATCGTAGGTGAACGACGCTATGTGACAACGCCGGCGCTATCAAATAAATGTTTTGCAATATGCGATCTGGATAAGAGGAATATCAGTGAACATCATTTGCGCGATCAAATTCACGTATTAAGCGGCGGGTCGATTCACGTATTAAGCATCGGCAGAACACAATATCATGTTGACAATCAGCGAAGAACTACGACATATGAGCGGGCAATTGGATCGAATGATTACAAGCAATGCGAGCAGGTATTAAACGAAGAGTACGATCCGCTCATTAACATCGTACTTGGAACTTGGTCAATCCATTAAAAGATCGAAAAGGTGATTAATAATCGTTGGTTGTAGACCCAGATCACTAAAGCAAATTTAAATGGAAGCATTGGTAAATACAAAGCTCGATTGGTAGTGCGAGGGTTCACACAGGAGTATGGTATTAATTACACAGAAACGTTCATGCCATTGGTAAAGTTTAATTTTGGCGCTGGCGGTAGTTCGACATTAAGACAGGTTTCCTGACCGAAGATTTGATGAACGGTCATTTGAGTTTGCAGAACAGTCAGAAGTCACACGAAGCTAAATCAGGCGAATACGGTGGTTGCGGAACGATATGGGTGGAATTTTTGGCAAAAAAATCACGTAAAACCAATGCAGTATGAGAAGGTGCATTATCGTGGTGCAAAACCAAAAGTTTTCGACCCATAATACTGGCTTCATTTTACGAATAGCTTCGCGCAAACGACGCATAACACTCAAATAGTATTCCTTGTTGACAGTTTGGCCGGTCGGAAGGAATTCGGAGTACACCACACCTCGATAATCGAAGAAAACTGTGAATATCTTGATTTTTGACTTGCTTTGACTTGGTTTTATCGGCTTCGGCTCACCTTTTGCATCGGGTCGTAAGCATCGATCCAAGACTCATCGCCAGTTATAATACGTTTTATGACATCCTGGTAGTCGGAAAGCATTGTTTCACAGACGTCAACGCAACGCTGTTTTTCCAAACGATTGAGTGATTTTGGAACCAATCGTGCTTTCGCTTTTCTTAGGCCCAAATGATCTTTCAAAATGGTTTTGAATGATCTGTACGATATTTCAATGATGCCAGTAAGGTCTCTGACTGTTAATCGTCGATTCTCGATCCTCTTTGAACAATTTGTACCAATCAAAAACAGTTGCTCGCAACATACAATTATCACCGAAGGCCTTTTGAATTATTCTGAACGTTTCGGCACCACAAAATTGATTCCGCACACAAAATTTAATGGAACTTCTTTGTTGAATAATTTCACTCATTGTAAAAATCGACGAATGCACTTTTTGTACTTCAGAAAGACAAGCGTATACTAAACACTAATGATTATTTTGATGTGACATTTGGCACAGATGTCACTGACAGTCATACCAACATAGAAAAAAACTACGACTAACGGTTTTCCGCGCGAAATTTAAATTAAAAAGTCTTACTACTTTTTGCCCGCAGTAGTTTATTTTTATTTATTTCAACTGATTTACAAATCTTCTAGTAATTTATCTTTCATAATTTATATCCTTGTTTGGAGGGTATGTAGCTCTTTGGCTAGTCCCCCTTACAATTTTATTATATTTTTAGTCGATCCTGATTGGATCTTGTAGATCATGCGGTTTCTTCCTTCGCAGCCGTCTTACTGGGTTTGAATCATCCAACATACGCCGTACCTCAGCATTTTGGTGTAGACTAATACGTTGCATGTGTTTTCTCGCGTGTATGCTTATTTCTTCACTAACGAAATCCATTTCAGATCTCTATGGAGGTTGTCATTTCTTATGTACCACGGTGTATTAACTATTCCACGAAGGACTTTGCTTTGGAATGACTGGATGATATTGACATTGGTTTTCTTTGTACAGCCCCAGAGCTGAATACCGTAAGTCAACACAGAGTTAGCTCAGAATTTCTTCCTAAGAGCCAGTCCATCTTTCTGTATTTGATGTTTAACTCTTCTTTTTTCTTTTTCATATGCTCTTTCCATTTTAGTTTCGCGTCTAGAATAATGCCTAGATATTTTGCCGTATTTGTATGGGGAATTTGCTGGGAGTTCAGTCTATGCTATTAGCAACTGCTAAGAAGTCCGGATCATTCGCAAACGTCGCTTTGTTAGTCTCCTCTATCGCTGGCAGTTCCGAGGTGTATAGAACATATAAAGTTGGTCCCAGAACGCTACCTTGTGGTACTGCTGCTAATATTTTATTTGTTTCTGAGTATTCGCCATCCAATTTAACTCGAAAGTGTCGGTTAGATATCTAAGATTTTATTTGTAATTTATATTCCAAACCTTTATGCCATACTCTGTCAAAGGCCTGTGCTACATCCAAGAAGACGCACGCTTGAACATACTTTCTTTTTTTCAAGTACGTTTTCAATTATGTTTGTAATTCGGTGTACTTGTTCTATTGTTGAATGGTTTTCTCTGAAGCCAAATTGATGTGGAGGAACAAGATTTCTTTCTGCTATTATTGGTTTTAGTCTCTTTAGGAGTAGTTTCTCGAATAATTTTGAAATTATTGGGAGTAAGGAAATCGGCCTATACGAATTTTTGTCATTTAGTGGTTTGTTTGGTTTAGGTATCATAATTACTTCTGCTACTTTCCAATGATTTGGAAAGTGTTTAAGTCTGAACACTGCATTAATTATTTGGAGTAGTTTACGTAGTCCTTTTTCAGGAAGAGCTTTTACAGGACAAATCTGTAATTAAGTCATATCCTGGAGATTTCTTTGTATTTAGGTTGAGATTGATTTCCTCTTTTAATTCTTGTAGTGTGACAGGAGATATATTGCAGTTATCCATTTTATATACTGGTGGTATGTTTTCCTCTGCAGTTTGTCTAGGTAGAGGCTGGAACGTGTTCTCGAGGTGGGTTGCAAACAACGAAGCTTTCTACTTTTCACTTATAGCCCATGTGCCATCTTTATTTTTCACTGGTGGAATTTGTAGTTCAGGTCGTTTTAAACTTTTTGATGCTTTCCAAAGGGAGTACTCGGTATCTTTTTAACCTGTAAGGCCACTCAAGTATTTATTAATGAATTCGTTTTTGATTTCTTTAATTAGCAAATTTAGTTTATTGGATAAAAAAATTAGAGCTGTTTTATATTCTGGCGCTCCACTTCTTTGCCAGGCCTTTCTTGCTTTTCATTTTGCTGTAACCAGTTCCCTAACTTCTAGAGGATAAATAGCATTTCGGCGCATTCCCTTTTAACTTGAGGGGGTACTACTCCACGCCGCTTCTTGTATACTGTTGTTGAGTTGTTCTAGTTCATCTTCTAGCTCTATCGGGGTTTTAATTGGCACCTGAAGATCAATATTATCCTCAACAAGTTTCTGGAATTTCTCCCAGCAGGTTTTTTGTTCGTTAGCGAAGGTGGACTAGGTTTTTTAACAATCGTTGCAATGATTGTCATAATAACAGGCGTATGATCCGACATAATCCCCTCGCTGCTTTCTAGGTATATGTAGTTTTCGTCTATACCTTTGGTGATAAAGAAGTCAATGATATCGGGTATTTTGTTTCTATCCGTAGGCCAATAAGTTGGTTGATCTCCAGAATGACAATCGTAATTGCATAGTCTTCCTGCTGCAAACAGCTCTCTTCTTTTTTAGAGGTTACTCTTGATCCCAGTTGGTGCTTTTTGCATTAAAATCACCTCCGATTATGAAACTTGATCCAAATATCAATATGCATCCGAACATCAAAATTTTCGATGACTTTTTCCAATAAAAGCGGATCAATGACCTCAATTTCAGTTCGAATGTTGTTTTTAAGTTATTAAATTGTTTGTGGATGATTAGCATACACCTTATCTTTCAAATAACCCCACAAAAATAATCAAGTGGTGTTAAATCATGGCGTCTTGATGGCCAAGGAGCTTCATAATTTCTTGAAATTATGCGATCAGTAAATTTTGTTAACAATAAATGGATTGTTGCACGACTTGCGTGACATGTCGATCCGTCTTGTTGAAACCAAAGGTCGTTGACACGCAATTCATTTAACCAGTTAACATGTTGCGATAACGTTCCTCATTCACAGTAAGGGCATTTTCCTGCTCGTTTTAAACCACACCAAACAGTGACTCTTGGAGGATGAACTTCTGCTTCGCGCATAATCTGAGGATTCTCCGCTCCCCAAGTTCGACAATTTTGCTTATTGACGTACTCATTAAGATGAAAATGAGCTTCATCGCTAAAGATGATTTTTGATGAAAAACCCTCATTTCGTTGAAGCATCCAATTAACAAAACGACGACGATTTAAATGGTCTGGTGGCTTCAATTTTTGAATTAGTGCATGACTCCATGATGATAAGTTTTCATATGTCAAAGAATTTTTTAGAATAGATAACATTAAGTACTAAAATTTATGATTGAAAAAAGGACCAACACATGGCCCACCCTGTATAAAGTTAGAAAGGGTTGGCCTACTATCTGGAAAGTAACTCTGGAATAAAATCAAATTTTCAACTAATCTTTATTGAATCAAACAGGTTGGGGTAAAATAAAGTTGGGGTTTGTTATAACAAAAATTTGGCTAATTTTTCTAAAATTCAGCAATACGGAAGAAATAGTCGCGTATGTGCAAGTCAAATACCACTTCCGAACAGAGACCAGGAATGCTTTTGATCCAGATCAATTAAAAAGTTTTTTTATAATAATACAACCGTAATATTCTAATCGTACTTAGGGTAAGCCAATCGTGTATATCGATGAGCCGGACACCGGCCAGAATAACAACATAAAAAATTAACACACGGTTGCAGAAGGTTCCATGGCCCATTCCTTAGCCGCACAAACGATTCCGTAAACAACACCAACGTGTTCACACTATAGTTTTTTATAGCATCTACATCGATCATACAACTCTCATGATTCAGCAGCGCACATAATGCAGTGAGCATCACTACCATGTCGACTTTTAGATTCTTGTGTGGAGCGCGGATTTCCTGTCAGTTTATCGTGAATAATTTACCGTGGAACAATTTATCGTAGAACAATTTATTGTATAACAGTTTATCGTGAGGACAATTTATCGAATATCATAATTAATGTCTTGGATTTGAAGTATCTTAAAACATAAAATTTTTTTCCTAATGTATTTCGTACAAGAATTCCGTCATTTCTTAACCGATTATGATGAGATTGGATATGTTAGATGGAAATGAGATTCTCAAATCAGTTTTGGAAGAAATAATGGAATATTGTCACCTGGAACAGGTTGGTGATAGATGTTAAAGCATCCAGTCTAAGCTGATGAGATATTAACGAGATGCAATGCGATTGTTATCAAACATTCTCTAAAGTACGAAAAATCCGTAATGAGTAAAAAGTTGAATGAATGAATATTCTAAAATGAAACAATCAAAACGGAAAGCTTCCACCTTCATTTTGAACAAGTATTTCAATAAGAACTTGGTATTTTGGCACTAGACGAAAAATTGGCAATAGCTCGTCGATTATAACCGGAAACACATGAAACGCAATAGCGAACAAGCCCGAATTTGGAGTTGGGTTACTCATCACTAACATCATTAATTCGTAATTAACTTCATACCTATTAGCCATCATATTTTCGTACTCAGGTTTCTTGTGCGTCGCTTTGGTATTTCGTTTGTCAATATCGAAGCCGCAAGTGAATATAAACTCGATTAAATTAAGCATGCTTTCTACAAACAACATCATGGAATCGTGAGCAAAATTCTACAATACGGCGTCGAAATATTACTGGATGATTTAATTATTCAAATCAGAGGCGCTCACGAGGTATATCGCGGCACCATCAGTTCGAACTCCGTACGTTCTGTTTTAAAAACAACAAAAGGACATGAACCATTCTTCTAGTTTTGTTCTATAATCCGTTGGTTGCAGCAAGCACGTATTTCCTATATAAACGCATTCATAAATGATTGACATTTCACTAGAACTAAATATATCAGTAAAAAAGTGGTGCCAAGTAGTTGCGAAAAACGTCTATCATCTGCGTATATACTCGTAGTACAACGTACAATAACCTTTTCATCATCATCTACGTTCAAACTGTCCGTTATATTATTGAAGCATTTCATAATCATGTTAACTGCGAACATTTCGATAATACTAATTCAGCCATTTCTTTATTATATCGGAGATCGGTGGTAAGGTGGCCATATTCCAGAACTTCTTCCAAAAATCATTCTAGAATCCCGCTTCCATTCAAAATAGAAAATCCCATAAATATCAGTACAAAAATGGCCGAGTGCCGTCCTAGGTAGCCATATTCTACAACTTCTTCCAAAAATCATTCTTGAATTCCATTTCCATACAACATATCCAATCCCAACATAGTCGGTTAAGAAATTACCGAATTCCGTCCCAGGTGGCCATATTCCAGAACTTTTTCAAACATCATTCTAGAATCCCATTTCCATCCAACATACTTAATATCATCATAATCGGTTAAGAAATGGCCAAGTTTCTTCCCAGGTGACAATATTCCAGAACTTCTACCAAAAATCATTCTAGAATTCCATTTGCATGGAATTGGATGGGATTGGATATCCCGTCATAATCGGCTTAGAAATTACCGGGTTTTGTCCCAGATGGCCACATTCAAAAACTTCGTCCAAAAACTGTTTTAGAATCCCATTTCAATTCAAAATACAAAATCCCATTAATATATGTTAAAGAAATGGCCGAGTTCCGTCCCAGGTGGCCATATTTTAGAGCTTCTTCCAATTTAAGAATCTCAATTCATATTCAATCCCATTTTAATCGATTAATAAGGCCCGAATTCAATATAATTTTGTAAACCGAAGATACTTAAAAAAAAGATGAAAATCAACTTAAAATATACAAAACAAAAATTAACACGAAAAGCGCAACGGCTGATAAAAAAAGTAAAATAAAACATTTGATCAAACCTAATATAAAAGCCTCTTCCAAACATTTGCCGGACATGAATTTAATTTTGTTTTGTAGAAGAGTCGTTAATGAACTTCTAAGGAAAATTTCAAACCAATCGTATGGTATCGTTTGAAAGAGACCAGCTGGAACCAATATTACAAACCTCTGTCCGCACGATTGCTTTGAAATGTGTCTTAGAAATCCATTAAGGATTTTTCTACAACACAAAATTAAATTCGTGTCCGACAAATGCTTGGAAGAGGCCAGCTCGAACCATTAGTACTATCGTCTGACCCATACGATTGCTTTAAAATTTCCGATTGCTCGAAATTTTTAGTTAATAATCTAATACGATAAAATTGAAAATAATAGTTTTAAATTAATATTTAATTCTTTCTAAATTAATTTCAATATATTTATTAAACGTTTTTGTTATTTTCATTTTCTTTAAGTATCTTTAAAATTTCGTGCTAACTTTATCTTATACTCAAACCACTTTTAGAACACAGACCAATTTTATTTTTTAGATTAATAAAATAGATGTCTGATAAATTTGGATGTTGACTTTCTATGATTTACTTAAATAACCTAACTAATTTCCAAAATATTTAAATTATGATAGTTTGTGTTTTTTTGTGTGTTTAGTATTTGATATAAAAATATTGGTTAAGATCTGTGATAAAAAATATTGCCATACGTACACTTTTTAAAAAAATCGTGCTAACTTTACGTGCTAGTTTCACGTCGGTATACCGATGGCTGTATTTTATCGACGCAAATAACGTTTCAGGAAATGTTACAGGAACGTGTTAAACGTTTGGAATCAAGGTTACTAGAGCTAATGTACGTTAATTTTTCGTATGTAATGCAAATTATGCAAAATGCTGACTCTAATAATGTAAGTCAATTCACCAAGAGATATGCGAGAAATAAACTCAACCCACATTATCACTATTGATAATATTATTTTAAAACCTAAACAATTTGATTATAAGAATGGGATTACGATCATTTATGGTTGTCCCAATATCGGTTACCCAAAGTCCTAGTCCAACCGGTAGACTGCACTTCGCAGTGTTTTAGGCTGAATACTTCTACATGGGTTTCTAAACATGAATTTGGAGATAAATCAATTCCAGAGATTCTACCTCTACTTTAAAATCATCATTGAACCTGAACAGTGAAATGGAAAATGGGTTTTGAAGAAATTGTCGCGCTAGCCGCAAACGGTTTTAATCAAAATCAATGAACGTTATCGAATTATAGTTCATAGTGCAAGAGATTTCGTGTGGTACCGCGTACAGGTGCTGGCATCGAAAGTAAATGATTGCTAGATGTTGCGCCACACTATTAAACCCGAAGCATTTGGAGTATTGGACGAATAAGAAAAAAAAACAGATCTACGAGTATATGCTATGATGATATTTTCTAATAAATTTTATAAATTATACAACCATAAAAATTTTAATTTCAATTACCGGAGCAGTTAACAGGTAGCAGTTGACACTTTGAATATTCCAAAAAATAAACATTTTAAAAGTTTAGTTTCGAATATGTGATCCGAGGCAAATATTGTAATTTTTTTGGTATGAGAAAAAGATTGACGACTTGGTAAAGACTAAAAAAATTGCATGACGAATACAATATTTGTAATATCTTTAACCAACCCCATTTTGATCCACCCTCTCTCGGAAAACCCCATTTTGGAAAACTGTAAGCTAAATAATTACAAATAAAGCAAACAAAGCAACAGATCCACAAAAAAGCACGAAGTTGACGTTACATGAATTTCCAAAATTAATCCTTCCATGAGGTTTTGTTTACTGTAATTTTTGTTTGGTATACGCAACTAAAAAATATAACAACTATTTACAGACAGATTAAATTGTAAGCACCAAATAAACGATGCTGCCATTGTGAATATCATCCAGTAACACAGATACCTGTTCGATGTTAATCCACGGGATTATCATTTTTATTCTGAATATTATGGGATAAACCGTATGAGATATTTGTGTTGTTATAGGCATTATTACGCAGGCCATTATGTATATGAAATACAGTTCGTAGTTTATTACGTGTAAAAGCCTCTAATCAAAATAACAAATTATTTTCTTTTAATTATTTATTTTAATACGCAGCACCAATCCGATCCGCTTGTACATTTGAAACTATAAATTAAACTCAATCTAATAAACAAATGCACAGTGTTACCAAACACACGACTGTGAAATTATTTATTGAACTAAGTTGAATTTGCATTAATCGATCCAATTTGCCGCCAGGACGAGTGTATTGGTATAGCATCACATCTTCATCGTATCTCATCATCGCCATCATCACCATCTTAATCCTCATTATCATCGAATATATTTACCCGATACCATATAAAACATAACGTTGTGTTCTTTGGACCTGGAATCACTTTATTGGTTAGATTATAATAATAAAAATGGCATGCGGCATACACAAAAAAAAAATTGGTTCGTGATACAAATATACCATAAAATATTATCCTTAATTTTCGCCCAACAAAACTAAACCAAAGTCTTAAGATAATTTATTTTTGTTTTGAACATGAACCCAAAACCAACAACAACTGAACTACTATATAATATATACATACGACCGAAACAACCAATACCAATACCAATAACAACAACTTTACCAGTAAATCCAAGAAAATTTAAGGTTTTCATCTTAATACAACGATTTTTGTATCTTTGTTTGTCATTTTTTTTTAGAACAAAGATAAATTATACGAAGGAGTCTGTTTAGATCATCAAAACCATAAAAAAGAAAATGTGTGAGCAATTTTTTTATTAAAGATTTTAACATCCCCCTCCCCCCATACACACAAATAAAAAGAAAGACATTTTGAAACCTCTTAAATTATGTTTTATATACAAAAAATATGAGGGTCATCAATGAAAAGCGGCGAGTTAAGTTTTCCATCGACTTGGTGTAATCTAGAATTCGCACTTACACCTGGAACCCAATTATTGTTGATTAATTAAGCACGTGAAGTTAGACCTAGTTTTGGGAATAGTTTAGCACAAATTTTATAGTTAAAACTAAATTGATCCTAAATTAAAAAAAACAAAATAAAAAATTTGGGAATGCATTGGTAAAAATATAAATGACATTTAGGCGAATAGTTAAAATATTTAAATCAATTTTTTTCGTGTTGAACTAATTTTGGAGGATTCATTAGTAAATGAAGGCCTTTATAATTTCGGGAGATGCCTAGGTAAGGACTGTAAATCTTCCAAACCCTAATCGGATTCACGTGGTCAAATAAACACTTTTCCATCCTAAGAGTTTAGAATTGTCATTCAATTGAACAATTGAATATCTTGAGATTTGATATGTTTATCATCTATGAGTGTCCTGTGTGGGGTTTGCTATTACCCCCATCAGGCGCCTCCCCGGGTGGCGGATAGGGGAATGCTTGCCAGATATGGTAGGTACCGGGGAAATTAAATACTCGGGGCGGACCAAAAAATAGCACACCAAAGCTAAGGTGGTACTACATACGCCGATGGCTGCGTGGCTAAGAGGGTGCTTAGTCGTTAGTATGTGAACTCCGAATTTGGCGACATTCGGTTTAAACCCATAGCCTTCCTATGATAACGCAGAGCGTTGTCATAGGCGACCGTTAATTTCTCGTGCTACTCGTGGGAATAAAATAAAAATTTATGATGAAAAATAATGATGAAAATAATAGCCTAATAATATTAGGAAACGAGACGGATGCGTCTATAGAAGCATCAAATCAACCGGGCCGCTCCATCGGATTCTAGTACCATAGATTCTGGGGGGAACCAACCCTTGGAAAATAAAGGGAACAACTTTCCTAAGAGCATGAAAATTTTGAGATCACCGCCTCCAAATGTAAGTAGACGTACACTACAATTAAAGACAACTGTGCCAACAGCGACTGCGTCCACAGTAACTGCAAAAGACGCGGTCAATGAGCAATGAAGTTGCTGAACTTAAGAGAGAAAACTCTACACTAAAAGAAAAGACTAAAAATAGTAAAGCTGAGAATTCAGCACGAGCTAACAACCTGCCTGTCAACCATATTCAGCCATCAACAAGTCAACATCATTCAAATAATTCCAACTGGTTGCTGCAGCAATTTCCAGTCTCTCAACAGAATAATAGATTAATGCTCTGAGTATAGAGGATTATTTCACAGATGAGGAAGAACTTGAAGAAGAGCTTTCCAGTGCTAATAACAGAAATCCTAAGAAACGTAGGCGCACAAAAACGAAAACTCCCCCAAAAAATAATACACAAAGTGTGAACAGTAACACTGAACAGAAAAACCCAAAAATACCACTGCCTCCACCCATTAATGTGAGCAATATCAACAATTTCGAACTTTTTCGACAAAAAATAATAAAAACCACTAGTGAATCAACTAATTTTAAGGCGCTCTCAAATAGTGACACTAGAATTACCTTTCAAAATGAAAATGATTACAGAAATGTCAAAAAATTACTGGAAGAATTAAAAAATGAATCTAGCAACCAACTTAAAAATATTCAATATCACACCTACCAGCTGAAGAGTGAAAAGGCCTATAGAGTGGTTATCAGAGGCTTACCTTCTATTAGTCACGATGAAATTAAAGCAGACTTAGAAAAAATGGGACATGAAGCTGCAGGTATTACCAACATATACAAAATGGTCACAATTGACGGTGTAAAAGTCAGGAAACACTTTTCATTGTTTTACATCGACTTAAAACAAAAAGACAACAATAAAGAAGTATACAATATCAAGAAAGTTGCGTACTGTATAGTTAAAATTGAGCCACCTAACAAGACAAGGCGAATTCCACAATGTACGAATTGTCAACAACTTGGACATACCAAGAGATTTTGCTATCGTCAAACCAAATGCGTTAAATGCGCGGAAAATCACCACACGACAAAATGCAAGAAAACACCAGATATCGCGCCTTCTTGTGCTCTTTGTCAACAACAAGCGCATACTGCAAATTATAAAGGATGCCGTGTATATCAGAATAAAATTAAATGTCAACAGAATAATAGAACAAGCGCAGTGCAGCGATTACAAACCAAAGTTGCTAAACCACAAACAACAATCACACCATCCACAGTTGGATTATCCTATGCGCAAATCGCCAACGAGTCAAATAACACTGAAATTATTAAAATGCTTAGCCAAATTCAACTGTCACTTGGTCATCTAGCAGAGAGGGTGGCAAAACTGGAAACCTATATCTATCCACCAAGTAAAAAAGTCAGCATACTCACAAATGGTTAACTCGTTCCTACGCATTGTAGCTTGGCACGCTAATGGGCTCAACCAACGAGCCCACGAACTGGAAATATTTCTCCATACAAACAACATTGATATTGCGCTGATTTCTGAGACGCACTTCTCCAACAAAAGCTTTATCAGAATAAGGGGTTTTAATTCCCATCCTAGTGAAAGAGCTAGAGGAGGTTCAGCTGTACTAATCAAAAATAATATCAAACACAATCGACAAGAGGATATTCGTGAAAACTATTTGCAAGCAACTGTTATCTCAATCCAATATAATGGCGCAGATCTAAATATTGCAGCAGCGTACTGTCCAACACGGCATACACCAACGAAGTTACAATTTAATAACGTCTTCAATAAGCTCGGTCCAAGATTTATTATTGGAGGGGACTACAATATAAAACATACAGCTTGGGGTTCCAGACTTATTTCTCCTGGGAAAGGTAACACCTTGCTCAATGCCATTCATGAAAAACAAATGCGAATATCTGTCCCCAGGGGGGCCAACGTATTGGCCAACGGATGCAGGAAAAATACCAGATCTACTGGATTTCTTCATCATAAAAGGTATTCCTCTAAGTTACACTAGAGTCGAAGGAATTAACGACCTAACATCTGACCACATTCCTGTACTGTTGTCAGTAAGCGCTACAGTAATAAAGAAACAGAAAAAGCAAAACCTTACTAATAGATTCACGGATTGGGACATCTTCAGAGAAAAATTGGAAGAGCTGGTTGAATTAAAAGTTAGTATTAAAAGCAATGAAGAATTGGAACAGCAAACAAACAATTTTATTGAATACACTCGAATGGCTGCCAGACTAGCTACTCCTGAATCAAAGGACAAAGCGGAGATTGAAGTCAAATACCCGGCTGAAATCAGGGAACAAATCAAGGCAAGAAGAAGGGCGAGGAGAATATGGCACCTCACCAGAAATCCCGCTGACAAGACAACTTTTAATCGAATAAGTAACAAAGTCAATAGACTAATCGAAAATTTCAAACAGAATTGCCTCGATAACTACTTAAGCGGGCTAGGTCCAGAAATGGATAAAGACTACTCGTTATGGAAAGCAACCAGAAGATTTAAACGACCTGTAGTTCGAGTACCACCTCTAAGGAATGCTCAAGGCAGTTGGGTTCGACAAGACAAAGAAAAAGCGGAACTCTTTGCTCAGCACCTAGCAGCAGTGTTCCAACCCCATGACATCCAATCCAACATTGATGTAACACCTGTTTATCAACCAAATCAGGACTTTAAAAGGGTCACGCCAATGGAAATTGCTAAAGAAATCGACAAAAAACTTAATCATAAAAAAGCACCAGGAATTGATGAAATATCACCGGGTCTATTCAAGGAACTTCCACGTAAAGCAATTATCTTGATCACATACTTATTTAATGCCTATATGAGATTGAAGTATGTACACAAATGCTTCAAAATGGCCCAAGTAATTATGCTAAAGAAACCAGGTAAACCAGATGAAGAAGTAACATCATACAGACCAATCTCACTGCTTCCGACCTTATCAAAGCTATTCGAGAAACTGCTACTAAAACGTCTAAAGCCAATGGTAAACGTGCCTGATTTCCAATTTGGATTCAGGAATAACCACTCCACCATAGATGAAGTCCATCGAATAACTGCGGTAATAGAGCAAGCATTAGAAGAAAATAAATATTGCCCCGCCGTATTTCTGGATGTATCCCAGGCCTTCGATAGGGTTTGGCATGAGGGATTGACATTCAAAATGAGCAAAATTCTACCACAAAACTATTGCCAGCTGCTTGAATCATACCTCTCTGATCGCCAATTCAGAGTCATTCATGAAGAAACATGTTCTGACTTTTATCCAGCGATTGCGGGAGTTCCGCAGGGAAGCGTATTGGGTCCCCTCCTCTACCTTCTTTATACTGCGGACATACCTACAACGAATAAAACATTCATCGGCACGTTAGCTGACGACACTGTAATTATGTCAGTAGACGAATCTCAACCAAGAGCAGTGGAAAATCTTCAACGAGCAATGGACAACGTTACTAAATGGACAATTGACTGGAAAATCGCACTGAATGAGCTCAAATCAACATATGTGACATTTACGCTCCGACATAAAAATAACACTCTTCATATACACCTCAATGGAGTGCAAGTGCCGCAGGCTGAATCGGCAAAATACCTTGGTCTACATTTAGATTCCAGGCTCAACTGGAAACATCACGTGAGACAAAAAGCTGAACAGATACGATTGAAACAACGTCAAATGTACTGGTTAATTGGACATCATTCCAAAATGAACCTGTATTGCAAAAGACTGGTATACCAGACTATCTTCAAACCAATATGGATGTATGGTGCGCAGCTATGGGGTTGTACACATAAATACAATAGAGACATTATACAACGAAGCCAAAATAAATTTCTTCGAATGGTCACCAACGCATACCGATTTGTGACTAACAAGGAAATCCACAATGATTTAGAAATACATACAATTGATAGACGACGTCACCAATCTTGAGGCCGTACAACTACTGGACAGTACAAACGAAGTAAGGCGGCTCAAACGAATCAAACCACATGAGCTAACCGTATGAAAATTATAAACCAAGGGAACTGGACACTGGTCCAGCAGACCCACACAAGTTTATGCTTATCTCATAAGTACTAATGTCAACCTTACTAATGAATTAATAATGTTTAAGATTGTAGTAGCCATATCAATAAAGTTGTTAAAAAAAAAAAATCTATGAGTGTGGAGTTTTTAACAAAAAAATAACAGCAATATGTATATGAATCCAATAAGAATATACTAGAACATTGCATGTGTTAGTTTCTACACTGTTAAACACATTGTTGAAAGATATAGCGCTACGATATTAGAACGAGATGGAACACTCGATGATAGTAAAGTTTGTGCTAAAAAAATTAATAAAATATTACACTGTTAAATTTTTTATTTTTCCTATTGGAATTTATTTTCATAATAAAATTATAAAATTGGACTAATTCTAAATGTTGTGCCGTTGAATCTAGAAATTTCTACAGATTTTAGCTGACATTTTAGAGAAGGTAAAGCATATACCTATTACTACGATTTAAGTAAAGTATATTTTAGAGTTTCGTTCTATTAAAAATTATATTTAGAAATTGAGCATTTTTGACGGATTTCAAATAATATTCCAGCCAATTTTGGAGATGTCCACGGGGTTTCACTAACATTTTCAAATAGATCATCCAATCTACTGAGTCTAGAGTGAATAGGATAAAATTGTGATGGGTTTTACTATGTTTTAAAGATATTAGAAACTTCACAATTTTGATAACTATTTCAAGTTTAATAAAGAACGAGCTAAATATATTTACAAGTCCTGAACAAAAAACTTACGATGTTTATACCGCCGATCGTAGAGATGTCCACAGGATCTCACCAACATTTTCGAATAGATCACACAATATTCTACCGTTATAATGATTGGCATCAGTTTATAATCCTAGGCCTATAATAGAATTCATGTTTTCAGTCGTACTGCCGTTACCAGAGATGTCCACGGAATCTCATGCACATTTTGCTACAACTTATAATACTTTCTGCCTATGGAGCGAAAATGGGTCAATTGTAATGGGTCTAACAATGATTTTTTGAATTTTGAGGTTTCGTGATTTTGACAAAAATATTATTACTTCCTTTTACAAGATTTTAGCAATTTTCCCAATTGGATTTTTTATGTATAACTAATGTCTGCGAATGCTCCTGGAGTTGTCTACGTGCAGAAGCTTATATTTTTTGACGTTTGATATTGGCTTTTTTATATCTTAAGACTGGGATGCATTCTGGTGATAACTAATTTTTTAATGATTAAAGATTTTTTGAATATTCGATAATTTCAGAATTTTGTACCGACGATCATAGCCTATGATTTCAGACAACGTCCAATTTTAATTTTATACTGTTGAGTTAAGATTTGTTTAAAGTTCTTTCAATTTTATGTAAAACACACCTTATTTTAATAAACTTTGATAAGTATTACTAGTTGTAACCGAATTTTGACCAATTTTATTGGGCAATGAAATTTCATTTGCTAATTATAGCATTTTTAATTCAATAGAGTACCATTCTTTGGTGCCACGCTAAGGAACACATAAAGTTTACTACGTATGTTTTAAGCCCATGGACCGAATAACTAAATCCAATATCGGCATATTTACTTTTTGCATTTTTTTAGTGGGTTGGTTGGTGCTTCACTTGGGAAAATGAAGGTTAAAACAAAACACCAACTGTTTTCACAATTAGTTGCTAGCTCAACATTTTTAACAGGTGTTTTGAATGTTAATGTGTTTTGTGTTTTAACGTTAAATTTAAATTGGTTTAAATAAACAAAACACAAACTGCAAAGAAAAAGATAAGAGAATAATCGACATTATTGTACAAGTAACGGGTGATTTTTTAAGAGCTTGAGAACTTTTTTTTAAAAAAAAACGCATAAAATTTGCAAAATCTCATCGGTTCTTTATTTGAAACGTTAGATTGGTCCATGACATTTACTTTTTGAAGATAATTTCATTTAAATGTTGACCGCGGCTGCGTCTTAGGTGGTCCATTCGGAAAGTCCAATTTTGGGCAACTTTTTCGAGCATTTCGGCCGGAATAGCCCGAATTTCTTCGGAAATGTTGTCTTCCAAAACTGGAATAGTTGCTGGCTTATTTCTGTAGACTTTAGACTTGACGTAGCCCCACAAAAAATAGTCTAAAGGCGTCAAATCGCATGATCTTGGTGCCCAACTTACCGGGCCATTTCTTGAGATGAATTGTTCTCCGAAGTTTTCCCTCAAAATGGCCATAGAATCGCGAGCTGTGTGGCATGTAGCGCCATCTTGTTGAAACCACATGTCAACTAAGTTCAGTTCTTCCATTTTTGGCAACAAAAAGTTTGTTAGCATCGAACGATAGCGATCGCCATTCACCGTAACGTTGCGTCCAACAGCATCTTTGAAAAAATACGGTCCAATGATTCCACCAGCGTACAAACCACACCAAACAGTGCATTTTTCGGGATGCATGGGCAGTTCTTGAACGGCTTCTGGTTGCTCTTCACTCCAAATGCGGCAATTTTGCTTATTTACGTAGCCATTCAACCAGAAATGAGCCACATCGCTGAACAAAATTTGTCGATAAAAAAGCGGATTTTCTGCCAACTTTTCTAGGGCCCATTCACTGAAAATTCGACGTTGTGGCAGATCGTTCGGCTTCAGTTCTTGCAGGAGCTGTATTTTATACGGTTTTACACCAAGATCTTTGCGTAAAATCTTCCATGTCGTCGAATAACACAAACCCAATTGCTGCGAACGGCGACGAATCGACATTTCACGGTCTTCAGCAACACTCTCAGAAACAGACGCAATATTCTCTTCTGTACGCACTGTACGCATTCGTGTGGTTGGTTTAATGTCCAATAAAGTAAACTGAGTGCGAAACTTGGTCACAATCGCATTAATTGTTTGCTCACTTGGTCGATTATGTAGACCATAAATCGGACGTAAATCGCGAAACACTTTTCGAACCGAACACTGATTTTTGTAATATAATTCAATTATTTGCAAGCGTTGCTCGTTAGTAAGTCTATTCATTATGAAATGTCAAAGCATACTGAGCATCTTTCTCTTTGACACCTTGTCTGAAATCCCGCGTGATCTGTCAAATACTAATGCATGAAAATCCTAACCACAAAAAAATCACCCTTTATAAGTACTCACAAAAGTTTGTGAATATTGGATTCTATAACATATAGGCATTGAGGAGGATACAAGAGAGTTAAACTCAAGTATATCTCACTGCATTTGAATCAAAGCAGATTATGACGCGAGTTTAAAACAATCGAACACTGATGACTCCAATGTGGCAATGGAAATTGATATTTACCTGCTGAATTTACACTTTTTAAATCAAATCCAATAATTTTATGCGGGATATTGTGCATTTAAACAAATTCGATGTGAGAATTGCAAAAAAACTACTAAAGTCGGATTCTTGTTTGTCAGCAAACGATAGATTTATAAACGAGAACAATTTTTAAAACGATAACTCTAATTTTGGTTCATTGAGTGCACACCTTCAGATGAGTGGTTTGAAGTCTCAAAATTTTTGGCTCGTCTATTTGAAACCTGTTTTATTGAAAATGGTCATATTTCTAACATATGTGAGGAAATGAGCAAAATGTGCATTTTAAAAATAAAATCTGAGTATCCACTATCTTTACCGGCAGAAGACAAGGAATGTTACGGCCACATTCATAAATTAATTTTGTTTTACTTGTTGATTCTTCTTCGGAAAAACAGCAAGTGGTTTGTGCTGAAGAAAACCCAAAATAAAAAATTACAAAATAATCGAATTCCAAAAAATTAAAAATTTTAATTTTAAAAATAAAATAAATCTGATATTTTGTAAATTTCGAACACACGACACGATATGATACAAATTGATTTCGTATCGATACCGTATTGAAATCAGAAGAGATCGGTCTCAATACTCCTGGAAACCATTAATTTGCATCAATAAATTAAATATATATTAGATTTAGAATTAGATAGACCAAACACACATATTACCTAATTGTGGCAACCTAAGTAATGCTTTGTCTTCATCTTTTTATCATAGATATGTTGAGTAGAACATATTCTGCAAGTATTATAAGTTGTAGCAAAATGTGGACGAGATTCCGTGGACATCTCTGGTAACGGCAGTACGACTGAAAACATGAATTCTATTATAGGTCTAGCAAAACCAATTATAAACTGACGCCAATCATTATAACGGTAGAATATTGTGTGATCTATTCGAAAATGTTGGTGAGATCCTGTGGACATCTCTACGATCGGCGGTATAAACATCGTAAGTTTTTTGTTCAGGACTTGTAAATATATTTAGCTCTTTCTTTATTAAACTTGAAATAGTTATCAAAATTGTGAAGTTTCTAATATCTTTAAAACATAGTAAAACCCATCACAATTTTATAATATTTATATTTTATTATTATTGTAATAGGTATATGCTTTACCTTCTCTAAAATGTCAGCTAAAATCTGTAGAAATTTCTAGATTCAACGGCACAACATTTAGAATTAGTCCAATTTTATAATTTTATTATGAAAATAAATTCCAATAGGAAAAATAAAAAATTTAACAGTGTAATATTTTATTAATTTTTTTAGCACAAACTTCACTATCGTAACACTCGCCATGTTTTTTTCAAATAAGAACTAAATTAAAAACTCATTTCGTCTCTTTCTAATGATATTAAACAATTAAATTTTCCATCGCCAGATTTATGTTTAAGTAAAACTCGATTATTAAAAAAAATAAGTGGCACACTATAGAATTCCAATAACTAAACGTAGTAAAGTCCATACCAAACGATTTGGTGCCGAAAGATTCTTGAGTAGAATTTAGTCAGTGCACTCGTGGAGCCTGAGTGGAATAGATTTAACGTCCAATAACAAGACATTGCAGAGTTTGTACTAAGGCTTAACCTTGCTTATAAAATGTTTAATTTCCAAACGAATTGGTCGCGATAGAATTTTTGTGAGTAAAACTCGTTCATTGAATTCGTCGAGTGGCAAAAGAAAAATGACCAATGGCAGGGCATCGTAGAGTTTGTACCAAAATTCCATTATATACTGATGACACCTATGCACTTAACCTTTCAAATGATATCAGTGACATTTCATCTCAGCTCTTTTTGATCAACTTAGACAATGAGATCGTATACATTTGATACAAGATTAGTGCTGGCGAATATAATCTTGTGGGTTATTCGACAAACGCCTCTTCTTATGATGAAGCAATTGCTTTAACGCGGGTCATTTCGTCATTGCGATTTAGTAAATTTTGGAAATAGATTTGCCATACTGATAGAACAACAGCCAGGTTTGTTTTCAGCTTTCCATTTCCATCTTTGAACGCTGTACTTCTTGGGTGGAAGTCATTAGCGAGATTCCTGGCATTAGCAAAACTCTTGAACTTTGTTGTTCCACTTGAAAGCTGGTTCTTTCGGTGCCTGATCTCATAATCTTCACGTTTCTTTTGCCGGAGATATATTGTCGTAGCTCTCTTGGCACGTAGCTTTAGCAATACCTGACTGGTTAGCTAGCCACTATTCTTAAATATAAAGAGGAGGTTATTCTACTCAAAAAACTTCCGACGTCAGTCCGTTTTGGAATGTTACTTATCATTTGAAAGGTTAAGTCCATAGGTGTCATCAGTGTATAATGAAATTTTGGTACACACTCTACGATGTCTTGTTATTGGTCATTCAATGTGTGTCACTCAACGAATTCAATGAACGAGTTTTACTCAGAAAAATCTACCGCGACCAATTCGTTAGGGATACAAACCTATTTCATTTGAAAGGTTAAGCCTATAGAAGTCATCTTTTTTAGTTGTGGAAGAATAATTATTTTTTAATACATAATGCCACCAAAAAAAGCATCAATTGTAAGAAAATTGGCCAAAGCCAAAGAATTAGGGAAAAAAGAGCAGCTGAAACTCAAGAACTACGAGAATCTCGCCTTCAGGAAATGCGCGACAGAGCTTCAACTTCAAGAGAATCACAGATGCCCCAACAAAAAATCGAACGACTGGATACCAATCGCTTAAAACTGGATCAGTCAAGAGAATGAATCCATTTGAAGTTGGAAGCATTTAATTACGACCAAAACTCTGATTACCGGAATCACGAGGACGTAGTTATTGGATCAATGATTAAACTTTGCTTGCATTGCCGTGCCTTGAAGTTCGCTAAAGAACCTCCTGCAATGTGTTGTTCGAATGAAAAAGTTATTTTGCCACCGCTGATTGAGCCAACTGAACCGCTCCTGAGTTACATTTCTGGCACAACTGCAACTTCGAAACACTTTCTGCAAAACATTCGTAAGTGCAACACATGCTTTCAAATGACTTCTTTCGGTGCAACAAACATTGTAAATAGCGCTTGTTACATGTCCACTTTCATAGTTCAAGGCCAGATATCTCACAAGATCGGTTCGTTGCTTCCTGTACTAAATCAAGAGGCAAACTTTTTGCCCAGATCTGTTCATCACCTTCACATGCAATACAAGGTGGAGTGAAATCACAGACCTACGAGTACTTAACACCGGCCAAAACTCATCACACACATGATCTACTCACACGGGTATTCAAGCAAGTCTTCACTAAGAACCAAATTTTTGGAGAAACCAATTGCTGGATGTATTCAGTAGAGTGCCAAAAAAGAGGTATTCCACACGCACATATTTTAATATGGTTGAAGCTAAAAACCGTTTCAAGACAAATTGATAGCGTGATATCTGCTGAGCTTCCCAACCGAGACGAAGATCCTATTCTTTTTGAAACAATCAAGGAAAATATGATCCATTGACCATGCGAGGGATGGCAAGTGTACAAAGCGATATCCACGTGAGCTGATCAATGAAACTCAAACTGGAAGTGATAGATATTCGATGTATAGGAGAAGGAACACCGATTATGGTGGATACACAACCACAATCAGAATGCGAGCCGTATTCAACGCTGCTTTTAAAAATGTTTGATGCCCACATTAATGTTGAGTATAGCAATTCAGTGAAGTCAATAAAATACATTTATTGACTTCACTGATTTCACTTCAGAATACGTCCACAAAGGCAGTGAGTGACATGGCAGTATTCGGACTAGCAAACCAAGGCGATGAAGTCACTCAATTCCAGATGGGACGCTACATCAGCAGCAATGAAGCAGTTTGGAGAATATTTGCATTCAACATCCACGACCGCTATCCAACTGTTCAACATCTCGCTGTTCACTTAGAAAATGGCCAGCGTGTCTACTTCTCCGATCAAAATGCACAAAATAGAGCTGAGCAACCACCCAACACAACACTCACCGCCCTTTTCCAAAAAAGTTCATGAGAAGAAAGCGAGGTGCAATTGTTCTAGAGAATGCTGGTGTACGTTCGTCAAATGCTTTAACAACGCTCAATGTAATTATTTAAGATTGTTATTGCATACAGTCAGAGGTCCAACATCATTCGTTGCATTGCAAACCATCGATGGCGTAGAATGCGAAACGTATACAGAAGCATGTATCAAGTTTGGATTACTTGAAAAGGACAATCATTGGAATACAACGGTAACAGAGGCATCCCTTACGTGTCATCCAAAACAAATACGTACTTTGATTGCGATCATTTTAACAACATGCGCACCATCGAATCCACAAGAACTCTGGGAAAAGCATCGTGAAAGTCTCAGTGAAGACATTCTGCGGCATGCACGCGGGAGTGACCCAAATCTACAATATTCCGACGACATTTTTAATGAAGAGCTAATATTGGTTGAGGATTTATTTAACCAGCAATGTCATTTCGTGGAAACACAAACGAAACTATTAGTTGCTGATCAAAATATGCCTACGAAAAAGTCAAGCAACGTCTAGACAATGGGAATGGCGGGATTTTTTTTTCTTGATGCTCATGGCGGCACCGGAAAAACATTTCTGATCAATTTAATACTGGCGTCGGTTCAAATGCAGAATGGAATAGCACTCGCAGTAGCATCATCGAGAATTGCATTAACGCTACTCGATGGTGGGCGAACAGCACACTCGGCGCTCAAGCTACCCTTAAATTTGAACCAGACCAAAACACCAACCGGTAACATCAGCAAAAAATCAGGAATGTCCGCAGTCCTTAAAGCGTGCAAAATTATCATTTGGGACGAATGTACCATGGCCCATAAAAAATCACTTGAGGCGCTTGACCGGACTCTGCGAGATATCAGAGATAAAAACCAACCAATGGGAGGTGCATTTATACTTCTTACAGGTGATTTTCATCAAACCTTACCCGTTATACCTCGATCAACACTCGCTGATGAGCTAAACGCATGCCTCAAAGCATCTTATTTATGGAACCGAGTTGAACAAATTACGCTCTCAACGAACATACTTGTGCATTTGTTAATAGAAGCCTCTTCCCAAACATTTTCCAAACAAGTTTTGGACATTGGAAACGGCAAAATTCCAATTGATCACTCAACAAATGAGATTACGTTTCCGCCAAACTTTTGCCACATATTCCCAAACTTGACTTGCAACTACAAAAATCCAGATTGGCTATGCAAACGAGCAATTTTGACTCCAAAAAATGATGATGTGAACAAGCTGAATGAACAAATTCAATTAAAATTGCCCGGAGAACCAATCAAATACAAATCAATTGACACAGTGATGGATGCGGAACAAGTAGTCAACTATCCAACCGAATTTTTAAATTCAATGGAGCCACCAGGAATGCCACCACACATATTGACATTGAAAATTGGTTCTCCGGTCATGCTCATTCGAAATTTGAACGCACCAAAGTTATGTAACGGAACCAGACTGACGATAAAAATTTAACACCAAATTTGATCGAGGCAACAATCATCAGTGGTAAATATAAACGGGAAGATGTGCTGATTCCACGCATTCCGATGATTTAAAATGATTTACCTTTCGATTTTCAACAAATCACAAGGGCAATCTTTGGCTATTGCTGGTTTGAATGTGACAAACTCATGTTTTTCACACGGCCAATTGTATGTTGCTTGCTGTCGAGTTGGCACACCAAAAAATCTATTCATTTATGCACCAAATTATAAGACCAAAAACATTGTTTATCCCCTAGCATTACGATAAAAAATATATGTTCTTTATTTTGGGCGTAGCAACGCGCACCAGGTACAGCTAGTATAATATACAAATACGGACTGGACATACTATCCTGTTGTGGAAGATATGAAGCGTTGTGAAATCTGAACTGTTGTTGCCAACACCCAATATTATTTTACCTTCAATATACGTAGACCTCGAATATACCACACTAGATTTAAAAAGTGAAAAATTAAAGTATGGAGGGTGACATGTTGCGGTAGGTATAAAAGTTAGTCACGAACATATCTCCCCTTCGTAAAAACCTCTAGTTTTAAAACGATTCATCTTCAATTGGTAGGAGAACCAACTTGGATATCGGGCGTTTAAAAGTTGAATTTTCTGTTTTGATTGTCACCACCCTTACAAGGTCGTCATTTCCGGGGTGAGTATTTATGATTCTGCCAAGTGGCCAGCAACCTGGTACATTACATGTCATTCAATCCGAAATTGTGTTTTTTTGATTTTGAGGATGTTCGTTGTTGCAATGTGTGGAGGTAATCCCTAGAATATCTCTTCCAATACGATTGAATTAATGCAGGTGTAACCATAGTTAAACAATGAGCAGGAGTGAGTGCATCTATATTTTTGGACTCCTCATTATTAATGGCACATAATGGGCAAGAATTCAGGGGCGAAATCACGAAAATCGACCGGAAATTTTTAACGGATTAAAAAATATTTTCTAACCTACTCGATTAAAACTGTTGAAATCTTTCATAGTGGATGAAGGGTCATAGTTATCGTCGATTAGTAAGTTAAAGTTGCGTAAAGTTTTGTCTATTAGCATTTTTTCGAATTCAATTTCTACCGGTAGTAGCTTTCCGTACAAAAATGCTCGATAATGAAAAAACTACGGGGAAAATTTTACCGTGAAATTCTTGTTTATTTGTGTTTTCTTATAAAATATTGAAGCCAACAAATGATTTTTCCGTTCGGATTTTATGATTCTGACTCAGAATGCACTCAACTTGTGTTTCCACCAAAATTTGGTGCCAATGGTGGACTGAATGACCACGTTATTTTGTTGGCTACTACTTATTGGTTGACTTCAGCCTTCCATTCATCAGATTGAAATAAGCTGTAAATATCAGATAGTAAATTTTTAGTGCCTCGAAAATTCGATCCATTATCGGATAATATTTAATTTTATGCTCCCCTTCGTGAAGTGAACCGTTTTAGCGCTGCCATGAACGCTGTCGTTGTCACTGTCGATGTTTAATTTAGTTTCGCGTCTCTACCTCGTCTAGAAGAAACTATAATTGGCCCTGCATAGTCAACGCCGGTTTTACTAAAGGGCCGTGAAGGGACCACTCTCTACTGGGGCAAGTTACCCATTAATTGAGAAGATGCCTGTTTTGCATATCGACAGCATAACACACATTTCTTGTATACACTTCGAGCGGTATGTCTCCAGTATCTCATTCATGAAAGGGATACGGCAGAGATGGTCCTGGATGTGCGTCCAGTGCGTCTTTCCATTTTCTGAATGTATTTAATTATGATTTCTTCGGCAATGTTCAGCTCTTCTGATTTGATCAATTCGTTGATGTTGGAAGTTATCCATAAAATTGGTTTCGTTGTTCTTCTTTAACTGAAAACCAACAACATATTGGCGTCGCTCGTCGATAATTTCGTTGAGTTGAATTAATTTTGCCCAAGGTTCATCACTTGCGGAGAGCCATTTAGGGTGATTCCACCACAATTCACTATATCATAGTTGAGATGGTTTTATACCTCTGATTGCAAAATCTGCAAGATTGTCGTTACTACTTATACATGCCTCGATATAGCATTTGGGACCAATCTTTGGATATCAGCTATCCGGTTCGCAACATAAACCTTCCAGCTTTTGGGGAGGCCCGACTTTATCCATGATAATACTACGATTGACTCAGTCCACAAATAAATTGAAACATTCGCGAGCTTTAATGTGTCGCATACCTTTGGTACGAGTTTATATATTAAATGGACCCCACAGATTATCGTAAGGTGATTTTTATTTAATTTAAATTTTACGGCATTTTACTCCTCGCAGAAATTAAACGGATCATAAGAAAATTTAATTGACGCTATTTTTTGTAAACACAATTAATATTAGCACGAACCATTAACTTGAGAGTACTTATATTATTGTTGTTGTAGAATCAGCATCAAGCTAGAACAATTTAAGGTGACATAAATAGTTTAAAATTGTTAATCCCCAATAAAACAATTTTTGCATACGACTATGTAGGAACTACTCCTGCTCACATACCCTACATACATTTAATTTTTATTTTTTTTCAATTTACCCTTTTTTCACAATATCAGCAAAAATATGTTTATAAAATAATCGAGTATGGTACTGTGTACTCGTTCACAACACACGCATATTGAAACGCAAAACGGCGCGGGGGCAGGGGTAATTTATTTATGATATGAAATCAATTTATTTTTAATAGAAAATAAAATAATCGTGGGCTTAGCTGTGTCTTGTGTGTGTTTTATAATATTTGAAATTATTTAAATCCGTCGACAATATTTAAATTCAATTTAGTTATTAACGTCGCGTGTAACGATCTAAATGTTTCGAATATTGTTTAATTTGTAAATCATCAACCCCATCTCCTGTTTCAGATTTTGAGCTGGAATGAGATCAAAAATCAAAATTTTCTACAAACGGGTTGTTTTATTCCTTCAAAAGCAATTAATTTTTTTTTTGTTTTAGGAATGAAATCGTACCGCCTGTTTTATTGAGATTAAATTTTAAACTTATGAGATGTTGCTTGTGCGGCATTATTGACATCGTGTTCGTTTATAATTTATTTCAGCACTATGAGAAAGGGAACAAAATAGTTGAGTTGGGGAATCATCCAATGGGAATGATCCATAGGATCCATGGCAAATAAATGTTTTACGATTTATAAACCGAACCACCAAGCAGATCGCACGTGTCTCCAAATTATGAATATTAAGAAGGACGAAACATTTCTGGGCATGTACGACCTTGCAGAGAAATTACAACATGTACAACCCGTTCAGTCGACTGGTATAAGATTGAACAGAAAATTCAGTACATGTAGTTAGACGCAAGTAGTCGAGACGTTTCATACGAATTAACAAGATCTACCGGAACGACACGTTTAGCAAAAAACAAACAATAAATTACATCTGGAAAGTGCGGTTATTAGAACTTTTGCATTTTGAAATACGAGCTTCTATCAGATAAGACTCGATAACCTCATCAAAACAATAATAGAATCTGTCCACGCATAGCATTCTACTGGCTGCTTAATTATATTCTTCACCAAAACCAGTAACATCGTCAGCAAATGTGCGCCACATAATTCTATTCTTTCTTAATGGGCGCTACTTTAGTTTTAATGTCATTAGAGTCCCCATTCACTCGTTCACTGCTCTACAATATACTACAGCACCGTACGCCTGTTGTGAAATATACCGCTTAATCCGTAGACTTTCTATTAATCTCAGCTGATTTTGAATTTTATTGTATAATTCTGACACGTCATCTAGCAGTTCATCGTGTCAGCCCAGCTTCATCAACCAACGATTTCGGGAAACGATCTTTATTCCGATTATTGATGTAGATAACCACTCAAAGGGATCAAACACTCTCGAATACTCCGCAATAATCTGCCGTTTCATCGGTTCTGAATTGCTGTCCAGGTCCAACTTGAAAGTGAAAACGTCATCAGCTATGCACCATTCAAGGCCTAATATTCTCGCTTCATGTCAGTTTCGGAACATCCAAATTTGCTCCGCAATTTTTGTCGTTATGATTTTAGCTGAATTGGACTTCCACTTTCTCAATTTTAACCACCAGTTTGGAATACTGCAGCTATTTCGCCGTTCATATTGCGAACTTACTCGTAATCGTTCAAAATGAATGGAAGGATATTTGGATGGCCGTGTTGATTATCTTAGTGTATTTGATACATGGTTCTAACTGCCAAAAGGCTGAACTACCCAATCTGAACGTGATAGTATTGAACCTGTAATGCTTGAACTCATCTGCGTGTAACCTAAATATATGAACACGTTAATTAATTTACAATATTCACATTTTAATAGACTGCTATAGCCTGCAGCTTGCTTTCCAAAAAAATAAATCTCCTTTTGGCGGCATTCAAGGAATTTCCCAGTTAAACAGCAAATTTTTTAAAGTGAATCTGCACCTTTGGGATTTATTCTTGCTCGAAGAAACGCTGCTTTAATGTACTGTGGATTTCGACGCTCAAATTCAAGGTAAAACTGCTAGCTTGATTTACTTCATAACTTTCCATGCTATTTTCGCTTGTAATCTCCACTATAATCCAACCAAATAGTGTTCGCTGGCCCAGTACAGTGTTGTTTGAATTGGTGTGTCGCGCATCTCGAATAATATGGAGAAACCTGCAATCATGTGTTGACTTAAAATCAAAACTTGGGAGCCTATTTGGAAGTTGCCCGATTACGAATGCATCTAATCCTAGATTTCCTGTGGTATTTCTCGCATTTATATTTCGATCTGCACTGATGGCTGGCTATAAGGGACAAACTGTTAAAACACAGCTTTCTCTGAGTCACAAAACCTCGTCTCTCATTAACACTTAGAGCAAAAAATAGATCTCATTAACTGAAATAATGGCCTTGCGAGCATTTAAGACGCAAAGGATCTGCAGTTGATTGGAAATATTTAACACGATTGCTGATTGTTAGGAGTGACACCTTATTGACTGCTATGGCATCCAACAAATCACTTCTTTGGCTCAAAAAACGGAAAAATATTTAATCGTAGGAAAATCTCCTTCAGCTGCTTCATGCTTGCTTAGTCACGCTATCCAATTTGTTTACCAAAATATGAATAAGCCATAGGACCCTTTTTTCTGCTTCGGCTCCACCTTCAAACCTGTAAGAACTTCATCCGATACGTTAGCTATTTGATGAAGTGCCTTAACCGAAACCTTTGACATATCTGGCTGATCAACAAACTGCGTTATGAGATTTGCCACCACGAGCCTCTTTTATCGTTACTGCAATATGATAAACTAATGCGGCAGCTTAGAGACCTTTCCAATGTTGAAATTTAAGCACCTTTGATATTTTAGCATTGTTGTCGGTGAATCGGAATTTAAACATCGAATAGATGTTTAAACGAAGAAAGTGTGAATGTTGACCGGAAAAGGAGGGAATATTAATTATTGGAAGCCGGACCTCACTGATCCTTTTGTTCATAGTAGCGACTTCTTGTAAGAAAGTTTGCTGATTCACCATTAGCGCGTCAAATGATACATTATGAGAACGTGTAGTTGCTTCAAAAAAAAAAAAAAAAAAATTGAAAAATTGCTAAAAAAATTGAAAACATTTTGTTGCACGGCATGTTCAGCAATCGAACCGTGACTACCGGCAAATAGAACCAACTAATGTGGGAATTTAAACACAGAAATTCTTGGCAATGGGTAAAACTGGCTTACGTTTGTGCGACTCTTTCACTATCACTCTTCTCTACAACAGATACCTGATTTTGTAGATTTCGTGTGTTTCTTTTTTTTGCAGCTTCAGATTACCAACTCAACTTTGAATATTAGTTGAGGAATTTTCTCACGATTAATAATATTAATTACGCTTCTTATTCGGAAGCTCTTGGCAGCCTATTCCTCACTCATCTCTTGTGGCGATACAGATGACTCGATTCCTTTTATTACGACAGTTGACCTCTTGAACTCTTTAGTCTGTGTGTGTTAATGTATTTATTACCTGCTGGCAAAAATTTTACGATATGATTCGACGCTCGTGGCTTGAATTCCGGTATCACAGATATTGCCTTGTTTAATTGGAGCAATGAAAAACTATCCACCTGTCTCTGCCCTGGAAACTTGGGATTACTTTTTCTTACGCTATACAAAAATCAATATCTGTTTGCATTAACGAAAAAAAACTGCAAAACAGTTTTCGTTTCGTTGACATTGCTCTTTTGGTCGATGGCATTATCCATATTAGGGAGCAATATCGCGAGGTACAACATGAAACACTTTTTAATTTTTGTCAGAGGTCGATGCCACTGCAGGATTTGCACGATTTCTGAAAGCTAAATTTGAAATGGATTGTGATCGTTGTTGGGTTGTAACTACTTTTTAGATAAAATAACCCCATTTTCACGTTTGTATACATTATACAGGGTGTCCGGGTTAGGGTTACTAATCCGTTAAAGGGTGATTCGTTGGTAATTTATTAGGTTATATCAGTCATGTTGAAATGTTAAAGCAACATTTGTCACATTTGTAGTGAATTGTTCAGTAGTGCGTATGGCATATCACCATAGAAAGTTAGCGTTCGAGGAACGTTCCGCGCATTACGTAATTTTTATCCTCGCCACAATCTTACTGCCGAGTCGACTATTTGACGTGTTGAGTCCAAATTCATATGAACCGGTTCGATAAATAATCAACCATAAACACCATGCAAAATGCAAGGTTTGCTGAAAACATCGCTGTTGTACGTGAGAGTGTACGGGAAAATCCGAGGCAGTCAATTTCCAACGGCGAACGCTAAAGATCAATGATAACAATTTTTTACCTAAACTGGGTGATATGGATACCGATGTCATGTGGTTCCAATATGGCGCTACGTGCCAAATAGCGCATGCAATGATGGACATTGTGAACGAGCGATTTGAGGGCATGGTAAACTCGTGCGGCGGTCACGTGAACTGGCCACCGAGATCGTGCGAGTAAATGGCCTTAGACTTATTTTTGGGGGGATATCTTTAATCGCAATCGCTCTAACACAACATAACGAACAACGTCCAGCAAGTTCAGCCAGATTGATGTGACAAAGTTGGCGACCATTTGAACGATATTTCACACTTAATGCCATAAAATATTCTTTCAAATAAAAAAAGAATCGAGCGTCTTTATTGAAAGGCCCTTTATTATGAAAAACCTTTATTCCTTTTTAAATTTCAGAAAACCAAAAAGATCAACTCTTTAAAAGTTTAAGCTTCAATACAAAAGTTTAAAACGTTCCTATGGAAGCTGTCACTTTCGGCGGCCTGATCTCGGGGAATCACTGGGACCTCAAAATTTATGGAAAAAGCTTAAGTACGAAGTTCATCCCGGTCAATCAGTACGTATGGGCTATTCAGGGACCAAATTTTTACTGAAAAAGGTTTTTGACAAAAATCGTTGTTCCCGCTTAAATTTTGGAAAACTGATTTTGGCCGGTATTGTTGTAAAACTTGGGATCTCCTAATTTATGAAAAAAACTTATATATGAAATTTCACCCCGGCCAGACACACAGTTGGGGCTGTACGAAGAACGCAAACATTTAGTCCGCACAAATCTGCAAAAATTTCGAGATGAAATTTTTCACGATTGCGGTATTTTATTTCACGTGGAAAAAATCTACTTTATTTCCAATTAGGAAAAAGTCCGGCTTTGCCCGGGTTAAAATTGAACTGCTGAACTTCAACAGGTGTTTTTTTTATTTTATAACTAATTAGAAATGTTTAAGTGGATTGAATAAAATCAATGCAAAAATAATTTGTTTGGTTGTAAACCAGATTTTTTGATTTTCCTCTCGGAGCTAAAACATACAAATTTTTTGAAGTCCCTTCTCTTGAGCATGTCACGCACAACTGGTCATGACAGAAGCAAGGACTTTCTAAATTCACGCCTGCAAGCTTAAGGGATTGTCCTTGAGCTTTGTTGATGGTTACGGCAAATGAAAGTCAAACTGGGGACTGGACTCGTTTGAAGCTGAATGGTAGGTCGGTGGGTATCAACGGTATGAATACAACCTCTCTTGTTGCAGTCCCCGTCAATACAGTGGCTTCGATGACATTTGGCAAAATACTTTTGACACAGACCCGTGTTCCATTGCATAGTTTTGGCGGGTTCAGTTCCGCAGAAGCATTATTGATGATCATTTCTTCAATTTCAAGATATGAAAAGACATCACAGTAACTGGTATTTGGCTCTGCATCGTTCGTTAACTTCATTCACGCTTTCATTTTTGGGTGTAAGGATGGCTCTCTTGCGTAGCCAATCATGATTTTTGAAGTTTTTGTCATTGTTTACAAGTTTACAATGTGCACTAACTGGCACAGATTTTCAGTGATTGTGATTTCGCCTGTCAGCGTATCAATGAGAAAAGTGCCACCGCCAATCTGAAGCAGTTTCGCTGTGAATTGCTGTGCATCTGTTTCTTGCTGAATGCAAACTCACATATTTGTTGACAATTGGAGTTTCTGTACTTTTGTGTTGACCGCATAATTACAAGCAGCTTTTGGCGAAAATCACCAGCCAGAATATTTCTCCCATCAGTTCACTATCCCTTTTAGACCTTGTAATGATTTTCTGTGTGCCATCGTGCACTCGTCTTATACGATGAGTTGTTTAAAACTTGAGCAGAACTCTTGTTTATATTGCAGATAGGGTTCTCATTTTCTGTAGCAATATTGAGAGGTAACTTCAAAGCTGAGTGGGTTGTTCGCCCTCCATGCGATTAGGGTGGCCGCTATCTGATGATGCAATAGCAAGCGCCACCTCCTGCCTCATACGTATCACAGCCAGTATGAGATTTTTAAAAGGAATCTTTTGTCTGTACCGCCAGATGCATTTAAGAAAAATAGGCCGCCGCTCGATGTTCCTACGTATTCCATGATGGTATCGTATGCTCTTCTCTGATCGTCCATCAAAAGTGGCTTGTTCGTTTGAACTTCTTTCTGAAGCTTGCACTCCGAGCTGTAGCAGTGTCTCACCGTTCATCGCTATACACTGTCTTCTAAAAGAATTAATGCCTCATTAAATATTTGTGGTAAAAAGTTCAAGTTCGGATCAGCGTGGTTCCTACGGGCATCAAAAAGTACATCCTCGCTGATGCTCTCCTTATATTTTTCAAATAGGCTGTTCGGATTTGACGGGTTGCATGTTGCTAACATAATGGCGAATAGGTATCTAATTTGCACTGGCAAACACATTAAAGCTGCTTCAGAAAGTGTCATTTTTCAGTGTCGGTCATTTTCGAATAAACCCAGCTTTTGGCATGCTTCACTGAATGTTTCGCAAACTGTGCCATCAACAGTTCTTAAAGCCAGGAAAGTTGGTCCTCGAGCAGTATGAATCAAACTAACTCAGAAAATAACACCCGCCATTGTTGGAATAGAAACGCATCGATTGCTACAGCATCTTGCCCAGGAACCGGCATGCCTTGTTTCTATTTGCAAAATACTTTCCTCAAACCATTCCAAGTATAGTACTTTGGAACTTTTGGATACGTCAACATTACTGATACGTTTTGCGAGGGAAAGGATTTTGTTAACAGAGTTGAAAAAACGCCGTTAACGTTGTGTTCGGTTGTGTGGCGGCTACTCGTTGGACGGTATTGGCAGTGAAATAGACTTGCTATCCGTTTTCTAAGTGTACACTTAGGTCGGGTGGTGTTCATGGATATGGATGTTTAACATACGTCAAACCCCCTCATTGCTGCTAATGTATGTGCCCATTTGATAGCTTGTGATCTCGTCAATTCTGTTTCCATTTGCCAGCCCAAACACAGCCATGTCGCTGCAATTGTTCACATATTTGCAAATGTATTTGATGGGTTTGACCGAATTACTGTACTGGGCATAAAGTGGACACCACCCACTTTATCTACTTCAATTTCTTGGTTTCCATGCATTATCAGTGTGACCGAAAGCCCTCCATGGTCAGGTCCTCGTCTCTTATACTGCGGATATCCATAGTTGCCGGATTGAGATAACCGCACGGCCCGTGAATCATGCACCTCTTGATCACCTCATATAGTATGGGGTCTTGCGCTGCAATGGGAAACTCAATGGAGATAACACTGTCAATTTGTGTTGGACGAATTTTGTTATTTAACCACAGGAGTATATGAGCATGTGGCAGTCCTCTCTATTGCCACTCGACGGAGTACATTCAACAGCGAGCTTCTCCAAATATGTTGTGCTTTTTCTTCGTTAAAACGTCCATTACCTTTGATAGCTTTTGTTAAAACACGCTCACTGTTAAATCATGACGATCCACTGATGTCTGGCCGAATATGAGCTCTTCTTTAATTTAAGGGGTCCGGACGCCCATAAGCTCGAACATATGTCATGTCGGACTCTCTGTAAAAGTGGCAGGTAAAATTACCAGTTTGTCAATATCAGCTACATTCCAGTCGTCATCAGCGACAAGCTTCGTTTGATTCAGCCGAATATTCAAAAGACGCTGGTGGAAGAGCTGGCGAAAGTTGAGAATGAGGTTACTTTCGGACTTTTAGTCAGGACTTTGTTGATTGGTTTCCCTGTAGCAGAGTTGGTTTGCATGACGTTGAAATGGTAATCATTCTCACCTCGCCATAACATCAATGGATACTGCAGAGCGTCGTAGGATCGATGTGTCTCAGAGATCCGTTGCAGCGCTTCACCACGTCACTGAATAATGATATTCCGCCTTTTGAATTGGTCGCTTACCATAACAATACCCACTTCATTAATTTGACGGACATTGAAGCGACGTTCATGCTCTCCGGCCGGTCTTTTGTCAGCACGAATGGCGATTTTATTTTCATCCGTCGCCAATTACTGCAGGGCGGGTTTGAATGTATTAACCAGTTGGTTATGGACATGTAGGAGATCTTGAAGATGTTCAACAATATTACGTCTTGGGCCGAGAATATTCTGACAGCGTTGATCTTCTGGATCTTGTTCGTTCTCCATAACATAAATTTTTGCAAGATCTTTTGCGATTCTTTTGCGCACGGAAGAAGTGAGCCTATTCGGTGATAAATTTGACCCTGGATTTTGAATGTGGGCACGAAACCTGGTGTATCAACAATAGAAGATATAGGAAATGTCTCGATTCCGCTGTTGGTGCGGTCATATATGCCAGGAATTCATAAGGCTGCGAATCTGGTAGTGGAAGCCTCACCTTGCCATTATTGCCGCATATTCCGGAGGGCTCACCTTTATACTTTTTGGCAGAGCAGTGACCACATATCCTGTATATATAGTTACATACATACTTTACTTATTTTGAATCAAAATTCCACGAGAAGAAGAAAGAAGCTAAATCTGTTATATTTATATGAAAGGTAGGATGGACTGGGGGTTCACTTTTAACATCGACAATCCATCGCTAGCTCTTGATGTACTTTTGGATAATATTTCGTGTATTTTAGAACGCTGCTACACATATTGCTCATCTAAATTCAAACGCTTGGAGCCTTGGATTTCCTTAGTCCTTGCGCGACGTATTAATAAAAGCAATCAACTGCGAACCAGGTTATCTAAGCGCCCTGATAATGCAATACTTCGCGCAAGACCTCGTAAACCTAAAACGCCACTAGTTAAATCTATTTTAGTACAGAATGGAGAACTGCTGACGAGTGATCTAGCAATTGCCAATGAGTTTAATTGTTACTTTTCTAGTATTGCTTAAGACCTAGGTGCTAAATTCGACTCTAGCAACACGCCATCTAGCTCCGATTTGCCTTTTGATTTCAGTCCGTCAACGTTTTTTATGGCCCCAGTGTCTAGTTATGAAATTTTTCAATTATTTGTGCTTTGGAACCGAAATACTCAATTGATAACGTTGGCCTGAGCAATTACGAGTATATACTAAAAGCCATTGTTGGACATATTAGTCCCGTCCTTGCACACACTTTCAACGGAAAGAGCTGGGAGTTGTACCCGATCGATTGAAAACAGCAACTATAATTCCACTCTTTAAGAATGGTAATCGCCTCGGCAAAGGTAACTATAAACCTATTGCCTTGCAGCCAGTAATCCTAAAAGTTCTTGAAAAGGCAGTTAAAAATAGGGTTTCTAGTTTTTTAGATCAAATGGGTGTACTGAGTATTCATCAACATAGCTTTCGTCGAGGTATGAGTATCGAATCGGCCTTGTTGAAATTCTTAAATACAATCAATATATTGGTTTAAATGAAGCTAATACTTCCGGTGCTTTATTTATTGATACAGCTAAAGCCTTCGACATGGTCGATCACAAGCTTCTGCTCTCTATTTTGTATAACATGGGGTTTAGGGGAGTTTCAAATAAATCGTTAGTATCGTATTTAGATGGTAGGTCGGTGAGAGTTAAGATAAACGACAAGTTAAGCGATCCGAAATTTATTGGGGTTGGGGTTCCCCAAGGTTCAGTATTAGGCCCATTGCTGTTTCTTTTCCGTTTGCGGATGACATAGCCTTGGCTTATTGTGGTAATTCTCCCTGTAACGTTACTTCGATGATCAATACTGATCTAAAAACTTTACTCTCATGGTTCGACAATCATCGTTTGCTTCTAAGCCGGAAAACTAAGGTCATGTTGTTTAAACCGATGTTTACTTTTCAACATTTATAAAAAGTGTATAGCTACACAAATTAACAAAAATGTAGATACACAATTTAACGAAAAGTGTAGAATTAAATAAACAATTGTGGCAGGGTTGATTTTGTTATAATTTTCAGTATACTCAGATTTGTGGTGTCATCTCTAGAATTAATTGTTAATGGCCCTTAAACACCCACAAGTCCCGGTTTACACTTTTTATCTTATTATTTCCATTTACACTAAACAAAAAAAATTCCCCGAAGGTCGCGGATATATGCCGCGGATTAGATTAGATTATATTTAGTGAAAATTATAACAAATTCAAACCTGCCACAATTTATTTATGTAGTTCTACACTTTTTGTTAATTTGTGTAGCTACACTTTTGATGAATGTTGAAAACTTCACACCGGTGTTGTTTAAATTGTCTGGTAACGTTAATTTGGCCTTTTCGCCTCGAATGACTAATCACAGCAGGCTTGAATGTGCATCTATTGGTTACCACTAGATTGGAAAACGCATGTAAATTCAGACAATCGGTATCTGTCATCTGTCTGTCTATTGTCCTCCTCTGGTGTTAAAAATTGCTTATCATGCACTAGTTATGGCTAAATTAGAATATAAGTTGGCGTGCTGGGATGGTTGTTATCCAGCTACTCTGTACCCCTTATACGCACAACAAAAAGTAATCTTGAGAACATTTCTAAAGAAACCACGGACTGAACCATCTTGGAATTTATTCACTACAACCAACATCTTGCCGTTAAAATACTTGTATGTCTATAAGGTATTGAGAGTTTTTTTTAATCAAAGTGGTCAACATACTCGTACAATGAAAAGCGATTTTCGATGCAATTTTCGCGGCAACCATCATATATAGAGATAGATTACATACATATTTACCTAATTTACATTATTTACATGGACAATGTAAAAACTAATTGTTCACATTTAAATGTCTAACTGTGTGATTAAAATTTTTACCATGATGCCCAAGGATACTAGGACATTCGATAAGTTGATGAATTGTAACATATATCGTTGGCTCTAACGTTACCTTTTGTAAAATCATAACGTATTACACTACTAATTTATTTTAGCCGTAACTATTTCACTGCCTTAATATTTATTGTAAACCATAACGAAATCGTGCCATCTCCATTGTACCTAGTTCTTGTTGTTTATATTAAACAATAAAAAAACTCGCAATGTACACATACACGTTCAGTGCACAGAAACATCACAACCATGCATTTCCCGATTGTTGTCTTTTTCTTTTGATTCCTGGGAAAAAATTCTTTTCCCGATTTTAACATTTTTTACGTACAGTACTTAAATGAAAAACATTATACATGACAATACCCCAGCATTCATTTCGCTTTTGTATACCCAACTATTTTTATTTTACTTTTTCCACATTTTCCACAGCAAGGTTTACATAGAACTGTATAGCAAACACAAAACGAAGAAAATGGGTTATGGTTAATGATTATGTACTATGAAATGTGTGGTGTTACATAATCAGAGGTATATTGTATGTATCTTAGATACACTCATCAAGAATCATGTTATAATTGTACACCATCAATTTTAAGCTGATTACATTTAAATACGGATTTACAGTGTTTTAATCCACTGTACATTTGATACCGTGTTTATATTCTATGAATGGAGAACAAGAAAGAAAATTTAGCAGCTTAAAAGTGATTATTCTACATTTTGCTGTATACTCGTAATTGAAATACAGATGAATTGACAAATTTGGATTTACAACGAGATTGACCTCGGCATTCTAAGACATCCTACTTAATATTTCAATTTCCTTTTTATGTACACGATTTGTGTATGCATCGAGATATAATATATTACAGTATACAGCATGTCCAAATAATATTTAAACTTCTCTCAAATTCAATTCACATACACAGCACGAATCTTGAAGTAAACGAACTTCCTTTCGCAAATAAGTATAAATAATAAAAAAGACTCCGTAGGTAGGTTTCCGTATTTTGCAAAATCAACGCAATTTACATACACCATGCTGCCTTGCATGAAATCTTTTTTCAATTTTCTTGAGTATCCTAATGGATTCCTTTTACTAAGTAAGTTTTGAATTATTGATTGAAAAGTAAATGGATGGAATATTACTATTTTTGTAATTCAAAATATGCATTCTGTATTGCAAATTCAAAATTCTGATAAAAAGTTTAAAAAAAATATTGTAAACAGTTTTGATAAAACTAATTTATTATGGAAAAATTATGGTTTTCAGAAGAAGATTTTTCTTTTAATACTCTCGTAAGTTGAAATTGAAATTTGCTTTTATATAAATTTACCACGTTACAACGTTAAGCATTCGTTCTTTGGTTGATCGATGTGTTGGACAGCTGTATCTATTCAGGACAACAAATGATGAAAAGAGACTACACAATATAATTGTCGTGCTTGTTGATAGGTAATTTTTTACGTAGATTACTCGAGTTTTTGCATCCTTGACGTCGACAACGTAGACAACGTCGACCACCTCGCAAATGACATTAAAAAACCTTTGTGAAGATAGCCCAAAAATTCCAGCCCCGAAAATAAAAAGAGGTGCGTATGGCAATACTATTTAATTATATTTATACTATTACGACATTTCATTATAATTATAGTTCTCTCCTTATACATTATCCACCACATACGTTATAGGCAGTTCTGGTATGGTAATTATGACTAGAGCTACGAAATTCCAAATTATTATTATTATTATCTTTATTTCAAATTACAAAAGGTAATAAAAAGTGAAAAATATAAATATACAATTTAAAATTTGAACTAAAGTACAGCTCCTTTAGACATTATGTCTGTAGTGGAGCAAAGAGAATTTATAATTGACATAAAAATAATATTTATTATTTATAATACAATTTCCACATATACCATATACAAGCTCAGTTTAGATTTGTTATTATTCTAAGTTTACTCTACGAATCATTTGGATATCATATAAACAGTTAATTTTCATTACTAAAAATATTGCTCGATATCATCGATGCCATGCAGCCAAATCCGAATTTCTCTCAGAAATTTGTGTTTCCGCTCCAATGGAAGCATTTTAATGTGATTCGGTAAGAGATGGAACCAATACGGTGCCATGTATAAAAAAATCTTCTAAATTTTTCATTATTACAACGAAGCCCGACAAAATTGTTTGGATTTCTCGTATTATACGCGTGATATATGCGACTATGGTAACTATTGCTGCGAACAAAAAACATTTTCAATACTTTAAACACATATAGATACCTCAGAGGCAACAAATTCAACTCACGAAAAAGCGGAATTGTGGGTGTAACTGTCGGACGAGCGTAAATTAATTAAACAATTCTTTTTTGCGCTATAAAAAGATCGACAATATTAGCAAAGTAAATTCCACCCCAACTAGTAATCCCATACATTATGATTGATTCTACAAGAGCATGATATAACCTTCGCAAAACATAAGAAGGACACAAAGGTCGAAGATTATAAAATTTATACACGGCAGTAATCACAATTTTCCTGATATTATTTAGGTGGGACGTCCAATTAAGCTGAGAATCAATTGTAACACCTAGATATTTAAACTCATTCACGCAAAGTAGATCAAAGCACAGGTCAGGACGCCTAAAATGCATAACTCTAGACTTATCACTAGCTACAAGTCGGTGATAGAAAAACCATTTACGTAGAATGCATAAGTCACTTTCAATAAAACGTTGAATTTCAATGTAATCGTTGGACGCATAGGTTAATGCCAAATCATCTGCGAACGCTGTAGCGCAGCCAGTAAGATTAATTTCAAAAACGGAATTAAAATAAATTAAAAACAACAAAGGTCCCAGAACTGAGCCTTGAGGAACACCACATTTAAGATGGCCTGGACAGCTATTCACCTTATTAACTCTAACAATTTGACTTCGGTTTCGGAGGTAGCTGGTAAACCAATCTAACAACTTGCCTCTTATTCCGATACTTGATAATTTTATAAGTATAGTATATCGTGGTTAACAGTGTCAAATGCTTTCGAAATGTCCATAAAAACAGCTGAGCATTTCTTAGAGTCGTTAATAGCTAGGTATATATTACTAAGGAAATGCAGGAGAGCTTCTTCAGTAGATTTTCCAGCTGTAAAACCAAATTGGTGGTCATTGAGAAATTTAATTTTACCAAGATACGAAACCAATCTTCGTTTTATTAATTTTTCAAATAATTTGGAAAATGGACTCAATAGCGAAATTGGCCTGTAATTATTAAATTGAAAAGCATCACCCTTTTTAAAAACTGGAATAACAACAGCTGTTTTTAAAGTATCTGGAAAAATTCCGCTCTTTAAACTTAAATTAAAAAGAACCTTCAATACGTCAACCAGATACCAAGTACAATTTTTAATAATCACATTGTCGATACCGTCGAAACCTTTAGAGTATTTGTTTTCTAGTTTCTTAATTTCGAGTAGAATCTCAAAAGAATTGATTTCGTCGAAGTAGCAAGAAGTGCATTAGTTATCCCGGTTTCCCAAAATATGCCGTTTGTACTCTTCACTGTTATAAGTACTATTTTGAATAAGATCGGAAGTTAATTCAGTTGAGACATTGATAAAAAAATTATTAAATTCAGCACAAATGAGTCGCTTATCCGAGAGAACATGGTCAGATTTATTTTTATAAATTTGCGTTAATTGGTTTGTGTATGAATTTCTGCCCAAAATGATATCGATTTCCTTCCACATAAGCTTAGAATTGTTTCCTACTGATTCAAACTTATCTTTGTAATATAACCTTTTAACCCGTTTAACATTATTATTCACGTATTTAGAAAGTTTTGCGACATAATTAGCTAACCGAGCGTTATTTGGATGCATTCTTAGTTTCTTAGAAATTTTTTTAAGTTTATTGATTTGGCCTAGAAGATATGAATTCATCCAAGGTTTTAATTTCTTGTTATTTTGAGAAGTAATTCTATCTTTGCAGAAATCAATATGAGAATTGAAAATTTTCAAGAAATTGTTGAATGCTATGTTACAATCCTTTTCACTATAAACAAGGTCCCAGTTTTCAGATAATAGGCGATCCCTAAGCTTGCCATAATTTACTTTCGAGAAATACTCACTATTGCATTTTACTTGGCTATTTGAAGCCGCCCAGATATATAGTGTAATTAAATTATGATCCGAAAATTGAATTGGCAAGTTATCAGTAGTAAAATTGTATGTATTACTGGATTTAACAAACACATGATCTAGACATGATAAATTCCTGGTTGGATTATTAGAAATACTGACGAATCCATATGATGCAAGCAATGTTTGGTAGTTAAAACTGCTAACATTGAACAAGTCGATATTGAGATCACCCAAGATAACTATATTGTTATTGTTGATTGTTTCGAGCAAGTTATCCAAGTCGTTACAAAAAACATTAACGTCACTATTGCAAAAACGGTAGAAACATAGAAAAGTCCAAACAGTTTTATCTAGTTGAATGTCCAACCGAAGAACATCAGCTGAACTCCAATTACAATTATAACATGATCCAGTTATTAGATTTTTATTTATAAATACACCAACACCACCGGCACGGTAATTATCGTTACAGCATGCATTAAAATTGTAATTAGGCAAACAGAATTCGGTACTTTCATTAGAATAAATCCAAATTTCCGAAACAAAAATTAAATCTGGTTGTGTTTTCAGACTGACTATAAACGTACTAAATAAATCAAAGTTTGCTCTTAAACTTCGAATGTTTTGATGTAATATACTATACCGAATTAACATTGTAAGAGACGATAATCAAAAATATATTGCATACAACGATAATAATGAGCGATAATCGTAAAATAAACTGTTAAATATAGTACACACTTAATGATAATAGAGTATAAGCACACATATAGATTAGAATAATACAAAGAATTGAGAAAGTTTGAAGATGCGCAACGCACTAAAAAACAACTTCCATCATGCTTACTATCTACAGTATTAAAAAAGAATGTTACCAACTCTAAAGAAATTAAACACAAAATCAAAATAAAAACTGTCAACAAAATGTAAATAAACAATACTATAGACAGTAGTAGTGATGCAATCTTTGTAAGATGGGATAATAACACAACAGAGGATACACATTGAGCTTGTACAGGTAAATGCATTTTAATACTTAACAAACTATATAATTGCAGATTCCCAGGTAGATCAAGCAGATGTATTCGATTCAATAAGATAGTGAATATTTTTAATCCGAAAAATGTCATTGAACGAAGAAATTCGATGAACATCAGACTCCGCCGATTTCCGTAAGTATATTTGTCCAGCGTTACACCACAAATAATTGTACTTATACAGTGTTTTTATATTTTTAGCTTCTCGGTATAATCTGGACTGGAACGCTGACAATTGATGCATTATGTAGATGCGCTGTACAGGGTGATTTATTGGTAAAAAGACACCCAAATCTTCTGTTGAAAGTGATTTGTGTTTTCTAATGTGTGTCAATATATTGTTTTTAAGCTCAGTAGAGCTTAGTTTTACAATAAAGAAATCTTTTAGCATAACCTTTGATTTGTTTTGATGTACTGATGTTGTGCTAATTTTTTTGTGAATTTTTTCAAGAGATACAATGTCATCACCACTCATATCAACCCCGATTTTTTTGATAGCACAAGTGATTAGACCACGAATGTCTTCATGGTTAGATGGTAAGCCACTGATAACAATGCTGGAAATATTTTGATGTTGAATCGGTTTATCCATATCAGCTTCTAGTTGATGTATTATTGAGGCCTGCTTTAACAATTGTTCCTCCAAAAGACACACTCTCGACTTAATATCATCATTTTCATGCTTTAACGATGTTACAATTTCCTTCAAGTCTTCCAATGCTGAAAGTTTTCTTTCCATACGCTTAAGCTGGATCATGACATCGGATAAACTTACATTCGTATTGCCAGAATCCGACAAAACCTGATCGTCATCCATAATAGATTGGTTCGATGTCGTTCTACAGTCTTCGCATAACCAATTAACCGATCGAGTTTTAATGTCTCTCAGAAGATCGTCCGAAATGCGAGCACATTTGACATGGAAAGGTTTCTCGCACGGTCCGCCACATTTGACACCAGGAAATTTTCCCTTGGTAATGTTGGAAGAGCAAGTATTACAGGTTGCAGACATAGTACTTAACATGAACTCAGTTTAATAATATTTTTGAAAAGGTAAGACTTTTGACTGGACGAATTTATCGTACTTGAATAGAATTGTTTATTAAATATTATTATTTTGTCGTAATTGAATATTAAATATTATATTATTATTATTATTATTGAATTTATTTAAATTAATATTTTAATTTTATTTAATATAATTTTTATATCACAAAAAAGTAAAAAATACGTCTGTTTCAATTGACGTTTTGACAATTCAATTAGAAAGAAAAGAAGATACTTTTAATGTCTTGTACCTTTTAATGTCTTGTACATGAAAAGCGTCACCTGATAATCATGCAGCGCAGCTACGGACAAAATACTTTTGGATTAAATTTCATATAGACGCAACGAAGGAAAAGTGAAAGAAGTTTTAGAGTAGCTTTGACACTTTTATACTGCATTCTTTGAATTTTTTCCAATTTACTCCAGTTAGCGTTACCTTAAACAATAATTCCGTAAGAATATTTAAAATACTCCTCCCTAAATATTTAAAATACTCCACTCTCTCAACAACAATATTATTTAGATTAAAAGATAATGCATTAACTGGGCTTTTGCGAGGTGAGTGAAAAATTATAAATTCTGTTTTTGTTAAATTTAACGAAATAACATTTGATTTAAAGTATTCAATTAGAATATTCATGTCATATACCATACTACTAATTATTGAGAGTGGGTCGCTATCGAGGCCAAATTTGAGATATCATTAATACAAATGAGGAACAATAATGGTCCCAAAACGCTGCCTTGAGGGACTCCACAGGTCACAGTCAGAGTGTTACTAGTCGTGTCATTAATTTTGACATATTGGACTCCGCCCGAAATCCGTAGCGGTATAATTTATCAAGAAGCAACTTGTGGTCAACAGTATGAAATATTTTTTTAAGATCAAGTAATAATGCTCCTACATATTCTTTACTATCAACTGCATTATATATCATGTTTGAAATCTCCACAAGAGCTTGTTCAGTGCCAGAGCCTTCCCTAAAACCATATTTATACGCATAGAAAATTTTTAAATCATTTAAGAAACTCCTGAAGCGGGTGTTAATAACTTTTTCAAAAATTGTATCAAATACAGGTAAAGTTGAGATTGGATATCCGTATATGCATCAGTTTCAAATATTTTATTATATCCGGACCACCACCCTACTACTGCTCAAACCGCAGATAATATTGAAACTTTTTACAGGAGAAGTGGATGATAGGAATATTGAATTCGGATTAAAATGTATTGTATTAAATTTGTTGCCAATTGCATTTCCCAGAGCAGTTCCTACATTAAAAAAAAAAAATTTTTTTTTTTTATTTTTTATTTTTTTTTAACAACTTTATTGATATGGCTACTACAATCTTAAACATTATTAATTCATTAGTAAGGTTGACATTAGTACTTATGAGATAAGCATAAACTTGTGTGGGTCTGCTGGACCAGTGTCCAGTTCCCTTGGTTTATAATTTTCATACGGTTAGCTCATGTGGTTTGATTCGTTTGAGCCGCCTTACTTCGTTTGTACTGTCCAGTAGTTGTACGGCCTCAAGATTAGTGTGGGTTAGAAGTCTCTTCTCATGTTTTGTGACATATTCGCGGATAACGTCGTCTATCAATTGTATGTATTTCTAAATCATTGTGGATTTCCTTGTTAGTCACAAATCGGTAGGCGTTGGTGACCATTCGAAGAAATTTATTTTGGCTTCGTTGTATAATGTCTCTATTGGATTTATGTGTACAACCCCATAGCTGCGCACCATACATCCATATTGGTTTGAAGATAGTCTGGTATACCAGTCTTTTGCAATACAGGTTCATTTTGGAATGATGTCCAATTAACCAGTACATTTGACGTTGTTTCAATCTGTTGTATCTGTTCAGCTTTTTGTCTCACGTGATGTTTCCAGTTGAGCCTGGAATCTAAATGTAGACCAAGGTATTTTGCCGATTCAGCCTGCGGCACTTGCACTCCATTGAGGTGTATATGAAGAGTGTTATTTTTATGTCGGAGCGTAAATGTCACATATGTTGATTTGAGCTCATTCAGTGCGATTTTCCAGTCAATTGTCCATTTAGTAACGTTGTCCATTGCTCGTTGAAGATTTTCCACTGCTCTTGATTGAGATTCGTCTACTGACATAATTACAGTGTCGTCAGCGAACGTGCCGATGAATGTTTTATTCGTTGTAGGTATGTCCGCAGTATATAGAAGGTAGAGGAGGGGACCCAATACGCTTCCCTGCGGAACTCCCGCAATCGCTGGATAAAAGTCAGAACATGTTTCTTCATGAATGACTCTGAATTGGCGATCAGAGAGGTATGATTCAAGCAGCTGGCAATAGTTTTGTGGCAGAATTTTGCTCATTTTGAATGTCAATCCCTCATGCCAAACCCTATCAAAGGCTTGGGATACATCCAGAAATACGGCGGGCCAATATGTCTTTCTTCTAACGCTTGCTCTATTACCGCAGTTATTCGATGGACTTGATCTATGGTGGAGTGGTTGTTCCTGAATCCAAATTGGAAATCAGGAACGTTTACCATTGGCTTTAGACGTTTTAGTAGCAGTTTTTCGAACAGCTTTGATAAGGTCGGAAGCAGTGAGATATTGGTCTGTATGATGTTACTTCTTCATCTGGTTTACCTGGTTTCTTTAGCATAATTATTTGGGCCATTTTGAAGCATTTGGGTACATACTTCAATCTCATACAGGCAATTAATAAGTATGTGATCAAGATGATTGCTTTACGTGAAAGTTCCTTGAACAGACCCGGTGATATTTCATCAATTCCTGGTGTTTTTTTATGATTAAGATTTTTGTCGATTTCTTTAGCAATTTCCAATGGCGTGACCCTTTTAAAGTCCTGATTTGGTTGATAAACAGGTGTTACATCAATGTTGGATTGAATGTCATGGGGTTGGAACACTGCTGCTAGGTGTTGAGCAAAGAGTTCCGCTGTTTCTTTGTCTTGTCGAACCCAACTGCCTTGAGCATTCCTTAGAGATGGTACTCGAACTACAGGTCGTTTAAGTCTTCTGGTTGCTTTCCATAACGAGTAGTCTTTATCCATTTCTGGACCTAGCCCGCTTAAGTAGTTATCGAGGCAATTCTGTTTGAAATTTTTGATTAGTCTATTGACTTTGTTACTTATTCGATTAAAAGTTGTCTTGTCAGCGGGATTTCTGGTGAGGTGCCATATTCTCCTCGCCCTTCTTCTTGCCTTGATTTGTTCCTTGATTTCAGCCGGGTATTTGACTTCAATCTCCGCTTTGTCCTTTGATTCAGGAGTAGCTAGTCTGGCAGCCATTCGAGTGTATTCAATAAAATTATTTGTTTGTTGTTCCAATTCTTCATTGCTTTTGATACTAACTTTTAATTCAACCAGCTCTTCCAATTTTTCTCTGAAGATGTCCCAATCCGTGAATCTATTAGTAAGGTTTTGCTTTTTCTGTTTCAATTAACAAAATAATTGTTAAATACATTGGTGACACTAGTAAATTTACAATCATTATATAAAGGGTGGTTAAATTTTAAGGGCCGACGTTGAATGTGAACCACACCTAAACGTCAAGGTTTTTTCTGCATTTAATTTGACATTTCTCAATTTCAGACTAACTCAATTTGAACCATGGAAAGATACACAATCGAGCAACGCGTTAAAGTTATTCAGGCATATTATGAAAATGGGCGTTCAAATCAAAATGCATATCGTGCACTTCGTGATTTTTTCGGCCAATTTAATCGTCAAAATGTGCGTACAATCGGAAAAATCGTGCAAAAATTTGAGCAAACCGGGTCTGTAGGAGATTTTAAAATACCAGTACATGCTCGTATAGCTCGTACAGCAGAAAATATTGCTGCTGTTCGCGATAGTGTGGCTGAAGAGCCGTCCACCTCAACTCGTCGTCGTGCCCAACAATTGCACCTCTCACGCTCGTCGTTGATGAACATTATGCATAAAGACTTGCATTTACACGCTTATAAGGTGCAATTGACTCAAGAACTAAATCCTCTTGACCATTCCAAACGTCGTCAATGGTCAGAATGGTGGCAAGAAATGGCAACAGTGGATGATCAATTTTCGAAGAAAATCATCTTCAGTGATGAGGCACATTTTCACCTCAATCGATTCGTCAATAAGCAGAATTGCCGCATTTGGGCGAATCATAATCCAAGAGTGATTGTCGAAAAACCAATGCACCCACAAAGAGTGACTGGGACAACAGCAGCCAGTTTCTTGGCCATAAGAGCTTTGAGACAGTTAGCTCTTGATGGAGCCAGTGAGTATCCAGTAGCAGCACATATCATATTGAAAGATTTTTATGTTGACGATTTGCTGACCGGATGCCACAATATAAGGGAAGCATGTCAATTAGTTCGCGAAATAAAATTGCTAATAGATCGAGATGGATTTAACTTACGAAAATGGTTCTCTAACTCAAGTGAATTATTAAAACATATATCAAGAGATCTGCACGGTAAGGGTAATATTGAAATCAAGCTAAACGATTGCATCAAGACCCTAGGCATTTTGTATGATCCATAGGCGAGCCAACCAAATTTAAGGCATTCGTGGCAAACAGAATTTCTGCAGTAAAATCCTTGATACCCACCAAAACATGAGCCTCGCTTCACGAGGCGGTGGTGCGCCGCACTAACAAACAACAAATTATGGTGGGAAGGACCGGACTTTCTGCGACAAAATATAACTAGTTGGAAGGAAGTCAACAGTTCTTCACTTACTTATACACATCACCGTGAAGAATTAGAAGAGAAAACTTCAAAACTAATGACAATAAGCAGAGAAGAGCATGTATTGAATGAATTATTTGAGCGATGTTCAAATTACAACAGATTAAAAGAAGATTTTTCTAATGAAATTAGCTATCTTAACCAGGCTAAACATTTTCATTGAATCCAACTTTAGGTGAAAATGGCTTGTTACTGTTAAATGTACGACTTCGAAATTCAGCATTATCAAGGTCCAGCAAAAACCCCATCATCCTGGATAAACACAACCTTGTAACACAAAGAATTATAGAAAATGCTCATATCAGTACCTTACATGGCGTGCCCAACTAACATTGTCGCATTTGAGACACAAATATTGGATTATTGACGGTAAACGTGCCGTACGTCGAGTAATTCAAAAATGCATTAACTGCTTTCGTAACAAACAGCATCTTACACAGCAACAAATGGGAAACTTACCATCTGCTAGAGTACGGCCGGGAAGACCGTTCGCAAAAACGGGTATCGATTTTGCTGGTCCCATTCAAGTAAGAAAAACCAAGAGAAGAGGTCACAAAACTCACAAAGGTTTTCAGGAGAGGATTATGCACGGACATCTACTCTGACAATGGGACATACTTCGTTGTAGCGAACAAGATAATGTTAAAAGAACACCATCGCGCAATAACCACATTACCGGACGAGATCACCACTATGATAACCAACGACGAAACCAATTGGCATTTCATACCTCCCATGACACCCCATTTCGGTGGCATATGGGAAGCGGGCATTAAATCTATCAAGTTCCATTTAAAACAAATCATAGGAGAAGCAATCCTCACCTTTGAGGAGCTTTACACAGTAGTTACACAAATCGAGGCAAGTCTAAATTCTCGACCGCTAACTCCACTGACCAACAATCCAACAGATGTATCAGCTTTAACACCAGGACATTTTTTGATAGGTGATTCTCTCAAGTCACTGCCGGTCGTTGATACAGATAACATCTCTTTAAAACAAGATGGCACCTTGTTGAGAAAATGGTGCAAAGCTTTCGGAAAAGATGGTCCTCTGAATATCTCCACCAACTACAACAACGAACTAAATGAAAATGTAGCCAACCGAACCTAAAGATCAACGACTTGGTGTTACTAAAGGATGACCAACAACCAACCACAAGTTGGAAATTAGGACGAATTATCGAGACACATGCCGGGAGTGATGATTTGGTTCGAGTAGCTACAGTGAAGTGCGAGAACAATACCTTCAAGCGGCCAATTGTGAAATTGTGTAAACTACCAATTGAGGAAAATTTAAAGGATCTAATGCCCATGAAAGCCAACCAGAGTGAAGAGGAGCAGGAGTCGCAAATATCCAAGAATTCCGAGAGGGTTCTGGGGCAGGAACCTCATCGACAAGTGAAAAACCAGAGCAAATTGAAACATCTGATGCTTGCGACGTAGTCCATGTGTTGCATTTTGGGACTCGCTCAGGCCAACATAGACATTACTCCATTCAACCATTCTACAGGCATACATTTTGAATCAATAGGCAGACTCGAGGTGGTAACCATGAAATGGTAACTAATAATATATTATAATATGAGTAATTACTGGGAGGAAATTGAAGCATTCAAGACCGCGCAAAGTCAACTGAAGAAGCATGCATAGACGTGGTTGAAATAAACTTCGAATTAATTCTTCAACAAATTCAATGGCAGTTCAACAATTTGGAGGCAGATAATGAATTATTATTAGCGAGCAACAAGGAAGTGCGAGGATCAAAACGAGGTTTAGGCGACACAATAGGCGTTCTGTTAGGCGACATGTTTGGGATTCTTACAGAACGTGATGCAAGAGAATATGAAAATAAATTTGAAGCCTTAAACAATGATCAGCAACAATTACAAGCACAATAATAGACAACGCAGTGGAAGCATAACTCAATTCTTACCATGAAATCATTAAACAAACTGATAAATGATCATGGAACGCTGAAGGCTGAACTAGAACAATTGAACGAGTCCTTCAAGCACAGAATTGAAAAATTTGGAGGACACGCAACTAGCCTTACTTGACGTAATCCATAATGCACACAAAAACATTTTGCACCCTTCATTACTCTCCCCGGCTCAATTGGATCAAGAGCTCGAAATTATTAAAAGACATATACCATCAACGATCACCATACCTGGGCATGGCATTCCCGATTTTCTTCACGTATAGTGCATGAAGATACCCAGTAGAGTAACTCCAAGAAACATTATAGTAGAACTCACCATTCCATTATCATTTACGCGAGAGTACACATTGTTAGCCGTTTTTCCAGTACCTAATATCGAACACAAGAATTCGCGGTCTTGCATCAACACCAAGGCAGAATATTTAGCAATAGATGCGCATAAAGCAATAGAGACCAAGTAGAAAATTGTCAATCATTTCAAGGAAGAAGATTTTTGTGTCAAATATCGCCAATATATAACATCATGAGCAGCCATCGGAACCGTAAATACATGAAATCACTGGATAAAACTTAATGCCAACAATCAGTGAGTATAAGCCATTCACAATGAAACAATAGTCGATGTAATATGCGGTCATGAAAGCAAATCGTATAACCTTCAAGGATCAGGCATAGTAAGAATCAAAGCTGGTTGTGTGCTACGGGATGCAAATTTTTATATTGTTGCAATCGGATCCTATTCTAACCATTTGGAAAAGGCATTCAATAGATCGGTTAATACGTTAGCTGAATCTATTCACTTAAAGAAGTTCATCACGAGGATTAAAGATAGCCTAGTCTGACATAATCATCCACAGTACGTAACGCTTCAAGATACCGACAAATTGGAACCAGAGATAAGGATGCACGAAAATATGAAGATCCAACTACACGAGGGGAAGCATGTCATTTCTGGGATCCTTTTAGTCTTAGGTGTCATTTGGGGCATCAAATGTATAAGGCAAAGACGAGCAAATCCTTGCCACCACCTTCGCAACTTCAACGTGCAGAAGACTAATGATCCCAAGTAGGCGGCCCGGAATATGTCGAGTTCAACATCAACAGGGCATCGATCTGCACAAATATTATAATTGTAATCTAGTATGTACGCATGCAAGCTTACTCATCAAATTATGATACAAATTGGCTAGTGACATATAAATTCAATAATACAACATTTTTGCACTAAAATACATTTTAATTAAAAGCACTTACTTTGTGTATATAAAGAACTAAATTCTCAATAATAAACCAGAACAAAATTATATACCAACAAATTAGTTTTGTTCTCATTTTCACATTTATTTAGAAATAGTGGTCAAGCCCCCACCCGTGGTAAGCGCACTATTCTCTAAATAAACATCCACAGTACTTAAAACATCCGTTGAACTGAATGTGGACTCATCGGATGAGCTCGAACTGCTGCTGCTAGAATACATATTCCCAGCAATGCACTGCAAATATACGTTCATCTGTATAAATGTGTACATAAGATATTAACAAACAAATGACCTGAATTGTTCTCGTTTCTTCTGTTAACTTATTATTTTTAAGATAAATTATTATTAATTAAGAAACTCTTTTATGAAAAAATGAAATGTCACTTTTGTTAACACAAGTAAAAAATTACAAGATGACTACATTTAGAACACAAAAAATTTATTATGAGACATCTGTTAACAAACACTGTAACTACAACATGGAATTAGAATTTCAATTCATTGGGATTGGTTATATGGCATCGTTGTTGTAAATTGGCAAATGAAATAAGAATTCGGTATACAACACGAAACATCAAAATTGTTGATATTTTTTGCAATAAAAGTAGTCAATTGACCTGAAGTTCAGCTCGTATTCTTAAGATCTTGAATAGTTTGTGTTTGATTGCTGTATACACTTTACTTTTCAAAAATCCATCATCATCGATCAGCCAACTATTTCAAGATTTGTATGAGGTGTGGCTCGTCTTGTTAAAACTAAATCATCTGAATCAATTTCATCTAATTTGTCCAAAAAACTAGTTAACATGCCACAATAGCACTCACTATTCACTGTTACTGCATCTTCACGTTCATTTTCGAAAAACCTGGAACTGATCCAGTTTTTTTAAAATGTTCAACAATTTTGCGGATTCCAGGCGAATTCGTCCTTGTCGACTAAGATCATCATGTAATTTACGACATGTTTTTGGCAAAGAGGCCAAAATGGCATAGTTTTGATTTTTAATTTGTGAACAAATTTTCGGGTTGCCACCGCACAATAATTATTTTTTGTTTTCAGCTTAGAAAAAAAATCAACAGATGGAATACCCTTTACATAAAAATATACACAACCGCTGAGAAAGCTTATAGCGAGGATATCTGATGTTATAGACTGCATTACCTCTAATTGTTACAGCAAGCCCGTGCTGGCCAAACATCCATTAAAGGAAAAATTAAAGTTTTTTTTCAAAATTGGACTGCAAACAGACATGTTTTTCGTATTATAAGATATCATCAACTTTCTAATCGTTAAATCATTGTTGAATCGTCTTAATTGAATTTAAATAAAACCACCAAAGAATTGAGCCATTGTAACAAAATAAAATAATGTCGACACATGAAATGCTTTTAACGTTAATTATCTATCGTCGGTATACATAATATAACATAAGCTCTTCTTCTTTTATTCATCGATATTTTTACAAAAAACTTTCATAATGGTTTAGTACCCTAAAATGCTAAAACATAAAAAATTTATATAAATGTTATCTCATGTATGCGGCAACAGAAATCTATAACCGTGTGTATATTAACAAAAACATGAGGAGTAATCAACTTTATTGAAGCAAGCACACAATGTAGTAATCAACCATATCCACAGCACAATGAAAAAAACTGAATCACTGCACAAAATCATCGTTCCAGCGCTTAAACAAAAGGCAACATATTTCTATAGCATGTATGGGAAATTCATAGAAGTCAACATTGATGAGCGCATATTTCATGTTCGTTGAGCGCATAAAAGGTTTTTTTTTTTTGTTATAATTGTACAATAAAATATGATGTTTTTGGGTATCATCTAACAATCCGGGATGTGCAAATTATTTTCACAATAGAAAAATCATTTCCGAAATTCATAATCCGAAAGCTTCACAAGTTTCGATTTTTTACAATATCACAATGTAAAATAATATATTGAACATAAAAGGTTGTGCCCAACATCACATACAAATTTATAAGCTGTCAAATAACTTTACCACTGGTGACTTAATTTTATAGGCTGACCTTTGTCATGCTCTTATACTGTACAAATTAATAATCAGAAATAAATTAAAAATTAGTCCAAGTTGTTTAATTTATTGAGGGCACAACATTTCAGGATGGCATTTCCAGCCAAAAACTCACATGCTGCCGCAAACAATGAGATGAAAATCACAGTCTTCCTTACATTTTGATGTAAAATTATTCATGTACACAATAATATAAGAAAACTGTCCCCGATGGTTGCCGTACTACAAAACCAGATGCTAAAAAATCGTTCGAGGCGTGATTTCATAATAAAAGCAACATGACAAAAAAACATTATAATTTTCTAGTCACAATACATAAGAAATTCTAATTAATATTTTAGTTCCTTCACAGAAATAAATTCACCCTGAGGCGAAAGTTCTTCTTCTTAGAGCTTTCATTTATTTTGTATTTCCCTTTTTACATTTTCTCAGCAATAATACGACATAAACTATGTATTATACAGTTTACGTATGTAACGTCGTCTATCGAAGCAAAATAAGATTTTTTTTTTTAGAAATACCGGGAATTCTTCTGAAACGTCGTTATATAATATTATTGAATCAACTACCGTCGTATTTATGAATTTGCATAATTATGTTGTCCTGATGGTTTTCAATTTACCTATGTGCTTTGCGTAGGTAAATTTGCATAATTATCGTATTAAACATATTAAAATGGTTTTTGAACGGCAGATCAAAATTATTTATTTTGAAATTTAATTTACATGGGGAAAGCATAATTTCGCGGTATTATTAATTTACATAAAATACTTTACATTTGTGTTATTAAAAAACTGATTATTAATTTTTAACTATTGCCAAAGGCAACTAAGTGTGAAATTCTTGAAACTATGATTTTTTATCTCAAGCCTTAACCTATGTTAATATGTAGCGGCTTTAAGATCATTTACACTTACTTTCAACACTATGCGCCGTTGGTACTTGGCGAAACACATTAACACTTAATAAACACATTAAAACACTTGTAGTGTTAATTATTTCGTTTGTACACCATTAGTTCGAGTGACATCATTTTTTTAAAAACTGTTTTAAATACAATATTAAAGTGATTTTGGTTCATGAAATTTTATTAAACTCGACTAAGTTTTAATCGATTAAGATGAGATTAAGTATGGTAATGGGATTCTAAAATTAATTTTGAAAGAAGTTCTGGAATATGAGCACCGAGGACGGAACTCGGCCATTTCTTGACCGATTATGATGGGATTTGGTATATTGGATGGAAATGCGATTCTAAAATGACTTTTAGAAGAAGCTCTGGAATATGGCCACCTGGGACGAAACTTGGTCATTTTTTAACCAACTATAATAGGATTGAGTATGTTAGAGGTAAATGGGATTATAAATTGAGTTTTGAAAGAAGTTCTGGAATATGGTTATTAAACATATTAATATTTACAATTTGATTATGCGACAAGAATTTATTTTATTCTAATATTATATCTATTCAACAAAGCACTATTTTTAATTAAACTCAGACAAACTAAACATGCACACCTCGAAGACGCATTTGCACCATATTTTATTTACACTTTGTGACGACAAAAAGGAGACGAAACATCATTATTTCTATCATGTTTACTAACTAACATTCTACAATAGTTTATATAAAACAGTGCGGTGTGTGGGAAAAGTCGTGTGCATATGTTGCAACTAGTGAATTTACGTTTGCTTGGCATGTACTTTTAAATAATTATTTCCGAGTTCTGTTAAAAGTTCCTGGCCATATTCCTGAACTCTTTCCAAAACTCATTTTAGAATCCCATTTCCATCCAACATACCAAATCCCATCATAATCGGTTAAGAAATGACGGAGTTCCGTGCCAGGTGGCCATATTCCAGAACTTCTTACAAAATTCATTTTAGAATCGCATTTCCATCCAACATACTTAATCCCATTATAATCGGTTAAGACATGGCCAGTTTAATAGAATTTCATGAACCAAAGTCGTGAACAAAAATCAGGTAATTCGCAATTAGTAAATAACGTTTAACTCAAAATCTCTGGCTAAAACGTTTGCCAGACGACTTACGAGCGATAACGGCGCGGGACATAAAAAATGACATCGAGGAAATGCTACCGGTCGCCGACAATATATGGATTTACGCTCAATCCAGAGCACCAAAACCAATTGCTGCTGACAACAGTTAGCCGATCAACAGCGAACACTGGCCAATATTAGCATTGGGGCACGTAGAAGATCGCCAAGCAATAGTCAGAATTTAAATTACCGACACAGATCAAGAGGCTGAAGTATATGTGATGTCCGTAAACAAGTTTCCACGACATGCTAAAGACACCGTTTGCATTCTTACCGCAGCAAACGGATCCCCAATTTCCACTTACGGCATAAAACTTTTGAAGGTTAATCTCGGTCTCAGGCGTTCGTGCACACATCCCTTCATCGGCGCGGCAGTAGACAGGCCTATAATATGTGCTAACTTTCTGTCCAAATATGGTCTCGCAGTCGATTTGAAGAACCAAAGACTCTCTGATTCATTTACTACTCTCAATGCGAACGCAATCATCGCCCAAGTTGATACGCCATCTCCAAAACATTTCAGCGTCGACAACGATTACAGCGCTCTTTTGAAGAAATACCCCTCGCTCAGTGAGGCTCCGAATTACAATTTCCCAGTGAAGCATAACGTAGTCCACTATGTTATCAAGCAAGCTAGGTTACCTTGTGATAACCCGAGACAACTCGACACAACGAAACTAAAAGGTGCAAAAACTAAGTTTCAGTTTATGACAGATATCGGAATTTGCCGCCACTCATTTTCCGCCACTATTTTCTCGAAAATAGATTTGGTTAGGACACATCATCAACTTCCCATGGCTCTCGTATTCACAAAACAGCGATAAGTACTCCTTTTGGGCTTTTTGAGTTCACCTGATTGCCACACAGCCTTCATAACTCAGCCCAGACATTCCAGTGATTCCTTGGCGAAGTGTTAAAAGGGCCGGACTTCGTATACTCTTATATCGACGATATCCTCGTTGCGAGCCGCACCGAAATGGAACATATAGTACATCTCGAGTCAATATTTAAACGTCTCTCCGCATATGGAATTAATATCAAAGCATGAAAATGTATTTTCGGCGTGAAGTCACTCGACTTCTTGAGCCAAAAAAATTCGAAAGTTGGCATCCTCCCGACGAAAGACAGAGTTGATGTCATTTCAAATTTTCCAGAGCTAACATCAATCCGCCAAAGACAGCACTTCATCGGTATGGTGAACTATTACCACCGCTTTATACCACGGTTAGATGAACTGTTATCACCTATTAAAGAAAGGCAAAAACAAAAGGAACTTATCTTGGCTCGACGATACCGTTGAGCTACGTGCAGTTCAACACAATTACCGACGCTTCCAATGTAGCAGTTGGAGCGGTCTTTCAACAAGGCAATAAAGGATGTTGACAACTATTAGCGTTCTTTTAAAAAAACCCTCTCCTGCGGAAATTAAATACTCTACTTTCGATAGAAAACTTCTTGCAATGTATCTAGCAATCAAACACTTTCGCCATTTCGTCGAACGCCGAAATTTCTCTATATTTACCGACCATAAAGCATTTGCAACAGCTAGTCAAAGTCAGAATATAGTCCCCGGCAATTACGCATCTCGATTACATTGCCCAGTTTAATATCGACATTCATCACATCAAAGGTAAACACAATGTGGTGAGCGCATGTTTGTCTCGTTCTGTTGAAACACTTCTCACAGAACTCAGCGTCTTTTCCTTCGACACGAAGGAATTCCTAGTACAGCAACAACGCGATGACGAATTGCAGAAATTGATTTCAGCTTCAACACGCAACCCGAAATCAAGCGTAAATCTGCAACGGGTCGACTTACCAGACAAGCAGCAAGGTAAAAATGGACCCATCGTTCCCCCAACATGCGACGGACAATCTTCGATAGTCTACATGGCTTATCACATCCCGGCATCCGTGCTACGCGAAAACTGATAGTTTCAAAATAATTCTGGCCAAGAATGAATACTGATACAAGCAATTGGGCTAAGCCTTGTACCCCATGCCAAAAGTCCAAAGTTCACCGCCACACAAAATCAGAGCTTGATAAATTCGAGCTACCAAGTGACAGGTTCGAGTACCTGGTTGGCCCACTGCCCCAATCGAATGGCTATCATTATATTTTAACGATATTCGACCGATTTACCCGTTGACCACAAGCTTATCCAATCCGAGAAATGACCGTAAAAACCGTAAGAAAGATTCTACAATGAGTATATCTGTAAATATGATGTCCCACTCTTCATCACGATAGACCAAGGACCACAATTCGAATCAACATTGTTCACCGAGCTCATGAAGCTCCTAGGTTCCCATCGTATTCGGACAACTGCATACAACCCGAACGCGAATGGTCTTGTCGAACGGTGGTTCCACAAGCAACAATAAAATCCGCGTTAACAGCTCGGTGTAACACATCCCATTGGAGTTCAAACACCATCTGGAAACCAGCGGTCCTTTGTGACTCGAAAATTGCGCAAATTCTCTGTTGTGGATGTAGAAGGATAATTAACAACAATTTGAATCGACAGGTTTAAATCAGCACACGGAATTCTTGTGGAATACGAAAAACGAAATGTTCGAAAAACGGTTACAATTAATTTAAAACAATACGATTTTCGATCCAGGAGGGGAGTGATGTAGCGACTCAAAAATCCTTTTCACTTCGTGGCACTCCTCGTACCAAAAATATTTATACACCACGCCGCTTAATTACGATATCCCGAATCTCGATATTTATCCATTATCAATAAATATCGAGAAGTCGAGCAATTACACGAGAAAAAGAAATGAGAAACGAAAAAATTCAGTCGGGTTTTAGGAGTTAAAACAGACACAGTCTCATAATAAATAGTGAAAATGCCGCGAACAATCGTCCACCATTAAAGTTGTGAACTAATATTAATAAATAATGATAACTAAGATAAATAAATAAATAATAAATATAGCGAGTGTTATTAAAATAATTAATAAACCCGGTAACACCACTATAAATACTTAATATCAGTGGGCATTATTATTTAGTAGTTTATTAACGTTAGGGTGTGATTCCAGTTTCAGCTGGTACTTTAGACTGCATGATTTTATTGTCTCTTTAACAGTTTTGATTCCTAGGTCTCTATGGATGTTGCTGTTTCGAATATTCCATGGGGCATGGCAATACAAAAAATGTAACAACGTGCCTCGGACCCCCTCCCCCTCTATTTTCCATTTGTGGGGAAGTAACCACATCTCATAATGGTGTTAAAAATAGATATTATATATTTTAGGCATCTGGCGCTTTCTTAGGATTTATACTGTTTCCATTTAAATTCTACTGGATTTGGGTTCGATTCGTCCCTCGTAAACTGTGGTAGTACGCAGTCATTATTGTGTTCGTTTGAGGTGAACACTTTTTGTAGATGGTTAGAGAAAGCAATAGCCTTTTCTAAGTCACTTCTGGCCCAGTGACCATTTGGTTTCCTTATCGGTGGGTTCGATAGCTCTGACCTTTTTAAATTTCTTGTTGCATTCCACAGTGAGTAATCTGTTTTTTCTGTTGCTGTGTAATTCTGTATTCTTATATTTTGTTCTTGCCGTATTGCGTCTCTCGGAGCTTTAATAGTTCTATGTAATTTCCATTTATGCAGAGGAGATTGGTGAAGCTGCCATAGCCGCCGAATTGCCCGCTTCTCTGTCAATAACTTTTGAATGTTACTTGAAAGCTTATTATTTTTTTCTGAATTTTTGTTCTCCGAAGTAGCTTTTTTGCTACCATTTCCATTATTTGTCTTGAGTTTTCTATCGAGGAGTCAATGTCTTTTGGTGTGGGAACTGGGACATCAAGATGACAATACATCTACTATGTTCATATAGAGAACCCATTTCGTTAGTTTGTTTGTTAAATGTTGGGGTGGTTCTGCTTTTAATGCTTGCGTACTTTGTCTTACTATTAGTGGTGAGTGATCTGATGATAAATCATAAAAGTCATCGACTTGAACATTAGTGCATGCTACTCCTCGTATTACACAGAAATTTATTAAACAAGGATTTTTTTTTCTATCTGTGGTGCAGTTGTGGGATGTCCAGATGATAAATAGTTTAAGTTTTTCTCGTATATGGCTTCGTAGAGTTACTTGCCCTTGGGTGACGTCAACCTTGAACCCCGCTAGAAATTTGATTCCCAACTGATTAAAGTAATCGATTAATTGTTGTTTACCGAAACAGTACTCGATACGTTACATGATCTTCCTGCTGAGTTGTATATTGAAAACGTATCATACCATGTGTTTACTATGAGCAGGATCAGGAGTATCTAAAAAGTAAAATAATATGCTCAAAAAGCAAACTGTGCAAGCATATCGGTTAAATGTAAAAATTAGGTTCGCTCGATCTACCCAGTCTAAATAAGAAAATATCCAAATACGGAACTCTATTCATCCAAAATAAGTAAGTTTTAATCACTTTTATACGAGTATTACCCACATATACAAAAATATTTGCGGTCATGACTAAATGCAACACGCGCACTTTGGTGGCGACATAAATCGAAAATAATATTATTGACAAAACCGAATCGTGTGACATATAAATCAAAATCGAAAGTTAAACGGCATGCGAGTGGAGGGCGCATGCGATATTATTGCCACTAAATATTTAATCAACCAAATGTTTAATTAGATTTAGTATTTTTGTGGTATGATATCGTTTTACTTATCAAAAAATAATTTCAATCAACTGAATATTTTAATTAAAATTATATTTTACCTCAGGTAATTTAGTGACACACGAGTACAAGTTATATTGGAAAAAGTTATGACTGGATAAACATAAATTTGTGTATTTTTCGTATGGCACGATAACATTACACCGCATTTATTGCATTTTTTTTTTTTTGATAAACAAACCAACCGTATACAATTGCGGTGATTACCATGTTCATGCACAAATTAATTTTTAATTTCGTGGAGTTCTGTCAACATGGAGGATATATGCATCAAACAAAATAAAACATGTATAATTACACAAATTAGTGTGGTATAAGGCTGTAGTGCAGGAAAGGGGATACACGACCCGATTTTTATGTCGGATCGGCTGCTAGAGACAATTAGTGGCTCCTCGGGGCGACCGCCACTAACTACCCCATAAAAATTTTAAGCGAAATGCTTCTTTAGGAGTTGTTTTTATTTTTATTTTTATTCTTTGCAATCTTTTCTGGGGCCGAAGCACTCCCAACTCTTTCGCAGTTCGCTTATTTGCGTCCTGACCTTACGCAATTGTCTGCCAAATCGAGGACGTACGGATATAGGTCCGATTTTGTTACCATCTGCGCATTGCATAGCTCCATGCCAGCCTATACTGGCATGGAAGATGGGTCGGCCCATGAGTTTTGCACTTCCACAGAGGGTCATAGTTGTGTTCCATTTCATCCCAGATCGTAATATGCTGATGAAAATTTCCTTTTGCATCCTGCCCCTAACGCCCCTATCCAAACGCCAAAGCTTTAACCTTCTTTAGGAGTTTGCGTTGGACTAAAAATGTGATTCGTGAATAACAACAAAAGCCTCGAATAAATTTGAAATTTCAAGAACGACCCCGAGCACGAACTAAGGATTGAGCCGCTCTGTCAATTGGGGGATGTGGGATTATTTGAAGAACCGCACAAACGTAAACAGATGCAATATAATTTTCCTCTGTGCATGAGTATATCAGCTTCCATAGAAGCTTTTTCGTTTGTGGAAATATTTTGAAAATCATTTACGAGAATAATGGAGAGGTGTAATTGTTGTGGCCAACACCCAACTTTCTTTTACGACAATGGTACATATATCAGAGTTGGGCGAGGTAGATTACGCAATGTGATCTACGCAGTTGTCGATACGTAATCTATCATGTAGATTACATAACGATTTTTTGCGTCCCTGCTGTCGACAATGTAGACAACGACGACGACCTAGAAAATTATATTAGAAACTAATTTTTTCCTTATTTTACGTAAACAACAGTCGTCTTATTTTCCTAGGGGCCATCTAAGTTTGAATTTGAATTTTAAATCACATCAATTATTTGTTAGTTTATGTACCGACTCATACGCTGATCTAAACTAACCCTCATTTGGTATAAAAGAACGCGATTTTACGACAGTTGGAGATTTGTTAACCTAGACAACATGCTCGTCGTGCTCAGTTGGTGTGATAAACACACTTAAAATTTCACCACAAATAAAAACTAACCACAGCCTTGGGCAGCGATGAAAATTAATTCATATACTTTCTTCCTGATCTACAAGCCCGATTTAGTCTAGCATCCATTTCCGGTATTCAATTCGTTCTCATCCTTACTGTACTTGGTTCAGATTTAATTAGCTAACTATATTTAAGGAAGAATTACATCAGCTGCACCATTTTTATTTAATTTATGTTATGCAAGAAATATTTATCATTTCAGTGAACAAAACATTTATAGTTCAATTCACATTTATTTTAGTTTGGCCAAACGACAGTAGATGTCAGCAAAATATATATGGTTAGAATTTGTTTAGCTTTTTTGTAGAGATGACACTGTGAATTCTTAACTATAGTTTTCAAACGAACATTTACTTTTATGTTCAGTGGCTGTGTTTAAAAAAAAATTGTGTTCAGCCGATTTTTTTTGTCTTTAAATTAAGATTTATAAATCACCAAATCATTTGTAGTTTTAAATTAATAAGTTTTAACAAATTTTGCAATTTATGATTGAATATCAAACATATTTTGATTCATGAATATTAAAGACATCTTTGAATGGGTAGTATGAACTAATCACCAATTTAGTTAGTCAGAAATTTAAAAAAAGACGTCTTGCACACAGCTTTAGAAATTCTAATACTTTGTGTCTTATACCAATTTTTTCGACTAAATTACCAGTTATCAATAGATGGCGTTGAACCGAAATTTTAATATACTTCTATGATTTAATTTAAGCTTTATCGATTTTCTAAGTATGTATTTATTATAGATGGTGGATAATTAACAATTTAGTACGCAATTTAGGGCTACAAACTAACGGCACTTTAGTTTAGTCAATAATTTAAACTGGGTTTAACTTAACTTTCCGACTAATAAAATATTGGTTAGCTTATACTAGTCATTCAGAGATGGCGCAAAATAGACCGTGACTCGAATTTAATTAAAATTTGCTAACTAAATTAAGGTTTATCAATTTCGACAATATTTTTAATCGGCTATTGAAAATCTAAAGTAAATTCGCAATTTAGATATCAATATCATGAATATTTTGGAAGTGTCTGTTATAAAATAACCTTCAATTTAGTTAGTTTGCAATTTAGACAAAACAATCGACCTAAGGCACACAGTATAGACGAAAAAACTGCCTGAGGCACGCAATAAAAATACTGGTGGAATTACAAGGGTTGACAACGTTATCTACGAGTAGTTTACATTGTCTACCTTATCGACGAGTTGTCTACTTAATGACGTCAAAATAAGTAGATGACGTTCAAACGCCCATCTCTGCGGAATATACACCACATTTAGTTTCTAAATTTTGTAAAAATTAAACCTACCGCATTTGTGATAAAAATTGTTTTGTATAATCAAAAATAAGATCCATCCTTGTTAAAAATGTAATCTTCATTGCAGAAAAACGAAAAAGCTCCTACGGAAGCTACCACTTCTGAACAGATGTCCACCACATTTCGCATTGATCTCGCAAGTTTTAGAATAAGCTTTGGTATCAAGTTCAATCCACTTAAATGATATACTTTTCGAAATATTTACAAAAAATTAAAAGTTAGTGTTGAACCTGTCTGGTGGAAAATCGAAAAAGCTTCTATAAAAACTGTCATTTCCGGTGAACCAATTTTGGCCAAAATTTACTGGGATCTCCCAATTTGTGGAAAAAACGTAGGTATGAAATTTCATCCCGATCATTTATTCCACCTGGGCTGTCAAAAATTGTCATTTCCGCTAAAATTTTGGAAACCTGATCAAATTTTGTTTAAAATCTTTAAGTTCAAAATTGGTTTTATAAAGCGGTGTCAACTATTCGACGTTTGGTGGCCAAATTCGAATCAACCGATTCGATAAATAATCAGCCAATGTCAATATGCCGCCAAAATGCAAGGTCTGTGGCAAATATCGCTAATGATTTGCTTGCGAAAAGTTGCATGACAACGACGAGCGCTACAGATCGATGAAAAGCAACTTTTTTGTGGTCTAAACTCGATTATATGAATATCGGCGATATGCGTTTTCAACAAGATGACGCTACATGCCACACAAAATCGTGCGATTTAACGCCGTTTAGCTTCTTCCTTTGGGGCTATCTTAAATCGCCTTAAAGTCAACATAATGAAAGCAATCCAGCAAATTCAGCCAGATTTATGCGACGAAGTCATCGAAAATGCATCCTCCAAAACACGCGCCACCAAGCAAAGCTGCGGCGTATATTTGAACCATGTGATTAACCACACTTAATCCCATAAAATATTAGACAAATATATAGAAAATGAGTGGATACCTATCTACAAAGCCATCCAACTACTGGCCTGTGTTTACATTCATTTTTTGTTAATGATCTAACTTTAATGTCGACGACTTCTGTCTTACTATTGTTGAAAATTGAGCACTTTAAAACAGAAGAGAAAAGTAAAATCCACTTCTGAAGCAAATTACAATGAAAATGACGATACCCCTACTTCGATCGATTAAGCGAGGCTGATAACGGTCGACATAGATAATGGCTCAGTAGTAAAGATGGCTTTGATATCTCACACACAACTTGTTTCGGAACTTCTATTGGAAATTTTTCAAATTCAGCTACTGCCCGGTTTCTCAGAGGAAAAATTAGAAATATTTCGCTCAGGGGAAATATCATGAAAACTGCGGTAACGGTAGCATCATGAGCAACAATTGGCCAACCTTCATCGTGGACTAAAAATGATTAATTTGACGAAAATTGGTTGAAAGTAATTCGAGAAAAGATTGCTAGCAAAATTTGTCCCAAAATACAATCCGTAACGACTACATGACCATGAGGAAATTCTGCACTCGGGTCTGTACACGGAAAAAACGAGAGATATCGCAACATAATGAGATATCGCAACATAAGAGCTACATATCACATTAGTACTATTCGAAAAGAATCTGGAGAGTTTGCAATGAACACCAACAACTTCCATCAGGATCCAAGTGTGGATAAATTATTTGTAAAATTACCTCCATTATTTGTAAAATTACTGAAATGACTACACCACCTGCATCATCGTAAGATCAAATACGTAACGTGATGTTAAAAATTAAAAGCAACAAAACAATATATAGCAACTTTAAACAATATAAATCAAGTGATGACTGTAATCAAGCCGGAATTTATTTTGAAATCTACAAAGCGATCATTAAGCCGAGATAAACGAATTTGTAAGGTGGAAGGCTAAAGTACGAAACAGAATAAGTGCGATAACGACGAGCGTCGACGAATCAATTAAAAATATCGCCGCGATATCGCTGTAGCTGACAGAATAAGGGCGTCAGCGTATCGTAATTTTGAAAAAATTTCAAAATTATAAAAATTGATTATCTTTTATGTATTCGGCACATGACATTGAGGCGTTACCAACTTAAATATATAAAAAAAACAGACTCTAAATTTATTTCAACGAACAAATCGTCGTCGCCAGCGTCAATGGTTGTGTTTGTATTGCACGTTTTCGTTGTTTTGTAATATGAAAAGCGATTTTGCTCGCCGCTGAAGTCTACGAAATTAAGAGGGCGTAAGAGAAATCAAAGGAACCCAACTCATGAATACCGAAGGAAACTTTTTAACGAAAAGAGTGCCACGCAAATTGATGAAAAGTGTAGCTACACAAATTAAGAAAAAGTGTAGCAATGAAAAGTGTAAATAGCAAACCTTTACTAAAACGATAATTAAAAATTTAGAATTAGATAGAGATATTAGCACCACATTTTATCACAACAATTCCATTGTAAAAATGACGAATTGAGGGCAAATTGAACAGAAAACAAATTAAATTAAAAAGATTTTGGATGACTCTACACAAGTGTGGACATGTGTCTTCTAATAGTGGCTACTATAACTATCACCAAATGCGTACCAAAAATATTTTAATTTTAATGTGGTTAACTGTTCTGTATAGCTAACTCCTTCCACTATTAATCGATACATGCTTACATTTGGAAACATCTCTCAGATTCCTGGAATCGGAAATCTTTATAAAGTTTCACAACTTAATACTTACAGTAGTTATAGTATGTGGATGCCCCAAATTGCTTATTTTATTGTGGTTAGTTGTTTTGATCAGGTCGTCCACTATTAAGCGATATATGTCCCACACTTGCGGTAACTTCTCTGAAATTCCTTGAACCCACCATAGTGTAGCAATTATTTTGAAGAATATTTCAATTTTTATAAAATTGTACATCCTAGAACTTTGTGGAGCCACCACAACACTATTTATTTCAATTTGGTTAACCGCTTTGAACAGCTCAAGACATCCAGTATTATATGGCATATGCCCACACTTGGTAACATCTTTAAGATTCTTTTAATCAACCATAGTGTCGCATATTATATTATTTCATTTTAAAGAATTCATTTTTTAATAACCCCAATCTTTAGACTAGAATTATTATGATAAAATTTGATCCCAATATCTGCATCAAATATACATTTTCGTTGATTATTTTAGTAAAGATTTGCTATTTACACTTTTTGTGTAGCTACACTTATCGTTAATTTGTGTAGCTACACTTTCATTAATTTGTGTAGCTACACTTTTCGTTAAAAAGTTTCCTCCGATGTTATGTACCTGTAATTAGATCCTAGTTAGTGCTGTAATACTGCTACGTTTGGAGCGAGGAGTCTTTGTCATACACAGAACTTTTTAGAAGATCGCTTTGATGAGATCCTATAAACCATGACCCAAAGTAGCCAATGTAGGATAGTAATACCAAGACTCTTTGGTTTTAGCAAAAACAGTTCCGTGACACTTATAGCAGTCCGACCAATTATGTTAAAGAAGTTAAGTGTGTGAAGTTATCCCAATATTTCATCCCACAAAAATACAAAATGTTCATCATATCCCATCACAGGATTTTTAAATTCATCCCAGAAAATTTTGAAATTATACAAACTAAGATAAAACTTAATCTAAAGTGTTTATTCTTGAAATATCTGTGATAAAATGATAAGAGGTAGAGGTTGGCGCAGTAGATCCACTCAGTTTTTGTAAGAATTATTGATTTTAATTAATGGTTCCCGGGAACCACGAGTATTGTGACCGATCTCTTCTGATTTCAACACGGTATTATGTCCGCTATCCAAAATAAAATTCACATGTCGACCCGTATGTTGAGATTGGCGCTAACACATCCTGGGAGATTTAAACGAATGAATCCCTGGAACCTAAAGTGTCGTAACCGATCTCATTTGATATCGATTGGATATGATGGGTACTATCTCCAAAATAAAATTAGAAGACCATCTGTATGTTAGGATTGGCGCCGAATCATTTTTAAGACCAAAATTCGGATTTAAAATAATGGTTCCCAGGAACCTGAAATGTCGTCACTGATATCAACCGTATGTTGAGATTGGCACAATAGGCCCATATATGAATGGCCCATTCAGTTTATGTGTGAATTATTGATTTAAATTAATGGCTGACTACGACACTTTAGGTTCCAGAAAATCATTCGTTTAAATCTAAAATGTATATTTTATTTAAAATGGGCCATCCCAGGATGCTTTAACACCAATCCCAACATACGGGTCATCATGTGCGTTTCATTTTGGATAGCAGACATGATGCCATGTTGAAATCAGGTGAGATTGGTCACGAAACTCGTGGTTCCCGGGAACCATTAATTTAAATCAATAATTCATACATAAACTGAATGGGCCTATTGCTCCAATCTCAACATACAGTTGGTCTTGTATAGACATCAGAAGAGATCGGTCACGACATTCTTTGTTCCTCAACATAAGGCTTGTCTTCTTATCATTTTATCATAGATATTTAAAGAATAAACACTTTAGATTAAGTTTTATTTTGGTTTGTGTAATTTCAAAATTTTCTGGGACGAATTTAAAAATCCTGGGATCCTCGACAATATTCCAAATATTGTCCTAAAACCCTGGAGAATTCCTTGTTCAGTTTAACTCTTGCTTTAATGAAGGAATATATCCTATATGATGAAATAGGTAAATTTGGTAAGGTGGCAGATGGAAGGCAGGTAGCCAGAAATAGTGCGTCATTGTTACTCTGAAAATCAAGAATAAAAAGTCAGAAAACGTTTCCAATTCTCTCATGAAATATTAAATTCGGGTGCTATAGTAAATGATGTTGTTTCACGTTGTTAGTGAGCAAAATCGCCGGAGATTGATGACAAGTGTGATCACGATCATTTTATGTAATGTGTAACGAAATTTCCTCAAACTCCGTTGCTAATCTATCCCAATAAATAGATAAGTTCCTTACAGAAGTAAACGTCATGTCTATTTCCCACATTTATTTTTGTGTTGTACAGATTAAGTTTCAATTATTTAATTCATGTTAGAATTATTAATAGTAACCTATCATCTTCATTAATGATATGAGAATGGCTGCGGCTATGCTTTAAATGCATGCCTGGCCTCATACAGTGGTGGCTCATACGCATACTGGGGAGAATCTAAAACTTTTAAATTGCGATGCTGGAACTTCGAATTATTGGTTCATATGTGGCATGTCCCAACCCACACTCCGGCGGATAAACCAACATTCGTGGTAGCATTTGGAATTTAAAAATTAATTTTTGATTGTTATAAACCGGAGCACAACATCTGTTCCAATTTAAACAAATTATTTGTATGTAGGCATCATAGTTTCACATGGCATTTAAATGAGGGCGTTTAATGAGCCACTGTCTCAAATGCTGTCAATATGTTAAAACTTAATTTCGGTAGTTGCTAAATTCAACACCAAACCTTCCTCAAAACTTAATATCCCAATGGCATACAGTTTTTATACATGTATGCCAAACAATTTTGCAATTCTACACTGGCAAGGGTGAGTGATGCGATCCCTGAAGCAATGAGCATATCCCTTTCTTGCCAAGCGACGATCTTGGGTGGTATAATTCTCAGGCAAATTGACACATCATTCCGCATCCCAGCTGGAATTGTAAAATTGAATCCCTAATAATCCTCAGTTTGTGGATAGAATTTACCACATCTTAAGTCTGGTCGTTTTTTTAATTAGAGAAAAATGGGGTTTCTAATTTATAACTTTATATTTAAGAGGCGCGTATTTTCCACCTCTGTTTTTAAATTTTAAATTGTCATCCCTCGAGATGGGTTCGTCAGTCCGCTCGTTAAGGTTGCATCCAGGGTACGACTCAATTGGTTAGTCACACTTAGGTGTCTGCAAGTGGATGTGCATTGAATACAAGTTGCCCATAAATCAGTCGACTTAGTACCATAAAGTTATGGAATTTCGCAACAGCAACTGGCGTGTTGTTGTTCCTAGTTGAATGAACAATTTGGCCTGCCACTCACGCAGTCAGTACGTCGTCCAGGGGGATTTTGAATGATAATTGCGAGATACGAGGGCAAGAGGTTTGTCTCAATCAACTAGGTTAATTAATGAAATACCAAATGGCTTCACCAAGGAAATGTGTCTTACTTACGTTATAATCGTAGTTATGAATGTCATTGCTAAAACAGTTTCGTTCCCTTTTTCTTTATCCTTATTTGACCAAAGTAGTAGTGATGTTAGTTATTGTCAACTCAAAAAACCGTGGTTGTAGCTATTTTGAATCTTATTTTTTTAGTTGTCGTTTGAGAATTTTAGTTAGTTTAGGTATAAATTGAGTAAAGAAGAACTGCTTATCAAGTTTGAGGTGCGCGACCTGGCAGAAAGGCCAGCGAAAGGCTGAGGAAAGTGTCAAAGATCTCAGATCACGGCTAAGTACCTTAAAGCAAGAGAGAAGAATGAAATTGAAAAGCGTGAATATTAAGAAGGCTGGAGGCGTGAAGGCTGGTATTGCGAATAACGGCAATAGGTTAAGTACATTAGGGTTGGGGTATTAGAAAGTTAAGATTAGAGAGGCAGGAGGTCGGCCAAGTGGGGTTTGGGCAGCGCCATGCGTTGTAGATATTAGATAAGCCACAGAGAGACGGGACTAAATAAAATATGTCTTTACCGAATAGAGTCAGATAGAGGGAAAGTCAGTCTTACCCAGGACGACTGGAAATGGGTCCTATACTATCATCTCGAAAATTATTGGCACGAGTGGGAAAACATTCGTAGTGTGATGGACCGGTCTCATCAAATTTGTGCGAGGCGCAGAGGTTAAAGCGCCGAACATAACCGAACAATGTTGTTTCCCGACAAAGAGTAGCCATGCGACGCCCTGTTGCCACCACTACAAGTCATGATTGATAACATGCAGGACAGAATTGATTTGGATATTAATGAGTGAGACTTTTCTGGTACTGGACCAACGATCGGCACGGCAGTATGAGGCTGTGATTGGCGACCTACAGAGCGGACTGGTACATGTTAGCGATCTCACCAGACAACAGACACACATAGTGGATATGACCAAAATTTAGTGCGGAAGCAGCAAGAGAAGACAAACAGCCAATACCACCAGCTGCACGTTGAAATAAATTCATTGACTAGACATGGTGACAATTCGTGGATACAATGCTCCAAGTAACTACACAAATCACCATTTTCAAGTAAATGCAGGAGGCCATATTTGATGTAATGATTGAACAAATTAGAGTCCTGGTTGCTAAGGCATCTGCGTATTCCAAAGTACCGACAGCATTGGGTACAGTTCTTTAAAAATCTGAGAGTGACAGCCAGATTAACAACTAATTTTTGAACTCCGCAACTCCCAAAATATGTACGAAAATATAAGTATTGATTACGTACCCGACCATAGTTCGGAATTAAAACAGTAAATTAGTAGAAACACATTATAATTAAAAACTAATTTAATATTACAAACTATATTTGATATCCTTTACCCATTAGGTTACACTGCAAACTAATAATTATAACTCTACCATATGATTTCCTGTAAAATCACTAAAATTACACAGCACAACCCACACAACAAGTCATCATCCTCTAACTAACTATTTGGTGCAATTAACATGGCTAATTGATACCCATTGTTATTAGTCCTATTGATCTACACCGATGTGAATATATGAACATGTGTACAACGACATCGCATTCAGCACGCACACCGCACACGAACAAACACAATCAAAATCCATCAATCATTGAAACCTACCGTATCATATCACATAATCAATTATCGTGTTTTGTATATATTCAGACGACAGTCGGCATCCTTATAAGCATATGTAAGACAAGCATTACATAAATTATGCACGAACTAATTTAGAAATATGAGCGCCACAATCGCGAAATTCGAATGTACCTGATATTGAATCAATCAATTTTGTATACTCGTTCCATAAAAGGAATCAATAAAATATTTTTTAATTAGTAATTTATTCGACATAACCAATCCGAATAATAAAAAATTTGTATACGAGTATGTTATGTGGCACGGGGAGCACCATAAATTAATAAAAAAATAATTAAAATCAGCACTTACATTGTATGGAAATCATTTAGAGCTGTACCACAGTATTGAGTTTCTACTGTTGTTGTTGTATTCATTGTCACATTTGGTATTATTATTATTTTATATACAAATACTATACGTTGTTAATTCTTAATTAAATTAAAATTTTATTTTGTATGCCAAATAAAAAATTTTTTTCACAGACATCACAAAACTAGTAATCGAATAATAAATGCATCAATCATGATTAAAATAATTTAATTTTTTTCTCCACACAATTGTATTATTATGATTTCACTACAAACACAATTTAAACACACACACACACAAACACCCACAAAAACACACACAGATTTTAATGAAGAACACAATCCGCGCGCCGCGCGAACTTTTTAATTATAAGCAGCACGTACACTATAAAACGGTGTCGATTGATAAATGGCCGTAATTCTGTTGAAAATTTCGCGCGCTCTCCCTGTAACGAAACAAACAAAACACAAAATTAAAAAACATTAAACATTTGTAGTTTTTGGTTAGTGTTGCGGTTTGTGCTGTGCGGTTTGACTATCAGTAAATGTAGTTTCGTTCTGTATTTTTTTTTGCTGTGGCACATTTTTAAGCTCAGCATTTTAATTGGACACAACTTTATACTAGAAATTTTCGGGCAAATGGGAATGCAAATATTCGAGTCAAATAAAAAAAATTCGGGGATAAGTTAATTAATTTTGTATGTGGAAGCCAGTGTTGTGTCCGATTGTCTAAACCGCGTAGTTAATTAATATTCTACGCTTGTACACAATTTATAGAGAAATGAAAAATGGCTTCGAAAATTTAGAGAATGTAGATAATGGGCATATTCAGCCCATGCAGATCTACAGATGAGATGTCTCAATTGTAGATTTGCCTCAGACGTAGAATTCTACATAGGCTGGACGCAATATCTACATGTTGTTTTGTGTTTATATCTAAGATGATTAGTGTTTACAATATATACAGTAAATATCAAATTCTCTAGTTTAGTTTACACAGAAGTAGAAACAAAAATTTTGACTCTCTAAACATTGAACATCTAAATGTTTTAGTGAGATATTTTGCATCCAGCCCATAAGATATGAGAGACCAACTAATTTTTAATGAGGCCTATATGGCCCGGATACAACCAATGTCGAAAAACATTCTGTTAACAACACGTATGTGATCCCCCAGGATTCTATCCCCGAAATTAAAAAAAAATTATCAGGCAACACTAACATAATTATATGCTGTATAAGATAGCGGAAATTTCGCCGCGGAAAATAAGAGATTTCGCTACTCGCCGCAAGTGGCAGCACAATCACAAAAGAGAATTTATTTTGTTGTATAATGATCAGCGGAATTTTTTTATTCATTTTGTATCTATTTTTTCACTAAATAAAACATCCTAGCGGAATAAAATATTAAAAGTTATCCTTAAAATGACAAATTGATTGATCTCCGAAGTAAAGGAACTCGGTAAATGAAATCTTGAAATTTAACAATATTTCGACTTTCCGCCATTCTAAAAGAATGACGAAGAAATTTGGATAATAGTATTGATCAGGGGTCCAAAACTTAGGACAAAATTCTAGGATCTGTTCATGCTGGACTAAACCAGGCCATTTCATAACCAATACTTTTGGAAATTTAAAAATTTTTTATTAGTTTATTTTCAGTTTTTGGTCAATATCTCAAAAACTTCCACTAGTAACCATTACTTTCGATTGTTTTTCTAATAGCTTAGGACATACTGAGACTACGAGGAAAATTTGGGGAAAATTGCTGGGTTACAACCATAGTGAAATAAATTGGTTACTAGTGGAAGTATTGGTCACTATTAAAAGTTTTTGAGATATTGCCCAAAAACTGAAAATAACTTATTTGGCCGCAGAAAATCAAAAAATTATGGTGAAGATACTAATCCATCAATTTTCTCCAAATTTTCCTCGTAGTCTCAGTATGACCTAAGCTATTAGAAAAACAATCGAAAGTATTGGATACTAGTGGAAGTTTTGAAGATATTGGCCAAAAACTGAAAATAACTTATTTGGCCGCAGAAAATCAAAAAATTATGGTGAGGATACTAATCCATCAATTTTCTCCAAATTTTCCTCGTAGTCTCAGTATGACCTAAGCTATTAGAAAAACAATCGAAAGTATTGGATACTAGTGGAAGTTTTTGAGATATTGGCCAAAAACTGAAAATAACTTATTTGGCCGCAGAAAATCAAAAAATTACAGTGAAAATTCTATTCCATCAATTTTCTCCAAATTTTCCTCGTAGTCTCAGTATGACCTAAGCTATTAGAAAAACAATCGAAAGTATTGGATACTAGTGGAAGTTTTTGAGATATTGGCCAAAAACTGAAAATAACTTATTTGGCCGCAGAAAATCAAAAAATTATAGTGAAAGTTGTAATCCATCAATTTTCCCCAAATTTTCCTCGTAGTCTTAATATGACAAGTATTAGAAAAACAATAACACTTAGTATTAGAAAAACAATCGAAAGTATTGGATACTAGTGGAAGTTTTGGAGATATTGGCCAAAAACTGAAAATAACTTATTTGGCCGCAGAAAATCAAAAAATTACAGTGAAAATTCTATTCCATCAATTTTCCCCAAATTTTCCTCGTAGTCTCAGTATGACCTAAGCTATTAGAAAACAATCGAAAGTATTGGATACTAGTAAAAGTTTTTGAGATATTGGCCAAAAACTGAAAATAACTTATTTGGCCGCAAAAAGTCAAAAAATTATGGTGAAGATACTAATCCATCAATTTTCTCCAAATTTTCCTCGTAGTCTCAGTATGACCTAAGCTATTAGAAAAACAATCGAAAGTATTGGAAACTAGTAAAAGTTTTTGAGATATTGGCCAAAAACTGAAAATAACTTATTTGGCCGCAGAAAATCAAAAAATTATGGTGAAGATTCTAATGCATCAATTTTCTCCAAATTTTCCTCGTAGTCTCAGTATAACCTAAGCTATTAGAAAAACAATCGAAAGTATTGGATACTAGTAAAAGTTTTTGAGATATTGGCCAACAACTGAAAATAACTTATTTGGCCGCAGAAAATCAACAAATTATAGTGAAAATTGTAATCCATCAATTTTCCCCAAATTTTTCTTGTAGTCTCAGTATGACCTAAGCTATTAGAAACATAATTGAAAGTATTGGTTACTAGTGGAAGATTTCCAGATATCGGCCAAAAACTGAAAATAACTTATATGGCCACAGAAAATCAAAAAATTATGGTGAAAATTCTAATCCATCGATTTTCCCCAAATTTCCCTCGTAGTCTCAGTATGACCTCAGCTATTAGAAAAACAATCGAAAGTATTGGTTACTAGTGGAAGTTTTTGAGATATTGACCAAAAACTGAAAATAAACTAATAAAAAAATTTAAATTTTCAAAAGTATTGGTTATGAAATGGCCTAGTTTAGTCCAGCATGAACAGATCCTAGAATTTTGTCCTAAGTTTTGGACCCCTGATCAATACGTTTATCCAAATTTCTTCGTCATTCTTTTAGAATGGCGGAAAGACAGAATATTGTTAAATTTCAAGATTTCTTTTACCGAGTTTCTGTACTTCGGAGATCAATCAATTTGTGATTTTAAGGTTCACTTTTAATATTTTATTCCGCTGGGATGTTTTATTTAGTGAAAGATACAAAATGAATAAAAAAATTCCGCTGGTAATTATACAACAAAATAAATTCTCTTTTGTGATTGTGCTGCCACTTGCGGCGAGTAGCGAGATCTCTTATTTTCCGCTGAGAAATTTCCGCTATCTTATACAGCATCATAATTATATCCCTTCAACTCTTGTGTGAAGTTGGCCCCGTCCCGTTTTATATTAAATTTTGTTCCAAATACACTTCATATGTGAAGTTAGTGCCGATTTTTACTATATGATTAATATCACTGTGCTTGAATCGCAAACTTTTTTTCTGTGACAAGCTGGGCACCCAAAGAGTAAACCTAATTCAAATATGCTATTTCAAAGTTAGTCCCCATTTTTGAGTTATCGCTTTCGACATGTTTTGGCTCTGAGTAAAAAATCTGTCAAAATATACACTCATTTTCACGTCGATAGCTCTTGAACCATTGAGATTTTCGTTTCGGTTTCTTCAGCAAAATGGTTGCGCAAGCCAAGACAAACAACTTTGCTGAACGTATCAAGACCGAAAAACCTTTTACTTTTATTGAGTTAAAATTAAATTCCGAGTCTTCGGCATCTTCTTCCTCTTGCAAATTGCAACAAATGTCACCCAAGAGTGCATGTACCAATGTTCGAGCCTTGCCGTCACTTGGTGAAAACGCTCGCCGTGCTCATCTGATTCGGCTGGTGATTGTTCGGCGAGTTTTTCCACATGACAATGCTAAACATGTATTTTCAATGACATTCGAACGTTTATATTATCGGCCAGCATATTTTCAATAAATTTGCGCCAATCATCGGATCGATTAATTCCGAAAACATTTATAATAACTTCTTTTACACGTTTCCATGCCACAAGCTCTCGTTCACTGAGAGCATTTTCAAATGCATTATCGTTCAGCAAACGACGAATATCTGGTCCATTAAGTATTCCTGTAATAAAAAACAAGATGCGAAATGAAATTTCATTTGATCAAAACTTATAGCCTGGACAGACTGTGGATTAGTTAAACTGGTTTAGCAAAATTCAATCAAGCACCCTATGGAAAAACTTGAATTTGCTAGCATATTTTTGAATTGTTTGTAGTGTTTCGAACCCAGTTGGGTTTTATTTCCTAGAGTACTTGACCGAATTTTGCTAAACCAGTTTAACTAATCTTCAGTCGGTCCAGGCTATTAGATTTGAATAGATTTCTTCTATTATTTTCATTCCACTTAACCGTAGAAAAATGCGACGCAATTCAATGAACGCATTTCCATCTGGATTCAGCGCTTTTATAAAAATTTTAACTACTCCAAGCTCGATATGAAGTGGTGGTAGCAATGTTTTTTCAATTGGCACAAGTGGAGCCTCAACGATGTTGTCGTATCCCAATTGAATGCCTCTTAAAACAGCTACCACTTTTAAATCTGTACAAACTTTGCATTGATACATACGTTTCCTTTGTGTTTGTACTGAGTGTAATTGGAATGGAATTTTTTGAGTTGGTAACGTGAAGGAGAATTGCTTTCAAACTACTTTAGAAGGAATCGATAAACAATCGCCAATATTCGGGCTCGTATATGCATTGTGGATACCAAACCACGGATATCAGTGCAAAAAGCGAGTGAATTATTCTCAATTGATTTGAAAAGATTCGTAAGAATCAGAGCGTTCGGAGCCAAAATGTTCACTTGTTTTAAATCCTTTGACAAAAGAATTGCTTACCGCTGCGATAGTTTCAGGCGCCGTACCATAATATCCAAACGATTTGCATGGCGCAGATCCACTTGATCGTTGATATAGTGATGCAGACGTTTCATCGGTTTCATGAGATTCAAATGTTGGTGCGGTAAATATTCTTCAGTTGGGTTTGATCTTTCCGGAACAGGAATTTCATCTGAATGCGGCAGCGGTAGTTGAGCATTTGTATAGTTACAGTTGCAGTGTATGTCAAAAAATCAATTTTTTTTCTATTTGTATACCGAGAATATAATTCATGCACCCGGAACATTGAACTGGATCATGTGCTTGTGGATCTATCAACATCATCGGAATACCAAATGGCACTGCGGCTCCAGTGTTTTGTCATCTATACAGATGGAAAATGCATGCCGTACAAACAAAAGACGGCGTCCAATTTACACCACTGATAGCATTTTTTGAAAAGTATAGTCGATATAAATCAGCGGTTTCATCACTTATTTTGCGGCGATTGCTCATGAGTTTAAAACACCTATCCACACTATTTATTTCACCAGATTTCACAGGCCAATTTTCACCTTATATTTTGTGTTCTTTTGTCACTTGTTAAATTTAAATGAAAAACTTTTTATTTTTAATTTTGTATTGAAGTTTTTAGTTCTTACTTATTGTGCCAATTTTTTAACTTTTTTCGAAATATCGATTTCGAGAATAATCTCTTCTTCGGTTTATTTTTGACTACTAGATATTACATAATTTATTTTGAAGCTGTTTATATACTGTTGCTAGGCGCTGCTGTTTGGCACCTCCTTTGATTTAAATTATGGATAATAAGTCGTAAATTTTATTGCTTTTATTGTTGATTTTGACGTTAAGTAAATTAGTCTATTTTCAGGGTGTGAATTTTGACCGCAATTTGACTCATGGCTCATGAGTCAAATTGTGGCCAAAATTTATACCAAGATCCTCTAACCTGTCTATTTATGATTTTCAGTTTTTATGGGTTATACGACACTTGATTCTATGTACTTTTTTAAATTTGGTTATGTCATTGATGTGTTCTTTGTATTTTATTTGGAATGAACGTCCTGTTTGGCCTAAGTATGCCGACCTGCAGTTGTATTTATTCTCAGCTCTCTGCACCGGTGGATCCATGTTTCTCTAGACGGCAAGGAAGGAGCCGCAGTCTTCTGTGAAAAGCTTCTGCCATAACTGACAAGACCTTGCCTTTTTGGGGAACATGCGAGAAGGCTGGGTCTACAGACGAATGACTTTGTAGAAGGTGCATGGACGAAAAGGAGGTAGAGACTTTAGATAACTTCTTATGCTCGTGTCCAACACTATCATGCAGAAGGCATAGGTATTTGGCGTGTACATTATGGCCAGCCTTTCAGATGTCGCGGACTGTGGAGTGCGAGATATTTTGCGCTACGTACGTAGCTCCGAATGGTTTTGAACAGGGGTAATCGGAAAATAGGATCCTGTGGTATCACAACGGGTCACTACATGTCTAAGTGTGTGGAAGCAGCCACTCCAACCTAACCTAACCTATCCTTGGCCTAATTAAAACACACATATGTGGTGGGTGTGGTTTCTCGGTCTTGATACGTTCGGCAAAGTTGTTTTTCTTGACTTACGCAACAACTTTGCTGAAGAGAGTATAACGAAAATCTTAATGGTTCAAGAGCTATCAACGTAAAAATGAGTGTATAGTTTGACAAATTTTGACTCAGAGCCAAAACATGCCGAAAGCGATATCTCAAAAATGGGGACTAACTTTGAAATGGGACTAGCACTATTGAATTCAGCATACTCGAATCCTTATCCTCTTTTGGAATAGGTGTGCGGGATACAAACCAGATGAATGTGGTACTACAAAAAAGCAATAAATCAATTTTGGTCAGGTGCAATACGATACCAAACACAAACTCTTTTCGAAACAATGCCACAGCCAAAGCTCATAAAAACATTCAATTTTGAATTGTTAGTAATAATTTAATATAATTTTTTGAGGAGATTATTACAATTCAATCAACCCGTCTGGAACGAGACGCCGAACTTATGTTCGGATTGAACTTTCCAATACAAATGCAAGAAATAGTAATATTCTTTATAGAGACATTTTAGCATAAAATGCCCTTGCCAAAGAAATTAGGGGTTTCCCAGATTTAAAACACTTCAAAAGGTCAAATTTAGAATGAATAAGTTACTTTATTTCGAAACCTAGTCGGCGAATTTTTCGTGGTCCAATGGTTTTGTGTAAACGGGGAAATTAAGGAAACTTTATTCGCAAGTCTTTCTACATATTAAGCATTTAACTATAAGTATTTCGATTGGTTCCATCTATCTTCCCAAATTGCAATGGGCGCTTTTCGAATATCGCTTTTGAGCTTACTGAGGATATTGGACCTTATTTTATTGCCTAGAATTTGAACGTTTCCATAACTAACATCTTGCCATTTCCTTATTTTTTAACTAGGCATTCGTTCATTCAAAACCATATCGATTGGAATAACCCCAGCTATGACAGCACTCGCTTCGGTTGAGACTGTCCCATACGCTTTAGTTATACCAAGGAGAATTGTCGTTTGTGAGGATAAGATATTTTGTTTCAAACCTCACCTTTCTTTAGCCAGCCTTTTCAAAATAAAGATTTTTTTTAGACGCGGGGTTACACCGAGCCTTTCATCAAAATCAACTTCCACCAACAGCCACCAAAGGTAGTGCCCTAATGTCAAGTGAACGTTGGAGTTGGATCATTACGGTTTTGGAGGAGGATAGCTCCATTTTGTTGGTGCACCAATTTATCATCCTGTCTAAGACCTTTTGAAAGAGCATGACCTTGCATACTATTGAAAATTATATGCCAGAGAAGCTAGCCTAAGCGTACCATGGTGTGACACAACGGTAGCTGATCTATCAGATAAGTAGCTGCTAATGTACGAAAAACACTAAATGGACAGTTCATCACAACTCTTTCATTATAGTAGGCCACCACAGATTATCAACAGCTCCAGATACATCCAGGAATACTCGTAAGACGTACGTTAGATCTGACTCCTTTATTATGTTGACCATTTTCACCATAGCGTCCGCTGTGGACCTATTTTCTCTGAACCCGAACTACTCATCGTTGTATCTTACGGTACTCTGGAATATTCAACAATCTGCCGGTAATCAATTTCTCAAGTAATTTACCTAAGGCCGGCAGTAGAATTATTGGCCTCTTTGCTTTGGGGTCAGTGTGGTCTCTATCACCACCATTTTTTATTATTATTACTTTAAAGTTTTTCCAGCATTTTGGAAAAATTCCTTTATCCATACAAGCATTCAGGAAGCTAGTAATAAAGGGTTTTCCAATAAGAGGTTTCATTTTGATATTACGAGTATTTTTTAAGAGAAATCAATGATATCAGCCAAATGGCCGCCATGGCTACGCTTGCAGCGCCATATCCTTTTCATGAAATGTTCCATGACCAATTCGCACAGTTGCGGCTGTATGTCCTCGATAACTTCAGAAATTCCCTCTTTAAAGACTTGAATCGATTGTAGAGAATTTGGCATAGACCTTATCTTCCACATGGTCCCAAAGAAAAAAGTCTAAAGGTGTTAAATCACAACATCTCGGTAGCCAATTGTGATCACCTCTTCGAGAAATAACACGGTCAGGAAATTTTTCTTGCAAAATTGCGATTGTTTCGTTGCTTGTGTGGCACGTAGCGCCGTTTTGCTGAAAATAAACGTCATCCACATCAATATCTTCCAATTCCGGCTATAAAAAATCATTAATCATAGCTCGGTAGCGCAATCCATTCACCGTAACAGTTGCACCAGCCTCGTTTACGAATAAGTAAGGCCCGATCACACCACCAGCCCGAAAACCGCACCAAACAGTAACACGTTGAAGATGGAGAGGATTTGCAATAATCATTCTTGGATTTTCTGAACCCCAAATGCGACAATTCTGCTTATTAATGTAGTCTGCGAGGTGAAAATGGCTCTCATCACTGAAGACGATTTTTTGATGAAAATCCTGATCATTTTATGCATTTGAAGGACCCAATCAGCGAAGATACGACGTTTATGGTGATCGACCGGCTTGAGATATTGTGTTAACTGAACTTTAAAAGCCTTAAGACCTAAATCTTTATGCAAAATACGGTGTAATGTCGTTTGTGGAATGTCTAATTCCAAAGATCGACGAGGAATCGACAAACCTGGGTTTTCGTCAACACTACGGGCTACAGCAGCAATATTCTCAGTTCTTGAGCGATGCACACGGCTTCGATTCTTCACATCACTAACTTGTCCCAACAGCTCAAATTTTTCCATCAGTCTCACTATTGTAGGCCGAGAAGGTGCTTCACGACGACCCAAAAGTGCTTTAGTTTTGCGAACTGTTACTGCAAAATCTTCACCATTTTTGTAGTGAATTGTAACAATTACAATGCGTTGTTGAAGCGTGTATCGTGTCATTTTTAGTAATGGCGTAGCTTTTACTTGTCAAATGTCAAAAGATGACAGTTTCAAAATTGACAGCTGCCCAAATAGCAGGCTGTTCAAAATGAAACCTCTTATTGGAAAACCCTATATTATGCTATAATCAACACACAATACTAGTTTCGTAACTATAATCGCAGGTTAAAGTGTCAGAAATTACTTTTACATTAACAAAACAATTATACAGAGACAAATCCTGCCAGATAACCATCTCAATGACAATCAGAAAGCATGACAATGAATCCCCATTTTTGATGTGTTCGGCATTATTGTAAATCATGGTTAGCTTGAACCTATATATAAGAAGCTGTCTGTCTGCACATCTAAACTATACTTTGTCACAACTATTAAAAATATTATTGACGCAAGTTTAACCTATTTGAACGAGATAACGTTGGTTATAAAAATCAGCTCTGCTGTCCTTCCACAACAACCCAATCTATAAATCTGTAATATATTTTTGTAACATTTTTAGTAAACATTTAACACCACAAAGCAAACGGCGCCAACGACAAATTAAATTTTCCACTTAAATAGACGCGTGAACTGAAACCACCAACAGTTTCTATAAAAAAAAAATTATTTGACCAAAACTAGGAAAAAAAAATTAAAATGTCAATCTAAAAAGTGACACATCCTATTAACCATACATCCCTTTTCCGAATATATCAACATTTCGATCCGATTTATACAGCAACGATGTACCATGTTGGTGGCAAATAAATTTATGGTATATGCACCGGATGTTACTAAATACATAAAACACAGTTATTTAGAAATGTTGTTGATCGACTGTATATGAGCAGAACTATACCAACAACAATAACCGATTTTCCTGTTGCATAACCAACTCATTTAATTTTTAATTAGGTTGCAGAATTGAATAAAACTTACTTTTCCAGAATCAACTTGCTTAAGTAAATTCAACGCCACACCCGAACGAACGGATAATCATATTCAAATATTGAAAAAAGTTGTAAAAACATGCAATATTACAAATTCTGGTGTGGAGCTTATCATGCACATAAAAGTTTGATGTAGTTACGCTCGTACACATTAAAATGATTTAGCTGCTGGTATTATGCAAATAAATGTGCACAAGAAATTAAATATTTGCTGAATGCTATATTGGTGGTAGCAATGTAGAACATCAAATACTGAAGTAAATATTTGACGATATCTGGATTTTAGAAATTGTTTTGCACTGCAAACTATTTATGTATTTCAACTTTGTTGTTGTTGAAAGCTAACATCCGTGCGCTGGGGTAATCGAGTCGAATGGGAAAATATAAATCGTATATGATGTCAAAGACTATACAGTGCAGGTAACTGAATTAGTCTCAGCAGATTTTTGAATTAAAACTGTGCAAAAGAATTAGAACTATGAATTGTATGTTTTTACTTGAACTTCATATAAACCTGAAATCATACTTATAATTCAGAATTAACCACGATGAACCTCGAAATAAATTTAAAAATCAAAAACACGTCGGCAACTTGATTATCCTAGTTACAATCCTCTATACAAAATACCACAACAATGTAACACAACGTGGGGTCTAATTTTCAATAGCAATGCGGAGTAATTCCTTGAGTCCTCCCTCGCTACTTTTTTTTGCTACACATGCTCTTTTGATTACATTTTTAATCACTTTTTCAGACATTTGACCCTCTACCATGTTAATTTCTTCTCTAATGTTCCTTTTAAATTATTCAATATTATCTGGTTTGTTTGCTTAAAAATTACTTTTAAGAAATCAGGAGCAGTTAAATTGGGTGGCCAGAACCGGCTATTTTGTTTGTTTACATGTCCACTTAAGTGAAAATGAGCTTCGTCACTCATAAATAATTACTTTTTCAAAAAAATCGGGATTGGCATTGTCAAGCAACACCAACCTATTTGCATGATGATCTCTTGGTAGCAGCTCTTGTGTTAATTGAATTTTATACGGGAATAAATCCAAGTCGAGGTCTTCTGATTCTGCGCACGGTGTCTGATTGATGTCATACACTTTCACGTACACCAGCAATATATTCTGGCGTCCTTTCTTCAAATTCTTTCATAATCTGGTAAATCGCAGGTTTTGAAGACACTTTAGCGGTTAGAATATTTCAAATTCTAATCGTACATATTGCAAACAAAACATCTGGAAAACTTAACAACCAGCACATTATTCAAAGTGCATCGCATTCCGCTCCACTATCGAAACGCTTTTCACTTCAACCACTGCTGACCCTGGACGACGGTTTTTACCGTGCATGTAAGTTTTAACCTTTTATATTTTTCTAATAATCTGAGAAGTGAAAATGATAAAGATCAAAATTATTTTATATCAAAAGAAGTGCATGTGCAGTATTTTATTTTTTGTAAATTTGAAAATATAAAAACGACGAGTTTTATGAAATGGTGGCTTAAGCTTCTACCCGTGGTAAGCGCACTATTTTCATAAATCGTCAAAAATTCCCTGGTTGTTGTTTAGAAATACGTGTCCATTCCGATACCATTTCTCAAAATTCGTGATCAAAATCCACTTAACATACAAATATTTTTTTTAAGTGCGATTAAATAATATTCAAGGTGTGAAACAATTAACATCAAGCAAAAGCATTTCATTTTGCAAACATGCTCCATGCTGAAAATAATCGGCAGCAACAAGCAAAAGCCCAACCTGAGATAGCAAAGTCAAAACATTTGGCAAGGCTACCAGGCTATCATAAGCGACCATCAGAAGTTTGCGCATACTGTGCTATCTCTCTCGGCAACACAGGCGAAGAAGATCAATTACATTTTAGAAGATTCTCCAAGCCAAGATAGATACCAGTCAATCGGCAACGGTATTGCCGACAAATTACATGATTTAGTTGGCATTCAAACTCACAATTTCAGTTCGATTAATCGCGACACGCGAACATATAACTCAAAAATACACACGCCAATTACACAGGTTAATTAGACAAGAAAATATTTCACACGCACCGCGACAACCTTCGCATTCACAGTCGCCCTAGAGACAAATCTCAATCTCCATCAATACAGGGATGTTTCATTCGCAAACGCAACCACCAAACGCCAAGATACCAATTTCCACACAATTGGTGTTAGTATTACGAAAAATTTGGCCACGCAGCATCAAAATGCAATCAACCATGCACTTTTGCTAAACAATAAAAGGGATCCGCAAATCGGTTCCCCAAATCAATAAGACTTAACACGCATAAGACTTAAGCGCAACACAGCCGCCTATTTATTCGGGATTCGGAAAATAATATCACGTTTCTAATTGATACTGGCGCTGATTTAAGCGTAATCCCGTACTACAAATACTATCGCTGCGGAACAGCGAGTTAGTTAGTTCTGTCAGCAGCAAATGGTACCACAATAAAAGCTTTTGTTACCTCTTTCAAACACGCATTTATTCTTGCCAATGTCAACCGCCCCATTATCGGCGCGGATTTCCTAACGAAATTCGGTTTGTTAGTGGATCTGACATCAGCACTCGTTGATACACCAACACCATTGTTTTACATATTCAACAATGGCTATGGAGCATTGTTAAAGAAATTTCCTTCTTTAACGCTCCATCGAACTACAACTCTCCAGTAAGGCACAATGTAGTACACCACATCGTGACTACAGGCCATTTACCATTTGCGAGACCACGTAGACTTCATCCAATTCGGCACAAAGCGGCATTCCTAGAATTCCAACATATGGTGGTGGGTCTGCATCGATCACCGCACAACACGATGCCACGATGTGAATGGTATAAAAGTTTGAAGTGCGAACGTGGATATTAATAAAATTTTGTGTGTGCACAAATTTAGCCGCCATACCCACCATCATAATTTATGGAATAAAATTTTTTTTGTAAGCGAGCCCAAAAATAAATTAAGCCGATCCACCAAGTGGGTAGAAGTGAATTTTTGGCGAGCGAATAAAGCCGACACTCCCACGTGAAATCTTACATGGGCTAATACAAATTATATGTGTTCACATATAATTTGTATTAACAGCAAATTTGTTCACATTCGTTTTCGTCTTGCGTCGCTATTGATCATTGATCATGCAACTATCATGAACCAGTGGCGCACATAGTGCAGTAAACATTATCACCATGTCCCCTTTCGTTTTCTTGCGGGAATCATTCAACTCCCACGATCCATATTTCAGGGACGCGCATGGTGCAGTGAACACGACAACAATGCTAAGTTTTGCTCTCTCTCTCTCTCTCTCTCTCTCTCTCTCTCTCTCGTGCGGATCATGCAGCATCCATGATCTACGAGTTAGCCCAATGACCCCAACCTCCATATCAATTTTGCTTTCTCCGCACCAGTTTCTTGGCTCGCACATCTTACGGTCATTCTAGATCGACTGGCTACATAATCATTCACCCAATACCGAAAGATAAGATGTCACAAGCGACAGATATCCTTTGGTATCTCAACAACTAGCCACGATCGACACTAACAATTAAACTGGGGAAAACATAATCAGTCGCGATCGGGGCAAACCTTTTCTTTTACACTCCGAAAACTACGCTTTTAGATTCGGAGTATCGGTCAACTTACCGACCGATTAGGCATACGATTCGAAGCTATCGAAGCTCTTAAGCTCACATTGAATAAAAATTACTGCCTAAAACTAACATACAAATAATCACTACCGAAAAGATAAATGTCTTAAAGAACGAATATCTTTTCGAATTCTAAATCAATTTATCAAACGATCGCGCAATCATTCATCAGTCATGAATCGATCAGCTAATCCGTTACAACGGACTGACGCCCAATCTTTACCGTGTTGAGCATATCGGCAGGTATCCTTCGGTATCACGACTATAACTTTGATCGACACTCTTCTTCCCTGTGTGACTCATATGGCGGGAGGTGATGTAGTGGTTAGAATATTTCAAACAAAACATCTCGCAAACTCATCGCTAACTCATCATTCATCACTCTGTACGTGCAAACAGAGCAAATGCAACAATAGATGTACATATGCACGCAAGACGGAAACAGCACGCTGAGCATTACAAAACGAAAGCAAAAGCAGCTCTCAGTGTAGATACTCCTGATGATGACCTAACAAGTCGAAATCGATCGAGTAATTTTTTAAAATTTCATTTATATATCGGGCATCAACATTATAGATTAACACACTTTCTGTAATTACCTCAAAGAACGAAACAAGGCCTACATGAAAAAACGGACTAACATTGACATTGTATACCTGTTCCACAAAGAACAGTATACCAATACTTCAACAAAGGATGACAGTTATAATTACCGCTTCATACCACAATATTATAACCATAGGCCATTCACGAAGCAAAACCCAAACATCAACGGAAATGGCTAAACCAATAATAAGTTCATCTTTAAACCACCAATGCTTCCATCAAGAAGGCCAGAACCGATGGATAGGATGTCCAATAATAAGCAATATAAACAATTTTCGAGTTAACCGAAGGAATAATTACTAATTCCAGCCAATTGGCTATTCCGTCTCAAGAACTATATACAAGTGACAATCAGCAGGAAATGACAGAACAGTACTATGAAATAGAGCCTCAACTGAAAAGTTTCATCCAGAGGTCTCCCATTCGGAATCGGATACCAAGATACTAAAAATCTTAATAGATACGGTATCAAATAAATCTAGACCCTTCATCCTTGACGGATACGTTCCATGTTTCCAATTAACGTCAAAATAATGTTTAACAATCATCAGATAAACCAAAAAATCGTGGTCCCAAGACAAATGGAATTCAAAACAGGAAAACCTATTGAATTTCTTCTGTTCAAATTCCACAAAACTTTCATGATTTCATAAGATTGCAGACGATGCAACAGCTAATATTTAAGCCTAATTAATAATCATTCCGAAAGAAATGTATCACTACATAGATTGGTATGCAGTTTTAATGCTGTATAAGATAGCGGAAATTTCTCAGCGGAAAATAGGAGATTTCGCTACTCGCCGCAAGTGGCAGCACAATCACAAAAGAGAATTTATTTTGTTATATAATTACCAGCGGAAATTTTTTATTCATTTTGTATCTCATTTTTCACTACATAAGACATCCCAGCGGAATGAAATATTAAAAGTGATCATTAAAATGACAAATTGATTGATCTCCGAAGTATAGGAACTCGGTAAATGAAATCTTGAAATTTAACAATATTCCGTCTTTCCGACGAAGAAATTTGGATAAAAGTATTGATCAGGGGTCCAAAACTTAGGACAAAATTCTAGGATCTGTTCATGCTGGACTAAACTAGGCCATTGCATAGCCAATACTTTTGAAAATTAAAATTCGTTTATTAGTTTATTATCAGTTTTTGGCCAATATCTCAAAAACTTCCACTAGTTCCCAATACTTTCGATTGTTTTTCTAATAGCTTAGGTCATACTGAGACTACCAGGTGAATTTTGGCAAAAATTGATGGACTAGAATTTTCACTAAAAAATTTCCGCTGGTAATTATATAACAATTCTCTTTTGTGATTGTGCTGCCACTTGCGGCGAGTAGCGAAATCTCTTAGTTTCCGCTGAGAATTTTCCACTATCTTATACAGCATCAGTTTTAGATGTTATGAATTTCGGAATCGAGCAGAACCCAATCAATGGAATATTCAAAACTGCGATACATTGATTCAAGGTGAAACTGTATCTAATTTAATTAGAATAAAACAACTGAACACAGAAAAAAGATGGCAATTTTAAATTTATGCCATCAATATGAAGAATTAGTTCGCAGAACAGAACACCGTCTGTCTTTTACAAATACTGTACAATATGAAACAAATCTGATAGATGGCAAACCCGTCTTTACCAAAAGTTATCGATACTGTCATGTTCATAAAGAGAAGGTCCAGCGGAAAACTGATAAGTTATTACAGGATGGAATCATATGTCCAAGCTTCTCACTCTGGTCGTCTCCAAATTGGAAAGTACCCAAAAAGACGATACCTGCAGAAAAGAATGTCACTTCGACATTTGAAATGGTCATGGATATTGTGTTAGGCGACCTTCAAGGTAAATCTTCAAGGACACATTGAAAACTTGAAGCAACTGTTCAACAAAGGCTAATTAATATGGGCAAATCAGAATTATCTGAGAACAAATTAAAAGTTGTTGGGATATTATCGAAAGTTTATAAAGAGCATCTTCGACGACACTAAACCATTCGCGGGATGTTTGAGAAAAAGCAAGAAAATAATTCTTGATACAAACTATTTACAAAAACCATCAACTAGTGACCAATCCTCAATGACAATTGACAAAACGATTCCGCTCGTTGAAGAACCAAAAAATTGAATTGATTTTATGTTACGTCTTCCACTTTAGATACGGTTGGATTTGTTATTAATTTTGTAAAATGAAATTCCCAATTAAGCGACGAACCTGATATTATTGAATTAATAGAAATTTGATTTTGTTTTTTCGCAATAAAAAATGTCCCATTGGTGACCAAACGCCAAAATGTGGTGACCGACAGTGTTGGCCATTTTACATGTAAAAAACGTTATCTACATTTTTACGTAAATAACGTAAATTACATAACAATTTGCGTAATTTACATAAAATATGTAAAAAACGTGAAAATTCTCTAAAATAACTAACAAACAGTTCATTTAGCCGGTAATTCATAATTATTTTAGACTTTTAGTTATCTACAATCAGAAGAAGAAATTCATTTAAGTATCTACACTGCCATTTGTGTTAGTCTTAAACAAGCTCTAAAAAATAATTACTGACATCGTTAGGTTTAGTTTGCTACATATGAGAAAGATAATAATTTTTATAGAGTAACACGTGCCATCTATTGTCAAATAGTAGCATTTTACACGGTTTCGATTCCAGATCAAAATCTAGGCAATGAACTCGGTCTGTTAGAATTAAAATTTACATTGCACGATCTCCTTTGTTAATTGGAATCATTTGTTGGCATTCGCAAGGATACGGAAGAGCATTTAATATTTGCGATTTAATCCAATTTTTACCAAAAAGTATGCAAGTTTTTAAGAAACTAGGCTTCTCTCGGCTATACCGAGCACTATGCGCTTCATTCATCGCCGCTATGAACGAAGAAATCCATTCCAATAATTCGGAACCGAGCGCAAAATTACGCACGTGGAAAAGGGATGTAAAATTTTAAATTGCTTACTCGAAGTGGTTTTAAATTTAAATATTCTATCGATATTTCATTCGATATTGGAACGTAATTTGAGAGGAATCCATCCAAAAAATTTTCAACAAACAACTCGATATTTAGACAATTTGTGCTGTTATTCAAAAGCTACTCAAAACGTTACAATTGTTTCCCAAATTCCATTGTTACGCCAAACTATTGAATTTCTGGTATTTCTTTGGCCCGAATATACGCACGATATTTTTGCATGGGCAACTTAAAAAAAAAATTTACAAGGTGATGACATTTAGCCCAGGCTACTTGTACAACATCCCAAAACGAGGATGACGAGGGTGATGTACAGTTTCCAGAAGATGATGAGTACAATAAAGGTGAATTATTTGGTGAAGAGGAGGATGGCGGTCAAGATAAATCGACTGAAGAAGACTCCTCGAGAAGTAAAATATTTTAAAACTTTTGTATTTCTTATAAAGTAACACATTTTTTTAATATTCAGATTCTTTGGTGGCCTTCTCCACCCACTTCAAAAGATTTGCAATTCGATGTATATGTGTATCAACTCCAATCCCAGTAATTTGATTCCATGCCACTTTCATACAAATGTGTGCCATTTTCGGACCAACTTCAGGTAATTTTACGAGGTTGGTAATTGTATCTGAGATATCACCGAATACGATGGTGATGCTTAACTTTAGTATTATATAACTAAAACAGAAAATGACACCGGTACTAGTAGTTCCTCGAGTGTTCTAACATCAATTTCGATTAAGTGAGTTGGTACTAATCCGTATTCGCGCAAACGTTGCATGGCCGCATGAGTGGTTCCATCCTTCGTTTCACTCTAATGCATCAGTGCGATTAGAACGTGATATCGACGAATTTTTTCATCGACATTGTCGGAACATTTAGCACAATCCAAACCATCAACTGACGCTTTTTGATTAGCACACATCTTTCTTAAATTTTTGACGGTTTTGGTCCAATTTTGGGAACCTACATTTAACGAGTTTCGTGTCTGGCATATTTTCAGTTTTAATTTTTTCAATTTTTCCAGGGGATTCTGGCATATTCGATATTAGTTTTTCAGACAGTTTTAAATTTATTAAGTGAATCACTAGGTTTCGATTGTATTATGGTCGAGGGTTCTGGAATTATATCAATTTCCTGCTTAACCAATGCCTTCATTATTCAAACGAATAGCCTCCTTCAGTTGATTGCGAGTTTTTCGTGGAGAAAAATGAGACGAGACAGTTGGATTTACTTCCTGCAAATAAAAATATTAATTAATATTAAACTGAATACACCATACCTTTTTAATTTTTTTAAATTAGACATTTTACAAATTATTTTCCAAATGTTTAGAAATCGTAAACCAAACTCGTTTACAAATCCTTCGCCATAATTCAAAGCTGCCCGAGAAACCAAATGTATGGTGGCCCAGAATTTTTTTTGACCATATTGTCCAGGATGAAGTTTTCCCAAAAAGGAACTTGTGTGAATAAACGCAACAAACTTATTTTTGTTCACCTGTAAATTATGGACCAAAACATTATTCGATTTTAATTATTTGGTGGCTCATCCAGAGTTTTAATTGTATCATCTAGAATAAAAGAATAGAACAAAGGAATTCGCAATGTATCAAATTTAAAATACAAATTAAATACTGGAAATATTACCAATGCTAATACTTACGGATTTTATCCAAACGATGCTACGAAACACAAGAAAACTAATAACCTCAAATTATTTGACATATTAAATATAATTTTTTATTTTCAACGTTACACTGTCAATAAAATTACATAACAGATAGCGCGCTTGTCATAAAAATGTCGTTAATTACTTTACATAATGTCAAATCTAAGCTATGTAATTTACATGTAAATACCCGTGTAAACTACACCGTGTAATTTACGCGCCAACGCTGGTGACCAATCCTGACCAAACGAATTCAATCATCGTTTTTGCCAACATCTCTAGATGGGGTGTTTAAAAGGCGGAGCCCCGGAAACGCACCCTCTTATACCATATATTAAATCAAATAGTTTATCCTCTCATACGTCTACCAAAATGGAATTTACCAAAGTGCCTTCACATCTAACGATCGTTAAAACTTAAAAGCTTTCTAGCATTGAAATATGTCCTACAGTAAAATGTCTCGCACAGAAGCACACATCAAAATACTTTGCTGGATATTTTTCGAAACATAACACACATTTTCTCGTTAATTATTTTTGTCAACGTCAATTACGATATACGTATGTTTGGTGTGCTTGATGTTTAACCAAACATAAATTTAAAAAGTGATATGTTCGTACACACACACACACACGTAATGTTAAAATCCGTAGCAACCACTAAACTTAAATCTCATAAAGTGTAAGACATAAAATAATTTTCCATCTTCATGGTTGTTATCACACAACAAAAATTAAATATTTTTCCCCTTAATGTTGTTCTTCCTGGTACATAGTACATCTGTGAGCTTTTAGTGTTTTTTTCTGAATATCTACCCTGATGTATTTCATCATGAAGAAGCACAAAACTAATTTTTATTTATTAAATTTTATCAGTCGGCATTTCTCTCTTTTTTGGTGAACATAAATAAAATTACGTTTTCTTCGTTTAAACATTTTTACTGTACCTCACGAAAACGTATATGGTGAAAAATACGTCAAATCACAAATTTGTAATGGAACCGGAAGTCGAGTTTAAGGCCTCTATCCCCTTAATCGTATCAATTCATGCAACGTGGCTATGGATTTTTTTGATTACTAGACCAAAAAATCAAAATTTGCTGAATAATTTTGTACAAAACTCACAGTGAATATTTTTTAAAACTAAGTTCGTATTTTTTAAAACATCGATGAAAAACTACTGAAACGTGTCATCACAGGTAATGAAATGTTACGATTACAACGCCTCGAACCTAAGACCCAATCGTCCCAGTGGAAGCATTTTAAATCGCCAAGACCGATCAAGGCTCGACAGGTGCATACGGTGTCAAAAGGTCAAACTATCAGTAATGAGTAATTCTTACAAATTCAACGCCGCTTGCTTGAAGCCATCCGAAAAGCACTCCCATTTGTGGCGAAACAATTCATTGAGCTTTTGCTTTCGGTTTCCATAAAGAAATAGAACCGTAAATAGGGCAGTCGTTTTACAAGAGCAGATTTGCATCGCTGAGAGAACTAAAAGCTATTTTAAAGAGTCGAGTTCGAGAAGTGTTTCGGGGATTCGAAAAAGCGGCGGCATAAGTGTATAATATGAATGAGGTCTATTTTGAAGCGGAATTGATGTAAACGAATAAATAAAACTCTTTCAAAACAACGAAAACGCCTTACTTTTTGAACACACCTCGTATGTTAGTGAACTAACTTGTTTTGTGATTTGTAACAGAATCGGAATTAAAGGCAATATTCGAGACAATGATCCAAAAATTTAAAATATTGTACACAATTTCTGTATTACACTCGCATTGGTACGTTTCATTTCTACTAAATTGAAAAGCTTGCTGAATATGCCTAATATAATTTAATTTTCAAATAACATTTTTGGAAATAGGAAGAATTGATGACTCCTTTCAAATTGATATTGCGCTTCAAACTAAGTACTTCTTCAGTTAGACTTCAGTTATTTCCGTTTGTTAGCAAACTAAACACATTCCTTGTAGTACAGGGCTGCTCCAACCAAAACAAAGCTAACAGTTGCAAGACTAAAACTAAATGGACGGACTCTGCTCTTATTTTGGGCTGGATAAACGCTGACCACAAATTTAGAAACCTTTGTAGTTAATCGAGGGTCTCAGATCAGGGATAATTTACCACGGCTGCCATGGAACTACGTACCAACAGATATAAAAACCCAGCAGATTTAGCAACAAGAAGATCAACAACATCCGCCATCGTGCCACAAAGCTCGGTTTGGTGGACAGGACCAACTTTTCTGTACGAAAATTCAGATGCATGGGCATCTACACCCTCATACTCAGGCCCGCAAACACAATCTGACAACGATCAGGATAGTGTGGAGGATCATTTGTCTCACAACACCCACTAGAGACAAAACAAACACGCTATGCATTCAGAAGTTGAAGCATATATTTGTATACTGCCAAAGGTTTATAAACCTTCTTGTTCGTAAATAATGGCAGCAGTCGAAGGGAGTGACAATACCAGAACTGAAACTTGCGAAAGCCGAAAAGTACTTCAGACATTGAGGAACGGAACGATATTGGATTAAAAATTCAAATTATTGGGTTTAAACCCAGGTAACAGCCAGGATGGGATATTACGATTTCATGGACGTTTGCAAAAATTACAACTGCCTATGAGTCAAAAGCGAATAATTCAAGATGCGCATAAAATAACTACACTTCATGGGGGCATACAAATAAGTTTGGCAAACGATCGCAATAAGTTCTGGATCATTAATGGTAGAAATCTGTTACGACACATAATACAGAAATTTGTTACGTGTTTCAGATTCAAACAAACAACCCTCAACCAGCTGACGGTTTTACCGGCCTGCAGATAAACTCCTTCACGACCGTTCAACAACGTTAGTATGAATTATGCCGGATCGGTTAAACTAAAGAATTAAATAGAAAGAGGTCAAACCACGTATATTGCAGTATTTGTGTACATGGCCACTAAGACCATGTGGAAGTAGTAAGTAGATTAACAACAGAGACATTTATAGCATCCTACCGAGCACATAAATCGATTCTACGCATAGAAAAATAGGGAAAATATACAGGAGGTAAATACTGGCTCAGATGACTTGGTTTGGATTGAGTCCAATGCAACTTGAAGGGCAGATGACAGCCCAAGTGGCCTTAAAAGTATGACAACCAGGGCAAAAGTAACGAAGGGATATGTGATAATCGAGATTTCAATTCCCTTATCACACACCTGGACCTACAATATTAATCTGTAGCAGCTGTGTCTAATATACTAGTAAATGTAAGTCATGCACATATAGTACCAAAATTTGAATTTATTGCCGATGACTTGAAAAATGAACATTTCACGCAATTAGCAGATAATGCAACACCATTAATGGTGATAATATGTTGCGCGATACGGAACGAACTTACTGTGAAATTACGATATTACACCACAAGTCTATATGTGAAATAAAATATCAAAATTTTAGATCGAATCATTGGATAAAGCGGTACACACCAAATCAATGGGTGTTCGTAATGCCTAGGGAAGCAACGGTCACTGTAATATGTAGATCAGTCACTAGTCACTAGCAGTTATTCGGATCAGAAATAATCAAGTTAGACTCCGGGTGTGTCTTAAGAGACGTCCACGTAAGAATACTGTCATGTGATAGATTCGGAACCACCATTTAGAACTTCGGAATTGCACCATACTTAAGATGAACTTAAAAGATTTAGCAATTGAAGTATCAAAAGGTAGGTTAAGTTAGGTTGCAACCGGGGGAGCCATGTTTCGGACGCGGAGAGTTTGGTGAGGAGACGTAGCCTCATGAAGATCTGATAATTAATAGCTGCATTGGGTAACAACTTTCCTTTACCTTATTTCCTTTCCAAAATAGTGCATTGATCCAGTATTCAATAATCATTAATTGATATAAGCCGATGGCTTGGATTCTTGGTGATTTTTGAATTCTGAGTACGGCACAGAAATATCCAACAGTCATCTTACCCCTTCCCTTTCAAACTCCCTTCAATATCATAATCCAATAGTATAACTAGTATATGATGGGCATACGTAGAAGTGCTTTGGATCAGGACTGACGATTGCATTTCCAGTGAATCTGGCAAAATCTTGTTTTGATTTTGATGCAAAGTTTCTTTTATGTATTTCTGTCCAAAATAATACTAGTTCGTCGCTTATATGTATGTTTTCCATAGTTTAATATTTTTTTTGTAAAAATTTAATCTTTAACCACACCAGACTCAAACACACGTTACCATCAACCAAACTATTAAATAAATTTTCGTACAAATTATATAATCCAAAAAAATTATAATACAAAATTGGAATTATTTGTTATTTCTACATCAATGCATTTTCTAAAGTTACTCTCGGTACAGTTCTAAAATAAGTTCTTGCCAGAATTGATTTGGGAAATAACTAAATAAGCTAGTCCCACCCGATAACGTCGCGCTTATTTGGATTGCAGTGATCCACAAGCATATTTTATATATTGTTTTGTCAGTTTACTCTTTACTTCTAATGATGATGGATCCCGTTACGTATATGCAAAATCTCACAATTCCAGAACTCGAGGTGGAGTATCTAGTAAGAGGTCTGCCTAGACGAGCGACAGACTATAAAGATATTTTAATACAAACCCTAAAGGCGGAATTACTGGATTCGACGATGATATGCAAAAATTCTCATGTAACAGAAAAAACCGAATTGGAGATCCAGGAATTGCAGGAACGATATGACGAACTTTGTAAAGCTACTGATGATCAAGGGAGTTTACCTGCATTAGAATTTATTACACTAGCATATGTATGGCTCGACATTATAAAGAAAGAATCATACGATTTATCAACACTTATGGGGAAGCACCTCTTTTAACTAAAATTTCTCGAAATTGGCGGCATAATTTCAACGATTACCAAAAATTATGGTGCGAATATCAGAACTCTGACATTCCTATAACGACTCCTATAATGAAAAGAACACCTCCTCAGGTCCAACGGAACAGCCTTCTCCATTGAAACAAAACCTGGATATCACAAAACTATCGCATGTTCCATTCCTAGAACCAAAACAATTAAAGGGGTGTGTCGCAGATTTTTTCATACGTGCTGGATCTCAAACCAACGGTACCAATATTCGGAATAACCAATTGGTACGTCCAGACCCAATATTTAGACCTCCTCTTTTCCGAAATGCTTCAGACGATGACTGTGAGGAAAGCCTTCCAACACAGATAAATCAAAAACCTGCACAGTTTAGATTAGATAATTTTTAAAAGATCCGGCAAAAATGGAATTTGTCCTTTGGCGGGACGAATACACTTAATTTGCATGATTTTGTTTACATACTTGAACAGATGGCAAGTGATGACGGGTTCCCGAAGGAATATTTAACTAAGGTTTTATACCTTTTTTTAACAAAACCAGCTGAGGATTGGTACTGGGTGTACAAATCAGATCATCTCTTAGCAACATGGACTAGTATGAAAAACTCACTTCTTACATATTTCAGCACAACTAACTACGAGGAAGAAATAAAAGAGCAAATTTCTAAAAGATTTCAGGGGAATAGAGAGACGTTTTCTGATTTTTCCTTAAACATTCAAAATATGAACGCACGGTTGCAAACGCGGCTTTCAGCAAATTGTGTATAGGTTATGTCAGAATATGTATCCCGCTCTGAAAAATGTTACATTGCCATATCACCATCAAATCAGGATGGTAGAACAGCTGCGAATATTGTGCCTCGATTATGAACAGCTATGGGAGCAATCGGGTTACGATCCAAGGCATTTTGGTGATCAGACTATGAGAAGGAGGGTAAGCTTCGACGAACTAGACCTGCAAATGGATAAACTCCAAATCAACAACTGACAAGAATCAAAAACTAGTCAAGATTGGCAAAACTCGAGTCAATATGATCATTCAGCAGATCAGTTTCTAGAAGCGCTGAATGAAATTTGGGAAAGAACCTAATCAACCCAACAATTATATCTGCTGGAATTGTCGCGACTTAGGCCATAAATACCAGGATTGTGAGCAGGCCATATTAAACATATTCCGTTTTGGATGCGGGGCCTCAAATGTGCGAAAACCCAATTGCCAAAATTGTTTAAAGTTCTCCAAGGGAAACTTATCGGCGAGTGTGAGCTTTATGAGGGGTTCGTATCTCGGAGCAAACCAACAGTTGGAATCAAAGGAACCCAGCAAAACGAGAACCTCTATTCCAAGTTTAGTCTTTAATAATAATTTAAATCATAATACTTTTACAAATAATAAAATACAAAATTATAATGTCCAATTTTCGAATTCAAAACATAAATATAAAAAATTATTACGATCAATTAGATATTTTCGGCAAAAAAGAAATCTTATTCGAAATTGTATCGCGTCTTTAATTAAATGTACATCAAATGATCCTCGGCCACATGCAGAAATTACAATTCGATCAAAACAAATGAATGCTCTCCTTGACAGTGGAGCGTCGGTTAGCGTGTTTGGGAAGGATTCAATTAAATTCCTAGACGACGAAAATTTAAAATTTCACCGAATTTCCTCTCAAATCAAAACTGCTGACGAAACTTCGAATAAAATCGAGGGATATATATGGCTTCCAGTTACGTTCGGTCATAAAACAGAACAAATTCGGTTCTTTATATAGTTCCATTTCTTAAATCACCCGTATATTTAGGTATCGATTTTTGGAGTAAATTTAAAATATTTCCAAACTTTTCTATCGATGAAATTTCGAACACTGTTACCGTTCCTATCAATGTCAACTCACATGACCTCACCGTAGAAGACCGACAAAAACTCCAACGTATTATAGAACTGTTTCCATTCTCAGGTAAAGAAGATCTCGGAAAAACTACTTTGTACGAGCATGATATAGAGTTGGTAAAGGATTGCAAACCTGTTAAACAACGGTACTACCCAGTCTCCCCAGCTGTACAGGACGAACTCTACAAAGAAATAGACAGGATGTTGAGTTTGGGCGTCATCGTGATTAGCAAAAGTTCGTGAAGCTCACCGGTAAACCACCAATTTCAACAAACCAAACGTGTTCTTCTATTAGATATGACCCAATAGCATTTCACCATAGACGTTACTTCGCGTACTGGTTAACAGGAGATTTCCGGAAAAATTAAGAACATTTTACGTTCGATTTGTAGTACTTCACGGCAAATTTGGCTGACCTGACACAAAAACTCTAATTTTGTCTTAATTAAACTGGGATTAAATATTATTAAACATAATAAATATGTCCTTAATATTTATTTAATTTTTGTGGCCATTTTCTATTTGTTTCCGAGAATATTGGGTAATATCAAATGTGTAGCAAGTTCAATCTACATTAGTACGTAAAAACGAATCAATCAATGGTTTAACCGGTTTATCCGAATTTAGTATATTATACTACCTATCACATTTAAATGTTTTTAGGATTTAGGACAAACTTCACTATTTTATTCGTGGGAACTATTTCCTAAACTTTCCTAAAAATTAAAATCCGTCATTTCTGTTTCAATGTATGCATAAAACTTCGTACAAACGAGTAAATTATAAATTATAGGGAAAAATGCAAATAAGTACGGTAACTAAGTTCTTGTAAAGAAGTCAATTTGCATATCGTATGGTTTTTCCGAGCATTTTCCCAATTCCAGAAACACCGCTACCAAATACTAAGCGCACTTTTGAGTTGTTCTGGGTAAAAACTAACAGATAAACGCCATTCCATTGAAAAATCTACTGGCCCCGAGTAATTTAGGAAATGGGGCCCATAGATTTTCAATGGAATGGTGTATGCCTGTTAGTTTTGATCCAGAACAACTCAAAAGTGCGCTTAGTATTTGGTAGCGGTGTTTCTGGAATTGGGAAAAATGCTCGGAAAAACAATACAATATGCAAATTGACTTTTTTACAAGAACTTAGTTACCGTACTTATTTGCATTTTTTCATATAATTTATAACTCACTCGTTTATACGAAGTTTTACGCATACATTTAAACAGAAATGGCGGATTTAAATATTTAGGAAAGTTTAGGAAATACTTAACTATTATACTATTTTGTACAGTATAGTGAAATTTGTCCTAAAAACATCCTAATTTTTTTGTTTTTTTTTAGGTCAGTTTAGGAAAAACTTCACGCGAATGATATATATTGGCAACGGGGACCCTCCAAACCTCCGATTCCCTCAAAAATGATTATTGGCATCAATACTCCTGGACAACCTCTAAAAGAAAATCACCTCAAAGTTAACGGCGGTACTCGAATAATTTCGACACGGTATTAAAAATAATGGCTATTTTGGAGATGTTATTCGTCCTTATTCATCCTTTTTATGTTCTAACCTAAATATGTATATTGATACAAAAAACTGTACGATATTTTGCAAACGGCAACAAAGGTTGTGAATGGGAGGTCCATATTCTACAAAAAAATTTAAATGTGACTTCCACAAATTTGTGATTTGACGTATTTTTCACCATATACAAAAAGATGTATCAGAGTTGAAAAATGTTTTGATGTTTCTTGAACGGTTTAGTTTCCCGGCACACCCTTCAATTTCATGTACGGCAATTAAATAAGATAAATATTTTTTTGTGTTTGGTACATGAAGAAATTTAAAATCTTGTACCGATTATCGGAGAACACTGCTTTCCTCTGTTGCCTGTCTAAAAAAAGTTTTTAAGTTAGAACAGCACATGACTATCCAATTACATGCACACCATACATGGCAAGAGTAAAACATGTTTAGCTTATTTTTATGTAAAATTATATAGTAAATTTTCCACCATGGCAATGCTTCCCTTAGTTCATAATGGGGTAGTAAAAACGGATTAAAGGTCAAGTCGTAAAATTATTATTTACCACAAAATATCTTCATGTTAGTATAATAAATGTACATCACTTTCTTATTTGGGATTTCTTTCTTTGTATAATATCAGTATGCGTACGTACATCAACATAATATGTCTGTCATCTGCAGGCAGTAACATAAAATTTAATCGTTCTGATGCTGGTTAATGTTATATATTCTCCGTAATGGAATTTCTGCAACACAAAACCTGAACAAAAACAAAAATTATTTTACAACAAGTATACATGATGTATGGTTAGGACATTTAGCAAAATACACATATGGCTATGTACCAGTTAGCCTGTATGACAAATATCCCAAATGCAGATTAAAACATATATTTATGATACATACAGTTTGTGGTTCTGTGCCTGTAAGTTTATCAACCAAGTTTAATACGGCATTTGAGCAATGGAAAGATAAAGATAATATGTTTTAAGGTTAGGAATCAAGAATAATAATCTGCCTTTTAATAAGAGATTTACGGTCAATATTAGGGTTATCTTGGAAACAAATTTGATTTGTCAAAAAATGAGAATATTCATATCAGATATTCCTTTAGTGTGCTATAGAATGTGTAACTTTACCAGCGTTATCTCAAAAAGTTGCTTTACTCCAATAATTGCAAGTATGTGAAGTTAGACCTAATTAGAGAAGAACTTACTTTAGGACTAGTTCAGCACCAATTTGTATATGCGTTTGAAGTTAGAACTAAATTAATCCTAAACCAACCAAACTAAGAAAAGTGTGGTAAATATAGCAAAATAATGACATTTAGGCGAATTAACAATTGACATTTTAGTTACGTATTTGAAAAAATGTCTACGAAGAAGTTCACACAACATCATAAACAATTCAGATTTTGAAATGTCTAGATTAGGATTAGCTGTATTTTAAACCATTTGTCAAAATTTATTTTATGCCAAGCCTTAATAAAATAATATTTTAGGATTTTCTTAAGAAGTTGAAATCTCCAGACCTAATATGTTTATAAAGAATGTAATTTTGATTTTCTGAGACATACTAGGCCTCGAGATGTTCAATTTCTTACAAAAAACCTAAATTCTTAGATCCCATCCTAATAAATGTTGAACTTCCAGTTAATTATTATAAATTTAAATATAAATTAGTTCTCAAGTTCAATATTTCGCCTGAATGACATTATTGTTTGAATTGTATAATTCTTTAATTTCTCATAACAAACTAACTATACTTTGTATTTTTATGAATTATACCATAATTCGGCCCCGCGATCATCGTAAATTATCGTTAGAACATTATTTTTATTTGTGTTAGGATAGCTCTTGATGGAAGTTGGCGGTAAAAAAGGCATTCATCTAAATAAAATACGCTACATATACGAACTACAATCGAATCATATTTTTTTTGCTTTGCCTCCTTTGGGATAAAATAAGATATAATGTTCGTGATTCGAAAAAAGGGCTCCGCCTTTTAGTACCCCATCTAAAGGTTTTGACAAAAAAGAGGATTGAATTCGTTGGTCACCAATGGGATATTTTTTATTGCGAAAAAACAAAATAAAAATTGTATTAATCCAATAAAATCAGGTTCGTCGCTTATTTGGGAATTTCATTTTACAAAATTAATAACAAATCCAATTGGAATACGCCATTTAGATAAAACTATATCAACGCAAAACGTCATTTAGATTCACATAATCCTAGGATTATCACAAATTAAACGATCGGAATGGTTTGATTGTTGAGAATTGGTCACTAGTCGTTTTCGATTGGTCAGCCCTGCGTAAAGTTTTATTGCAAAAACTCGTCATCTTTCTGCACGGAATCATTTGGTCGGCTGTTGTAGATTTGTTACTAGTTTTTCCCGTTTGGGCGTCCATCCCTATTTAATGACTTATTAAGAAAATTCGCTAAAAACACATAATTTCTGCCCGATTCGAAAAGTTCGGGACTGGAAAAAATACCGACACGAATAATTTTATCAATCCAATGATCGGAATCTTTTGTTCGACTGTCGTTGAGGATTGGTCACAAGTTGTTTTCGTTTGGTCATCCCAACGAAACGATTTATTGCGAGAATTCCTTCGAAGTGATCGGGTCTGGAATGTTGCCCAATACTAATAGTTTTTTAAATCCAACGATCGGAATCGTGGAATGTCAATTAAATTTAATATATGTGAAGTCAACTAAATGTAGCACATGAGAGTCTCCATTATAAATAACAACTACTTTAAATTAACATATTTGTATATAATTGGATATTCGCATGGAGATGGCGGGTCTGCAGTGCAAATTAGAATTTCCAACGACGGTAAATTTAAATGGAAATCATTGGTAACTTTTCTTATTTGGTACTTTTTTATAGTTATTTCGAATTTTTTTAATCGAACAGCTAACGGAACATCTTATACCGGCTTCCTTCGGCTCTGCGGCAATAAGCAATAAAACGGCTGGACATTTCATTGCTTATTGCCGCAGAGCAAACGATTGTTATGAAACGCTTGGCAATTCTATAAAATGTGTAAAACGGTTTAGGCTTATTTCAACTGTCGCAGCTGTTTCTGTAAAAACTGAGTCAGTGTATTATTTCAATCTCTTACCAGAAACGAACAGACCAGTAGGTGTAAAAGTGGTTGAATAAACAATTAGTATTGATGAAATATGAACTGTAACAAAAAATATCTCGCTGTTACGAAAAATGAATTTATGGAACCAACTCGTTCATGACATACAAGAGTGTATGAAATAACGACGTAATTGTATTTCGTTTAGTTAGCGTGAGATGGCACAATATATCTCTTTTCCTCTTTTAATTTCTCTCTTTACACATTACACAATAGTGTCACTTTGGAGTTTATTCGGGATGTTTCATATTTTATTAAATAGTAAAACGGCACATTTTTAGTTGTAGTTCTAGTTCAAAGTAACAGTGCCATTCTTCTTGAATAGTTTCAATACAAAATAAAAACTGTTAGTAGTTTCACTTGGAGTTATGACGATCTTCCCCATTAAGGTAAGCGTTATTTACAAATTTTGTTAGTTCTAAGCAAAAAAGTGTCGCTCTTCTTGAAAGGTGACAAACAAAATTATAACTTGTAATGGTTTCATTTTGATTTGTTACGGTTTTCCCTATTAATGTTTAGCGATATCAAGCGTTTCAAGTTCTAAGTAAAAAAAAAAATGTCAAATTCATTTTAAACTAAAATTTATTTCAATTTTGAGTAATTTCTTTAACCTGTTTAGGACTGTTAAATCACCTATCATCAAAATTTAGCGCTGTATTATTGAGTTCTGACGATCTATTTTATTTTCAAAGATACTATGATGGCATCACGAGGCAAGCTTATGGTTGAGGCTGCTTTGGAGAAAATACTAAATCCAACCAAGCGACAGACGAGGAGGAAACGATTGAGGACCAAATCAAAGGACCAAATCTGTGAAAATATGGCCGGAACATCGACGGGACAAAATATTTAGGATTGGAGAACGGATAAAACAGGAACAGAAATGGCCCTAAAAATCCCATTACACCAGGTTAAGCCTAAACCAAGTAACTGCAATGAGATCGCGCAACTCTTAAGTACAAGCTCATTTAAAGAAGATCTGGATGGCTCATTAAACGATCCTATTTTCGAGCTTCTTCAACAAGCTCATAATTTTCCAGTGAATCAGAGTCCGTAGACTCAGATATATAACACTAGTCCGCTGTACTTGATTCCGATATTTCAACCAACGGAAACAAAGTAACTAAGTCCAGATAAATAATAAATAAAGCTGCAATCCTACGAAATAGCGGAAAGTCATACCGTTCACCACACTCAAAGAAGAATATTCGAGAACGATAGGTACGCCCTTGGACTTGTGGCCAAAAATGCAGAATTAAATGTTCAAATAAAATATCAAAACTTCAAGACTTAACAAGACAAGTAAACTTTATTTTTAAAAGTAATAACGGAGAAATGATAAACGTATGCAAACAATTTTTTAAAGCCACACTTGATATAAATGACCGGCCAATATGAACCGTTATTACAAAAAATGAAATGGAATTTATCAATCACGAAATGGGATTCTTAAGCACACCACAAGCATACCACTAAAGAGATTATTGATGGTGGCAAAAGAATTGCTGATTTATTTATGGATTTCAAAGCCGACTGCAAAGAAAACATAAGCCAATTGCGTCATTATCAACCTATACGTTATTTAACCATGAATTCAATATTTCGTTGTTTGTTTCAAAAAAGGACCAATGCGAGCTTTGCACGGGATTCATGAATGCAGACAATGCGGAAAAGGCGACACTTAAAGAACATCAATTAGAAAAGCAATTATCTCATATAGAGAAAGATAAAGACAAACAGAAGGCGAACGGAAATCACTACGGAATTAATAGCCTTGCTTTTTCTGGCATGACGGCAAAGGGAATAGAGGAGCAATCGAAATCGATACAGGTATTTATAAATGTTTGGAGCAGCTATTGGTAACATCTGCTCAAAAACAAAGTCCAGCGATCATTTTCTATTCCGACAATTGTGCTGGTCAGCAAAAGAATAAATTTGCCATCGCTATGGATATGCATGCAGTATAGCAACTTTTTATATTAAATCAATAACCCACAACTTCTTAATTAAGGAACATACGCAAAATGAAGGCGATAACATACATTCCGTTATCGTGAAAGCCGAAAAAATCTCTAAGATCGAGGCCCATCTATGTGCCACACCAGTATATACCAATCATTCGCGGAGCGAAGAAAACCGAAAACCCGTATAACTTAACAGAACTTTCTTACGATGATTTCGTTGATTTTAAGGATGTTTGTTGATTAATCAAATTTATAATGAAATCAATTTAACTGTGTTGAAGATTTAACACATTTAATTGTGTTTAAATGTTTCTCAAATTTGCCACAAATAATTAAGAACCATTACAATATTTATACGAGCGATACACTACGATTTGCCAACATTCCAGAGTCAAACAAACCGAGTCGCCTACAAATTACGATTCTTTAACGAATTTTCGCAATAAATAGTTAAGTAGAAATGACTTAGTGAAAATAAATAGTGACCAATCCTCAACAACAATCGACCAAACGATTCCGATCGTTGGATTTATAAAATTATTAGAAGTCAACTTTCCAAACCCGAACATTTTAAACCATGCGGAAAGATGAAGATCTAACCAATTTTCGCAATAAAACCTTGAGCAGAGATGACCAATCGGTATATTCCAAATGGATTTGTTATTAATTTTGTTAAATGAAATTTCCAAATAAGCGACGAACCTGATTTTATTGAATTAATTCAAAATTATTTTCTATTTTGGTTTTTCCTAATAAAAATTGACCCATTGTTGACCAAACGTCAAAATATGTTGACCTACCCTGACCTAACGATTCCCTAACGAAATTTGATTAGAACGTTATGATTTCCTACTTCTGGTATGCTACTCAAGAAATTAGTTTATGAGTTTTCATTATTTATATATCCTGTTTAATCGAAAAACATAATTATCTAAATAAAGTAATATAAATTAGAAATAAATTAGAAATTTAATTTTACGTTTCTATTTACTAAAAGAATGTTGTGGAACTTTGATAAAATTATAGGAAATCATACGCAAAAGAGTTGCGTTAGTGAATCGCAAAAGTATTACGTTTGCGTATCTAATACGATACGTAAACGTTTCACTAAAACCGATACGTTAATACTACGTTAAAGTGATCATTATGCGAATGAATACTTCGCTAAAATGTCTAATTACCTTGTGATAGAAACACCGTAAACGGTTCGTTTTTGAGCCGCAAAAATGATTCGTTTGCGTTTCGTTTTTTATCTACCCACCAGAAGATGATGGAGACCAAACAGAAGGGAATTCTGACGAGGAGGATGGTAATAATTTAAACTGTTTGGGGTCAAAAATGTTACGTGCAGAAATGGCAGTCGATTGAGGTATCTTTGAACTACGGGAGGAAATCGTAAGTCATGATTATGTTGAAACACACGAAAAGCCCACTTGCAAAATAAAAGAAAGTGGATTTATTCGAATGGCAACACGGTGATATTCGTCATTCATAATACCAGAATTTTATCCAGAACTTCCAGTTTTAAGAATGTCTCAAAATTAACACCCCATTGAATATTTTAATTTGTTTTTGTATAAAGAATTGGACGACATCATTGATAAACATGGAATTATAAACTAAAGCGTTGACGACCAAATTGTTGGTTTTTCCTAGACCTTGGAAATGGTGTACCACATTATTGTTTGGGAATAATAAATAACGCAACTACTTCCAACAACGGTAGTTGTAGGTGAGTAGGAAGAGTACGAAGGTGTTCAGAAAAATTTACGGAATTCTTCAAGAAGAGAAATTAGCTATACCTGTGTCAAGACGGTGTATTTATTAACTAAAGATTAATTGATATTGTTGTCCAATCCAACACCTTTCAAACGACATACTACACGAGTATATGGGCAAAATGTGCGTATACGGGCGAAATTCGAATGACGTAAGCAGTTCTTGAGATATAATCGGTACAGACGTTCAGACATCCAGACGTACGGACAAACTTGTTTTTTTCAGGGATTTTCAAAACGTCGAGAAAATTAGCCTTGAACCAAAGTTATTTTTGATCATTTTTATCTGGATTTAAATAATTTGATCTTGCAAATCAAAGTTAAAAACGATTCGAATTTTTTTTTTCGACAATCTTCTTTTATTTTTAATTCGGAGAATTGAGAAGCTTTTGGGATCCACTCGTCAAGGGGGTCGAGCACCTGCAATAGAAAATAATCCAAAATACCACCCAATATCACGATATTGCTTAAAATTTTCCCATATACGCATATAATTTTGAATATCAGAATTAAAATTTAAATAATAAAACCAGAATTAATTGATTCTTCAACCAACCAATTGTTCTTACTCTAGTAGATGCTCTAGTAGACCTCACCAGTGGTAATCTTCTAGTTCGAGCCACTAAAATAACCAGCAACGAAAATTAACAACAAACGCCTGTGCCACCTCAAAACAACAACAAAATGGAAAGCTAACTCCAAGCCAAGATGAAACCGGTGGAAAATAATTCAAATAGAAACACATTACCGCAAGCACGGGAGGTCAGAAAAACACACCGTATATGGCGAAGAGAATACGTACAACGAATACGTCGACAATGATGAAAAAATCCTAGCAACGGTTGCACCTCTGGAGCAGAACCTGGCATATCTCGAAAAACGGAAAAAAATCTCGGACACGTATAACAAACTAATAACGGATACAACGACTAAATGCTGGGATAACAACTTCAACAACGAATCGTTAGTCTGAATCTATAAAGCCGCTTCAGTCTAATCCAGCTGAGGAGTAGGAAAAGGTTCACAAGGAAGTATCAACTGCGTATCAAGAACGAAAACCATTTCAATCAACAGCAACAGGAGAAAACAACAAAAAGCTATTCAAACGGCAAGAGATCCTCATGCGCCAGCTTTATCAAAATTTGGCGATAATCAAAAATTGAATACGAACAACATATCCAAAGAATATGTCAATTTAAAAATCTGTCAATCTACAATACAACAATCAGAAACAAACATGAAGAAAAAGACGAACCAACACATTGCGACCTTAGTAGAGGTAGAAGAAGACTAACAGACGTCTGGCTATCTCAAAAAACATAATTTTGACCCGCTGCAAGAAAAAGTAGAAACCACAATGATCAAATCTGGTAGAACTACCAGTCTTATAAGGTGATTATGAACGATGGCAAACATTTAACGACTTATTCACTGAGATGATTCCTCAAAACAATAAAACTTCCGACTCAGTACAGATGACATATTGTAACACTTAGAGAAAGAAGCAGATAAACTCAACAATCACTTAACAACAACGGGTGGCAATTACCAAATAGCTTGGCGCATAATACAAAACAGATACAACAATGCGAGGTTACTCGCCGATCATCAATTCAATGCACCATACTGTCACTACAGGCAATTCAAATGGCATTGGCACGGTAAGGAACTTGTGCGTAAGCCTTATAAGCATGAACAAATTTAACTCAGAGTCCACCAGGCTCTATGAAGCATCCATAGAAAAACCCGGAAATATTCCACAACTAGAATATGCTTTCAAATTCCTAGAAAATACATTTCAATCGTTGTAAACCATGGGTCACTAACCAACAATAAGCCGACCAGAGTACATACCTCCATTAGAGAGATCAAGAGTAGTAAGTTCCACCAGCCTACGGTTATATTGTCTAGCAGAGCCATGCGTCATGTGTAAAGGTATACGCCACACATTGCTACACTGCAATAACACATCAACTAGCGGAACCGGGGCAAAACAACGCTAAAACATTTATAGTGCATCAACAAGGACAAGTTTTAGTACCAACCGCTGCCCCGATATTTGATAAACTTAACCAACAAGTCACAACCAATTGATCTCGTAGTTGGTGCAAACGATTATCCAGCAATCATCAACAACAACATCATAAAAAGAGGTCAATCGGAACTAATGGCACAACAAAACGAAATAGGATGGCTAATAATTGGCAGCAGAGATGGCACCAGATCACGTCAACCAGCAATGAGGATAGCTATTAAAGGCATTGAGGATCAATTGAAATTACTCATTGAAGCCGATTCGAAACCGGACGAAAGATACTGAGGAGGAAAACATGATTGAACTACATTTCCAGTGAACCTTAGAAAGAGGTTTAGGTGGCCGGTATATAGTAAAAATTCCATTTACGCATGATCATGTAGAATTAGGAGAATCCATTCAAACAATTATATCATCAATTATGCAGGAGTACATAAATCTACAGCATATGGAACTCGTGCGGGACGAGCTTGACGATCATATACCATGCAACACCACATCATGATGTAATTAAACAGGAGAGCACCACTACGAAACTTAGAGTAGCGTTTGATGCTTCCTCCAAAATTGCAACGGAAGTATCTTATAAGATGACCTAGTGGATATGCGAGTACTATTGCGATGGCGAAACATAAAATCATAATGACGGCTGTTCAACGAACAAAACCAGAATTATCAACGTATATTATGGAGAGCTCTGGGACAAAGGCAGCCAGTTTAGCCAGTAGCAGCACAAATCAGATTTGGCAGATTTTTACGTAGATGATCTGCTAACCAGTTGCTAAAGTTGCTAACAAAACGAGGTGGATTTAAGTTACGGAAAATGGTTCTCTAGCTCAAGTGAATTTTTAGAACGTATCTCATGAGAACTTCACGGTAAGGGTAATGTGCAAAACAATCTAAACGATTGGACTAAGACCCTAGGCATTTTATACGATCCACAAGAAGGCAATTTCAAATGTAACGTCGCAAGACTGCAGTTATCCAACAAAGAAGCAACAAAACGATCATTATTATCCAAATCATTTAAGCAATTTGGTCCTGTTGGCTATCTCCATTTACAAACTTAGCAAAAATTATGATGCAAGAAATATGGTTAAGTGGAGTAAAATTGGATGAACCTCTACCCGAAAATATTCATACAAAGTGGGTAAATATAAGGCAGAATTAGGCGATATTAAAAATATAAAAATGCAAAGGTGGATCAATATAACAGAAGGTTCTAGCACCGAGCTTCATGGTTTCGCTGAATAAACAAGGACGGAACAATATCAACACCATAGAGCTAAATGCAACGTTATTATTAGCAAAATTACTAAAACACATACAAGGAAACTCCACCACGGCGCTGGGTTGGCATACAGGTGAGCCAACCAAGTTTAAAACATTCGTGGCGGACAGGATTTCCGCAGTGAAATCAATGATATTCACACAATGCACCAAGTGAAATCAGTTGACAACCCAGCGGTTATGCAGCTCATCGCCGTTCGCACTATTAATTAATAAGTTGTGATGGCAAGAGCCAGACTTTCTACTACACCAAATATCTAGTTGGAAGGAAGTCAACAGTTAGAGGAGAAAACCACGTTTTTAGCGATGTTTAAATTACAATAAGAGATTAAAGTGCAAAGTCACGTTCTGCAAAAGATTCATTAAACTTCGAAATGTGGAAATAGTAATTCTCAAGGTAGCCCAAAACCAAGACTTTTGTCACTAAATCCAACACTATACAAAAATGGTTTGTGACGACTAAATGGATGACATCAAAATTCGGCGCTAGTGACGCAAAGAATTTGAGGAGAGGCCTATATTAGTACCTTACATGGGGATGCCCAATTATCATTGTCGCATTTATTAAATATTAGGTATGCAAGTAGAAACTCGACTCTGAAGTTGGTTGCATTAAAATATACTTGAACGCAGTCAAATCGCCCGCCATTTTGGATATATGTAGCTTAGTCATTGCTGTTTTTATCACATACGTTTCAGTCATATACAAGCTGTCGTTCCGTGTGCAACAATTTTAAGAGGTGGATGTCGATATTCTGTTTCAAATGAAAAATGTAGCTCAAGCTACGGGATTGATTAATTCGACTTTGAGTGAACATTTTGTGAGTCATTCAACAGGAACAATGTGGTTTGCAAGATTTCGTGATGGCAATTTTAGACTTGAGGACGATCCATGTCCAGGTGCAGTAAAATAATTTGAAGACGAACAACTTAAAGTTTTACTGGATGAAAATCCGTATCAAACTCAAAAAAAAGGTGACAGAACAGTTAGGAGTTACTCACCAAGCAATATCATTTCGATTGCAAGCAATGGGAAAAATACAGAAGAAAGGAAAATGGGTTCCTCATAAACTGACCGAAGCAAACAAGTACCGAAGAGTTGCCATCTACGCATGAATTTGCTTTCTCGGTACGGGTGATGAAAAATGGATTTTGTACGATAATCCTAAACGTAGAAAACCATGGCTTGATCCAGGCTTGCCATCAACATCCATTGCAATAAGAAAGTGTTACTGTGTATCTGGTGGGATTGGAAAGGAATAATTTACTACGAGCTTCTGGAACCTGGTCAAACTGTTACAGCTGAAAGTTAGCAAGCCCAATTTACCCAAATTAAGTGATGCTCTGGAGGAAAATATACCATGAAGGTGGTCTTGCTGCATGATATCGCTCGTCCATATACAGCAAAATCAACCCAGGAACTCATCTTGTCCTTAGGCTGGGAAATTTTACATCATGCGGCGTATTCTTCAGACTTGGCCCTTCGGATTACCACTTATTCAGATCGATGTCATCATATTTGAAAGGTTATTCATCCTCTACTTGATAAATGGCAAAAGACCGTAGATAGTAATGGCGAATATTTCGATAATTAATATTTTCAATAAAATTGAATTTGACCAAAAAAGCCTTGTTTCTGCTTGCGCACCTATTAAAGATTGGGTTATTGACGACGGTAAACGTGCTCTAAGGTAAGTAATTCAAAAATGCATTATATGATTTCGCAATAAACAACACCGTACAGCCCAACAAATGGGAAATTTAACGTCTGCCAAAGTGCGGCCGAGACGACCGTCCGCTAAACCAGGAATCGATAATGCTGGTCCCATTCAAAGGCTACACAGGAGAGAATTATGTGCTCTCGGACAATGGGTCATATTTTATTGGAACAAATAACTTTATGAAAAAATCTCATCACCGCGCAATAACCACATTTCCAGACGAGATCATCGCTATGATATCCAACTACGAAAAAATTAGCATTTCATACCGCAAATTACAGCCCATTTCGGTGGTATATTAGGGGGATTAAAACTAACAAAATCCATTTAAAACGAATAATAAGGAAAACAACACTCACGTTTGAGAAGCTCTATACAGTAACCGTCCAAATAAAAGCGTGTCTCAATTCTTGACCGCTAGCTCCACTTACCAGTGATCCCACAGATCTGTCAACACTCAGAATACTTCCACCAACAACGAACTAAATGGAAATATAGCCAACCGAACGATGATTTAGGTCGGCTAGCTACAATGAAGAGCGAGAGTAATACCTTTAAGCGGCCAATTATGAAATTGTGTATACTACCACTAGTGGTCTACATTATTTCCGACACCAACATGTAGACAATTCCGAAACACGCGTAAAAACATAGACAATAATAAATCAACACACAAATTAAACACGTGCGGCCATCAATTTTTCCGTTAATGTCTAAAGTGTGTGTCCAATTAGCCATTAAAATATTTTGGCCAAATCCAAATTCGATAAGCGTTAATTATTACGATTACGCGCCATTAACTTTTTATGGTAGGTGTGAAACAGTAAACCTATACCAGGCCAAATGTTTTCACAATTCACACAGACAATCGATTTGCTGCTGCTTAACACAGAACCAAATAAAATCGAAAGTAATCAATATTGATTACCGTATTCAGTGTTAATTAATGTCGGTGTACGTGCACCCAGTGTTATGCGTGTAATTTTAATTTAATTGATTTATTCCGTAACTTTTAATTATTAAAATTTAGTACTTATGTATATCGAATTTTAATTAAACTTTATGTAATATACTTAATGCTCGTCTTTAGGCACGTTACAGATACACAGTTTAGAGAATCCTATTTATACCTCCCTACACATTATCCTCTTTTTCCGTTTAATTAATTTGATTATATCGATATACGATTTTCATATTATAGCATTTTTTACTGTACAAAGTTTGATAACACAATTAAATTTATGATTAGCAGACAAAATAGACACAGAATAAAAAAATCCAATTTATCTGAGATTAATCTTTGTAGATTTACAAAATTGAGAAATTAAATTTACACCAACAACTACACAGCACGCTTTGGAATTTAAAAAATCAAAAAGGGATGTGCTTTTGCTCTTTTACAACGATCGATGGTTTTTATGCTCTGCCACGTCGCCCGATACGAAACATCAAGCCTATGGGTATGGTACAGCTACAGTAAAAGATAATAATAATTACAGAAATAAAATAATCCTTGGTATTTCCTCTTAACATACTCTCGCATATAAGGAAGTATATAAGAAATATTTCAATTTGCCACAATGATTAAGACGAGGAAAAATGATAACAATTCCAGCCCACACGCTTCACATAATACATATACGAGTATGATATGATGCACGTATAGGAATTAGTGTTGTGTGTGTACTTATTTGTTTCCATTTAGACAGTACTACCAACATGGAAAACAAATAATAAAAGCTCACAAAATTTTTTTAATTAATTTTTTCTTATTCTCCGTAGCTTCTCATTCCGGATTTGTCTCACAATTCACAAGACTGTTGGTTGGTTCTTGTAATCAACTATATGTGATATAAATTATAAGTATGTCTAATACAAATAGGGGAAGTGGAGCACATTCATCATATCTTTTTCACTTGGCATTCATGAAAATACTAAAACAATTTTAAACACTAATTGTGTACTTCATAATTTTTTTTTTAAAAAAAGCTTGGAGACTATGATAATTGAACAAAAAACAATGTTCACACATTTCAGACTTAAAATCTGCATTATCGACCTATTTTGTTTCAGGTGGTATTCTGATGATTAGAGCCGAAAATTTACATAAATTATTGAAGTAAACAGAAAATGTTCGCCGAAAATATTTGGATTACCAATAAAAATTAATTTCACATAATTGCACAGCAATTTACGATTTGGCCTCATGTAGTTCAAATTATCATGAATCATGTGCCCAGCATTCAATTTATTTGACTATAATGGTACATAAAATATGTCCTGATTTTTGGGGGATACCATCGTATTCCCGAATATTTTATTACCAAAATGTTGTTTTTGACTGGATCAAAAATTTACTATTAGGCTGTTTCTCAAATACCAAATTGCCATCATTAAATATGCCGATAAATATTCCAAATATCTTTTGTAAATTTTTGTCTGTGTGTGCGAAATGTTTAATCCACCTTGTTAAAGTTAGCCGATAGTTTCCAGCCGAAAGTAAAAAAATCGATAATGCAGATAGTGTCTTTGCTATTTCAGCCGAAAATATAATATGTCATGTCAAATACTTATATGCATCAGTCGATATTATTCAGCCGACATTTCTAAGCCGACATTTTTCAGCCGAAAGAGTTTTTTGTACCAAAAATATTTGTTTTCTACAACAAAAAAATCAAATGAAACCGTTAACATTAAAATGCTAAAGAATATTATTAATAGCATTTAGTTAGAGCGTCATTAAGACCTTTCATTTGAATATATTTCCAACCATGACACTCTAAACGGTCAATTTTAAGAAATTTTCAAATTTAACGTGAGCGATACATTCAATCGACCTTTCCTGGACACTCCACATGAAAATTGACCCGAAATTTTTTCCAGGTGCGAGCATCAGAAAGATCTTTCATTTGAATCTACTTCGAACTATGACACTTTAAATGGTCAAATTTAGAAATTTTCAAATTTTCTGTGTGCGATATATTCAATCGAGTTTTCCCGGACTTCCCACATAAAAATTTACCTGAAATGTTTTCTAGTTGCGAACACCATTAAGACCTTTCATTTGAATATATTTCCAACCATGACACTTTAAACGGTCAATATTTAGAAATTTTCAAATTTAACGTGAGCGATACATTCAATCGACCCCTCCCGGACACCCCACATGAAAATTGACCTGCAATTTTTTCCAGGTGCGAGCATCATTAAGACCTTTCATTTGAATATATTTCCAACCATGACACTTCCAATGGTAAATTTTTAGAAATTATCAAATACAGTGCTGGGGAAAAAACTGGGCAACTCGTTCTGTATTCCGGATTTCACGAAATAGACACCCACCTGGCTGTGGAACTTGACCATAGGCAGATTTTGATTATACAGGTTATCCAATTCAAGCTTGATAAAGTAAACTTAAAAAAAACACACAAAATATTCGGAATGTATTGTAATTTTTATTTCATTTTACAGATTGATCCTTGCCATTTTTAGTTAAACAAGATATCATTCAAATGTTCTCCACGGGACTTCTTACAGGCCTTGATTCTTTTGCGGTAATTTTCAATGACTTTTCGGCACATTTCGGGCGGTATCTCGGCCATTACCTTACGAATATTAGTTTTCAATTCGTCAAGAGTTTGAGGATTGTTTGCGTAAACACGATCTTTCGCGTAGCCCCACAAAAAGAAATCCAAAGGCGTTAAATCACAGGATCTTGGAGGCCAATTGACATCAGCCAATCGCGAAATCAAACGTCCAGGAAATTTCTCTTGCAAAAGATCTCGATTTGCTCGTGTTACGTGACTGGTTGCTCCATCCTGCCGGAACCACATATCGTCAAGATCATAATCTTCGATTTTCGTAAAAAAATAATCGGTTAACATGCGGCCATAGCGCTCAGAATTGACGGTAACGGTTCGTCCATGGTTGTTCTCAAAAAAATACGGCCCAATCACACCACCAGACCACAATGCGCACCAAACAGTGACTTTTTCCGGGTGTAATGGCTTCTCTACAATCAATTGTGGATTTTCTGAGCCCCAAATTCTACAGTTTTGCTTATTAATGTATCCACCAAGCGAAAAATGAGCTTCATCACTGAAGAAAATTTTGTTCGAAAAATCAGCATCGACGGCCTGTTTTTCCAACACCCAATTTGCGTATGTTCTTCGTTGTCCATGGTCAGCAGGCTTTAGCTCTTGTGTCAAATGGACTTTATACGGATGAAGATGCAAATCCAGATGCAAAATGCGCCATAATGAGCCATAAGATAGGCCTAAATGTTGAGCTCGACGAGGAATTGACAAATTTGGATCTTCTTCCACACTTTCAGCTACAGAAGCGATATTTTCAGCATTGCGAATGTTTCGATGATGCACAGACCTTACAATATCAGTAACAGATCCAGTTTGTTCAAATTTATTCACTGTATTCAATATGGTTTGCTTTGTAGGACGATTATGACGACCATAATCTGCTCGTAAAGCGCGAAATGTGGATACGGCAGAATCACTATTTTTATAATAAGATTTAATAATTTTAACGCGTTGGTCGATTGTTAAATGCTCCATATTCTTAAATGGCAGAATGTCAACTAAATAAATGACAGGTTTGATTATATGTGCCCCATGTTTTTTCAATAAAATCGTTTATCATTCCAGATTTTGCCAGATAGACACCAATCTGACTAACTTAATTCGATAGGTTTGGAATGGGTCTGATGAGGTTATAGGGGTGAAATTCCATATCTGTTGCAAACAGCCGAAAATTGTCTATAAAAAAGTTTAATAATTTTTAAGCAAAGTCGTTCGTCATTCGAGATTTTGTCAGATAGACACCAATCTCACTATGCCAATTCGATAGCCCATTACCATAGGTAGATTTTTATTGTAGGTATGGGGTGGGTCTGATGTTGTTATAAGGGGGAAATTTTGATGTTCTCCATGTTTCTTCAATAAAGTCGTCCATCATTCGAGATGTTGTCAGATAGATACCAAGATGACTAAGTTAATTCGATGGCACTTGATCATATGTAGATTTTGACTATAGGTTTGGGGTGGGACGGATGAGGTTATAGGGGTATGCCATATATGTTGCAAACAGAAGAAAATTGTCGATAAAGAAGTTTAATAATTATCAAGCACAGTTGTTCATCATTTGTGATTTAGCCAGATACTGATAAGGTCTGATAAGGTTAGAGGGGTGAAATTTCTATTTTCACCATGTTTTGTCGATAAAATTGTCCATTATTAGCGTATTTGCCAGATAGATACCAATATGCCTATGCCGATTCGATTGCCCATGACCAAAGGCAGATTCTGATTACAGGTTTGGGGTGGGTCTGATGAGGTTATTAGGGTGAAATTTTATTTTCGTCATGATTTTTCGATAAAATCGTCCATTATTTTAGTAATTGCCAGATAGACATCAATCTGACTAAGTTACAATAATTCGATGGCACATGACCATAGATTGGTGTCTACGGAACTATTTTACGGAAAAACATCGAGAAAATCAAATCTTCACTCGTGTAACCTCATCAGACCCACATAAACCTATAATCAAAATGTACAAATGTTCATGGCCATCGAATTGGCGGTTCGGTGTCCTCACAAACCCTCGAACTACGAACGATTGCATCTACAAAACACGAGGAAACATGATAATTTCATCCTTCTAACCTCACTATACCTTGCTTTAACCAAAATTTTCCTAGAACCGTAAGCTATCGAATAGGCATCGTCCGACCGGTATTTGTCTGAAACATCCTCGAACGGCGAATGATGTTATCGATGATTATGATTTTTGATTTAAACTTAGAATTTAAATCTTAGGTCATATTTTATAGAGTTTTCGTAGTGAGACAGACAAAAGTTATTTGGCAAAATCTTGAAAGCTGAATAATTGTATCGTCAAAACAACGGAAAATGGAACATTTCACCAATAAAACCCCATCAAACCCACTCCAAATTTATATGGAAATCAAATTCTACTTAAGGACTGATCTACAAGTCTGATCAAAAATCTTGATATACAAATGCAAACCTTTTATTAGCTAAACGTAACTGTTGCATGGCTGTTGTATAGATGTCTGCTATTGGCATTTCTCTTTTAGAGAACTGATAATTCATTTGTTAGTTTTAAATCTGTGTTGCCGGCAGTTTGCGAATGTATATTTATGGAAACCTTCTTTATCGACACAACCCTGCATTACCGACCCAAATCTGCATCATCGTCACCGATCTGCATTATCGGCACTTTAAAATATTTCGTCTGGACTACGGAAACAGTATCTGTATTACCATTTTGCGGTTGGGGTAGCATACACTCTGCATTACCATCTTTCGGCTAACTTGAACAGTATAAATTAAAGCAGGAATAATGAATCCAGTAGGTAAATTTTTCGATTTATAAATTAAATGAGGTGTATTTGAGATCTATGTACATTTGTCGAAAAAGATCGGTGGCCAAGAAATTGTTGCTACACCTTTCCAATTTTTGTATTGTTAAAAATTGTTAGGTCCGCTTAAACTTTTGGAAACTGATCATGTTTGATATTGTCGCAAAATTTATTCAGAATTACATTAAAATTAATTTATCTTTCATACATTTTTCTTATGGTATGTAAATGGTATTCTTTTAAAAAAAATTGCAAAAACCCGAAAAACCTTTTATGGAAGCCGCCACTTCCGGTGGACCGATTTCGGCCAAAGGGTAAAGGTAAAGGTGCAAAGGTAAAATTAAAGTAAATCACTCTGTGGTTTATACAAGATTCGACAGTATATTAAAAAATATTTGAACCGTACTACATATAAGAGGTTTATGATTAAGATACAAAAATATACTTAAATGAAATATTGTGGAGCGAAGGTAATAAAAATATTTTCTATAATAAAAAATTTTGAAATAGAAAAATAAAGAAAATTTTGTTAACTTTTCACAGCCCATTAAATCTTATGACTGTTGAGTTTTATACTTGAATGATTTATGTATGTCGGATTTTCACCAATATGGAAATCATACTTTCACGGCCTTTGAATACCAAAAGTATATTAAGATTTTGAATTACGAAAATTATTTTTTGATACGAGTGTCGTCTCCCGATTCGCAGATAATTTTATCTCTTGAATTTTTGAACTTATGTTCTGACGTATAACCTACCAAATAAAAGGGGTCTAAAAACGAACAGGAAGGTTTCAAGAAATAAAAAATGTCCTTGTATAAAAATAATAAATCCTTTGATACAGAAAACACGAAAAAGGTAAAATATATAAACTTACCTAGTCGACGATCGTATATTTATAGGCCGCCCCACAAACAAATCATTATTATCATAGCGTAGACATCTAGCGCGCACGAACCAATTATCATAATTTTAAAAACAAAGGAAAACGAACCATAAATATACGCCACTGTACATCTTCACTATCAGTAAGAAAAATCAACAGAAATTTTCTAAATGAAAAAAATTTTCTTTACCTTTTCATGTTTGCCTTACAGAAGAAAAAGTTTGTTTTACTCCTTGTTTGTTCAATTTGACCAGAAGAAGTTTTTTTTATGGTTCTGGTATCGAGTTCATCAACATCGCTTGAACTAAAAAAAAAAACAATAACAAAAAAGAGGGCAAATACCAAAGGCGAAAAAAACCAAACTCTATTATGCTAGATCAATATCGAAATGTTGATAGAGAACTGAATCCTATTAAAATAGACAACTTTGATGTCGGGGAGGGGACCAGCTTCTGGGAATTGGTGTATGTTTAATAGGTTTTGGTTTGATCGCGACCCACTTTATTGGTTTTTTTTTCATCGGTTTTGACTTGGTCAATAATTAAATTTTTTGAGTCTTCTATAGAAAAGGCTTCGTTTGTTGTTAGGTTCCTTTATTTGCCCTAGCTTCGCTTTATGGTAAATATGGTTATATATAACCAAACAAAAATTACAATTTTTTGATACACCCTGTAAGGGAAAGAAGTTAAAATACCAAATTCAATAAATAATTTGTTTAAAACGAATGGACTAGTTCGATGCTAAAATGTTAAACGTGTATCGCAGGTCCTCGGGACATTATCACGCCGAACATTACCCTGCCACTCCTCTCCTCGCAATTACCCTCAATTATTACCCCTCTCCCATCCTCTTTCCTCCTCCGAATAACTTCGATGAATTGTACCTTACCACAATTCGTTTTCGCATATTTCATGAGACGTAAAATTTATTTGAAACAATTTCAATTGCTGTAATAATTCGAACATTCCGGGATCGTCTGATAGCATTTATCATTACGTGAGTTTTGATGTCAAATCTCGCGAGAACCGAGATTATTACCAAAAAAATCGAAAATAATTTCAAAACATGAAAAAGTAAAATTAGCCCGTTGTGGGAGAATAAACCGTTTCGTCAGGAGTAAAGTTTTTATTTTTATTTTTCATAATGACGGATTCAAGTTCAGCTTAAAAAGCCTAATCCAGAACTATAACGCCCTACATGTCGCAAAAAGTTATAAATCTGTGTTAAATACTTATAAATTCAAATTAAGTAGCACGCGTCGGTTCGATCGCCAAGTAATGCTCCAAAGTGCTCAATTTAACGGCACAAACGCAAGATTCTTGTAAACCACGCACAGGTTCAACAATTAATGCTAATTAACGTGCGATTTATAAATATTGTGTTTGCTAAAAAACAATGACAAATGGAAAAGCAGATGAAAGCCACGGCAAATACGAGTGCTAGTGAAGAAAATACGGGTGATGAATTGAATCCAAAATACTCTAGAGTGTCGATTTCACAAACTAATTGAATCGTGGTTCTCAATACAATCCATCGAATCGGATGTAAATAGATTCAACGATATAATTGCAACGGTCGATAATAGGCTATCGACACAAGTTCATGATGCAGTGCACAACCCACCAGATGCAAATACATATGAAACTATTGACATTACAATTATCAAAAAAAAATCTGATTCCGAGCAAAAAACAAATTCAGAAATTAGTACCTGGTCTACGGTTAGGTGATCGTAAGCCATCACACCTACTTTTTAGGAAATTGAAACCCAATATTGGCGATGATCTACTTAAACCATTATGAATGAACCGTTTACCAATGCAAGCCAGATAAATCGTTGCCGCAGCAATATGACCATTAAGCGAACTAGCAGCCGTTTCTGATGCGGTAGAACATTACTATGGAGGCGACAGTACAACCATAGCTACATTAGCAAATCGTGTTGATGTATTATTTAAACAATTACAACAAGCTCGATTTCAACCTCGTTCATACGTCACTACGTCAAATAAACCAAGAAAATTTAATACTTATTGGTACCACCGGGAATATAGCGTAGGAACAAAAAAATGTGTAGAACCGTGCAGTTTTAATGCGAGACGCCAAGAACTTTACCAATTCAAAAAACCAAAACAAATCAAAAATCAAATCAACTAAAATTGAAATATGGATCGCCACAACCATTGCTCAACAAACAATTTTTAATAGACAGTAGAGCAGACATATCAGTTCTTCCGTCTTCATCAACCGGAGCCTGCCAAACGCTCGCTCCTATTAGTGTCATCAAAACTCTTCGTCCCCATAGGATAGTTATCACCAATAACCATCATAGCCCATATTATGATGCAGGATCTATGGAAAACTGGGATGAATACCTACCAGAAAACAAAAGCACCAAATGGCAAAAATATAAGAATGAGCTAAATGAATATTGGTATGGACCACCCCTTTTGAGAATTACGCAACCCCAATGGAACACTGAGGAAGTTACTCCAGACTTACCATTAAACTTTCAAGCGGAGCTATAAGCAAAAGTACCGCTGATGACGGGGTAAAGGGAGCCCAGATATTCTCCGAGCTATTTCAAGTTGCAGAAACAACAATCATAAAATTAACCCAAGACCAGGACTCCGGAAGAAAAATCGAATGCATAGCTAAGGATTGAAGGCTAGATGAGGTCCGCAAGCTAGCTTCACTAAACCCAATCCAGGATAATCAAGGCCTGCTACGTGTAATGGGATATCTTCAGCACTCAAATCTGGCAATCGCCAGCAAACAACCTATCATCCTAAATAAAAACAACGTAATTACGCAACGGATAATTGAGAACACCCATAAAAACACATTACATGGTGGCATATGTCTGACACTGGCAATCCTGAGACAAAAATATTGGATCATTGATGGCAGGCGAGCAGTACGACAAGTAATACCAAGATGCGTAACAACTATTGCGCAGTCCGCTAAAACGGGAATCAACTATGCGCGGCCCATCCAACTAAGAACTACTAATTGGGATGAGTGTTTGACGCGATATAGAAATGACCAATATCAAAACTATGTAAGCTACATATTGATGGTGATAGAGACGTAGCAACCAAGGATGCCAGTACAACTCCTACTGAAAATAACAAGCCACACCGAGTCAACAACCACACCGCCGCGCCAAAACTATTGGAAGGGTGAACCACGTTCTATCAGTATACTGTCCCGTAAGACTCGTTAGCGCCAACGTCGAAATTAAACCTTCTAACTAGTCTACAGGTACTTACTTTGTGTAGGTAAGCAAGTTAGAAATTGTCCATATGGAATGGACTCTGGCATTCCAATACAACATGAGCAGCTATTGGAAAGAAATCAAAAACAGTTTGCTCGATCGGAATTCGAGTATCTGATGGAATTAGAAGTTTGTAAACCATCCACTTGGAGGTTATATAGAGTTTTAAACTCAAAAACTAAGCCTGTCGATATCCATTGCCATTATTGCAAGAATTTTCGCACTTATTAAGTGGCAAAATTGTTTTTTCGAAAATCGACATATACAAATGGCATTTTATCAAACACCAATTGAGGAATCCGATATTCCCAAAAACAGCCATAACCATACCATTCGGATTACAGAGCTTTCTACGTAATATTCATAATGTACTGAGGGGGCACGATTTTGTATTTCCTCAGATGACCTATTAGTTGCACTCAAGGACATTAATCAACATGAGGAACACATTCGTTTAATATTTGAACCCTTACGTAAATTCGGTCTATGTATCAATCTATCAAAATGCGAGTTTGCAACCATCGGGCGTTAAACCACTACTAGAGAAAGTCAGGGTATATCAACAATTTTACAATACCACAAGTTTTTATACCGAAGGCAGTAGATATTCAAATGCATTTCAAAAACTCATCAAAGACAATTAAAAAAAAAATAACACAAAAATTGAGTGGGACGACGAGAAAATTTGTTATTTCAATCGGTGGAACATGGGTTTAGCCAAAAACGCCTTATTAGCATATCAAGCAAAAGACGCCGAATTATCGCTTTGCGATGATGGATCGGATTTTGCAATGAGTGCAGTACTTCATCAATCCATTAATGGAGAAACACTACCACTCGGGTTTTATCTAAAAAATCACGGACGCACAACTAAAATACAGCACATTGGTATGGCATACCGATTCCCCAAATTATGAGGATCACAGGGATTCTTCTGTGACTTCATTAGGAGGTGACAATATCTCTATGTACTAAGTAATAACTGTGTATAACACATGTACCAGCGGCCTCTCCAATTTTCTATTTTTTATTTAATTTGTATTGCATACCGATTTCACCTGCCACATAGAGCTATTGAAACCTCCTGATAACGTCTTAGAAGAATACAGGGAATAGGCATAATCACAATCTTAGTCGAAATATAAAATACTGAAACAGCTGAAATCAAGTTAAATAAAAAATTGAAAATTGGGGAGACAGCAGGGCATAGGCAAATAGACAGTTTAAACCTGTGTGAAGTACTACACGTTAATGAAAAGTGTAGACTCAAAATGTGTAGATACACAAATTATCAAAAAATGTAGCTGGAAAAGAAAAAAGTTTCGAATTCGAAATACCGGTGTGAAGTACTTAACGTTAATGAAAAGTATAGATACACATTTTAACGAAAAGTGTAGACTCAAAAAGTGTAGGTACACAAATCATCAAAAAATGTAGCTGGAAAAGAAAAAAGTTTCGAATTCGAAATACCGGTGTGAAGTACTTAACGTTAATGAAAAGTGTAGCTACACATTTTAACGAAAAGTGTAGACTCAAAAAGTGTAGATACATAAATTATCAAAAAATGTAGCTGGAAAAGAAAAAAGTTTCGAATTCGAAATACCGGTGTGAAGTACTTAACGTTAATGAAAAGTATAGATACACATTTTAACGAAAAGTGTAGACTCAAAAAGTGTAGGTACACAAATCATCAAAAAATGTAGCTGGAGAAGAAAAAAGTTTCAAATTCGAAATACCGCTGTGAAGTACTTAACGTTAAGGAAAAGTGTAGCTACACATTTTAACGAAAAGTGTAGACTCAAAAAGTGTAGATACACAAATTATCAAAAAATGTTGCTGGAAAAGAAAAAAGTTTCGAATTCGAAATACCGGTGTGAAGTACTTAACGTTAATGAAAAGTGGAGCTACACATTTTAACGAAAAGTGTAAACCCAAAAAGTGTAAATACACAAATTATCAAAAAATGTAGCTGGAAAAGAAAAAAGTTTGGAATTCGAAATACCGGTGTGAAGTACTTAACGTTAATGAAAAGTATAGCTACACATTTTAACGAAAAGTGTAGAATCAAAACGTGTAGATACACAAATTATCGTGTACAAAAAATTTCAAGACAATTTGTATGTTGTGATTGGCGATATGGCGCTACACGTGGAAGCGTCTTTGGGCAAATTCACTTAATTCTTTAATAATTCAAAAAATCATCGGAACAATGAGTACCGAGTGTGGAATTTAGTGTTCTCAACTTGGCATGGTGTCTAAAATGTGTACAAATAGTTTCAAGACAATTTGCATGTTGTGATTGGCGATATGGCGCTACACGTGGAAGCGTCCTTGGGCAAATCCACTTAATTCTTTCAGGATTCAAGAAATCAACGAATCAATGAGTGCCGAGTGTGGAATCCAGAGTGTGGAGTGTATCTACTCCTTGTTTCGATGACTTTTTGAATCATGAAAGAATTAATTGAATTTGGCCAAAGATGCTTCCATGTGTAGCGCCATATCGCCAATCACAACATGCAAATTGCCTTGAAATTCTTTGTACATATTTGAGACACCATGCCAAGTTGAGAACTGAACTCAAAAAATTCAACGAGACATCGTAGAGATGTATAAGTAAATCAAAGTAGCTATCGTGTAGTGCTGACTCTATTGCATCTTTTGTAGAAGCCAACATACTTATGCGACCCGTCCGTCGAAGCATACATTTTCTATGTTGGAATCATAGAAAATCGAAAAATTCAACCATTCGAACGCCATTGACAGGGCATCGCAGAGATGTCGAAGTAAATTGAAGTATGCTATCGTGTAGTACTGACTAATAGGGATTACGCACCTTTTATAGAAGCCAACACTCGACGGGAGTTGCGTAATTATTTTGGCTTCTACAAACGATGCGGAAACGGCTTCCACAAACGATGGTCAGTACTACACGATAGCATACTTCGATTTACTTAGACATCTCTGCGATGCCTGGATAACGATCGAAGCGCCACTACACTTTCTACTATAGCAAAATTTTCAAATTAAAAAAAATCTGACTGCTCCATCGCATTAATATGTTGGCTTCTAGAAAACATAAAGGATGATTATTGCAAATTGTTATGGCTAAATTAGCTTGCTTGCCACTGTGAACTTATTTTTGAAAGTGAAGATTACACTTTTTCGGCTGTTGTAAAGTTTTTTGTCATTTTTAGTTTGTCAGAAACTTCACTATTTTTATGGTTTCACAGTGTAACAATAATACTCAAAAGAAGATTAATAATCCAGAGATTCTACCAAGTAGTGGCTAGTATCAAATGATGGCACAAGAGGTACTCCTTGATACAAAATTGGTCTCATCAAAAAACTACGAGATTTTACCATTTGTTAATGCATTGGAAAATCGGATCGCATAGAATATTTTGATGATTTTAGGGTTTCACTGTATTAATTATTGGCCAGGATCACAGAGATTCTACCGAGTAGTGGCTAGTACAAATGATGGCATAAGAGGTGCTCGGAGGCGAGATGATAGGAGGCTTTTTAGTACCAGAAAGCGATTGTGATGGATCCTGATTTCGGGAAAAATCGTGTAAGGGCTTGTCTGGTGGGCCCCTGGTTTATTTTTATTTTTTTCTTAGCTGAAATGATTTAAATGAAAATTGCTTGAAAGAGGTTTTCTAGTACTAGGGATCGATTGCGATGGATCCAGATTTCGTAAAAAATCATGTAAGAACTTGTCTGCTGGGCCTCGGGTTCATTCTTAATTTTTTTTCTCTGCCCAAACGATTTAAATGAAAATTGCTTAAAGGCGGGTTTCGAGTATGACCCCGGATTCATTTTTAATTTGTTTTCTTAGCTCAAACGATTTTAATGAAAATTGCGTGAAGACGGTTTTCGACTACCAAGAGCCGATTACGATGGATCATTATTTCGGAAAAAAATAGTGTAAGAGCTTGTTTGGAGGGCCCCGGGTTAACTTTTAATTTTTTTCTTAACTCAAACAATTTAAATGAAAATTGCATGTAGTAGGTTTTCTAGTACCAGGAACCAATTGCAATGGAGCCTGGTTTCAGGAAAATTCGTATAAGGGTTTGTCTGGTGGGCCCCGGGCTTATTTTTAACTCAAAGAAAATTGATTGTAGGAGGTTTTCTAGTACCAGGAACCGATTGCGATGGATACTGATTTCGATAAAATTCGTATAAGGCCTTGTCTGGTGAGCCCGGGTTCATTATTAATTGTTTTCTTAGCTCAAACGATGTATATGATAATTGCTTGCAGGAGGTTTTCTAGAACGGGTCGGACCGGTTGTGATGGATCTTAAATTCGAGAAATATCGTGTAAGGGGTTGTCTGGTGGGTCCCGGTTTTTAACTAATTGAAAAAGCTCGTAGTTTTTGATGATACTAAATTTATTCCAAAGAGCACCTCTTATGCCATCATTAGATACTAGCCACTACTCGGTAGAATCTCTGTAATCTGGCCAATAATTAATACAGTGAAACCCATAAATCACCAAAATATTCTATGCGATCCGATATTCCAACGCATTACCAAAGGGTAAAATCTCGCAGTTTTTTGATGAGACCAATTTTGTATCAAAGAGCACTTCTTGTGCCATCATTTTATACTAGCCACTACTCGGTAGAATCTCTGTGGTCTGGCCAAAAATTAATACAGTGAAACCCAAAAATCGCCAAAATATTCTATGCGATCCGATTTTCCAACGCATTACCAAAGGGTAGAATCTCGTAGTTTTTTGATGAGACCAATTTCAATTCAAAGCGCACCTCCAAAGCCATAATTTTATACTAGCCACTACTCGATAGAATCTCTGTGATCTGGCCAATAATTAATACAGTGAAACCCAAAAATCGCCAAAATATTCTATGCGATTCGATTTTCCAATGCATTACCAAATGGGAAAACCTCGTAGTTTTTTGATGAGACCAATTTTGTATCAAAGAGCACCTCTTATGCCATCATTCGATATACGTTTATGCAACTGGTTTTGATCGCTATGCCAATATACATATAACTGAATATGTAATAGTGCATACTACAATTTATTAACATTATTAAATTACATAAAATGTTTTGTCTTACTTATGTAAATATTTTTAAATTTTAAATTTTTTATAAATTTCAATCATAATTAAGTTTTGATTATTTAAAGAAAATAGTTAAAATTAAAAGAAATCCGTCTGTTGTCAGGTTTCCATTGTTAACATTGCTTTTACCGGCTGTTTGTTTTTGTTAATTTTGTTGTTTTGTTAAGAACTTCACATCCGTTGGAATTTGACATCAAAACTCACGCAATCTTACAAATACTTAAGGGTGAGGATATAATCTAGAGCCATCAAGATACTTATGATGTATATGTAGCGCAATATACGACCAACATGCCAAAATATTATGACATTTAAGGTTGAGTGGGACATCAAAATTTTGAAAAAATTGGTAAAATACACTTAGATGAAAGGTTATAAAAATATATTGGGTATTGATTTTATAATACCACCATTAAGAATTATCATTCAAAATATCTAAACATAAAATATTATGTTATTTTGATCCATGTGTGGGTTGACGAAAATAGAACATAGAGTTAAGCCTATTAAAAGTTCTCATGAATTCAAATTGAACTTTTCAATATTTTCAATATTGATGATATAGCAGGTAAGGCATAAATCGGATTATTAAATGTTTTTACTGGAATTGATTTGTGATTGCTGTTAATAAAAACAACAGGTTTATTGGATCAGTTATGCCTTTATTTATTAATACACAGTTTCGTTTTAAAACTGTCAATTAGTGGGTACGAGACCAATATAATTTTATACTTAAAATCAATAATAGTAATACATAAAATCCTTGTAAATGCAAAACTTTAGATTAGCGAATAAATTGAATAACTGCGGATTACCGGGTCTTCGCACTAAGAATTGAGGCTACTTAAATATAGAACCACAAAATATAAATTCAAATTAGAGACCATTCTGGCAAGAAACATTCAGGGTATTCGAAAATAAGGTTAACGCATACATGGAATTGATGATGACAGAACACATAATGCCCTATAAAAACCAATTTACTTTTTTCGAGTTTCCCAGGATTTCAAAATGGTATCACCTAAAGTAATTATCCAGCAATCATCACTTTTCACAATTGATCTCTGATACCCGAAAATCCACTTACCAAAGTAGTTTTCGGTACAATATTTTTGCCAAAAGAACCTTCGAATCTAGGAAACAAAGTTAAAAAACGAATCAAGGTCGAATAGAAAGTTTGTAACTGAATTTTGAAGTAATTGAAGTTAGCCCGAAATATGTCAGCCCGAATAGCTATCCCGAAAAAGTGTAAATGTAATTATGTAGCTCAGTCCCGAGTTAAAATTACATCACGAATAACAAGCTAATTTTGATATTGAAGAAATTTTTTATTAAGAACCATTAAAAATTAAAATTTAATAGTTTGCAGATTGACAAGCAGTAGTTATTGCACAGGTGTAGATAATGCGCCTATTCAATATAGAAAACTATTTTAAATATTTCAGCAAATATTTTTTTTTAATTTACCCATCGATTTAGGAAATTTCCTTGAAAATCATTTAAGTAATTTTCAAAGCACAATTTTCATTCCAAACTTAAGTTACCCAACGTGCAATAAAAAAATTGCAAGAAGCGAATAGTTACAAAATTTGGAATTGTAGTGGTCGATGTTCAGCCACTTGATATCAGTCAGGTATATAAAATTGAATTGAAATAAATTCAAAAGTACTTTTACTACCCGATCACTAGGCCCCTCAGTCCAGGGTACTCAGAGGGCTTCGGCTGTCTCTGTGTACACCTACGTAACACTAAGGTAGCCGCGTCCTCGTCGCGGGGGGCGGGAAGTGATTCGACAGTAGCAAAGTGTTACCGGGGACCAAATGCCAGTGGTTTAACTTTGCTAAAAGGATGGGCCAAATTATCAAGATCACCAAGGTCTTCAACTGGAAATATATTTCAGTACGAGAAGGAAAGTGCCGAACTCCGTGAATAACTAAGAGAAATAAAGGAATTTACAACTAAATTGAAAGAAGAACTTACAATTTTAAAGAAAGAGAATGAAGAACTGAAAAAATCAGTTGAAACACGAGCAGAACATGGGACGACACCTATCTCTGCAGTCGATGATAACATTAATCCATTCCATACGGATGAAGAAGAATTAGAGAGAGAAACAAATTGGATGTTGAACCGGGATAAAAGACCAAGTAAGAAAAGGAAAGCACAACACTCACCAGAAATGGCAGTAACTTTGCCATCAACTTCAAAAGAGGTTTCTAGAAACCAGTTAATCATCCAGAAAGAACTAGCTCTAGAACACCAACCAGCTAAACCAAATGAAAAACCACCTCCACCAATAAATATCGTCGGGATATCAAATTTGTCCGCTATACAATCAATTATGAAATCGATTACGGTAGCCGAGCACAAACTCATGTCTCGAAACAATGGCGTCTGGAAAATTAATGTTGTAGACTCTGAAACCTATAGAGCTTTGACTACAAAGCTTAATTCCGAAAGGCTTCAGTGGTTTACGGTTATGGCTAGAGGTCACACTGTACAGCTGTATGAGAAAATATGCGGGTAGAGCAGTCAGTTTGAGCCTCTAAAACATGGAATATCGGTCAGTTGGGCCTTGGTTTTTGGTTCAATCTAAATGAAAATTTGATTGTCCTTTACCCGTAAGTTTAGGTAAGTTCCAGGGTTCTGCTGCAAATCTGAAAAGAGTTGAGAGTAAGAAGAATCGTTTGTATTATTTCGACTAAACTCATTCGTATGAATGAGTGAATTAAATCCGTGATAGCGCATCAGGAACAACATTATCACGCCCCTTCTGATGAACTATATTGAAGTCGAAGCCCTGCAACTTCAGGCTCCACCTGGCAAGACGACCCTTTAGTTCCTTCTGTGACATAATCCATTGCAGACTGGTGGTCTGTGATAGTTGTGAATGAGTAGCCGTCAATATAGGGTCGAAATTTTTTTACGCTCACAATGGCTGCCAGATATTCCAATTCCGTCACTGTGTAGTTGCGCTGGGCAAAATTTAGTATCTGCGACATAAACGCTACCGGTTTCTCATTATTTTAGCTCCCTTTTTGAAACAAGACACCCCCAATGTCTTGCGTGCTGGCGTCACATCGGATAAAAAACTATTTTTGAAGTCTAGGTTGTGTAGTACTGGAGCGTTCGATAACAGCCAATTCAGCTTCATAAAGGCTTCCTCCGCCTCCTTTGTCCATTTAAATTTTACTCCTTTTTAACAGATTTGTTATTGGTGCGGTTACTTCAGCATAGTTACAGATGAACCGTCTGTATCAACCGGCCATTCCAAGTAGTCGACGCGTTTGTTTGACCGACTTAAGGGCTGGAAAATTTAATCAAAAAGCCTAAATACCTCGTATCCTTAAGCACAAAGTGATTTTTCTCTACATTTACTGCCAACCCTGCATTGGACAATAAACGTGCAACGGCTCTTAACAATTCCAGGAGATCGTCGATACTGGCCGAGGTTATCAAAAGATCGTCTTATTAGACGAAAATTCTATCACGTAACTCATGTTGTATCACTCGATTCATCAGTCTGCACATGATAGAGAGGACTGCCTGGAACTGTGAAAGCCGTAATCTATTTCGCATCCTCGGGGAGAGGTATCTGCCAAAACGCATCCTTACGGTCAATGCTGCTGATAAATTTGGTTTCGTGGAGTCTACCCAGCAAACCATCAATGACGGGGAGTGGGTAGGGATCTTTTTTTGTTACTGTATTGATTTTCGGTGAGTCAAGGCGCAATCGAGCTTTCCCGTTGGCTTTTGTTACTAGCGCCACTGGAGAACTCCAAGAGCTATTGTTCTCCTCTATTACGCCTAGAGCAATCATTCGATCGAACTCTTGGAAAATCAAATCCTGCTAAACCGGCGATACTGGGTAATGTCTTTGTTTAATGGGTTCGGTTGTTCCGACGTCTATGTGATGTGTTACCAGGTTTGTCCTTCCAAGCCCTTTTTCTCCAGATGATGGAAATTTTTTAATGATTTCTTCAAGGTTCTTGCTATGTTCCGGACTTAATTCGTGGTGGTTATTGGCGCTGGCTTTCGAGTGAACTTTTACTTCGCTAATTACCAAATGGCATAGTGGTTAAAGCTTTGGCGTTTGGATCGGGAGGTACCGGGTTCGAATCCCGATAGGGGCAGGATGCAAAGGGAATTTTCATCAACAAATTACGATTTGGGATGAGAAGGAACACATCTATGACCCCCTGTCGGAGTGCGGGGCTCACGGGCCGACCCATCTTCCATGCCAGTATAGGCTGGCATGGAGCTATGCAATGTGCAGATGGTAATAAAAATCGGACCTATATCCGTACGTCCTCGAATTGGCCAATACAGGCGTAAAGATAAGGACGTAAATAAGCGAACCGCGAAAGAGTAGGGAGAGCTTCGGCCCCAGAACAGCACAGGGGAAATATAATAAAAAAAAATAAAAAAAACAAATACTTCGCTAATGATGTCTGGTGCTACCTTAAAAGTTTTCCAAAAACCTACTCCCAAATAGATTTCCGCTTGCAGCGACGGCTCGATGCAGAATTTCATTGTTTTTGTTTTACGTGTTCAATTATAGCATTAGTAGTTCCGTCTGCGGTTTGCACAAAGGCGTTGCATTTTGTCATCTGTATTCCCAGGGATTCCAAGAAATCTTCGCTTTTACTTCCTAATATACTTACGCTTGCCCCGCTGCCCAATAAGCCAAATTTAACGTGTCCGGATATATTAATTTCAACGTATGGAAGAGGATCGTTGGGCAAAAATTTAGTGATGGTAGAAAGTATACGTAATTTGTTGAATAATTTTCACCTGTGCCAGTAATTTTTGGGATGATGTAATTTTTGATTGGCCAATTTAGACACGTCGTCCGCACTGCAAGTTCCATTCGTCGTGAGTGTTACTGATTGATCTACATTTGTTTCGGATTGGTAGTGGTTACGGAGCTGTTTATCTTTCCCGAACGTGATTTCACCATGTACGTCTCGTTCGGTTTTAAATTTCCCGGGCTACGTCTATTTTTGCACCTAAAACAATTCCGCGGATCCGAGCTTGCTAAACCACACCCTTCACAAAAATTATGGGTTTTCTCCATCGGACAGGCTAAAAATCCCATCGTTTCTCAGTCTGAATCTTTTGGCCATTGTTTATGTTGGCTACATTAGATATGGAATTTGGCTCATCCGAAATTTGGGCGACTAGTGCAGAACGTCTTGAGCGTGTCTCAATGATACGGCGAGGATCAAATCCGGAAGTGTTCCACAGTTTTTCGTAGTTATCACAGGTCTTGAGTAAGGCAGGAAGAGTGTTGTTTTGCATATGTTACGTGGCATTCTTCAAAGCCGGTTTCATATTATCGAGTAATAGCTCCAAGATCTCGGCATCCGAGAGTGGGCTCAATAATCGATGGTTCGCACTTTCGATTTATGCTAAAAAGTCGTTCAAAAATTATTTCGGATATTGAGTCAATCTTCGGATAGATTTGCGATTTTGACGATCTCTTTCCATACTACTGAATCGTTATAGTAGGCCTTCATTCATTTGTTGCCATGTTACATGTTTATTTATTCGGATGAAATTGTAATACCATTTTTGAAATCTGGGTTGTGTATTACTGGAGCGTTCGACAACAGCCACTTCGTAAAGGCTTCCTCTGTCCATTTACATTTTACTCCTTTTTTAACAGATTTGTTATTGGTGCGGTTACTTCAGCATAGTTACAGATGAACCGCTTGTACCAACCGGCAATTTCAAGAAGTCGACGCGTTTGTTTGACCAACTTAGGGGCGGGAATATTTGTAATAGCGTCTATTTTTCCGGGATCCGGCCTTAGTCCTCGTTCTCCAATCAAAAATCCTCACTACCTCGTTTCCTTGAGCACGAAGTGAGTTTTCTCTACATTTATTGTCAACCCTGCATTGGATGGATCTCAACATTTCCAGGTGCTCGTCGATACTTGCTGAGATTATCAAAAGGTCGTCTAAGAAGACGGAAAATTCTATCACGTAACTCATGTGGTATCACTCGATTCATCAGTCTGGTTTGGGGTGCGTTATACAACCCAAATTGCATGACGCAGAACTGACAGATAGGACGGCCTGGAACTGTGAAAGCCGTAATCTCCTTCGCACTCTCGGAGAGAGGTATCTGCCAAAATGCATCCTTAAGGTCAATGCTGCTGATAAATTTGGTTTCGTGGAGCCTACCCAGCAAACCATCTATGATTGGGCATCTTTTTTTTGAGAGTGAGTCAAGACACAATTGAGCATTCTCGTTGGCGTTTGTTACTAGCACCACTGGAGAACTCCAAAAACTACTGCTCACCTCTATTACGCCGAGAGCAATCATTCTTGGAGTTCTCCAGTGGTGCTAGTAACAAAAGCCAACGGGAAATCTCGATTGTGCCTTGACTCATTGAAAATCATACAGTAACAAAAAAGATGCCTACCCACTCCTAATCATAGATGGTTTGCTGGTTAGACTCCATGAAACCGAATTTATCATCAGCATTGACCTTAAGGATGTGTTTTAGCAGATACCTTTCTCCGAGAGTGCGAAGGAGATTACGGCTTTCACAGTTCCATTTTTAAATTAAAAAACAATAAAGTTAGCATGCAAATATGTTACGATTGCATTACGATTGCGTTGATGCGGCCTTGATGATAATTGTGCCCGGAAGAAGTATTCCCTCCGCTAGTCCGAATGACTCCTTCCATTCGATGTTTCATTGATTTCAATAAAGTTTTCACAAAATCTTGAGGTATCGCCTCCCATTTATGCGGTCTCACATTATCCTGCATGAACGGGAAATTTTGCACAAATAAACCGGACAAAAGGTACGACGTGGTTCTTGAGTGCTTCCTCAATGTACCATTGAGAAGTCAATCCTCTTGATCGACGTCGAGTATTAGCTCCGGAGATGCACACAAGATATGTCTGCATGCCAACATTGTGCAAATTGCTCTCCTGATCTTCTGTATACTCTTCCTTGCCCTTCTTTGCCATAGAATCTGATTCCAAAATGCAACTGTGAGATGTTTCTGTTCTCAAGTGTATGTCCCAGGAAAAATATCATAAATTTGTTGCACACAACAAATGTTGCACACTCAATAAAAAAATCTGAAAAGTGCCTTGAAATAGAAATTAAAATATGCAATAGTTTGCATCTCGTGGGGCCGTTTAAAAAAGTTTGTGGTATTAATATTTTGAGGGTCTTATATTTAGGTATCCTACACAACCTAAATAAAACATCCTCTAAAAAGTTCTTACCACAAACTTTTTGGAACGGTCAAACGAGATGAAAACTATTGTATAATTTAATTACTATTTTAAATAATTTTTTAGATTTTTTAATTAAGTGTGCAACATTTGTTGTGCAACAAATTTAGAATTTGTTTCTTGGGACATGTTGCACTTAGGCTGTTTACAAAATCAGAATCTAAAACATGATCAGCATTTCTGAGACTTATTGTTGTCTTGCCCGTCTTTTTGTCGATTCTCACTTATAGACTGATTACCTCAAACTAGGGACAAAATAACTTATACCGTTGCTTCTGAATATAAGAGAAGTGACCCTGAGTATTGCACAGATTGTTTGAATTGAATTTTCTTATATATTTGGGAACTGTTTGCGTAGTGAATATGAATATATGGTCCAATGCTCAATCGATACAGTGTAGAGCTATAGGTGAGTTGCAATAAGTACGCCAAGAATATATAACAATTAAAACTGTAGAAAATTATCCCCATATCAACAAACCTCAACCAACCGAAACAGAACTCAGCACGTGTCTACAACATAGCAATAATTAACCTAAATAAAGTTAATTAAAATGTTTCCACATCGACAATATTTCCTTTGTAACCCACCCGGTTGCTATACGTATACGTAAGGTGTTTTTATCGCGGTTCGTTTGTTCGCGTGTAGAAACATTAAAAGAGGCACGTTTATAATGCTAGTGATCGCAGAATACATGAAAAATATTAAAACCAAAAAAGTTTAAAATCTGTACATAAAACCTTTGAAAAAGTACAGTCAACCTTCCTATAACGCGGTTAGCATGGTTTCCATATAACGTGGTACAAATTAATCGCGTTGTACGAGGGTTGACTGTACATAACAAAAATATTTTTATGATATAAAACCCCATAAATTAAAAATTTTTGACAAATCTTCACACTCTCGTGTACCACCCAAAATAAAATACGCAACAAAAGTTCTAACCACCATCATCACCACAAACAAAAAACAACAACAGCCCTGATTGGATGTTGTTTTCCCCGTTTACCAGTAATTGGAAATCTTAAAGACGTTACGAAATTTTCGGCGTAAACAAACATTTTTGTATGTGAGTGCGTGTGAATGGGTGTGTTGTTCACACTCAACTTTTAATTGGGAATACGTAACGTAAAGCTAACTTGCAACGTTCGTACTACAAAGCAAAAAAAAAATTAATTTAATTTAAAAATTTTGTGTATATTTAACTTTAAAATAATAATTAATTCGGCATTTGTTTTTTCGTATACGGGTGTTTAATTTTGGTGGTTCTGTTAGATATTTTCACTTTTGTATTTTTGCCGATAAATTTTACTTTCAAATTATAATTTAAACAAAAAACAATGTTGTTAGGTGAATCAGTCAGTAACATATGGTAGCGGCTAAGTTGCGGTGTGTAGATGGTCTCGTTTAATTGTAGCCAGTACACTTATAGTTAATTAAGTAACTTTGTATATTTACCTAAACAATAGAGTTGATGGGACCAATTCTATATAGCCCAGATATTAGATGGGCGCGTATCCAAAATGATGAAACTGGAACGAAAAAGAAATAAATTTTTTAAATTCAAATAGAAAGTTACATATAAATTAAATGTAATCGAGAATTTATTCGTCGTTCAAAATCTTTTAAAATCAATGATTGTTGGTTACTTCCAACGTATAGTGCAATGGAGAGGCTTAAAATTAGTGAAACACAGTAATTAAAGTTCTTTAAACCATTTAGCAGAGACAAGAGAGCGATGGAGTGATCTTGAGGAATTAAATTGTTGACAGACAATATGGAGCAGTTCCCCATAAACGATCGGTTATCTGTCACTCATATTTCGGTAATGAAGCATTTACCTAGGATAAACCGTTTTTGCACATCAACATTTTCTAAAAATCTGGAAAGGATGGTAGTGTCAACTAGTGTCAGCTAGTGTCAATTTCAAATTTCGCCTGAAAGACGGAATAAATAAAACCCGATTTCTAGAAAAAAACAGAAATAATTTAAGCCTAATTTTAAAACTTTCTAAAGGCCACTATGCTGATGAAATTTGTGCTTATCATAGAAATATGATTTTCATAAATTTTCATTCATAAATCGAGGAAAACCAAACTAGCCCCTGAAAGATACTATATTAGACAAACAAAACACACAGGTATATCGTTCAATAATATCTTTCAGGGGCTAGTTTGGTTTTCCTCGATTTATGAATGCAAATTTATGAAAATCATATTTCTATGGTAAGCACAAATTTCATCAGCATAGTGGCCTTTAGAAAGTTTTAAAATTAGGCTTAAATTATTTCTATTTTTTCTATAAATCGGGTTTTATTTATTCCGTCTTTCAGGCGAAATTTGAAATTTTCTTTTCCCGTTTTTTCGCCTGGACTAGCACTAATTTTTCCCCGTAAGCACTAGGTAGCACAAATTGGGCTTAATCGGTATGCAAAGTTTCATTTTGAAATTCGAAAGTTTCCCTGCTGCAGTTACCCACGTCTTGTTAGCGCCTGTGTTGCATTCGTCGAAGTTACTGTATTTTAGAACTTGTCGTTATTACATTTAATTGTTACAACCATCCTTTCGATAACTGCTTTAAACAATAGATTTTTAGAAAATGTTGACGTGCAAAAACGGTTTACCTAGATAAACGCTTCATTACAGAAATATCCATCAATTTTCTCCAAATTTTTCTCGTAGTCTCAATATGATCTAAGCTATTAGGAAATCGAAAGTATTGGTTACTAGTGGAAGTTTTTGAGATATTGGCCAAAAACTGAAAATAAACTAATAAAAAAATTTTAATTTTCAAAAGTATTGGTTATGAAATGGCCCAGTTTAGTCCAGCATGAACAGATCCTAGAATTTTGTCCTAAGTGTTGGACCCCTGATCAATACTTTTATCCAAATTTCTTCGTCATTCTTTTAGAATGGCGAAAAGACAGAATATTGTTAAATTTCAAGATTTCATTTACCGAGTTCCTTTACTTCGAACATCAATCAATTTGTCACTTTAAGGATCACTTTTATTATTTTATTCCGCTGGGATGTTTTATTTAGTGAAAAAAGAGATACAAAATGAATTAAAAATTTCCGCTGGTAATTATATAACAAAATAAATTCTCTTTTGTGATTGTGCTGCCACTTGCGGCGAGTAGCGAAATCTCTTATTTTCCGCTGAGAAATTTTCGCTATCTTATACAGAAATAATTTCGAAGGTAAGAATTTATTTTCTTTACTTTAGATTTTTCCTTGATTTATAATGAAAATAAATAAAACGACCTTGGATTTGGCCATTAACGTAATCTTAGAAACCAAAACAATTATTGAAACATAGGGTGTCCAGAAGTTCAGACTTAAAAATTTAATAGAGCAAAAACGGCTTCAAATATTTCCAAATTTAGTTTTTTGTTTGGAAGTACGATCCTCCGTTATTTATGGAAAATGATTTCATTCAAATGAGAGCCGCGGCTGGCGCATTTCCATCTCAATGGGTTCGTAAACAAACAAAATTGTCGCATTCTGGGATCGCAAAATCCACAAGGATATGTGGAGAAGCCATTGCATCCATTGCGTGTTATTGTTTGATGCGGCTTGTGGCGTGGCGGTATTATTGGGCCGTATTTCTTCGAAGATGAGGCGCCGGCGCGACCGTTATGGTCAACGAAATCAACTATCGCCACATGTTAACATCTTTTTTGTGGCCATATCTTGAGGATATTGGTTTGGACGATCTTTGGTTCCAACAGATGGTGTGCCATGCCACACATCGGGCGTTACAATAGCAAAACTGCGTCAAAAATTCGATGGCCGCATTATTAGTCGAAATGGTGACGTGAATTGGCCGGCAATGAGCTGTAATTTGACGACTTTGGATTTTTATTATAGTGGGGTGCCGTGAAGGACAAGTGTTATATGGACAATTTAAAAATAATTGAGCATTTGAAAGCCAATATTGAAGCAACCATTGCCGTAATAGATCCGCACACAATCCAAAATGTGCTCAGAAATTGAACCGACCGAATGGAGTACGCCAAGGCCAGCCGCGGCTCCCATTTGAATGAAATCATTTTCCATAAATAACCAGGAGGATTGTACTTTCAAACAAAAAAAGTTTCCAGTTTGTTGCCAACATATCAGAAGCTTCCTGTATTAACCAATACTTTCGGTTGTTTTTCTAACAGCGTAGGTCAAACTGACACTACAAGGAGAATTTGGGGAAAATAAATAAATAAAAAAATTAAAATTTTCAATGCCCGATACCCACTGTATCGACGACGATCAGTTGAGGATGGCGGCAAATCCATCGTTCTGAAAGTACGAAACGTTGATGTCGAAGTCGATAATCGTTGGGTTGTGCCATATTCACCGTTGCCCCCAAAGGCCTTCAAAGCACACATTAATGTTGAGTATTGCAATTCAGTGAAGTCGATCAAATATATTTGCAAATGTCAACAAAGGAAGCGACATGGTAGTCTTCGGGGTAGGAAATGTGGCCGCACCGCTCGATGAAATCAACCAATACCAACTTGGACGCTACATTAGCAGCAATGTAGCAGTATTGCGCATCTTATCTATTCCAATCCATGAACGACATCCAACAGTAGTACACTTGGCGGTGCATCTCGAGAATGGCCAGCGCGTGTACTTCACAGCAGATAATGTACGTGCAAGAGCATTGGTTCCACCGGCAACAACTTTAACTGCATTTTACTCATTGTGCTAAGATGATATGTTTGCAAACACTCTGAGGTACCCAAATTCTACACATGGAATGCATCGACTAAAAAGTTTCAACGTCGCAAACAAGGTAAATCAGTTGAAAGACATCCCAATTTGTATTCCAGTGACGCATTGGGTCGGCTGTACACTGTTCATCCGAACAATACAGAATGCTTCTATCTGCGATTGCTGTTAATCAATGTACCTGGATCGACATCTTTCCAAGATTTAAGAACAGTGAACGGTCAGGTGTGCGCCACTTATCGCCTTCTTGAGAATGATGCACATTGGGACACTGCACTCGCTGATGCATCGAATACTGCTCGACCACAGCAAATACGAATTCCCACCCAAGATCTTTGGGAAAAATACAAGGACTACATGAGTGAAGATATTTTACATCGTTTGTGCGCTGCGAATCAAAATCCAGACATTCAATTCACACCTAACGTGTATAATGAGGCATTGATTTTGATTGAAGATATATGTTTGGCAATCGCTAACGAGGCATTGGTGCAACTGGGAATGCCAATTCGAACATAGAGTCCGTAACCGTGACTTTGAAAGATGTTACATTTCCATTAAAATGTTATAAATTTCCGTATAAGTTTTAGGTTAATTTTATGTGAGCCAGAATATCCTTGTGTGCAGTAGTATTGACGATTTTTGAAACAAAAATTTGGTTTGGAATTGGAGCTGCTTTTAGGAAGAAAAGGTGGAGTAAGTTCGAGTTAACGTAGTGTATAGCATTGCGATGAATTTACACAGAATTAGTGGATATATCAGGCGATGATGGTGACATTGTGCTACTGTTTTGTAGTGCTGATGTGGAAGATGAACAAGCAGGTTCAGAAAGTTCTTGTGTCGTTGGACCACTATTAACATGGCGATTAGATATGTTCGATATTTTCTATCACAGGTGGAATTAAGCGTGCAAAACTCCACTACTAGATTTGACATATTTATCTGTACTGGCTTGTGTAAAGCCTAAAACGGTGACACTATTCTGGCTTTCCGTGGGAAAAGGGATTTGGGAAGAGTATTTTCATAACATTTTTGACTAAATTGTATTTTGGTGGCCTATTGAAGGAATAAGTTTGGTGTAAATATTTTCGAAACAAAGTAAAATGGGAAAATATTTTCCCTATAAAAATTTTGTGGAACAACAGTTTCCCAATTAACCTTGTTTTGAACATATTTGAACTAAACTAATTCCTCCGTTAGGCCAGAAAAATGAAATTTGGACCGAAACGCTCTGAAATTTGAACAGAAACGGTCTCCCAATTACTTATTCCCAAGGAAAGCCAGAATAGTGCTACAGTACGTAGAAATAGTTTGTTTCTATTCTCATGAGTTCATATGTTGAGGCAAACGCATTTTTCAATATCGACATCGAAAATTTAATTAGGAAACTCTTGAATTAAGTAACTTTTTTATTAAACAATATTTTTATATTTTACGCGGTTATTTTACATATTAATACTTAAGTTAAAATCACACAATCACACACAGGCGATTTTAATCCTCGAAAACCTTCGGTAGACGAACCATTTCCTGCTTTGGGCCTCGGTAATTGAATCTCCTCTTTTTGGGCAGTACAATTAAGATTCGGATAAAATCACATCGATCATAACCATGAGAACAGTTTCGACAATTTCAGGGGCAAACAATTTCTACCGAACGTGGTGTGGTATACAGCCACAAACTAAACTTTCTAATTTCATGTACCCCGAAATACAAACCAGGGTTCCAGCTTTCGAGGTTTTTAATTCATGTAATCGATTAATTGATTCTTCGGTAAATGAGACATAATATTCTTGATCATTCTTGAATTCTGTACGATCATTTTATCTCTAGATTCGGCCGATCACTTTTAATTAAATCTTCAATTAGTAACTTTAAATAGTTTACTTCATCATTCTCGTTAAATCTGAAATCGAATACATGTTATTTCTAATCGACACAATCAAAATGTGACTCAATAAACATACTCACTCTCAAGAAAATCTTGGAATAATTTTTGATCAGTGTAGAAGTTACGAAACCGACCGCAACAAAGAAGAGATTGGCCAAAATTTATAAATGTGACTGGAGAATTGTTCAAAATCATTTAATCGTCCATGGGGGATGCATGATGCATCAACTCAACGCTAGATTTATACATAAAACATCGGAATATACACGTTATTTTGGATGTAAATTGCTTGAAGACATTAGAGGCAAATGAATCGCTTAAACGTCATCGTCTAAAGTATCATGACAGTGAGGCATTATAGTTATCTTCAACTCTAGCAACCTTTTTTGCCGAAAAAATATATTTTATTTAAATTTAATCGAAACTTGTATTTTACCACAGTAAAACCCGATGTAAACCACTGTTGAAATTTATCCATGACGGCCAAATTTCCAGCGATAAAAGAACTGAAGAACTGTAAACTAACTTTTGCGATGAGATTATCAGATTTCTCGATACTTCGCGAATCTCGCTCCAATCAGATTTTTTCCTCAGCATTATACTGTCAAATTGTTTCTTCAGAGATACGTTTTAATTTTTTTGATTCAGGTGTGATGATTTGTAATCTTTAGAACGACCCTGAGAGATCGCCTTTGACTTATACTTTGATCTTGAACGTTTAAGTGATCTAGAGCGGCGGGATTGTGATCGTCTTCTGTCTCTGTCTCGTGATATAGAGCGCCGACTTGATGAACTCTTGTCTTTCGACATCATTCCGATCACAAGATCAATTGCAGTTTAAATTAAAGTTTGAGCTTCTGTCACAATTGGCATTGCTTCATTACATCATATAAAAGGATGGTATGTCTTGTCACCTTTATTTTATGAGCATCGTAATTTATTGGAAGTGCCGGATATTCATGGAGTTTGTTTTTTACTCGAATCAAGTTTCCGGTCAAGTCGAGTAATAAAGCAGTTGCAGTCATGGATCTGATTCATTCGGATGTTTGTGGTCCGATGCAAACGACCATACCATCAGGTAATCGTTATAATGTGACATTCATAGACGATTACTCAAAATTTACAGTCAGCTACCAAATCGCAAATAAATCATCAGTTTACAGCAAATTCAAGGAACATATTGTGATGGTAAAGGTTCAATTCGGAAAGAAACCTAAATGCATCCGTACAGATCGAGGACGAGAGTACCTCAGTAATGAATTCGTGAATTATCCGTGTTTCATTTTCAAGTTTCCAGCTCTGATTAGCATGAATTATCTAAAGTCCAGCTGAATTAAAATCCAGAGAACTACTGTGTACGCACCTCAACAAAACGGAACAGAGGAACGCAAAAACAGAACGTTGGTAGAAATGGCTCACTGCATGCTAATTGATGCAGGTCTAGAGAAAAAGTTTTGGGACGAAGCTGTAATGATGGCTAATTATGTTCAGAGTCGTTTGTCAACAAAGGGTACAGAAGCAACGCCTTACGAAGGCCAGTTGCAGAAATGTCTGAATGAGCAATACTTCAGTAAATTCGGATCAGAATATTATGTGCATGTACCAAAGCAAACAAGGCGTAAATTCGATTCAAAGGGTGCGAAAGCAGTGCTGGTCGGTTATGATTACGAGTCAAAGTCATATCGTTGTTACATTCCAGAAACCGATCGAGTCACAGTTAGTCGAGATGTTCAGTTTGTCGAAAGGGCCATTTTTCACCTATTAAGTCAAGCAAAAATTACCAACAGGAACAAATTATCGACAATTCAGGGTTGAACAACTTTGAAGATGCAGAAAACGATCCAGTAGAAGAGGAATTAGACGATGAGGAAGTTCAGGAAGAGAATTCAATACAGGATCATGTTCAGAATGAAGATGAAGAGCAAGCTGTTAGACAATCGCAGCGCGCTAACAAAGGAATTCCACCAAAGTGCTACGAAGATGCTATCAAGTGTGATCAAAAGAGGCTGAGGATTCAAGCAATGACAGATGAGCTGAAGTCATTAATGGAGAATCAAACATGGGAGCTTGTGAAAATTCCAGAAGGTGCAAATCTAGTCGGCTGCAAGTGGATTTACAAGCTAAAGTGTAATTCAGATGGAGAAGTAGTCAGACACAAGACAAGGCTTGTCGCTCAAGGTTTTTCGCAGAAATACGCTACTGATTATGATCAGGTGTTTGCTCCAGTTATTCGTCAAACTACGTTTCGAACATTACAGTGCAGCAAACAAGGACATGAAAGTTTATCATCTAGATGCGAACACGGCTTTTCTCAACAGTGAATTGCCTGAAACAATTTACATGAGACAACTTCCAGGATTCAAAGTTGAAGGCAGCGAAGATTTAGTGTGTCTACTAAAAAGGAGTTTATATGGTCTAAAGCAATCAGCGCGCTATTGGAACAAAACAATTCATCAAATTCTCATCGATTTCGGTTTTGTTCAAAGCAAGAATGATCCATGCTTGTGGCCATTACACGTTGAATCAGACTGCTTACATTGGAAAAGTACTAAAGGATTTCCAAATGTCTGATGCAAAGGAGTCCTCAGTTCCATTATCAGTTGGATATGGTAAAGGAGGAGATACGGATTTGTTGTTGGGCAACGGCAAATATCAAAAGTTGCTTGGTTGCTTTCTGTACATATCTGTCAACACGAGACCTAACATATCGGCAGCGGTTTCAATTCTCGCACAAAAGATGTCCAGTCCAAACCAAGAGGATTGGAACGAATTGTCACGAGTATTAAAGTATCTCAAGGGTACTGCCGGTTTGCGATTGTCACTTGGGAAGAGTGATCGTTCGGATCAGTTAAGCGGATATGCAGATGCAAGTTGGGCTGATGATCGCGCAAGTCGAAAGTCACAATCTGGTTACATATTCAAGTATTGTAACGGTATTCTCAGTTGGTGCAGTCGAAGACAGGATTGCATTGCATTATCATCAACGGAAGCAGAATTTATTGCGTTGTCTGAAACATGTCAAGAGGCGAATTGGATTCGTTGTATACACTACGATTTCGATCAGCGCATCAGGAAACCGACGACAATTTTTGAAGACAATCAAAGTTGTTTGAAATTCATTCATTAAGGAGGAGAAATTATCGTCGCGTGCCAAACATATTGATGTTCCAGAGGCATTTTTTCAAGGATTACATCGACAAATGTATTGTTACATGCCAATATTGTCCTACGGAAACTATAGTGGCCGATTTATTGACAAAACCATTGGCGGGACCTCGTGTCAATGTTCTTCGAGATGCATGTGGAGTTAACTGATGATTCAGATGAGGAGGAGTATTGGAAATAAGCATTGAATCATTTCCTATGTTTATTGTATTTGACTTTTGTAGCTAACTTTACTTCTGCACGCACGAACCATCGATCAAGTAACACGCGAAAAACATCATAAAATAAAATAAAGGAAGTTTTATAATTAAATTAATTTAGAATTATCCGTGTTTCATTTTCATGTTTCCAGCTCTGATTAGCATTATTTCATTAGTTTGTATGTCCTGAAATATAGAACGGACATTATAAAAATCCGTTTTATATCTTAGTTTCTTATGGTGCCAAGGTATATATTTGCAGCATAGCTACGATTTAGACAGATACGGTTTCATTAAATAATATACCTGATTAGGAACGGATCCCTCCAATCGATTTACGACTTCATGTGGCAGTTTTCAGTCCTTAGATTGAATTCCGGGTACAATAGTCCCATTGTTGGACATTCTAAAGCTTTATACTAGTCCGTAAGAATGATCGTAATATTTTACATAGCATATCCGTTATAAAACTGGTCCATGAAAAAGTAGTTATTTACTTTACTTAATGTAAAAAATAAGCTATGTAATTTACATGTAAGTTACACGTAAACAACTGCATCGTGTAATTTACGCGCCCAACACTGCTGCACCGGCGGATTTCATATTAGCTGTGTTGAGACACACTAGCTGGACTGAAAACATTTTCACATGCAAAGTAATAATCTATCTAAACCTGTATTATAGAGACTGATTAAAATATGTGATATACGAGTACATAGTCGTAACTACTGAATTAACTAAATATTGTACATTTTTACCTACTTATGTTTTCAATGATGTACTAGGTATACCAACAATCTTTTATAACAAAGAAATCGATGTTGATTAGTTATAAGCAAAATGAGTTGTGTCTCCTTTATGAGAACTCGCTATTAGGTGATTTGCCCCAGCATTTACGAAAAAATGATTAAAATAAAACGAATTTAAATTAAATTTCATACAAAATTAGGTAATTTTACTACTTTATTTGGAAAAAAAAATTAGACATCTGTGTACTGGAAGTGAAAGCTTCCGTAGGGCCTTTCTCAGTTGTTCACCAGTGATGGAAATCGATTTTTGGCTGCAACAATTACTCTCTTCCATTTTTATTTTAATAAAAAAAAAGTATAAATTTTTTACTTTTAAGATCAATTAACAAATCAAATTATCTTCCATTATCATTCCTCCAATTTACATTTGGCATCTACACCAGTTCCATGGTCCATATACCTGTACATTGATATGGAAGATGAGGCGGTTCAGAGTTCTGCATTTCAACACGCATTTTCAAAATAATTTATTAGTTTTTTTTGGTATTTAATAAAATCAATAAATGTAAATTTTATAATATTTTCGCACCATCCCCCACTCTGTACAATATACAAAATAAATGTAGGTACTAGTCTTTAAAACAGAAACTAACAACTACACGAGCATAATTCTCATTCAGCTAATTCAGTACAATCGAATTCGTCTAATTATGTTATTGGGTGTGTGGATATGACTCCACCCTTCCCAATAGGTGTCGTTACTAGTACTGGTCACCAAGACGTTGGAATGGAAGCTTGGTTTCGAACTCTAGAAATATCTAGATGTAAGAACAACCCAAATTTCATATAGAAATCACATGTATGCGTTAGATACAATAAAATTCGAGGTTACGAAGGGGTTGACAATTGCGTAGCGAAACATAATAATTCGCTAAGGCGTTGAGATTATACTTTATACGTAAGCGCAAAGTATTTTAAATATTTTTGTAGTTTGGTCACTGCAGTCTGATGAGACGACAGAATTTTTTAAATTAAAAAATTCAAGTTTCATTAGTTCGAATTTCGAGACCAAGCTTCCATTCCAACGTCATGGTAACCTCACCTAGATGTAAAAGCAATATATCACTTTTAACCAGAACAACACAAATTTCATAATACATGGTATTCTATAGTACTTGATGTCAGCTGTCAAACGTAGTATGTGACATTTGGATTTTTAACTCCTTGAAAATGTCAAATTTTTATTCCAAATAAATATAATGGAATTGGAAACGTAATTGGCTGAAGATTATTCTCAGACACATTAATACAAATAATCGGAATGGTCCAAAATGCTAGCAACTAAGCAAGAAACAAACTTCGAACGTCGAAAAACCATTTGTGAAATACTGCTTCAAAATCAACAAATAAAAGGATTTTTGCATCGAATAGTTACTTGAGATGTAAAATTGATTTATTATGAGAATCCCAAATGCATAAAATCTTTGGTGACGAGTGGTGAAGTTGGTCTAAGTTATATGTTCTGTCTCTGGTGGGATCAAAAAGATGTGGTATATTATGAACAACTGGAATCAAGTTAAACTATCAATGGAAATGTCTACCGACGACAATTAATACGTTTGAAGCGAGCTGTAGGGGAAAAACGATCAGAATGGTGAATAGACACAACAAATTAATTTTTAAGCACGATAATAAACCACATGTCACAAACGTTGTGAATTATTTAAAAGGCCAGGACTGGCAAGTTGAACTCCAACCGTCGTATTCACCAGACATATAGCCCCTTCAGATTACTGCTTATTCCGGTCGATGCAGTCGTCTCTTTCTGAACAGCAGTCCAGTTTTCGGATCGAAAATTGGCTTATTGATTGGATCGCCTCCAAAAACCAGGATTTGTTTGGCGAGGGAGCCCGTAAATTGTATGAATGATGGGAGAAAGTTGCAGCTGCCGATGGAACATACTTTCCATAAATAATTCTTTCATTTTCTAAACAAGTAAATGTGTTTTATTTTAATAAAAAGGGCGGAGTCATATTCACACACCTAATATAAATTAAATAAATCAACATGTACGACTGTAGAATGAGTAGAAATTTATCTTAATTTAAAAACAACAAAGGAATTTTGTTGTTCTACTACTGATTTGATGTCCATTGATCTATAACAATTATTTTCTCAAGTTAACTGGAAAATGAGTTTTTGATATTTTAATGAATAAAAAACTACATACATAAATACAAACTGTAAATTGGGATTTCAATGTGCACATCAATAATTGGAGAATGTGGAAACTCTTTTGAAAAGCAATTGAAACATATGTCTGCTGTGAAAATTGTAACCAATTTTCATTATTTTAGTAAAAACTTTACGTTACATTCTCTTGGGGCCTTAATTTCTACTCATGACATCTACTATACAATTTGTATGTCATTTTGATACACACAAATACTACGAGTATCATAAATTATATATCTAATGGCCACTTTTGGCAACCCACATATAGAATAACATGCTGTGGCCCCAACAAGTCGTTGGAAAAAATATTTATTTTTTTTAATCGCGATTCGCGAATTCTGTTTATTTTGATAAATTTATTTTCACTGAAATCGTATAAATACTATAATAATTATATGTTATTCTTAATTATTTATTTAAGGCGATTTGTTTATAAAATATTTTAAAAAATTAAAACATTTATAATTTAAACAATTAAATATGAATTAATAGGCAATTACTCATTTAATCGATATAAATTTCATCATTTGGATACAAATTTTTATGGAGTGTTATTTTTATAAAGGGGTTTTCAATTTGGGCGGGTCGATGTTGGCAGCCTGTGGCGACCATGTAGTTTTGGTGGCATTTGGCTAATCTGGTGTTCTTTTTCAGACACTGATGCCAAATCACCATTGCCGTGGTCCGTGAAAGTGTACAGGAGAACTCGAGGCAGTCAATTCCTCACCGTGCACAAGAACTCGGCCTTTCACAGACTTCAACTTGGCGAATTTTGCATTGGTACTTGATTACCCGTACAAGATCCAACTGCCGTTTGTTTATTGACTGTTGGTGAGGCCACCACCATCAACGGCGAGCGCTACAGAACGATGCTAATCGATTTATTTTGACCCAAATTGAATGATATGGAGGTAGAGACATATGTTGCCAGCAGGACGGGTCTACGTGCCATACAGCAAACGCAACGATGGACATTCTGTATGCACGATTTCAGCATGAACCATGATCGTGTAATTTGATCCTGCTAGACTTTTGAAAAAAATCTAGCAGGATCAAAATGACAAATGATTTGTCTTTTAACAAATTGAAAATCCCTTTATATAGCGCAAGTAAAAATTGTCATTGTCATGGTTATTTGGTCACAATTTGCTTAAGTATTATCGTTTCCACCATTAAAACCAGACAGATTAAAAATAAATAAGTAAATCAAAATAAATTCTCTCGCTACTCGGCATATTAAACATTGTTTATGACCTTAAAGCGTTTAATTGTTTTCCAAAAGCACTTAGCAAGTGTTCATGTTCTTAAACCCAAAAGAAAAAATTTAATCTCGTATGTAGAACGTAAAGTCAGCTAAAATTAATTTATAAAATGTATTTACTATATTGTTCGCTTACCTGGCGTTATCACTCCATTGTCAGTCAATATGTTTCAGGGAAATGAAGGCTTTAAATATTTTAAGTAAAAAGAGCACTCACGAATCAGCCCGCGATAATTTTCGATCAATTCCCACATTTCATGGGAACTATAAGGAATGATCATCTGTTTTAATTTACATGGTTCCGGCTGTACACGAAAGCGCTTATCTTTCGCCGGCCCAGAAGTTCCAATATACTCATTGAATATTTAAAGGGTGAAGCCCTAGTATATCAGAAACTGTGCAAGAGGTACGACAAGAAGAAATATATCGTAGATTTATTTCTCTAAACTTCTTTTGATCCGCCAACTGTAGCACACGCATTATTGCAATCGCACTCGTGCGGTTACAAAATACATACAAAGAAGTAATTCGTGGCCTTAAAAAATTGGGTGCAGAAACAGAAAGTCACGATTATTGGCTTATTAGTATTGCATCCCAGAAAATCAATTCTGGAACACCGTCAATCTGGAAATTAGAAACTTGCGAAATCAATTATCCAACATTTGATAATTTTCTCCCAGTTTTGAAATACGAATGAAGGCATCCAAAGCTATGCACACTGCACCAGCAGTGCATTCTGCGGTAACAATCACAAATGAAGTGAATGTTTAGACATCCAACAGAGGACATATTATTTGAAGAAACAGGGTGCTATAACTGGTAAAGCGATACGCATATGGTCTGTCAATGCAAGTCGATACGAAAATGTAGCAAATGTCAAAGGAAACAACATGATGCCATATTGCACCTAAAATTAGAATCCTTCACACGTTGTGCTGAAAAAGCGACGTCTGGTCATGTCAAATCAATAGTCGGAAATGCGGTTCTGCCGACTACTAGTTGGAGTAATAGTTGTAATAGTTGTAGAGCTGTATGATGGTGGGTGACCATTTTGTCGGACGTTGCTGGACTCCGGATGGCAAGCTTCCTTCGTTACGTTACTGAAGAATCTTTCCAGCGCCTTGGAATAAAAACGGAAAAAGGTCAGAGTGTAGATTCAACGCCTCAATAAAGCGAACTAGGATTATCGAAAGGTGTGCATGCCTTACAAATTAAATGGAGATTTGAAGATGATAGTTACGATGAGACAAATGGATAGGTGCTTATAGTTTCAAAAATCTCATCATATCAACCCTCAATTAATAAATTGGAGAGTATTAAAGAACTAACAAAAATTAAGCTAGCGATCTAGCCAGTGATGGTAAAAAAATAAATCACAAAATCACAGTTAGTTGCTGAAAACACAAACTTTTGATTAATAGTGGCGGGAGTGCCACTTGATAGTGAAATTACACATAAATGAAAACCATTTAATCTGCTTTTAGACGTTGACCTTATACTAAAAGGGTTTTGGGAAGTTGTGGAGGTTGTGAATGCTGTACCGTATAGAAAAGAAGAGAGTTCAAAGGACACCAGATGAAAGATACATCGTAAGTTCACCGTTTAAGTAAGATTCACAGGAAATATTAAACTCAAAATTTATGGCAATTTAACGATTAGCTAATTTGAAAAGAAGGTTTTTCGTAACCACCGAATTCTCTGAATCAGCAGTTAGCATAGGACCAGTGATGCAGTCTAGTTTGGTAGTACTACTCAAATTTCGCAAACGCAAAGTAATAATTACCGCTGATATAGTGTAAATGTTTAGGCAAATCTGGGTGAGTAAAATGCAGTGATTACCAACGGATCGTACGGAAGAAGGAACGACAAAACGAAAAACAAGTTTTTAAGCTGATAACAGTAACATACCCAGAGAATACCCAGAGGCGGTAGGAATAGTAAATCATGAATTTAACGTTGTGACCTGTACCATCAGTCTGAAAAAAGTTTATTAAACCGAGAAATGGAATATTCCATGAAGGCTAATAGAGATACTTTTGTTATTTAACTTACGGATGATTCATCGCTTGCTGTACTTGGTGTGAGATACTCTTCAATAAACGACACAGTCCAATTCAAAGTGTCCTAAGAAGACAATTAACAAAACGGAATATGTTGTCAGAAGCGTTGAAACTGTTCGACCCAATTGAATGGATATCTCCAACAATTGTAAAAATTAAAATACTTCGGCTATATGCCAATGGTCAAGAAGCTCTGTTTCAGTGGCTCACCTTGGTCAAGTAGACCTGAATTGGAATGGCCAAAATAAATTCAATTTACGGCAGAAGTACCTGAAGAAATAATGGAAGAGCAAACAATTAATTCGATTGCGTTGGCTACAACTGAAATTAGCAACGATTGGTTGGGTGACCTTTTCGAGAACTTATTTTTAATTGTTCGGGTTTTAATATTGTCCAGAAGTCTCGGCTGCAAGCATTGAATTATCGAAGAAATTGTAAATGGTGGTAAGGCGAACACAACTGAGTAATTTCCCTGTTGAAATTAATTCCCTTAACAAACAAATCAAACCAAACAGAACTCCTAATTAATATCACCTTCCCAATTTATAGATAGAAATAGCTTATTAAGAGTCTGAGGAAGGCTTGATAACGCAGATATGTCGTTAATTATCAGAGATGAACATCTTGACTGTTACATGCAAGTTTAACATTACTACCTTTCTACTCTAAAACAGAAGTACAATATACTAAGATGAAAAGATGAAGTTAGTAGATTGTAGGGTGAACCATGTATTACCATCGTAATGTAGGGTGTCATATCAGAAACCTTTTGTTCACTACTGTGCTAAACTAGGCGGGTCCTTTGTTACTAAAAGCATCACAATTGGGAGGTGCTAAATCTATCAAGCAGGTGCTAGATCTATTATCTATGTGGTCATATATGTAGTGACAATGGCTCCAATTTTATAGGAACACAAAAGAAGAACCAAAGAAGTCTGCTTATGATTTCCAAAGATGAGAAGCTATTAAGTTATATCAACACAAATAACAAGAAAAGGCACTTTATTCCTCCAGGCGCTCCCAATCTTGGAAGTTTATGAAGGACAGGCATAAAATTAAGCAAATCATGTAAAACACTTTTGACGTTCGAAGATCTCACGACGTTCCTCACTCAAATCGATGCTATTATGAATTCACGGCCTTTGTGTAAATTATCTCTTGGATCCGCTAACCTCGGGTCATTTTACCAGAACAGAATCTATTAGGCATTAAATATAATCGATTATCGCGTTGTCAGTAAATCCATAGGATAGTTCAGCACTTTTGGCAAAGATGGAATAAGAAGTAACACTTACACAATGCCAGAAATGGACGTTTACTTCCGCAAATCCGATGATTGGTGATCTTATAGTTGCCATTGATTAAGATGCATCTCCGGCTAAATGGCTTGTATGCGTATCAAAACTAAATTGGGGAAAATAAAACGACCAACCACAAAAATTGCCACTTTGTTATATTCTGGCTCGAGCCAAGGAGTGCGGGATGTTTAGGATAATAAACCTGGAATGAAAAATTTATTCTTATGAAGAACGCAAATTAAATTGTAAATTAATTGAATCACTTATCTTAAATAATTTGAATCACTTTACACGGCTGTGTTTAGTAAGCTAAAAGTTCGAAATTTATAGAAAGAACATTCGAGATTTATAGAAAGGTAATTGGCAAAATGACTCAACAAACATGCTCTTAGTATATTTTGCTTAAAATCGGGCAACAAATACAGATTTACGAACACTTTTCACATAAATTAAAATCGAAAATTTTCATTAAAAAATTGCTTAACAAAAATCTTCTGTCTCTTCATTGATTAATAAATCAAATATTAGCTATTAGCGTCAAAACAGTGGATTTATCAACTAAAGCGATAATATCAAAAGTGTCTCATTTTCCAGGCCTTTTCAAATGATACGATAATAAAATTGTAACTGATTCCAGCGCTACAACGGTAGTTTTGAATACTACGGTGTTTCAGTGATATACGAGACGTACCTATTACGTGATAACTGAATAACTAGGTACCAGCGCCAAAGCGATGGATTTATGAACTAAAGCGCTAATTACAATTTTTTTGTTCTTTTTTTTCAAAACCTTTGAAATGATATGCCACGAAAAATTTCATGTGCATAATAAAAGTTGTAACTGTTTCCAGCGCCACAACGGTAGTATTGAATACTAAAATGTTCAATTGAACTTGTTGTATGTTCCAAGCCCTTTCAAACGATATACTAGACGAGTAGATGAACAAAATGTAAAGTATACGTAATAATTTGTGGTATTTTGAGTGATTTCCTATGGCAAGTACTCCACCCCCTTATGGTAGAGATCCCTAAAGCTTTTTAATTATTCGAATTAAAAATTAAAGAAGTTTGGTGAAAAAAATCGAATCAGAAATTTCAATTAATCCAGACCGACGGATTGACTTTTTTATGTATTTTTGGGATCAGACACCTTCAAAACGTCGAGAAAAGTGGTTTGGACCAGGCTCATTGTTTCATCATTTTGATCAGGACTTCAATAAAATGGTGTTACAGACCCAAGTTAATTTTATTTGACTCCAAAATCAATAAATTGGATCCAAACATCATATTTCTGAACAGGAATAGCTTTACATTTTTCGCATATACTCGAATGGTATATCGTTTGAAAGGTCTAGGATCAGAGAACAATTTGATACAACTTTAGTTCATAAATTCGCCGTTTTGGAGGTGGCTGCTAATTTTGCGTTTACTATAAGATATAGAAATAATTACAACTGTTAGTATTCCCACATAATCATGTGGCATACCGTTTTAAAGGCCTTGGAAAAAGCAACAATTTTGTAATCAGCACTTTAGTTCACAAACCCATCGTTTTGGCGCTGGTACCTAATGATTCAATTATTATGTAATAGATACGTGTCGTATATATTGAAAAGGACTTGAAAAATGCCGTAAATTTTTCTGAAGCACAAAAGTATTTAAAATTACCACTGTAGCGCTGGAAGCAGTTACAGTTTTGCTCATTCACATTTATTTATGAAGCTTATCATTTTAAAAGCCTTGGGAACAGTAAAAATCTTGTTATTAGCGCTTGATAAGTTGATAAATCCACCATTTTGGCGCTAGTAGCAAGTCATTCCTTTGGTATCTAATCATTTAAAAGGTCTTGAAAAATGTCAAGAAATTAGTAGAAACACGTTAGTACTCAAAACTACCATTGTGGCGCTGGAAGCAGTTACATTAGCTCATTCCAACAAGATCATGTGGCATATAAATTATTCAGCACTTTAATTCACAAATTCACTGCCCTGACGCTGAGAAGAATCAAAAAAAAAATTCTGAGTAATTTTGCGACAAATTTTCATACTGTAAATTTGCGATGTTTCCCAATTTCTAGTGAATTTTCCCGGTTTGTCAAAATAATTGTCAAATTATGGTGTCCTATAAAAGTGAAGTCGTAAATTGCATAACTAAAATTTTTTTATTGAATACCACCACGGGTACCTTGCACTGACTGGTATGCGGTGCAATTTCTGATGGGCATTCAAATGCGACACATATGTGAATATATTTCGTAAATATCGAGATTTCTATAATGCAGAATGTAATTTCAGATTTAAGAATAAAAAACTGCTACTATATTTCAATCGTATGGCCCCTCTCTCTCTTTTGCACATCTCATAAAGGGATTTTGTCGCTTGCACGGTTATCCTCTAGCTATTTCAGTTTGCAGATCTTGTCATCGCGCCAGCATAGTCTAGATCTTTCATGGCGACGTGTGCCGACTGGTTGTTGATGTGACACGTTTCTTACCATTCATTGTGATGAGGTTTATTCGAATCTGTTATTCGTTGACCATAACCTTAATTTCCGAAAGTTACCACGGTTCTTAGAAAGGCTTTGTAAAGTGCGAGCTTGCACTGACCCTATAAATCTAAATTGTTTCACATTGTTAAAATAATTGGTATCTGTTTCGAAATTTACCGTATGGTGATAGACATTTAGTTTTGTTGTTGTTCATTTTTAACCCAATCGTTTCGCGTGCTGAATAATAATATTAATTCTCAGAGTTTGCTTGATTGTGATGTCTGAAATTCACTTCTCTGTCATAAATGACACCCAAATCACGAAAAGGGCCGACCCTGGTAACTGCATCGAGAGTAGATGATTGTTTGGGATTTGCCCACGTTCAGTTATTGAGTTATTGAGAGAAATGAACCCCCGATGCGTGCCCTAGGGCACTCTAGATGTTGCTGAGAAATGAGCTGATACTGATGACTTGATGATCACATGATACACTCCGCGACACTTGATTACCCTCACCTGAAAATTTTCCATAAAACCTAAAATAATTCGCCTAATTTTTTGAAATTTTTTCATCACCTTGATTTCTATCTTATCTAACTTTCCAATTACTAATACGCATACTTGCATGCAATGCGAAGTGGAAAAACCCCATTACTTATTTAAACTGCGACACTTGATTCAATTCTTGGACCATCAACAACTATCTCAAAGATCCAGAAAATTACGGAAAGAATCAAGGAGGTCGGAGTTGCAAAGGCAACAACAAAATGGGAACATAGAGCTATTTTGTGCTAAGCTTCGAATTCGCTGCTATCTGCAAAAAAAATAAAGCAGAAAATTGGAGTCTCAGCCAATGTCCTTACTGTTAGGAGGATAATAAAGTGTTCACATCTCCGGCGACAAAAATCATGTTTGCTCCAACAACATAGAAGTGCTCAATTAGAATACTGCCGTGGACATCTGCATTGGAAGGAAGAGTGGTTCCAGGTTATTTGCTCGGACGAGAAAAAGTTTAATTTAAATGGACCAGATGGTTTTAAACAGTACTTCCACGATTTGAGGAAATCGGAGCTATTCTTGTACCGCCGCCACACCAGTGTTGGTTCCATAATGGTGTGGGCAGCAATTTCCCTTCATGGTGCTATTGATTTGGTTGTCCTTGAGAGCCGACAAAACGCACAAGTTGACGAAATGTTTGAAGGCCAACGCTAGATTTTCCAGCAAGATAACGCAGCAATCCACACAACTGCACGAGTGAAACAGTAGTTTGAAGACAATAACTTGAAAGTTTTGATTTGGCCGGCGTTGTGAAGTTTTGAATGACCTTATGGCAGCTGTTTATGATGATTTCGCGAAAGTACCGATATAATTAGTACAAAATCTTTATAGGTCTTTGAGTAATAGAATTTATGATGTTCTAAGGAACAATGGACAATACACTAAATATTAAATAAAGAAAAAATATCAAAACAATAGAACGTAATGGGTTTTTATTTAATTTCACAGATGAGGGGAATCAAGTGTCGCAGTTTAAATAAGCAAAAGAATCGAAATTGGGAGTTTCGTATTAATCACAGAAATAGAAGATAAAAATAAAGGTGATGAAAAGTTTCCAAATAATTAGCCGCATTATCTTAGGTTTTATGGAAAATTTTCAAGTGAGGCTAATCAGGTGTCGCGGAGTGTATATTCGGTCTGTTAGATAACGAAAAATTTTGGGTGGGAAGCCAAGAGCCCTAAGCTTAAACAAAATAACTTCATGAGAAATCCTATCAAACGCCTAAAATCGGTGAAGATCAACCTCATTTCGTGCCTCCATCATATTTACAAATCATCATCATAATTACAAATGTCTGATTTGCAGCCATTCTTATGGATCGGAACTATAAAGGAACTTTACCAAATGGAAGGAAAAATTCCAAGCGAAAGCGACTTTTGAAAACGCGCCGTCAGCAGCTGGGCAAGAATATTACTGCAGTTTTTAAGACGATAATAGGTAGACCGTTAGAACCGGATGAAAGATAATCTTTAAGTTTTCAACAATTTTGTACCACGGATTCATAATACATTTGAATGGAAGTCAAGGTTGTTTGAACGCAGATGTTCATGTAAATATATGAAGTAATCTTTTTCAGGTTCAAAACCGCTGCTTCTAAAAGCCAGACTGAAAAGGTTATTAAAATGATTTGTTATGGTTTTAGGGGATAGACAGAAACTTTTAGGATCTGCGATTAGTTTGGGTTGCATGAGTCTGATATAATTCCCATAAAGTTCGTCAGACAAACTGCTGAAATCATTATAACTATTTAAATAGTTAGAGTAATCAGAGCCTGATTTAGTTTTTAGGAATCTTTGCCAACGTTTGTTTCTATGGTTACGTAACGTTCGTAATTCACTATTATACCAAGGAGGTGAAGGCGATAAAGTTTTTTGGCTAGTAGGCGGCGCGAAAGTCGGTCTTACGAAAATTGAATCGTGGTGAAGTTTAACACATTAAACTACATTGTTCCTGACAAAAAGTGATTAAAATGGGGGGATGGTACCAGAAGCGACACTATTGTTGATAAAAGAGGAAATCACCAAACTGAGCTGCCAGTTCAGACTCTTCTTTACGTTTCTGATCTGAAATAGTTCAAAGTTCAGCATATTATCAGTGAATAAAGTTTATTAGGCGGTCAGTGCATTCCAAGCAACATAATAAGTGTTATCATATAAATAATCCCATTTCACGCCGGGGAGATTGAAATCACCTATCACAAAGAGGTCATCTTGAAATAAACAGCTTTAGTAAGAAGCTGGTATTATTAGCTCGATATTATCAGTGTTGTGAATAGCGGAAATTTAACTAACAAAGTTGATGTGTGCTGCAATAAAAACCCAAACGCCCGTTAAATCATTATTCAAATTAGTTTCAGTCAGTGCAAAAATATCAATTCTTTGAATTGCTAAGAACACGTCGAAAGATGTAGTTCGCGGTCACCTTATCTCCTCGAAGAGGGACAAGCGTATAAGTTTTTGGTACTGCCATGTTATTGATAGTTTTTCGGAAATAGACAAATTCTTTTAGATACGTTGTTGTGGGCCATGATTCTGGCTATTGAAGCGGGATATATTTTAAATTTGACATGTTGTCCTCGGATTTGTGTCGATTCAATATAAAATGAACGCGCGATCTAACAACGGCATTAGTTGTATTGTTACACAACCTGGATATGTGGTATTAAATTACATTTGAAACCGTTAGCACCCCGAAGATTCAATACAAGTTTTTCTTACCACGTGCTACAGCGAAAAATTAAACAGTACAGGCGCAAGCGCACCTCCCTCTCCAACTTTGGATATTATCTCAATGGGATTAGCTGCAGTCCCTTTAAGAGAGAGATCCAAAGAGAGTGGCCCAAAGGTGCTTGTTTTTGAAAGTCTATATAGAGTTAGTGAATGGTTTTGTTTACTTCAAACATTTTTGTAGACCCATCGTTTTGTTTGTGGTTGAACGGTTTTCGCGAGAACCGCTTCGGTAGCCTCCGGAGATATTTTCTACAAGGTGGATGATTAGGTCAAGTACAATATTAGCAAGACCTTTGTAGCGGTGTTTACAGAGTGTTGCCGCAGTAAATTTCACATTTATTTCATATAAATTTACCTAATTTATTGAACCTCCTTCGTATACGAACCGAAAATTAAATATTTACAAAACAATCAAAGATGAAAATTGACTATCGTTATCGAAGATGCTTTTTCCATTTTGTTGAATTTTAATTTAAAATATGAACATTTCTATCGAACATGCAATTTTACGATTTTAAATTTTTAAATCTGTATATTATTTCGCGACGAAATAGTAAAACTAAAAATTGTAATGAAATTTTAAAGAAAACAACACATTTCTACGTACAAAACTGATGCTGTGTTTATGTATCAAACCCATAAAAACAAATAACATGTACATAGATTGCAAAAAATATCGTTGTTTTCCAATCATTTCCCGTCAATAAAATTGGATTATACTCGTTTTATTGCGATGCTATCAGGAGCATCGCATAAAGAATGTGAAACATTTCGTTACACACACGTTATTTATTTCCACAAACACCATAAATTACTTAGGATGTACATAGATACGTTCTTAAATCGGCAGTTGAATGGAACCAGACTAATTCCATACAGCGTGCATGTTAATTGTTAGAACGCTGCTGTACACTAAATACTTACGAAACTGGGCTAATAGTTATTGATTTATGTGTCAGACGTCAACAATTACTATACTCGGCTTAGGAAGAATTATTATAGAAAATGGGGAAGAAAATTGCTTTCCGACACTCGACATCATCATGATACCAATATTGTTACGGGTACACAAACGCTAATATATTCAATGAATCTATATGACAAAGTTAATAATCAACATAAAATAAATTGAAAATTTTGAATGAAAATTGTCACAAAAATTCAAATGTTGACTCTCCATCTCTGCTGAGTGTATCCACTTCACAAAATAATACAAACAGAAACAAATTCCAGAAAACAAGATATTTTCGTGAAAAGTTTTCCGCGAAAAGAAAATTTGTTATTTTTCCTACTTTTATTTAAATTTGTAAAGTTTGCTTAACACATGGAATCGGCACAAAATTTAATTATCTCTTTAGTTAAGTAAACATTAAAAACGGCTATAAACATTTGAAAGGGGGGAGGGGCCAATGATTGTAATTTTACTGATTTAGGAGATCAATGTCTTAAAAGCGTCGTGTATTTGTTATACAAATTTACCTTTCCGGGAAAAAGGATTCCTGCAAATTGTGAATAAAACGCTAATTATATTTGTTACGGTCTAATTCTTGCGAAATACCAAAACATGTTTATGTTGAAGATTTACTGAATGTTCGGAAAAAATAAATCGCAGATTCTGGTAAGTGTGTATGCTCCTAAGTCCTGAAAATGAAATGCTACTCTAAATCTGAGATCAGATGTTGACTAGATGTTGGCAACAATTTCGTAAATTTTTCATTCAACGATCTGAACAAGAAAACCGGTCACTTCACCGCTGACATACCAGGTGTGTAAATATGAAACCGGAATTTTTTTGGTAAAAAGTACACGTTGATCGTAAGGTAATGATTAAAAATGTTTTATTCAAAGTATTGCCTTCTTTCTGATAATGCGTGGAGGTAAACCAGTTATACATTTTCGTAGGAAGTGAAGTGCTCCCCCGCAAGCCCGTGCCCCATCGATGCGAATAAGTTGTAATCGGATGCATGAAATCGTGAGTAGCATGGATTCTCCAAATTTAATCCACACACTTGCAACGATTGTCCTTGTGCTTTGTTGATAGTTATTGTGAAAGCGAGTCGCATCGGGAACTGCAAACGTTTGAATTCGAATGGCATATCTGTCGGGATAATTGGGATACGTGGCAACAGTACGTCTTCACCTTTGAATTTTCCAGCCAAAATTGTTGCCTCGATAACATTGTTCATCATTTTCTTGACTGAGAGTCTGGCTCCGTTGCAAAGTCGTGGTGGATTTATGTTTCGAAGAAGAATGATGGGTACGCTAATTTTCAATGTAAGTACTCGTACGTGCGGTGGTATGCCTGGCAAATCAAGCGAATTCAAGAATTCAGTTGGATAGTTGACAACTTTGTCTTGATTCACCACAGTATCGATGGATTTATATGTTGTCGTTTCGCCGGGTATTCTAATATAGCACGCGTACTGAGCCACTGATGATTTTGGTAGTTCTGTGCAATGTTTGGGAAAACTTTTTACACCAATTCGTCTATGCTCTCTGTGATCTTACAGAAGTTTGCTGACAAGGTAATATATTGCGTAGATTCATCAATTTGTAATCGCCCATTTCCAATACCCATTAATTGTTTTGCAAAATTTCAAGCCGATGCATCCCGTTGTAGTTGTACACCCATGTTGGTTTTCAAAGTCAATTTGATCAATTAATGATTTGAGACATGCATTAAGTTCAACGCGGGTTTTGAACGTGGTATAACCGGCAGTGTTTGTCGAAAATCACCAGACAATAAAATGAGTGCGCCACCAAAGATCCGTGCATTTCCTCTCAAATCTTCCAATGCTTTCTTGTGAGACATTGTATACATTTGGTGCTTATGATAATTTGACACGTTTGGAGTACTTTGCCCATTCCAGAGCTTTTGCTGATGTTGCATGTTGGTGCCTCAGTGTTTTGTAAATTTAACGGCAGTTTCAATGCTGAATGCGCTGTTCGGCCACCAGCCAAAAGAGTTGCCGCGATTTCAGATGATGCAATGGTCAGTGCAATATTATTTTGAGATCGTATGGTTGCCAAAATGAGTGAAAGAAGAAAAAGCTTGCCTGTACCACCGGGCGCATCTATGAAAAACAGTCCACCGCTTTGTTCGTGGTTGCCCGCATAATTCTATCAAATGCAATGCGTTGTTCTGGAACCAACTGCGGAAGATTTGTCCGAACAATGTCCCCAGTTCGACAGAATCAAAGTGTGTTTCTCGTTGCAAATCACAATCGAAGGTCGTTCACTGGTCGGTTCGGAGCACATGTCTTTGGACTCGTGACCTAACTCTACTTTTGTTCAAGAGTTTGGGGATAAGCGTAACAAAAATCTTAAAGCTATGCCAAAAACTAAACACCTTGTCTCTTAATTACCAAAATGTAAGAACTCCGCAATAAATCTCGTAAGATGTTTCTAAAATACCAAACCCATCGTTTTGATGTTTTTGTTTTTTAAAACACACATTAGAATATGACTATTCAAATTACTCGACGGCCTATGAATTCAGCAGATTGGCCAACGAACTTTAAAATGATTATTTAAGCCTGATGCAAGCCGATCTCGTTGCGAACCCCAAACGGTTTTGGCAATTTGTTAATCTTAAAATAAAATGAGGTGGGTATCCGTCAACTTCAAAATATGAGAATCGAGCGCGCAAAATATGAGAATTTCGTTCCAATGAATCAAAAATCATTACGAATATATTTGCACAGTTTTTGAAATTTTCGTTTGAATAATTTAAAATATCTGGAAGGTTGAACTCATACAGCCTTGGTATCCATTGACGTCGATCCTAGCTCAGTTATTAGGAAAATAAACAATCTTATAGTTGATTTTTCGTTCGGTGCAGACGGTTTGCAATTGTTGTGGCAGTTCTTGTAAAACGATGTGCTGGTCAGTTGCCTGCTACAACACTTTTCATAAATCATTCTCAAGGCTGCAAGTCGGATATTACTAATTATAGACCGATTGCAAAGTTGTTCTGTATTCCCAAACTGTTTGAGAGTGACGTATACGATTCACTGTGCTTTCACTATAGACGTCGGTTCTCTGATATTGAGAATGGCTTTTTAAGAGGTCAACCCACTACATTAAACTCAGTTGAATTCTCGTCATTCGCTTTTAATACCATGGAGACTGGAAAGGAGGTAGATGTCGTGACAACAAATCTCAGTAAAACCTTCGATATGGTTCCCCACGGCATCATTATGCTCAAACTTACAGCCATTCGCTTTCCTGTACATTTTCTGCTCTGGGCGTTGCTCTACATCGGCACCATTCATTGCGTCCTCCGGCGTATATGAACTTAATCTTAAAATTTATAAAAATATGTCAACATATGCTGCCGCCGAACCTTTACAAGCCGACCTAAACTGCATTCTGGTGCTCAAAGAATTATCTCGAACTGAACGTCAGCAAATGTCAATTCATTACTTATTCTTGGACGCGCTTACCTCGGAAAGGGCATCGGAAGAGCATCGTCTATTCGGGACTTGGGTGTTACCTGTGATAGCGAATTAAACTTTCTGAACAAACATGGTTAGGTCAGGTATGGTCACCGCACCACAATATACAAAACTGTTAATTTTTTCATACGCTTCAAAATAAAATTTAGTTGGAAATCGTTTTGATACATATAATTTTTTTATTACAGCAGCAAAGAGGAAATCAATCAGTTATGTACATTGTTGAATATAAAACGTTGTGCACATGTCAATATTTAAAAATTATTATTTTTTATTTTAATAAACTTTTCTGTTTGATCTGCTAAATCAGAACCTGCGTATAACTAAACATTTCATATACAGAAAAACATTTCCTGGCGCCCCAATATTTTTCGCAAAATATGACTTCCTCTCAACCATATACATCATCACATAAATCTATATGTTACGATAAAAGCACAAAATCGGTAAATGTCCGAAAAGAAATTGGAGAAAACGGTTTTGTTGCGTCAAAACCTATGAAATGGGAGTCCCATATTCTCAAAATGGAATCCCAGTGTATTTTTTATGGTATACGGTATGGTATACGGCATTTATTTTTTATGGCCCTCACGGACACGCGGCATATAATTGTGCCCCTAATGACACTCAGCCCTCTGATGGGGAAAAATTAAACTAGGGATAAGACGGGAAGAAGGTCAACAAGCATTTCCTAACCATCGGACCTCCGGACAACTGGTTTTTAATCGTGTAACCGAATTTAAAAAATTAAAATTCCGGACATTTACTGATTTCGGACTTTAACCGTAACATACACATCAATCATGATGATATCCATTTTTAACTCCACGCGCAGTATTTATGCAAATGACATAACCACCATCATCAGTCTCGTTGTATGCTATTAAAATCCAATTTTCTAATTAGTTATAAAATTCCAAAACCGTTTACAAAAAATGTACGCGGATAACAAAAAATGCCATAAATTTATTTATGGTTATGATTTTAACGCCTTTATACGTTAGAATTGATAATAAGAAAAAAAAATTGTATTTTAAGTAAATTAAAAAATTTCATAATTTGGTTGAATTTATAATTTTTTGACTGCTTCTAGTGCCGTTGGTAAGGTGAGTTACACGAATTTAATATCGCGATAAGATTTAATATACTCAAACTGAACTGCTGCCAACTAGTAAACTTCATTTCAACTCAAAGAGAAGCAAGAATATTCGTGTCCGTCACGCCAGCCGGAACCATATCAGCCGGAACCAAACAAGTGTGGCAGAAGTAGCACGATGCATTGAGCATCAATGTGCACTATATGCCTTTTCAGCCGGATTCTTATAAATCCAGAAATATACGATTTTTCGGAAAAACCTTACAAATTCAACCGGTACCATACCTTCTACAGCCAAACTAACTATGGTACGAGTAGCACGATACATCACTATGCGCTTTTTCAGCCGGGACCTTATAATTCCAGCCAGAACCTGATAAAGCCAGCTAGAAGGATATAACAGCCAAAGTAACTATAACTTGCGTGCCATAGTTGGTTTGGGTGTAGAGGGTATGGTTCCAGTGGAATTTGTAAGGTTTTCTCTCTCCGAAAAATCGAATGTTTCTGGATTTATATGGTTACGGTTTAAAATTTTTATAGTGCACAACGATGTATCGTGCTACTTGTGTCATAGTTGGTTTGGCTTTTATATGGTTCTAGCTGGCTTTATCAGGTTTTGGCTGGAATTATAAGGTTTCGGCTGAAAAAGCGCATAGTGTACAATGTTGCACGATGCATCGTGCCATTCCGGCTGACTTTGTAAGGTTTATTTTCTCGAAAAATCGTATGTTTCTGAATTTGTAAGGTTCCGGGTGAAAACTATATACATAGTGAGTGCACAAGGATGCACAATGCATCGTGCTACTTGTGCCATACTTGGTTGGTTCCACCTGATATGGTTCCGGTGGCATATCGGACACGGATATTTTAAATATATTACACACACTTGTAGCGATTGCCTCTGTGCGGTGGCAATTGAAAATGCGAGTCGCGCCGACATGTAAGTCGGAATCATTGGGATGCGTGGCATCATTACATCGACTTCCTTAAATTTTCCATTTAAAATTTTAGCTTCGATGATATTGTTCGTCATCCTTTTCACTGAAAGCCTGGTACCGTTGCAAAGTCGTGGTAGATTCATGTTTCGGAAAAGAATGAAAAACTCTGCAATTTTCAAAATTAACACGGGTGGCCGGCGGCATGCCTGGCAATGCAAGAAATCTGTTGGATAATTGAAAAATTCGTCTTGGTTTATTACAAAATCGAGAATTATATGCGTTGTCGCTTCACATGGTATTTCCCGTTTTAAATGATGTAATTGACGGCATTGACGTCGTTCTTTTAAACTGCAATACTGCACGTGTGCTGAGCCACTAGTGGTTTTGGTAATTTTGAGCGATATTTAGAATAACTTTGTGAATCAATTCGCCTGTGGTTGTGATGATTTTACAGAAGTGTGTTGAAAATGTGATGCAGTGTGTGAATTCACCGATTGCCATGTTGTTTTGCGAAACGTTCTTCGGAAGTTTCATGCAGTTGTACAGTGCCATGACACTGAACAATCAATACACGTAAGCATCGTCCGACTGAATCATTCCCATAATCTTATTTTAACATACTGAATTCAGATTTATCTCTGAAAATGCAATTGTCTGATTTTCAATTGCTCGTAATTCTAAAGAAGCATTTGAACTAATGGGCATTTGTATATCAACTGGAGGATGTGTGGAATTCCTGACCAGATAGTTCAGACAAGTGGCTATTCTATCCGAGTGTATGAAATGTTCATGTTGGCTATTCAAAAAATTTAAGTAGCTCACAAACGGTTGTACAACCAAAAGCCATAGAAATACTGAACCGTTTATGCTCAATTAAACATTAAGAGGTTTAAGAGTTCACCCAGACTACTCTCACTTTGTTGCTGAAAATAAAAATTTTGAAGTGGTCCGACGAGGCTGATTCGGCATTTAATCACCTTAAACAGACTCCCGTGCCAGCTCTAGAACTAATCACTTCGTATTTTAAGTATCGCTTCGTAGCAAATTTTTTTCAAAAATATGAAGACGGAAACGACAGGCCCATCGCGTACATGTCTTAAAAACCACCGCCACGCGAACGTTAGCTATAGATGGAGTTTGAAACGCCAAGGTTTCAAGAGAAACTCTTGATAGAGAGTAGATATGGATGATCTCGATATTCTCCCCAATTTAGCAACAACCTCGCCAATGCATGAATATTTGAGATCTCCCGCATTTCTCAACTTCCTCCTAACTCTCTTCAAACCTCTTTCATTTCGTCTGCGTACTTCCTCCTACTGCCGCTCATCTAGGAAACTATTTAAGCGGTACGTTGTGATGTAACCGACTACATTACATTAAAACCTAAATATTACTGTATTATCTTAAATATATTTTTTGAATAACTGCCTGTCAGAAAAAAACGCCTGTTTTCGTACCTGAAGTTTTCGTACATTTTGTTTTAGTGGTAAATATACGCTAGGCCGTCTTGTCATTAGTATCGCAGCTTACTTCATATTGAATTGGAGTAAAACTGTGGTTTATGGTTTCGATATAGAGAAATGTTAGGTCAGCTGATTGTTTCCCCTCCATAATACTCATAGAAGTATCGAGGCAATCGAAAATGAGGAGGTCGTCATTGTAATTTTAAAAACATAAGCCGCCGACTGAATTTTGTGGAGAGTATAATATTCTCTAATATAAAAATATATTAAGTAACGGAGAGGTGTAATTGTTGTGAACGTAAACCTAACCGACACATAATTTCTAAAAAGAAAAACTGAACCTACCGGATTTATGATCAAAATTGTCGTGTTTGTTAAAAATTTATAATTCCTGCTTAGATTTCAGAAAAGCAACAAGGTCAACCGTTGATAAACAATTTAATCTTGATTGCAAAATTTGGAAAAACTTCTACAGAAACTGCCACTACTTGGACACAGATGTCTACCATATTTCGCATGGATCCCCCAATTTTGGAATAAGATTTACTATGAAGTTTTGTTCCGAATAGTTAATATACTTGGTCTGTACAGATGCCGAGGGTTGGTTTCGATTGACGCACTAATTTTTTATAATTGAACTATTGAATCGCTTAGTAAACTATGACCAACTGAACATGAAAGGCCTTGCATTTATTATTTACGTTAGAATTGTTGTACTTCAAATAATATTCATATAAAGAATAAAAGTTTGTTTTAATCCTTGCCATCCATGCCATGCTTCGCGGTCATTTTCCCGTCTAACTTTACGCAATTAGTGCCAAATCGAAGAAGTGCGGCTATAGAACCGATTTAAGTTACCGTCTGCGCATTGCATAGCCCCATGCCAGCCTATAGTACTGGACATGGAAGATGAGTCGGTCCATGAGTTTTGCACGCCGATAGGGGGTTGTAGTTGTGTGCCTTTTAATTACAGATCGTAATCTGTTAATGAAAATTTCTTTTGCATCCTGCCCCTATCGGGATTCGAACCCGGTACCTCCTGATCCAAGCGCTAAAGCTTTAACCACTGTGTCATTTGGTCGGTGGAACAAAACTTATGAACATGTTTTTGCTCGTATTATTGTTCAATTGAGCATTATAATTCAATTTACCAGACAACCAGTCAATAAAAAAATTTAGAAAGATTTTGTAAATTCTTCCGAAGCGTACAGTATATCATTTGAAGGGTCTTCAGTCAGCCACAATTTTGTTACTTTGCTTACTATGTGAATTCACAAATCTTCCATTTCCCATTATACTCGGTTTTTCAAAATTAATCACACCATTTGTTTTTCATCGTTTTATTAAAATATTTATTATATTAGAAGTATTTTAAATAGCAAATGGTATGATATTTCAATAGTTTTAATAATTTTTAAAATGTCTACCATTAGATCTCTGACAAACACGAGCTCTATCTAAAGCATTTTACACGACTCTCGCCAAAGTTTATTTTTATATTGCTGCTGTTTCAGCTCGGATGCTGTGTGAGCTCTTGTCCCGTCTTGTTAATGCCACATATTTTCATAACCTAATCTATTCATCTCAGGTAACAAAAATTTTAGAATCAATCCCTCTATAGCGGTCACCGTTAATTGCCTGCGCCACAAAAAATATGGTCCTTTTATGACTTTGGACGTGCCACACCAAAATGTAACCTTTTGAAGTGTGTGAAATGAATTTTGCGTGGATTCATATCTTCGTAGAATCTGTAGTTTTGTTTACCTATTAACAGTTCCAGTTAGCTGAAAAATCACTTCATAGAAGTTCTATGCTTTCAGTGTTTAGCTTTAAGATCATTTCACAGACTCGCTCACGGTTTGATTGCATTATTTTGTGCATAATTGTTATTGAAATCGCCAACTGTTAAAATATCCGTGTCCGATACGCCACCGGAACCATATCAGCCGGAACCAACCAAGTATGGCACAAGTAGCACTATGCATTGTGCATCATTGTGCACTATGTATATAATTTTTCACCCGGAACCTTACAAATTCAGAAACATACGATTTTTCGAGAAAATAAACCTTACAAAGTCAGCCGGAATGGCATGATGCATCGTGCAACATTGTACATTATGCGTTTTTTCAGCCGAAACCTTATAATTCCAGCCAAAACCTGATAAAGCCAGCCAAATCTATATAAAAGCCAAACCAAATATGACACAAGTAGCACGATACATTGTGCATCGTTGTGCACTATAAAAATTTTCAACCGTAACCATATAAATCCAGAAACATACGATTTTTTTCGGAGAGAAAAAACCTTACAAATTCCACCGGAACCATATCCTCTACATCTAAACGAACTATGGCACGCAAGTTATAGTTGCTTTGGCTGTTAAATTGACCTCCGTGAAGCTAGTCCGAATTTTTAGTCCGAAATTTTAATTTTTTACTTATGGCAAGTTGAACTTTTGACTACAAGCGAGGAGATTGGTGGAAAAGTTTTATCTGGAATTATCTCGGTATAGTCGTTTGAATCTCGACTCACAGGTGACTCACGAGCACTTGGCATATACCGCCGTATTCGTTGAACTTTTGACTACAGACGAGGAGGTTTGTACAAAAATTCTATCTGGAATTATCTGAATATACTCGTTTGAATCTCGACTTACAGGTAATCGCCTGAATCACCTGTAAGATGCGATTCAATCGACTATATCAAGATAATTCCAGAAAAAAAAATTCTGAAAATCTCCTCGTTTGTAGTCCAACTTTCAACGAATCCGACGGTATATGCCAAGTGCTCGTGAATCGCCTGTAAGACGAGATTCAAACGACTATATCCATAAACATCAATTTTAAATTTCGGGCTGAAAGTTCTTGCTAGACTCATGCTAGGTCAATCACTTAATACTAATTAAGATTCCGCATTGTCACTTTCAGGTTAGGTTTGGGCTGTCTAGGTTTTCCAACAATTGAAAAGATAATTTAAAAATACTTACAAGTTATATTTATAATTACGGTCTGAATTCTCTAAATATCATTCCAGATTATCATGCCACATTTTACTGTCGCGACAGTGCTATTTTTTCGGGCTGGGATATAAAATATTCTCGATAGTTATAGTTTAGTATTGCTAACGGGCTTTTCAACTGAATATTGGGCTAGCTTCATATAAATGAAGAGTCTGACTATGCCACCAAGCATATATATATCTTAAAAATACATAAAAGTAATTTTAAAATTTCGGGCTGAAGAATGTTATAAATGTCATGATATTGACATTTTTTCGGGCTGGGATAGTAAATTCTCACGATAGTGATAGTTTAGTGTTGGCATCGCGTTTTTCGGGCTAGCTTCATATACATTAGAAATCGTTGCTCTCGTGAATTTTTCGGGTTTCCAATTACAGACTATTTTGTAAGGTTTCAGCTTCCGACTATTTTAAAATTCGTCTAGTCGCTAATTTCTGTGATTGTAATCTGTTGTATCTGTAATAACACCAACATAGGAACCTACAATTTATTGGTTATTTGTATAAAGTCTCTTATTGATTAATTAATTTCGAAGCTAGCTATAAAAATAATTTATGAATTAAATCTCAAATACGTAACAAACTCTGGTTGTAAAATTTACATTAAAAGTTAATGTAACCTGGTAGTTTATCTTTATATAGATGTTTATGGAGCAAGCGGTTAAATATTTGTATGCGCATCACTTTATTTTATAGTTCAGTTCTAGTTTATGTAAAATATTAAAATTTATGTTTTATATCCAATCATTTCACGTAGCTCGACGGCAATACATATTCAGGCCAACCAACGTAAATTTAATCCATGCCTCCTAAATCATTTTGTTAAATTGCAAATAAATTCACTTCCATCAAAATCAGCATGTTTCAAGATGTAAATTTTACACCTGTTTGAACAGCGCGATTTACATAAACCAAAATAGTTTTTGCCCTAAATATACTCATATTTAGACAAACAACTATATTTTGATGTTTGCTTGAACAACGATTGCGATGAAATACGTTTTTAATCCTTCAACTTTTAAAGCGCACAGGCATATATGAGCAGCGAACAGCAAGGCGCAATTAATTTCCATAAACGATTTTTTGAGTAAACGGTTTAGATTGATGGAAGCATGTCAGCATTTACAGCACGTCACCTCCTGAATAAATAATCGAAATTTAAACATCATATTTGTGTAATCAAATTTGCATAACAACAATGAATACGGTGATCGATTTAATGCAGAACGAACATCTTTAGGGCATATCAATTCCCCCGTCTCCTTAAAAAAAATAATGGAAAAACGATTTTTGATACATTTTGAATTATAAACACAAATAACTCATTGTTGATTTAATGGTTTATTGATTTATCAATAATACAAAAATTGGAATTATTATGATTTTCATGATATTAAAATTCTACATTTTATTCAGACAGGAGAAAAGGCTGCAGGCAGGGCGGCACTGAATTGTATATCAATATTTGATTATGAGTTATTTGGAAAATTTTAAAATTTATATGACTCTCATCTGAATTTTTAGATTCTTACTTGTTTTAATCTAAAAATCCTTAAATAGTAAAGTAAATTAAGCTCTCGAGTAATCTCGAATACTATCAACACTTCGGATTTTTAGATAACGACATTAAAAATTAGTTTGTACAAATCGTGTCTTATAAAATTCCAATAAGCACAGATTCGATTTTTTATTGGAAATTTGTTTAATCCTGGAGGTGCAGGAAAACGAAATGCTCGTCCAGGATGTCCTAACTTTATCCCAAAATCACAAAAACAAAAATTAGGACTAATTTAGGACAAACTTCACGTTTCTGTACAAATTCGTGAAGTTTGTTCTAAATCCTATATAACTGTATCATATACAGGGTGTCCCAGGGTGATAAGGATTGTAATACTGTCATTTCCAACAAAAACAGCCAATTAAAGATTTTTTGAATTGTTAATCGTGCAAAAGTTATTCCACTTTTAGTGTTTTTTAGGGAAATCGCATGCGCACCCAGTGGTATCACAAACCGGGCTATTTTTTATTAATTTTTTTCACAAAGTAAGTCGTGTTTATTTAAAAATGCACTTAACAAAATTTTGAATTCTAAAATCGATGCTTTTCAGAAATGAAACAAAATGAAGACCACAATGGTAAACTAAAGTATAACAATTTGGTTAAGCAAATCTAGCGCCCGAATTAAACAAAATTTGTGTTTAAAAAGACAAACATTTTGTAATTCATGTCAGTAGTTCCATACATACATACTCGAACGTTTATAATTAAAATGTCAATAAGCTATGACACTTATTCCCATCGCAAATATGCAGAAATACATGTCATTTATGGCTTATTTAATGGCAACGCCCGAGCAGCAGTGTTATGCATTTACGCGTATTTCGGAATTGTCGACTTGTTAGTGTCAAAAATAGTTTAGACAATTCATTTTAGCGTAGACAATGTTGACAATTCGTAACAAAATTTCGATTTCTAAAATCGACGCTTTATATAAATATTGATTCACAAGGTTGTCTCCGTCGTTGTTTTCAACGTTGTTTTCAGATTGTAATTTTTTGTTGTTGTTTCCTTCACGATATTAGTAAGGAAATCCACCAATCCCCTATAAAAACTTATCGTTTTTTTTAACCGAAGTTTTCTACCAATTTAATAATGACATATAGTGGTTAAAGCGCTGAAAACAACGACGTAGCCAAACAAAATTAGTTGGCGGTAGTAATTTTGATTGTTTTCAATGTTGTTTTCTGCGCTTTAACTACTATATGTTTCAAAACTGATCGATTGTCGATATTTTTTGTAAATAAATGCTAAATGTCAAAATTGTCATAAATATTTTTCAATTGAGTTTTTTAAGTTGTGTTAAAACATATGTCGGAAATTAAAAACCAAATAAAATGAATTATTCTGAAATTGAATATTTAAATGAGTCATTTGAAGATGACTTAGAACAAATTGAGGCAGAAATTACAGCCGACACGGAATCGGGCCGTGCAAATACACAAATCCAATTTGGAATGGAGGTTACACAAAAACCGAAAAAAAAAATTAACCACCCGGTTAGTGCAACAACAAAGTTCGAGCATAATCAACAGGTTATGGGCTGAAATAGCGGAAGAGATAACCCCAAAGTTTAGCGGATTGCCAATTAATGTGTTAAAAGATGCATTTAAATACCAAAGAGACCAATATACCCGGTATAAATGTTCATTGGCAACATCTTCGAAACAATTTACCCCAAAATCATTTCCATCTTGCGTCAGTTAAGTAAGTTTTTAAATTGCGGTTAATTTAAAAACCATTTATCAATTTATGTTAAATTTGTAGACAAATCACCGGCGGAATCCCACATATCGACAGCATATTTAGGTAAATCTTGCTTGTTAATATATTATATAATATGATAACACAAGTTTTTTTATTTTTTGGAATACATACCTCCTCAAAAAAAAAACAGGTCCTGTCATATCTGGTAGACCTAAGTCTGCCTTATCAAACAGGCCATCTTCTAGTCTGTCGGATGAGCACAGCCACGACAGCACAGTTTATAATGTTTGTAGTACCATTTCCTTATAGCTTTTAAAACTTATTACACCATCGACCATTGCCAGGGAATTGATCATCTGTCATAAAGTGTTCTCTAAGTATACCTCAAGCTTCTATAGCTGATGTGGATGCATTGTATTCTCCTATTTCACAAAAGCTATAGATTTATTTAAAAATATGTAATTAAATTAGAATCAATTGCCTTGTCTTGCATTTTGTGGCAAGTTATCACAATTTGTGCGCCAACTTCTTTCAAACACCTCCCCAGTGTTGTTTTCCTGGGCTACTGTAGACAATATCAAATACATTTTCTGGTGCGGCTTTACCGATTCCTCCTCCATCAGACAAAAATTATGTAGACAAACACTGCTATCACAACTTTATCTGCGTAATCGATACTAACGGCTAGATAATTTTTTAATATTCTTCGTCTACTTACAATAAGTATGCCGAAAGTATTTTCAATCACTCGTCGATCTCTTGATTGACGGTAATTATATATTAATTTAGAATATTCTAATATTTGATTGATTTTCCAGGGTAGGGAGTCATTAACCACGATTTAAGGCCTACACATTTTGAAATTTAATAAAATATACCAATATAAAACAAAAATACAGTTTATTTACTTACCGAATGCTTCATCTCCCAATAAATAGTAGGGTAACACTGGTTCCCCTGCAAAAATTTCATTTGGATCCTGGGTACCTACATCAATTGCCAGAAATCGGTATCGAGGGTCACATACGGCCAATAAAAGTGTAGAAAAGTAGTTTTTATAATTGAAAAACTCTGATCTTGAATAAGGTGGTGCCTAAAAATAATGCAAAACATAATAATTCTGTATGTTTCTTCATTGGATTACTTGGATTACCCATCAATAGCACCAACACAGTTGGGAAAGTTCCATCGCTGGTTGAACTCTTCAGCTGTTTCCAACCACATAGCTTTGGTTGGAGCTGGTAGCGAGTTTTCTTTTAAAATTAGCCAAATGGCGTTCAATGTGTCCTGTATCACAACACAAGGTATTGATTTCCCTAGTCGAAAAGCGTAACTGATGGAAGCTCGACTGTCTCGGCTGGCAAGATATCTATTAGAGAATGAAAAATAATTTCGTTTGTGTTTTGAATGAATTATAAACACCCATATATATTGTATTTACCTTAAAGTTAACGCTAATTTTGTCGAAGGAGGAATCAAAGTTCTTAATACATTCGAATTTGTTATTTGTGGGCCGATATAATATAATAATTTATCGAAAGTGGCTGGACACATTCGAGCAAAATTAAAAAATGATTCTTCATCGTTTAATCGCATCTCATTTAATAACACTTGGGCTCCATGCGAGTTACGATTTTCTTCTAATAAAATTGGACGGACCTACTATCTACGATATGTTTTCTTTCTTTTCTTCTTGTGTTTGCGGGCGCACCAATTGGACGCTGGCTTACTAAAAGAACTGCAGCTACAGTCACACTAGCCAAAATATTAATGTCCATGTTCTGCTTTTATTTATTCCACAATTCACGTATTGTCTATATTTCTTTTATTTTTTAATATTTCACTCTATATTTCACTATATATTTGACTAAATCTCTATATACAAAATATTTGCATAAATATTTATTAATAAACTTTTGACAAAACAGCCGCTGCCAGTTCACAAAATATGAAATCTCACATACGAAACGATCAAAAACAACGACAAAAACAACCTTGCGAATGAAGCCTAAATAAAACAAAATGATGAACACAATGGTAAAATAAGGTATAACACTTTGTTACGCAAATCTAGTAGCCCGAATTAAACAAAATTTGTGGTATAAAAAGAAACACATTTTGTAATTCATGTTAGTAGTTCAATTCGGTCCAGAAAACCGATAAAATTTAGTTTACCCAACGCTAGAGTGACTTTATTCATTATGATTAGTTTATTTACGGAAAATAAACCAATTTTAGTTGGTTTTTTTCAAAAAAATATTTTGTTGGCAGGAAAAACATTTTATTTCAAGTAATCTTACTAAAAAACTATAACATAATTATTTTATAGTTATTTCAAAACAGAACTGAAAACTAATGGCCTTTTTCGTTTAAATTTTTCGCTGGAGGTTCAATCATGTCCGATTCTCCATCTCTTTCAACATTACCTTCCCGACTATGTGAAAACAAATCATAAAACGAGTGACAACCCTGGGATATTACAGATTTTAAATCGTGGAGATGGTTCTATTTTTTGAGTAATCCGCAAGTATAAGTATATGTACTTGTGGATGTTTGTTTAACTGTGGATAATTTAAAATAGGGACCACGTTTCTGCATCTCGTTAGGAGATCTTGAAAGGAATCATTAAAATTTAATTGAACCCGTATGTGGTCATCAGGATCATACAAAATAGCTTTTACGTCTGTCACATCTCTGCTTGATCTGATCGTGGTATAGCGTTGAGATTCTGAGCCAGTGCAATATTTGAAAAACTCATGATCGAGTTGAATTGCTTCATATGGCCTACGGCTTCTATACAGCTTTCTTGGTTGGTATTTTTAAACTTCCTTTCAATACAACTATGTACAGAACCGCATTCCATTTGAGTTTGCTCTTTTGTAAGATATTTTTACGAATAACACGTTGGTTTTGTGCACTCCATGCATGTTAGCAAAGTTTAGTAGAGAATTTGCCAAAATGATATTGCGATTTTGAAATATACAGCTATCTGAAATATTGGAGAATTTTTAGTAAAGTAACGCCTTCTCAGAGCGGGTATAGCATAGGAAGCAAATGTGGAGGCTGATAGTTCACAAGCAATTTCAGTGAACCGTGATTCAGTGAACCCAAATTTGTGTAGCATTTAACGTAGCAAAGCTTTGGCCTTATCATTTAAATGCTCCTTTCACGCGCTCCGTGCATCCTTACTTTCAACGTGTTTCTTCCAGTAACTCTCATCGATATTTTCATTTCACACTCAATACATATGTCGCACCAAACCTTCTTAGCAGTGAATAGGCTGGGTTTTTGTCTTTGAAAAAGTATGTGAATGCCTTAATTCCCAGAGATTGATTCTAGTTTTCATTGCACATTTTTGTATAAAAACCATATAATTGGTATAAAGCCACGAAATGTTGATCCAAGTTCAATTTGTTTGTGTCATTTCTGACATATTGGGAAGTTACTTTGGTAAATTGTTCAAAAAATTTGATCAAGAACTCTTTTTCTCCAGGAAAAGATTTGACACGAGAGTTCCTGTGTTTGCGATTTTGCCGAATTTGGAATCATTCTTTCCGTATAGAATTTCTTTAACTTAAGATTCCACTGTAAATTAACCTAGACCAATAGTTTTGAGAAACATATCCTGACGTTTTTGGACCAAATCTTGACTATTATGCAATCGAATGGGGTAGCGTGAAGTTGCCGACAAATTGACAACAAAATCTTACAAAAGCTTAAAAGTGTATATACACAAATATCCTGATTAAAATTTACCTACACTATTCATGTGTAGTAAGGATCAATAGTTAATGACAAGACATCGTAGGGTTGTTTATGCTTAACGGTATATGGAATCATGTTAATTAGGTAATTTTTAATGTTTTATAGAAGCCAACATATTTATGCGGTGGGGCAGTCGTAGATTTGTTCATTTTTAAAATTTTGCTATAGTAAAAAGTGTAGTGGCGGGTCGAAGGCAATGACAAGGCATCGTAGAGATGTCTAATGGACCGATCACCATCGTTAGTCGAAATATAGTTGATGTTAATGGTTGATTCAGCTAACTTGATTGCCCCCTGATTGTCACAGGAAATCGTTGTCGCAGTATTGAAGTCATCATCGATTTCTGAACAAAATTGTTTCCCCAGTCCGCATCCAGAATAACCAACCAAATCACCATCACTTTCGTTTATAAATGTTAACTTGTAATTGATAGTGCTCTTTAAATACCGAAAAATTCTTTTGACTGCCATCCAATGAGCCAAACTGTGATTCGTATTAAATCGGCTGGCCTCATTTACCGCAAATGCCAAATCTGGACGAGTGCACTGAACCAAATAGAGCATTAAGCCCTGCTGCATGTATCTGATAAACGTTCAACTTCATTAATCGATGCGTACCTTACTACAGGTGAATATGTTTCTTTATAATCCAGACCATAAACCTGAGAACAACCCTTGGCAACCAACCGTGCTTTGTGTCTCACAATATTACCATCGACATCTGTTTTCGTTTTAAATACCCATTTTGATTTTATGGCCCTTCTATCTGACGGTAAATCGACCAATGACCGTGTTTCATTTTCCATTAATGAATTTATTTCATCTCGCACTGCATTTTTCCAATCGACTACGTCATGTCTCGACATTGCTTGATTAACCGAAACTGGATCATTTACTTGATTGTTGATCATTGTGTTGCATGTTAATTCAGCAACATATTTCTGATTTGGTTTTGGTGCTCTTGATGAACGGCGAACTCTACTGGGTGGTGTGACATTGTCGTATTTTCGTTTTGCTCATTATCATCGCTTGCATTAATCCTCACTGAATCCAATTCGTCTTCCGTACTTCTTCCGGAGTTTTATCAACCAACAATGATGATACTGACCTGTTTATTATATTTATAAACACCCATGTTGATTTTTTCTGCCCAGTATATCACACTTAAATTCGCAACAATTAACATGCATTTAGACCGCTCGACATTCGTTCTATTCATTATTTCGGCTGTACCATTTTACTGTGGCGTGTAAACATTCGTCAATTGATGTTCAATACCATTTTGCTTGTAGAAATTGATGAATTCACGTGAACAATATTCGGTGCCATTATCAGTACGTAAAATTTTAATTTTTCTTTCACTTTGGTTTTCAATCCACGTTTTAAATTCGATGAATATTGTAAAAACCTCCTTTTTAGAGCAAATAAACAAAACATTTTCTGCTGAAATCGTCAATGCAAATCAGAAAATACCTGACACCACCAATTGATTTGTTTCAGATTCAGTTTATTTTCACTACGGCTTTTGCTTGATTTAAATGGTAATCGTGCTTGTTTACGATCACTCGTTTCACAAGCTTGACTTATCGACATGTCGTCTGCAAACTTTATTCCGGAAACCACACCATCTCGCATTTTACGTAGATCGTTGTGATTTATATGCCCAAGCCACTTATGCCAAACCAAAGAGTTTCCCTGTTTCGCCAATTTTGTAAATACCGTCAATTGGCTCGCAATTTATCAAAGGACACATTTGATCATCATAAACGGTGCAGCCCTCACTGTTGAAAGTAATTGTATATCCCTTCTCAACCACTTTCGATATAGACAGTAAATTCGCCGATAGTTCTGGAACATATAAAACTTCATCTACTTCAATATCAAAATTATTTACCTTCATCTTTCCTGTTCCATTTGCCTTCATCGTTGAATTGTTTGCTGCTGTAATTTGATTTATTGCAGACGTGACACGATTTTTTATCAAACTTTCATTTGGTGTCATGTGTATTGACGCGCCGCGTTTTTCATTCCATCATTTGATGCAAAAGCAAGAAATGCCTTCTTGAGATTTAGTTTATTGTTGACTATTGCCTTATTCGTTTCATTCGAGTTTTTATTCGGACAATCGGCTGATTGTTGTTGTGGTTTCTTTTTCGTCTGAAAACGATTTTTGTTTTTACACAGAAGCGCACTTTGGTTCACAGCTCCAATATAATTTAAATCCAGTAATTTTAATTGTAATTGATCCGATGTCCACTTCATTTTACCATAAGCCAAACCCAGAGTGAATGAATTGAATTCTTCTGGTGAACCCAATAACATGATTCCAGTCAACCATTTGCCACCAACTGGGAAATCCAAATCCTCTAACTTGCTTTTTATATGTAGTAATTCGTCAAGATACGACTGTATCGAAAGCAGAATGTGCTCCCTTGTCTTCACATGCTGCACGCAATGTATGCCGAGCGACAATTGGTGTTTCATATTTCTTCACCAATGGATAGAGCAATTTTTCAACATTTAAAAACAAAAAAATCTGCATTAGTGTCACATATTTTTCTGATAGTGAGCCAACTTTCTGTAGTACAATATTTTCCCGCTGGGGTCACTTAAACATCAACAAAAAATTTTGAGAAACAAAGAGACTTTACAAAACTATTGTTTTTTTACTTGGCTGTTTTTGTTGGAAAGCTCCCTTATCCCCCTGCTTGACCTTGCAACTTAACCTTTGAAAAAAAAACACTTTGAAATGAAATATTTCTGCAACGACAAGGTGCTCAATCCCTATTGAGATTTTAAGATATGATATTTGAAGAAGTTTATAATCGATTGCGTGATTATTACGTCACTATTCGAACATCATAAATCGCCGGTTATATAAAATTGACTTGCACTTATGTGTAACAATAACGATGTCCAGATTTTACACACATTTGAATGGCTGAAGCTATAGACTTACCCTTTCAGAAATATTCCACTTGATTGATTTGAAATTGGTCTACCAATTGCTTAAATGTGTTTGCAACGAATTGGGGTTGTGTTGACGGTGACATCTTGAAATGTTAAAATGTGTATAAAATTAATAAAAGACGTTTGACATACCGCAAATGAGGCCCGCTAATATATTTAGCTTGGCCGTTATAAAAGTTGGAATATTTATCAAAATAACCATTTAGCGTTGGCTGCTATTTAACTCAACATGTTCGCAACTGTTGGATGAAAGTGCTCATTGTGTGATTTGATTTGCTGCTGTCCAAAGCAAAATCAAATAATGAGTGCAATTTCTCGCTATCTTCAATTCCTGAGGTATAAATGAATAAACTTGATGGTTTGCCTACGCGAGAACACGCAACATATAATTGGCAATGTGAGAAGTACAGATTTTCGAGATCCAACCCACAAATGGACATTGTTTGGTCTTGTTATTTATTAATAGTCATTGCAAATGACAAGCGAATTGGAAATTGCAAGCGACTGAATGGAATGGGCGAGTCTGAAGGGATTATTGGGATCCGTGGCAGGAGAACAACTTCACCATGAAACTTGCCGTTCAAAATCGTAGCTTCAAGAACATTTCCCATGATTTTTTTATGACCAATCGCGTGCCATTGCATAGCTTTGATGCATTTAAATTCCGATAATTGACAGTCAGGATAGTTGACTGCTTCGTCAGAATCGACAACAGTGTCGATCGATTTGAACGACAGTCATGCCAGGCAATGACTTGTATTTTAAAATTAATAGCGATATTTTTTGCGGCCAAAATAGCTCGTTCACATAGACGTAGCCAGGCATGATTAAAAAATCTGGGAATATGCTTTCAATCAAAGCGTGACTACCATGTTGCAAAAATATCTAGCAATATGATGCATTAGGCGGTTTCAGGTCTCCTATCATGATTAGTGAAATCATGGCCAATTTGATTTGAAAATTTCATAGTGCTAAACATTTTCATAATGTTGGCCGCGATTTTACGCAAGATGTTTCCAGTTTGGGTATCCTGAAAGCGTCCATTGTGTATTTCCATGCAATCGAATGTTTCCATTTCCAATGTAGAGCAATTGTTCGGAGAATGACAGTGCCAATGGATCGTTTTGCAGTTGAACACGCATATTTATGTTAAGGCGTGATATATTGGCATTTCGCCATAGGTATAAATAGATATAATTTTGCATTTTTGTAAAACTTTAGCCATGCCGGAATGCTTGAGTGTTGCATGCTTGCAACTTGAGTGTTGAGTGTGCAGTTCGTCCACTATCAAGAAAAATTGCTGCAATGCCTGAAGAAGCAATTGCCAACAAAATATGATTTTGTAACGAATGGGCGCAAGTATCAGTGAGAAGAGGAATGTTTTGCCGACGAAATCGCCTTGCGTGCTGCAATTGACAAATTAATTCGATCATATATGTTCTTTTTTTTATTATTTGCAACAAAAAATAATCGAAGAGGCCGCATCGAATGGTTGTTCGCGCTAAACATCGCTGTTAATGATGTCTGTTGCTGCGAAATGAGAACTCAAATAACCTCAATCTTTATTAACGCCTCTTTATATATTTCCAGCGAGAAATCGATATTGGGATCTTGATCAGCGTCAGAATGTCGTCGCTCATTGATCTTTCTATTTGTCCCCAGAGAACAGAAGCTTGCGACGAAAAAGAAGTCGTCAACTATTTGATGAGGAGCAGAACTCAGTACTACATCTGCAAGTGTGAGGTCCCAATGGTTGTCGATGCAAATGAATCGTGGCACGTATCGTACAAAACAAGTGTTGGAAGGATGCCGGTCCAGAAACGTTAATCCATAACAAACGCAAGAAGAAACATTCGCGTTGCCTTGGATGGACCGTGTATAATCGGCGTCATGTATTTGTACGGAATATCGAAACGCAGTAAACAGAAATTGAAATGTCAAAATAACGCCAAGCTACGACGCAAATGACCCGCATGTATTGATGCGTACGTCATATACCACAGAATTCGACATCAGCGCCACCTATGCTACATAAACATAACTATGAATTATTCTCAGAAGGTCAATTATTTATGAACTTCTCAGAAGGTTTTATCAGTCGATTAATCATGAACTTATGATTTTTTCATTTTATAAAATATTGGGGGAGGGGGGGAGGGGAGGAATGAAATTTTGGGATTACATGTTCTGATATAAGAGAAATCTTAAAAATAAAAAATAAATTTCCGACAAAATATAAAAAACATCCTAGAACTCGATAACAGCGCCACCTACTGGGTCCAATTGTGAATCTAAACCATCCAGGGACCCAGTCATACACACACATAAAATTTGATCAAAATCTATATAGATTATAATAGACCAAATCTCGAAACAAACTTTAGGTATTCCAGATTCTGCGGCACAACATTTAGAATTCTGTTTAATCCAATCCAATTGAAAAAATAACAAATTTAACAGTGTAATTTTAATATAGTTTTTTATTTAATTTATTTACTATATGTTTTGCTTACCGGATGTTATCACTCCAGTGGCAGTTAATATGTTTTATAAAATTTGACATCCGATAGAACTTATCGATTGTTTATCACACTTCCAAATTCTTTTTTAGATACAGTGACAAACAAATATACCGCCATCTCTGTTTTAATAGTTTATTTGTATTTTAAGCAGTTTAACCCTAGAGTGCACAACGATTCATACATGAATCGTTTCTGTTTTCATCGTTTTACTTTGTAAGACAAGTGTTATATTTAAAATGATTCTTTGGTTTGTATTAAGGGGATTCCCCTTTATTGAATTTATTTTGTGAAAAACTGAACTTTTTAGATATTTAGGCGTTTGCGTTATGGCATCGGTTCGCACGCATTCGAACATGTAAATATATTGGAAAGAAAATGTTGGGATGGACATAATTCGAAATTCAATTAGCCAAAAACCTTTGGAAAAAATACGATGGAATTTACATTTTAACGATAATTTTGTGAAAACGAACGATAAACTGCACAAGCTACGGTCGGTGATAGAAACGCTTTCGACGAGCAAATATGCGCCACAAAAGCTAAAGCCAAACAAATGAGGCTACAAATTATTTGTTTTATCAGAAAGTTTCGGATTATGCTACAAATTCGAGATTTTTTTTGGAACTGAAAATGACGCAGCGAGACGCCTTTCAAATAAACCTGATTTGGGCGCTAGTAGTAACGTAATGGTTCTGCTTGCTCGAGACATTCCCAAAAATTCAAATTACAAATTGTATTTTGATAATTGTTATACGTCTGTGCCCGCAGTAGGATAGTTAGCCAAAGATGTAATTCACTCTCTTGAAACTGTTAGGCGCAACAGAATACCTTCGTGTAAAGTGCCAACCGAAACGGAAATGAAAAAATTAAAACGAGAAACCCCCGCTGAGTATGTCTGTGATTTTAAGGGAACAAATATATGCTATGTATATTGGAAGGATAACAAGATTGTCACGCTACTTTCTACATTTGTGGGCACCGAACCAATTCATACCTGATTGGTCGGTACAAGATAAAATATGTAACTCTTTTACCATTTGTTAGATATCATCATTATAAATGCTTGGCTTCTACACCGAAGAACCAATAAGGGCCAACTTATGAAATTAGTCGATCTTAGAATCGAATTAGTTCGGACCTTATTGATAATAGGTGCACCTATCCTTGCAAAACGAGGAAGACCATCCGATATACAACGGGAATATGAAGAGACAAAGAAGTAACGAAATCAACACCATTACCTACCAAAGAATTTCCTTCCATTTGGAATGAAACCCTGTTGCGTTTTAAAACTGCGCACTGATTCATATACGCATCGAACTTTCTTTTAAATAAAAAACAATGAAATACTGTTTGCTTCCGGCCTATAGATGTACTGCGGAATTTGCGCTCTGAATATTCAACTTAGATGTGGGTTGAATATGGTTCAAGTAGATGTGTGTATTAAACCTTATTTTGGTAATTAATGATCTTTCCGTAGGTCAGAGCTTGATCACTAATCTTTAATCTAGAGACTTTGACTGGTTGTAAAAATCTAACGTATGTATTTCAATTATTAGGTTTATATACAAAATTACATGGTTGTTTGCACTAACAAATTATAAAATTACATGCGCTTGTTCAGCACTTATGATAATTCCCACAAAATTGTGTTTACAATTGTCGTGGTTTTGGTGTTATAGAAATAAGATCTATTATTTCCTTATTCATAAAATATGTTAACGGCTACGATGCTTTAACCTATCATTGGTCCATGTTTACTATGTTTAAACATACTCCCGGCTTTGGCAGATTGGCAAAATGCTGAGTGTAAGAACGGTCAATGTAATGGCGTTGGTTGTTCAACTGGATTTGTAGATTTCTTCTGGCACCTTATCATGTATATGGCTACTAAGATAATTATAGTCGCGATACTTCCATAAGATACAATGTATTGATGTACGTCATGCTGGGCAACTTGCGTGGGCGGCAATATTTCCCTTGCTTTTAGTTGGTCGATTGACTGCTGTATTTCATCCCACTCCTGGCTGTCATCTCTCATTGATTGAAGATCCTGAGATATTCGCAATGGATTGGACTGGTGAACTTCTAACAATTGCTCTGAGATGTTCATGGCTGGTAAAATTGAGTTATTTAATGTTCCTTGATGTTTGATAAAGCATCGCGATTGTAGTCTTAAAATTTCAGCCCCCTTGATTTGAATCGTTGTCACATTTGTTCCGCAAATGATATCCATGGTTTCTACTTTTTCCATGAAGTAAATCCAGGAATTTGGCTCGTGTAATTTTTGCCATTTTAAAGGAGTTTTTGTCCTTTGTATTTTGCATAACGAAAGGTTCGATGAACGTTCCAGTGTGCTTAGTTCGCACTCGAAAACCTTTGTTTTGGCGGTATAAATGGTATGTTGATTTGCACACCAATATTCATGTTCTTCAATATTGTGACATTTGTTGAACTCTGCTTCCGTCATTGGGTGGAATTTGTCCTTATGATCATTAATTGCTAAAAATTCTGTTGATGGTTTGATGTAAACATATTCCTCTTCAATTTTAGTTGGTAGTGGAAACACCTTATACACTTGATACCTTTGCTCATTGACAAGTGGAATCCTCAATTCGAGTAGTAAATTTGATGTTGTTACGCGCGACTTCGCAGTCATAAACTTAAACAAGTTAGCAAATTCATTATCCATCTTACTTCCGGGAATGGCTAATGACTTTGGACTGTTTTGATGTATCAGGGTCAGCTGTTGGTCAAGTTGTTCCCTGGTTAGAATGAGTGGATTTATTTTCCCTTGATGCGTATCAACAACAATATTTAGTAGTTCCCTTTGAATGTTTTGATAATTAATTAGGTCCAAGGCAGTACTTAACGCGAGCGTGGTGAATAATTGCGTCGCCTTTAGGTTAGATCTACCTCCGTAGATAGTACATTTTTTGCCTTTGTTAAGTTGTGTAGTCCGGATGAGAAGGTTGTCATTTGTGTTTTTATGCTCGCAATTTCTTTTTTGTACACGTTTAACGTCGATTCAGCTACAGATGTTTGTTCCTTTAGTAAGGTTAATAACTGCCTTTCATTTTATTCTACACCTTGTATTTTAGCCTCGTATTTGTTAGCCCATTCTTCATCTAAGACGCCAAAAAGATCGTGAGCTAAAGTGCCAACAAAACTGACCAGTGCCCGTCTTCTTCTTGAACCGGAAAGCTTTCGATTAGTTTTCAAAATATTATTTGCATCATCGATGTGCCGCAATTGGTCCAGCAAATATATCACCGTATGTTGACAGAGGTGAGCATCAATTGCAATTTGCTTTTGATGTGAGCATAATTGAGTTAGATGTCGTACATTGTTTGCTAATTTCTGTTGCTCGGCCCAATAATTTTCTAGCTTAAAGTGAACAATGATCTTCCATTCTTCCCGGGCTAGCGTTGTAACTGCGATGTTTTCGAAGTATATACCTGGTGTATTTTCGAATGGAATTATTTCAACCGGGCTGGTCGAGTATTGGTTCATTAATGTTTTTGGGCTGTTGTTATAAGCGGTTGACCCTATTTGACGATTTTGAGACATTGGACGTGCCGTCACCAACGCTATGCACATTAGGCAGATTGTCAACATGCTCAGAGGTCCCTTAATGAATCTTGGTGATCTTCTAGGATTGCTATTTGACGTTTCTGGCGGTGTAATCATACATCAGTGAAACCAGTGCACAGAGATTAAAACTTCGTAAAAAAAGGACAAAAACTCCTTTAAAATGGCAAAAATTACACGAGCCAAATTCCTGGATTTACTTCATGGAAGAAGTAGAAACCATGGATATCATTTGCGGAACAAATGTGACAACGATTCAAATCAAGGGGGCTGAAATTTTAAGACTACAATCGCGATGCTTTATCAAACATCAAGGAATTATTCGGGCTGGATTCCACACGTCAGTTAGCACATTAAATAACTCAATTTTACCAGCCATGAACATCTCAGAGTAATTGTTAGAAGTTCACCAGTCCAATCCATTGCGAATATCTCAGGATCTTCAATCAATGAGAGATGACAGCCAGGAGTGGGATGAGATACAGCAGACAATCGACCAAGTAAAAGCAAGGGAAATATTGCCGACAACGCAAGTTACCCAGCATGACGTACATCAAAACATTGTATCTTATGGAAGTATCGCGACTATAATTATCTTATTAGCCATATACATGATAAGGTGCCAGAAGAAATCTACAAATCCAGTTGAAGAACCAACGCCATAACATTGACCGTCGTTACACTCAGCATTTTGCCATTCTGCCAAAGCCGGGAGTATGTTTAAACATAGTGAACATGCACCAATGATAGGTTAAAACAGCGTAGCCGTTAACATATTTTATGAATAAGGAAATAATAGATCTTATTTCTATAACACCAAAACCACGACAATTGTAAACACAATTTTGTGGGAATTATCATAAGTGCTGAGCAAGCGCATTTAATTTTATAATTTGTTAGTGTAAACAACCATGTAATTTTGTATATAAACCTAATAATTGAAATACATACGTTAGATTCAACCCACATCTAAGTTGAATATTCAGAGCGCAAATTCGGCAGTACATCTATAGGCCGGAAGCAAACAAAAATATGTTAACGGCTACGATGTTTTAACCTATCATTGGTGCATGTTTACTATGTTTAAACAAATACAGAAAAAAAATTTATGATTTTTCCGAACTTTGTTTTGTAATTTTCAATCCTTAGCCATTTATTTTTTCTGGGGAAAAAACCGCGCATTGTAGGGTTAAATATGGAGAGATTTCGTCGCTTTTTATTGCTTGTAAAACTTGTGTAAAAACTATATAAATTTGCCTTTCACTTGGATGGATATTTAGAGCTGAACAGATTATAATAAAAATTATTGTATTGGAAGAAAATTGGTAATTAAATAAATAAGAAGCAAAATTTTGGAAGCAAAATTTTGGAAGAGAATCCAAACAGCAAGATATGTACTGCCATTAGTTATGCCCCACAGCCTAATTTAACCCATTATCGTATAAAACCAGAAAATTAAGTTAAACTTAATCCTTAATGTATATGTATGTGTTATTATTAGATACTTTTGTTGTGCTGTTATCTGAAAAAATTTAATTCGTTAAACGATAAAGCAACTAATTTGTGCCTGCTCGGGTATTTAGCAAGTATTAGCATTTATTTCTATTATTAAATTTATCACTAAGGAAATAAATAACGAAAAATTGGTAATTATTTTATTTTTTATTCGTTTCTAATTTTAATTAAATGTAATTCATTTGTTTGTAATTAAAATAAATTAATTCGATTTTATTTTAATTGGATTACTAAATACTAGCATGTACCGTATAAATTGCCATTATGAAATTAGTCATGAATATATGTTTAGTGCCTTACGTCGAATTTTATTAGATTATTAATTACTAAATTAGTAATTAAAATCACTCCATTGTTTTGTACATAACACAAGTACAATAGAAATGATGTGTTGGTACGAAAATTTTGAAAACCATTTTGGGTAGTTAAATTTCATTTCTACTTACTCGTATACGTATTCTACGATTAGATAATTAACTCGTTAAATTGATTTTAGTTACGGTAGTAAACTGCTAACATTATTGCGTTTGTAATGTGCACATCACCCTAATTATAACATACATAATTAACACTATGTACAGCTTAATGTACGAAATTATTTTGTTGGTAGTTACGTGTACCTTAGACGAGTACGTTAGATGCGTGAATATTATCGAGTTTGCGACTCAAATTGATCTATTTGATCAATACAATTGATAGTGGAGCCCCAAAATGAGCGGTACTATTAAAGTTAGCCGAAAGATAAAAAAAATCGATAATGCAGAGAGTGTCTTCACTTTCTCAGTCGAAAGAAAAGAAAAACGTCACCATTGATCAACATTCTTCAGCCGAACAATTTATTTGAACAACACATCAACGGAAACCAATTTGAAGTTTGTTGTAAAAATTAATTCTATTTAAACTTGTGAAATACTTCAAATGAACACAACGTTTGGTAGGAATGCCACTATGGCTGTTTGCTATGTCATCATGATGGTCAACTTCGGTCTAATTGTGGAGAAATTCTGATGGGGATACAGATGTCTAATTTAGCAAATTTTTGACAATTCAATAATATTGAAAATGCTTTGAATGGCATGTTGTTCAAGATTAACGTGCTTTGTCGTTGCATAATGATGGCCAAGTTCGGCCTAATTTTGGAAAATTCTTGTCGGGGATGCAGGAAGTTGTCATCAATTCAACATTCCGAAAATGCTTTGAAATGGCCTGTCGTTCAAGATTAACTTACATTGTCATTGATGCCACTATGGTTATTTGATAGGCCATAACAAAGGTCAACTTTGCCCTAATCGTGGAGAAATTTTGATGGGGATGCAGGGGTGTAATTTAGCACAATTTTGCTAATTCATCGCTAATTCAATATATTGAAAATGCTTTGAATGGCCAGTCGTTCAAGATTAACGTGCTTTGTCATTGATGCCACTATAGTTATTTGATAGGCCATAATGTTGGCCAACTTTGGCCTAATCGTGGAGAAAATATTAAGGGGACGCAGGGGTGTAATTTATCAAAATTTCACTAATTCAATATAACGAAAATGCATTGAATTGACCAGTCAGATGCTAGTGAAGTTTATCCACACTAATTCAAAAATACAACAACACACTTATTGTAACATTATTGGTGATAGTAAACATTCAAGCGAATTTATATTAAGTAATTTAGAGAAGATGTGAGTTTTAATTGTCCTTAGGTACATTCCAAAGTCATTCTAAATATTTTCTAAGCATTTAGCATGAACTTCAGTGATACTGGTGGACTAATGAAACAAAACCTTGGGAAAGGCCCATTAAAATAATTGCATTTTTAAAACTCATGGAACACCCTGTCAAACCCATTAGAAAATCATAATACTTGCTTGGGACACTCCGTTTTATTTCAATAGTCTACCAGTATCACTGAAGTTCTTGCTAAATGCTTAGAAAATACTTAGAATGACTTTGGAACGTACCTAAGGCCAATTAAAAACTCACATCTCCTCTAAATTACTTAATATTAATTCGCCTGAATGTTTACTTTCAACTATACTATTACAATAAGTGAGTGTTGTTGTATTTTTTGGATTAGTTTGAATAAACTTCACTAGCACCCAGTCAGACACAATTTTAGCAAAATATTAAAAAATTTCGGCTAATATGTTTTGTTAGATGAGCATCAATCAACGGGTCGGAATTGATTTTTCGGCTGAAAAATCTAAGACACTATCTACATTATCGACAATTTTTGCTTTCGGCTAACTTTAATAAGATAAATGAGCTTGCGTAAATTAGTTCAAATATTTAATGAAGCCTTCAGACTGAAGTATGTTAAACATCAAGGAAGGTGGCTAACGTAATTATGATTCCTAAAACACGTAAACCAGCAAACGATTAAAAATCTTATAAACCGGTATCACCACTTCCAGTCACAACAAAAATTTAAATACGCCCGCAAGAACGCTGTTGCGAATACGAATGTGATTCGTGAGGATGATTCGTGATTTGTAATGAAACCGTTAATTTTTAATCGGAGATTTCAGATTTTGCTTTACCATTCGAACATACGTACCTAGAAGAAGAAAAACTTCGTATTTGCATACCAAACTATCACTGACCCTCTATCGGCAATTTTCTGAGTTAGTTTTTATAAGTAGGGCAATCTCTTTTTACTTAAATTTTTTCTATTCTATTCTGATCGAACTTGCACAATTTCTCCAAGTTTGAGGTCTAATAACGAAATATTAAAATAAAATTTCGGGAAAAGGAAAAACTAAGCACGAGTTTTCCATAATAGTTATTGAATATAAAAAAACTCAACTCACTTTTAAAATCAACCAAAATTTTGAAATTCAACCTCAACCTCAAAAAGTTCAAACAGTTTAGAACTTAAGCTCTTGAGTGCTCGTTTTTTAAGAATTGAAAAAATTCTCAATCTTCTGATTACCAAGTTAATTCGTCAAGCGCCCAAGTTCATATCTGGTAGTTTTGGCAATCAAATGTATATTTTGAAACCGGATTTGGCTAGAATAAACACATACTAAAGAACTGATTGTGATGAGTACTCCTGAACTAAAAAAAAATTTTAAAATTGTTGATTTCGGAAAATTTTTAAATTACCGTTAGATTTTGAACCGCCATTAAATCAAGAACCAAGCGTATTAGAAATATTGTGTTTGTTTAGGGACTACTGAAAATGTTAAACCTTTTGTGATTTTTCCTAGGGTCAAGATAATTACTTCTAAAACATGAAATATGTCCAGAGCAGATTGTATAGAACATTAGACTGTGTGTCCCGACAAAAACAATTGTAAAATAGGTTAATTATAACCATAGGACTGACCTTCGCCATTCACGATTATTCCGCATTGACCCATAACCAGGGTGACCGATAAAGAAATAAATTTTGTTTACTTCGTCCCGTACTATAAGCTTAAATAGGTAGGATTAAATCGGGGAATCACATAAGAGCTCCTTAGTTACCCCCAAGCTATAAAATCTAATACTCTAAATTTGGTACGTCTTCATTGACCATAATTTAAGTGGTAATATTTATTAATTTATGGATTCTTGTTTTGAGTAATTTACATAGATGTATGGAATATCATCCTGCAATTCCATGCCTGGAATCAGAAAACCCTTATCATCACAATTTTTATAAGAATTGTTCGAGGCGATCAAAATTTAAAAATTTGTCACAATATGACCACCTAAATGAATTTTCGCAAAATCAGCACGCATCGCATTAGGTGTCTGGTATTCGAAAAAAAAACCTTCAACAATTTTTATAAAAATCGATGAAGCCGAAAAAAAATTATAGAGAGGGACCCTGGTCCACTAGATGACACCAAAATCGTTTCAGGTGGAAGTGAATTTGAAAAAGGACATCAAGCCCAAAACATTAATTATAAAGGGTGATTTTTTTGTGGTTAGGATTTTCATGCATTAGTATTTGACAGATCACGCGGGATTTCAGACAAGGTGTCAAAGAGAAAGATGCTCAGTATGCTTTGACATTTCATAATGAATAGACTTACTAACGAGCAACGCTTGCAAATAATTGAATTATATTACAAAAATCAGTGTTCGGTTCGAAAAGTGTTTCGCGATTTACGTCCGATTTATGGTCTACATAATCGACCAAGTGAGCAAACAATTAATGCGATTGTGACCAAGTTTCGCACTCAGTTTACTTTATTGGACATTAAACCAACCACACGAATGCGTACAGTGCGTACAGAAGAGAATATTGCGTCTGTTTCTGAGAGTGTTGCTGAAGACCGTGAAATGTCGATTCGTCGCCGTTCGCAGCAATTGGGTTTGTGTTATTCGACGACATGGAAGATTTTACGCAAAGATCTTGGTGTAAAACCGTATAAAATACAGCTCCTGCAAGAACTGAAGCCGAACGATCTGCCACAACGTCGAATTTTCAGTGAATGAGCCCTAGAAAAGTTGGCAGAAAATCCGCTTTTTTATCGACAAATTTTGTTCAGCGATGAGGCTCATTTCTGGTTGAATGGCTACGTAAATAAGCAAAATTGCCGCATTTGGAGTGAAGAGCAACCAGAAGCCGTTCAAGAACTGCCCATGCATCCCGAAAAATGCACTGTTTGGTGTGGTTTGTACGCTGGTGGAATCATTGGACCGTATTTTTTCAAAGATGCTGTTGGACGCAACGTTACGGTGAATGGCGATCGCTATCGTTCGATGCTAACAAACTTTTTGTTGCCAAAAATGGAAGAACTGAACTTAGTTGACATGTGGTTTCAACAAGATGGCGCTACATGCCACACAGCTCGCGATTCTATGGCCATTTTGAGGGAAAACTTCGGAGAACAATTCATCTCAAGAAATGGTCCGGTAAGTTGGGCACCAAGATCATGCGATTTGACGCCTTTAGACTATTTTTTGTGGGGCTACGTCAAGTCTAAAGTCTACAGAAATAAGCCAGCAACTATTCCAGTTTTGGAAGACAACATTTCCGAAGAAATTCGGGCTATTCCGGCCGAAATGCTCGAAAAAGTTGCCCAAAATTGGACTTTCCGAATGGACCACCTAAGACGCAGCCGCGGTCAACATTTAAATGAAATTATCTTCAAAAAGTAAATGTCATGGACCAATCTAACGTTTCAAATAAAGAACCGATGAGATTTTGCAAATTTTATGCGTTTTTTTTTTAAAAAAAGTTCTCAAGCTCTTAAAAAATCACCCGTTATAATGAATGCTACAAATCAATATTGCAACATTTTCAGAAAAACGGTAATCGCAATCATACAAAATATCTCCGTAATGCAACCAGCACAACAAGATGCAACGGAGCACATGATGAAACATAACGCCATAATCTAGTTAACGAAAAATACAAGACTTGACGCGAAGCAGTGTGACGCACATGGTGCAACTTCATTTAGTGCAAGATCATACAACGCAACATAGTTCACATGACAGTGCAACATCTAGCAATATTCCGCACCATTACGATGCTACATGATACATCATCCCACAACATGGTGCAACATGGAGCAACAAGGTGTACCATGGTACAACATAACGCAATGTTGTGCAACATTGTCCTACATCATACAACATGGTGCTATATGATGCTACCTTGTGCAACATGTCACAACATGGCGCGACTCACTCAACATGGTGCAACATCACAGTCTCTACAGAGGACCCTAAATGAATTTTCCGAAAATCATAGCTCCAGAACTCCTTGTAATGGTTTCCTTGCTATAGAAAATCCTGTCTCGTGAAATTGTATCAAAATCGTGCAAGCCAAATGAAGTGGTTAAATAAGGTCCTAACACGAACCAGGAACACCCAGGAATAAGGATCTATCGGCAAAAAATTCAAGTACTAGAACTCCCTCCCCCCACGAAATTTTTTATCGAAATTGTACGAGCTACTCTCCTAAAATGATTTTTAGAAGAAACAATCAGTGCACAGATCAACAGATCAACAGATCAGTGCACAGATCAGTGATTAATCAACGGTGGTTGTAATGATCCCATAGATTGCACCATATGCTTTCTCGTAATTGGAATTGGTGAACGACAAGTAGATGAAGTAACCAATCGTTTTATTCGTGAAACAGTCATCAAAAACTGGAGCGTTGATATTATTCTTAATGAATCTGTCTAGTGCATATTTGTCTCTTAATTGGCTAAATACTGATCAGCTTGAGCACGCTTTCCATTTTTCCGTGAAATCTTATCCCAATCGTACTTGGATTCGACCTAGCCTGGTATCTCAAGCGGCAAATTAAATCTAAAACGGTTTCGAAATACGAATTACTATGATTTTAACGACTGGCGATGGTGCTACCTGATCTTGTCACTGGTTACGTATTGTTTAAGGTGTTCACCGATAGGTGTTACCTCTGCTCAATTTAAAGTCATCTGGTATTATCATCAACAGAGTTAACCGTAGATGGATTTGTTCGAGTTAAATATAACGACAATTTTACTGTTTTTATTCACTTATCACACAAACCGAACCGAATACACCACCAAAAAACCACATGTACTAACGTATGTCGACACAAAATAAATAAAAAATCATAAAAGCGTAAACAGACATATTTCACTTTTGACGTGTAACGATTAGTTAGGTTTCCATGCGGGAAAATGTATTTTTATTTCACTGTCGTTTTGTCACGGTTGTTTCCCGTGTTGTATTATATGAGTACATATACGAGTATGTTATCGCGGCAAAAATTTTTTTTTTGCTGGTGAACTCGTCATTAATACGGTTATGCGTGTTAAACATGTTGGTTGTTAGTCGCGAGTTATTTTATTTTGCTGCCGCGGAAAATACAAATTCTGTGTGAAAATTCATGATGTGTTTATTAAAAATTCAAAAGTTACGCTACATTTCTGTGTATAGGTAGCGAAGGAATTAATTAATCAATCAATTTATAAAAATGTTATGATCAACAGGAGTGAGAACGAGGACGGAATAAAAAATTGAAGAAAGCAACAGATGCGTATGCTCTACTTAGCACATTACATAAATATGATGATAACCTTAACTTGTCTAATACAAAATCTAAAATTGCTTACATTGATAAATGATTTAAAAATTGACCGTATCATATTCTAATGCTATCTGTATTCGTAGCTTTGGAATTCATATCACGCGCCCACGATTAATCGTTTTCGGCAGTGAATGATGACGATTTGTATAGATACCGAAGCGACGGTGCCAAATAAAATTTGATTTATTTAATACATCGCAGACCATTTGTGAATAAATAAAAATCCAATAATTACTGTTTGATTCCACAAATATTAATTAGGGACAGCGACGATGATACAAAAATTAAAAAGTTTATTGCTCATATTATGTGTAAATTGATGTAATCAATCATCTGCGTTTTAAGATGACATATAAAGTCTTGGCATTTCTTTTTTATGTTGCTCGGTGATAAATTATTAAATGTTGATGTTGATAGGGCTTCGTGATTAACATCGACATAAACTAATTATGGCTATCTATCAAATTAATTAGTAGGAAGAATCGGAAATAATTAAGTTTGGTGCATAACAAGGTAATGTGTGAATGTGAACGTCTCTCGAATTCAGTGGTGTGCCGTATTGTTTACACCGCGTAGATAATGAATATTCTACTCGAATAGACAATGTATGTCGAAAATTTAAAAACTGGCGTCACCAAGGTCGAGAATCCCGAAAATCATCATTTCTGGACCGATGTGAAACTGGCACGAAAAATAGCCTGAACAAATTTGTGTCTGCTTAATCTGTAATATTTTCGGGTTGGCCCGAAAATTTTAGAACTACTGCATTACCTTTAATTATTACCCCTAAATGTAGCCCCATTTCTGTACGGGGTGGAAAGAAGGTTCGCGCCAGTCTCATTATGTAACGAATTTTAACAAAAAAAAATACTAAAAAATGTTCTTCTGTGGTGGTTATCACAGGTGTACCCTGAGCCTTAGGCCACCGTCGAGAATTAGTGTAGACCATCTGGAATGTAAATAATATAGCCCCATTTCTGTGCGAGGTGGAAAGAAGGTCCGTGCCAGTCTCAGTATGTAAAGATTTTGAACAAAAAAATTTCTAAGATGTTTTCTTGTGTGGCGGTTGTCACAGGGATTGCTTGAGACTTTGGCTACTGTCGAGAATTAGTATAGACCTTATCAATGGAACACGCATGCGCGTCATCAAGTAAACCATGTGGGATCTTTGATCAAAATGCATGCAGTCCATCATCATCCATGCTAACAGTGTTGATCTGCTTGCCACCGCAACCGCATTTATATTGGATCGGCATGGAAACCGTTACCTATGCAGACTACTCTGAGACCCCGGATCTCAGGTGAGTTTCATCACTGAATCGGAGTTTAATAGTTTGAGTTTTCTCAGAAACCGATTTGAAGTAGCCTTCGAAGGGATTGGCGCATCAACCAATACCTACACCTGCGGTTAAACGACGCTTAACATGTACTCTACGATAGAGGCGGATTTCAAATTGCAATTTGAAGTATATATATTACGATCAATCACGTCGACCACGCCTGCGACGTTGATTGATGTTGAGTGTTGGAAACATTTGCGTCCACTACAGCTTGCTGATCCGGGATTTGCGAAGCCAGGGCCGATAGATCTTTTAATCGGTGCCGATATTTGGGGAAATATAATTCGAGATGGAATTGTCACTGGCCAGCGCAACGAGCCATGTGCAATACGTATGCATTTAGAGTGGGTTGTATTTGGGCCAGTCATAACTAATCCAACTCTCGATCGGCCACTGCACACATATACAGTCAACAAATGTGTCGGTGAGCAGCGACTCGATGAACTACTTCATAAGTGCCCGGGCACTGGGAAATTCTCATCAGTTAGCGCTGCGACAGTTTTATCAGTTGGAACGAAGACTGTATAGTAATTCCGAATTACGAACCAAGTATGTGAAGTTTATGCGTAAATATGTTGTTTTAAACCATATGGAAGCGGTGGTTGATTCTCGAAGCGATACTTCTCAATCATATTATATCCTGCATCATGATGTCATCGAGAAGTTTAGAGTGGTATTCAACGCGTCAGCCAAATCAAATAACGGTGTGTCACTGAACGATACACAACTGGTTGGACCACAACTGCAAGACGTCCTTGTGAATAACATATTTCGGTTCCGTAAGCGGAGAATTACCATTACTGGTGATGTGGAGAAAATGTTCCGCCAGGGTGGAAGTGGATCCATGCCATCGTCAATGGCAGCAAATATTGTGGCGGGAATCATTAATGGGGCCGCTGCGGACATATCAATTGAAGACAATTACATACGGTATGGCATGTTCACCATACCTCGCTATTCGAGCATTGCGACAATGTGCAATAGACAACCACCGGATAATTAATGATGCAAGCCGGGCAGCTGCAGCCTGTCACAGTATTCTACATAATTTTTATGTGGACGATTATTTGGACAGTGCGGATTCTCCAAGTGAAGCAGTAACTTTGGCGTTAGATATCGACATCACATTACAACAAGGCAAATTTCATCTAAGAATTCAAAGTGCTTGAGCTCAGTGACTCTAGCACTACGGTGCTCGGTCTTCATTGGAACCCGATCAGCGATCAGCTATTCTACAAAATTAAGGTGCGTGAGTCAGACGCCGTACCTACTAAACGTTTAGTTCTTAGCGACATAGTTATCGTGACCGCAAAAATATTCATTCAAGTTTTATGGCGTGAGAAACTTGATTGGGATACACCCTTACCGGATGATCTACGAACACATTGGCTGAGTTTTCGAAACGGCTTACAGCAATTGGCACATATCCGTGTTCCGCGTTGGCTTGGTGTGAAACCAGCTGCGACGATATGCAGCAGTGATTTACATGCGGATAGTCGATGTAGATGGGCACAAACGTTTCGTTAGCAGCAAAAGAACCGCAAATACAAAGGTTGCACCAGTGACGGAAATTACGATTCCTCGGCTGGAATTGTGTGCGGCCGCCTTGTAACACGTTATGGAGTGATTCAAGCATTGTCTTATGCTGGCTGCACAAACCAGCGGCGACTTTGAAGCAGTATGTCTCAGATCGGGTGGGTTACATCCAGCAACATTCCGACGTCATTCAATGGCGGCACGTTCGCACAGAACCCAATCCAGCAGATTGTGGTAGTCGCGGAATTTTCCCCTCTGTACAATGAGACAAAATACGCTGATGAGCTTCCAACACTGACATCATCTGAAGAAGACCCGGTTGTCAATGAAACTAAACCGTTCAGAGCATTACTCAGTACAAAACCCAGGTGGAAGATTACTACATGCATCAACGGTGGAGGTCAGATCCCTCTCATCGAGCGATTTGGCACCTTATAAAAATTGCTACATACAACATCTCGTTGTAGTATTGAGGCATCCAGCAAATTGCTTCCACTCAATCCATTTTTGGATGCTAAGGAGATTCTACGTGTCGGCGGACGGGTGACTCACGCTGATATTCGATACGATCAGCGTTATCCGTTGATTTTACCGAAAGAATGTTTATTGGCTCGGTTGCTGATTAATCACGCGCACATTGTGACATTACACGGTGCGAAGACGATTCTGGATTATTCATGGTAAAACATTTATCTACCAATGTGTTATTTGCAAGCGACACCAGCGAACAATGCAACAGCAACAGATGTCATCATTGCCCCGTTCACGAGTTCTGATATCCCCACCATTCACAAATACTGGGCTAGATTACTGCGGTTCTTTTAATGTCAGATTGGGGGGTCGACTTGCAACCACCAAAACGAAGACATACGTCGTAATATTCATTTGTATGGCTACCAGCGCCGTACACATAGAGGTTGCCGAAGATCTTTCGACTCGAGCATTCCTTGATGTGTTCGATAGATTCACCAGCCGACGCGATTACTGTAAAACACTTTACAGCGACAATGGTACCCAGTTTGTCGGTGCAAAACCTTCGTAACTGGAATAATACTCATGCTCAACAACACATAGTGGATGCTGGTGTCAAATGGAAGGCCACGGTCCGATCTGCTAAAAAACATTTAGTGCGGATCATCGGCAAGTAACCTATTCAGTATCACCAATTGAACACACTTCTAATACGGATCGAAGCATGTCTCAATTCAAGACCAATCATGGCGCTACATGATGATCTAGGAGGAGGTCTCACTTTAACCCCTGGCGAATTTCTAATTGGACGACCCATAACGACACAACATGAGCCAACAGTTCCGGAAGTACCAGAAAATCGTCTTAAATATTGGCAGCGACTACAACGAATGTACCAACAGTTCTGGAAACGCTGGCAACGAGATTACCTTACTTTGTTTGCTACAGACACGCAGTACCTGCTACAGACCGTAGTACGCGTTCCTCCATCTCGATGGCGATTGGGACACGTTGTCAACGTACATCCGGGTAGCGACGGGCTGGTGCATGTGGTAACGATTGAATACAACAGCCATCAAAAAACAGCTGATGGACGCCTAATCAAACATCAATGTCAAAGACTAATCCAGAAGTTGTGTCGGCTAATTTCAGCACACGAGGAAGTTCCAAACCGTACCGATTTGGCCAGACAGGAATGTTTGAGATCGAATCCTTCACCCAGTAATGGGTTTGCTGGGTGGTGATGTGCTGGTTGGTCGAGCGAACGCGGCGATTTACATCTGGGTGTATTATTATGTACAGCTGGATATACTTTTTTCTCTTCGCTGAGGACTCGGTTTTTTTTTAGTATGGAGAGAGTGAGGTTTTTTGTTAACCGTGAAGAAATATGAAAAAATGAAAATATGTAATGGAAAATTACAATTGTTATGAATGTTTGTTTTTATTCGCAACAACGCGTAGTAATTTTAAACACCTGTATTTATTATATGCAAGGGATATTCTAACAACAAATGAAGGAACCATAGCCACCTTTGCAGATGACACTGGACTAAGCGCTGGAGAATCAAGCTTAATGAGAAGAAATCCACGCATATTAACTTTACATATCAAAAGGCTTCCCATTTTCCCAAGTTTAGAAAAATGTATTGGCTCATATGTAGAGGCTCTGAACTTACAATACACAACAAGCTGCTGCTATATCGGCAAATACTGAAGCCGATATGGACGTACGAGACTGATGATAAATGCTCCGTGGTACACAAAAAATGAAGACCTTCACAGAGACTTACAGATGGAGTACATCAACGATGAAATAGAAAAGCATGCCGCCAAACACGAAATAAGGCTCCAGTGGCACTATTCTGGTAATTCCCCGGGAATAGGGAACTGGGGAAAAAATTTATATGTAATTTCTGTTCAAATATTTTTTCCAGCCTACTGAGGATAAAAGTTTGATGTAAATATTTATAAATTGGGAATAATTTTTCCATGTCTAAATTGGCAGGGAAAATTATTTCCAAATTCATTTGTTCTAAAAAAAAAATAGCACTTGCTTTTTACCTCAGTATGCCAGAAAAACAGTTTTTATATACATTTTTTTTTTTTTTTAACTATTGCCAAAGGCTGTATTCTTGAATCTTTCTTTATACGAAACTAACGAGAAGTGTGAAATTCTTAAAAACTATATTTTTTTTTTACTTAAGCCTTAACCTATGTTAGTACTTAATATTAGTATGCATTACTATTTTTAAATTATTATTAATTACTTAATTTAAGTGTGTTAGGTCAACATGCCTTAATTATTAAATATTTCAGTTGATTAAATCTAGAGGATCTGCTCTGCGAAGCCGTTTGTATTTCGGTTGCCTTAGTAGTTCTCTAGCTAATTCGTTAGGGTGTGATTCCAGTTTCAGATGGTGTTTTAGACTGCATGATTTTATTGTCTCTTTAACCGTTTTAATTCCTAGGTCTCTATGGATGTTGCTGTTTCGAATATACCAGGGCGCATTTGTAATGCTACGAAGTATCTTTGCTTGCGTTCTTTGTACAATAACAATATTTGAGGCACTAGTTGAGCCCCATAGTTGGATACAGAGAGTTCTACAGAGCTCTACATAGTCTAGAGAGAGTTTCGATTTTCTTCCGATCAACCAGTACATTTTAGAAAATTTCATTTTTAGTTGATTACGTTTTGTTTCAATGTGCTATTTCCAAGTCAATCTTCTATCGAGATGAAGCCCGAGATATTTGACGTTTGTTTGTTGAGGAATTGTGATATTGTGTAATTTTACTGCCGGACATGTGCGTTTATTCAGGGTGAATGTTACATGTGTTGATTTACATTCATTCGTCCTTATCCGCCAAGTTTTTAACCAATCTTCTATTTTGTGCAGATGTTCTTGTAATTCTCTCGATGCTGTTTGAGGATTTTTGTGTGAAAACAATATATGTTTTCAGTTATTGGTAAGTCAGCTGTGAACAACAAGTATAGCACAGGTCCCAATACACTACCTTGCGGTACTCCTGCCTTTATCTCGGTTAAATCAGTAGTGGCCGTACTTTGTTCACCTGGAACTTCCTTTGGGCTAAGTAGTTTTCAAGAATTGCATGAAATTGTCTAGGCAGAAGAGTTTTAATTTTGTAATTTAATCCTTCATGCCATACTTTGTCGAAAGCTTGCGCAATATCCAAGAAAACTGCCGAGCAATATTTCTTTTCTTCTAAGGAGAGCTTAATTGTGTTTACAATTCTCTGCACCTGTTCTATTGTGCCGTGCTGCTCTCTAAATCCAAATTGGTGATCTGGTATAATGCGACCTACAGTTAATATAGATATTAGTTCTTCTAGTAGCATATTTTCAAAGAGCTTTGAAATTATCGGAAGTAGACTTATTGGCCTGTACGACGAGACTTGGGTTTCGTCTTTACCTGGCTTAGGAATCATGATAATTTGAGATATTTTCCATTTTTGGGGAAAGTATCCAAATCTCATAATCGCATTAAAAATATATGTTATATATTTTATGCATCTATCGGGTAATTCTTTGATCATTTTTCCACTTATTAGATCATGGCCTGGAGCTTTTTTTAGGATTTATCCTGTTTTTGATAACCGTTTTGACGCATTTCCATTTAAATTTTACTGGATTTGGGTTCGACTCGTCTCTCGTAAACTGTGGTAGTACGCAGTCATAATTTTTTTCGTTTGGAGTGAACACTTTTTGTAGATGATTAGGATGGTTAGAGAAAGCGATAGCCTTTTCTAAATCACTTCTGGCCCAGTGACCATCTGGTTTCCTTACCGGTGGGTTCGATAGCTCTGGCCTTTTTAAATTTCTTGCTGCCTTCCACAGTGAGTAATCTGTTTTCTCTGTTGCTGTGAGCTCACTTAGGTAATTCTGCATTCCAAGATTGTGTTCTTCCCGTATTGCTTCTCTTAGAGCTTTAATAGCTCTATTTAATTTCCATTTATGAAAAGGAGATTGGTGCAGCTGCCATAGCCACCGAGTCGCCCGCTTATCTGCCAATAACTTTTGAATGTTACTTGAAAGCTTACTATTTTTTTCCGAATTTTTGTACTCCGGAGTAGCTTTTTTTGCAGCCATTTTCATTATTTGTCTTAAGTTTTCTATCGCGGCATCGATATCTTCTGGTGTTTGCAGTGGGACATCCAGATGACAATTTGCGTCTACTATGTTTCTATACAGAACCCATTTCGTTAGTTTGTTTGTTAAACGTTGGGGTGGTTCAGTTTTTAATGCTTGCGTACTTAGTGTCACGATTATTGGTGAGTGATCTGATGATAAATCATAACAGTCAACGACTTGAGCATTGGTGCGTGCTATTCCTCGTATTACACAGAAATCTATTAAATCAGGAATTTTCTTTCTATCGGTAGGCCAATAAGTGGGATGTCCAGATGATAAATAATCTAGGCTTTTCTTGTAATCACCTCCTGTTAGAAATTTGATTCCCAACTGATTAAAGTAGTCGATAAATTGCTGTTTTTTAATTGCATGTTTCGGTGAACAGTAAACAGCCGATATTACAAATTCCCCAGACCATTCGTCCAAACAAATAGTTGTAGCTTGGATGTGATCTTTAGCATATTTCTATAAACGTGTCATAAACGGAATAGCCGGTAATATTAAAAAAATTGTGTTTTGTGAAGTGTGTTTCAGATATTAACATGATGCCTATATTTTGTTCGATAAGAAAGGTGTGTACCTCAGCTTTATGTTGCGGTAGCCCGTTCGCATTCCAAATAGCTATTTTTAGAACTGTCATTTTTGATTTTTAACTATTATTTGCATTAGCGTATTCATATTTTGCATCATCATGCTCATTTGCCTTTCCATCATCGTCATGAAACTTTGGATGGTCTCGGTTAATTTATTTAGCGTGGTATGAATATTTAGGTCCTCTTCATTAAAACGAACTTTGGGTTTCGGTTTGTTACCTTTTAGGATGTTTGCATAAGAAACACCTGGCTGTGCAAAAAGCTGCTGTCAAACGTCTCCAAGTTATCATTTTGTGTGTTTGCACTCGCAGGTTTGGTGACTATTGTATTTTTTAGTAACATGGCCCTCTGATTAAATTGCATTTTGAGCATTCGTTGCTCAGCTCTCATTTTAGGGTTTATTTTCCGTTTTAAGTCCAGATACACTGCACATCTCCTGTAATTTGCAGTATGATTATTACCGAGATTTGTCACACTGTTTGGAGTCGTGAAGTTCACCACAAATAACACAAACATCATTTAAGGTGCAGTATGCTTTCGTGTGTCCGTATTCTTGGCACTTTATGCATTGAACTGGTCCTAATCTCTTCCTAGGTTCTTCAATTACTATTTTGCGATGTATCAAATATTTTAGGTTGTAAATCTTGTGAACTCCTTTTGACTTTTCTTCCTCTGGCTCTAGTTCCAAACGGAACATTGGTTGGGGTACCTTCTCACGGTTTACTATATGACCAATAGATTTGACATGGAAACCTTCCGCAGCAAGTGCAGCTTTTATGTCGCTAACATCTACGCAGCTTTCAATTCCTTTTAGCACAACAGTGAGCCCTTTTTGACTTTTTAGCTGGTATGGGGGGGGCTATAAAAATTACATATACATTCTTTCCCTAGTACCCTATTCCCGAGTAATTACCAGAATAGTGCCACAGGAACAAGGAAACCCCTATATTCGCCATATGATAGATAACCCTGTCGTTGAAAGAAGACTTCAAAGAGCGAGGCCACTTGACCTAGTAAACATACCAAGCTAAAATTATATTTTAAATAGGTTTAATTAATTTTGGGACTAACCATTAACATTAGTATTTAGTAATAGGGCCGTTCAGCCATGCATCTATTTTCCCTTTCCCTACTTTACGATGAGCACTCGTCAACTACGTACCGTAGTATAATTTGTTCTATGCAACAGCTGTTGAACCTTAAGTAGGACATAGACAAAAGCCAAGAAAACATTTGTATTTATAGTATTGCCCCCACCCCAAAAAATTACAAAACTCAATTAATTTATACTGATTTTGTTGAGCAGTTGAAGCAACTTATTTCTTTAAGAGTTGCTCTTCCGAATAAATAACGAAACACAAATTCCCAAAAACTGAGGGTTTCAGACACATTTAATTTGATATAAATGATACGATTAAAAATAACGGTTAATAAAATCCATCAGATTTTAATCTTTAATTCAAAAAATGTATTCCATGCTCTCTTTATTTATATTTTAACATTATCTTTTCTACTCGTATCATGGTTGATTCATCTTGAAACTGGTAAGTTTTCCTTTTGTTGCTGTTTTCTTAAAAGATACCAAATCCGCAAATGGAAAATTTATGTTTATTATGTATGTTTGAATGAGTGTGTGTGTGTGTGTGTGTGTGTACCAAATCTCATTTTTCATGCTCATATAATATTCAATTAATTAAAAATGTCTTTGTATGTCTTGTCTTAGATTTGTATGAAAGATTCGTAAAATGTATCATATATCATGTGGTGGTACCATGCGACGTATATATATGTGAAAAAGAAAAATATATTTTCATTACGGAAAATGTAATGGAAAAATTTAATTAATTAAATTAAAATTATAAATTATACGAACTCGGAATTAAGATTTTTTTTGGTTTCGAGCAGAAATGCGGTCACATCCGGTTTGTTTTAACATAAATAATTTATTCGTGTAATCATGCACATGTTCCGGGTAACGTGTGCCATTACAAAATGTGATTGTGCGTACGAGTCTTTTTTGTCTAGATTATGGTGAGGGTGGAAGGGTATACCTGAATCCTTTTCAAACCTATACCATACTATGTATATTGATATATAAATAGAAATTTATGATGCTGAACATTTTCAATTAAATCAAAAATGGTTAAAAAACTTTTGGTATCGATAGCTCTAATTACTAATATAAATTTAATGCGAAATTTTGAACGTGGTTAATAAATTAGTTAGCCGCAACCACCAACATAATTTTTTTCACACGAATCGCAACCCAATTTTATATTTATTTTTGGAATTGTAATCTAATTTCGGAAAATCGATGGAAATTTTTTTGAAACAAAACGAAAATTCCATTAAATGTAATTGTATATTTTCATAATTTAATTAACGAATCGCTTAGGGAAACGAAATTTTGCGTTTCCTTTCTTGTGTAATAAATCATGAGATGGGTTTCAGCTATTTAGGGATCTCAGTTTATACATTTTCAATATCTTGAAAGTACCCAGATTTAGCTTGTAAGCATGTGCAATGTAAATTTCTGCGTATACCATGCTTGCACTTGCCCGTCCTTTTATGTGGTCCTCTTAATAACGTAAACACTAGACACTACCGGTGTGAAGTTTTCAACATTTATCAAAAGTGTAGCTACACAAATTAACAAAAAACAACAATGTAGATACACAATTTAACAATAAGTGTAGAACTACATAAAAAAATTGTGGCAGGGTTGAATTTTTTATAATTTTCACTAAATATAATCTAATCCCTTTCGGGGACACTCGAGGATTTTTTTTGTTTAGTGTAAATGGCAATTTACAATTGTAAATGGAAATTTAATTTTGTTTAGTGTAAATACCCAGAGGACCCGGTTTACACTTTTATATTATTATTTACATTTACACTAAACAAAAAAAATTCCCCAAAGGTCGCAGTGATATGCCGCGGGTTAGATTAGATTATACAAGGTTATCCAATTCAAGCTTGATAAAGTAAACTTAAAAAAACACACAAAATATTCGGAATGTATTGTAATTTTTATTTCATTTTACAGATTGATCCTTGCCATTTTTAGTTAAACAAGATATCATTCAAATGTCCTCCACGGGACTTCTTACAGGCCTTGATTCTTTTGCGGTAATTTTCAATGACTTTTCGGCACATTTCGGGCGGTATCTCGGCCATTACCTTACGAATATTAGTTTTCAATTCGTCAAGAGTTTGAGGATTGTTTGCGTAAACACGATCTTTCGCGTAGCCCCACGAAAAGAAATCCAAAGGCGTTAAATCACAGGATCTTGGAGGCCAATTGACATCAGCCAATCGCGAAATCAAACGTCCAGGAAATTTCTCTTGCAAAAGATCTCGATTTGCTCGTGTTACGTGACTAGTTGCTCCATCCTGCTGGAACCACATATCGTCAAGATCATAATCTTCGATTTTCGTAAAAAAATAATCGGTTAACATGCGGCCATAGCGCTCAGAATTGATGGTAACGGTTCATCCATGGTTGTTCTCAAAAAAATACGGCCCAATCACACCACCAGACCACAATGCGCACCAAACAGTGACTTTTTCCGGGTGTAATGGCTTCTCTACAATCAATTGTGGATTTTCTGAGCCCCAAATTCTACAGTTTTGCTTATTAACGTATCCACCAAGCGAAAAATGAGCTTCATCACTGAAGAAAATTTTGTTCGAAAAATCAGCATCGACGGCCTGTTTTTCCAACACCCAATTTGCGTATGTTCTTCGTTGTCCATGGTCAGCAGGCTTTAGCTCTTGTGTCAAATGGACTTTATACGGATGAAGATGCAAATCCAGATGCAAAATGCGCCATAATGAGCCATAAGATACGCCTAAATGTTGAGCTCGACGAGGAATTGACAAATTTGGATCTTCTTCCACACTTTCAGCTACAGAAGCGATATTTTCAGCATTGCGAATGTTTCGATGATGCACAGACCTTACAATATCAGTAACAGATCCAGTTTGTTCAAATTTATTCACTGTATTCAATATGGTTTGCTTTGTAGGACGATTATGACGACCATAATCTGCTCGTAAAGCGCGAAATGTGGATACGGCAGAATCACTATTTTTATAATAAGATTTAATAATTTTAACGCGTTGGTCGATTGTTAAATGCTCCATATTCTTAAATGGCAGAATGTCAGCTAAATAAATGACAGCGTACTTGACGTTTATCTTTGACAGATGTCGGTATACAGATTTCTACTTTATCAACCTCGAATTGGATAACCCGTTATTTAGTGAAAATTATAACAAATTCAACCTTGCCATAATTTTTTTATTTAGTTCTGCACTTTTTGTTAAATTGTGTATCTACATTTTTGTTTTTTGTTAATTTGTGTAGCTACACTTTTGATAAATGTTGATAACTTCACACCGGTCTAGACACTTTGGAAACTTGAATTGTTGAATGAAAAAATATTTCAAACCGAAAAGTGTTTGGAAAAACGAATTACGGAGCTCCTACACTATTCGACTACATTAATAAAAAATCGATCATAATATGGCTGTTTAACCCTTGTGCCTATACCCAGCCACCTGGGTGGCCAACTAAACACTGTATATGCTATTTGGATAATATTTTATTGTCTAGCTTACATAATGTTGTATAAATTTGACAAGATGAAATAAATATTAACATGCCAACACAGAAAAAATAGAACAGTATCACATATATAATTCGGGATGATAGTTGACAGCCTCCTCGTGGCGCATCCTGGTTGTGGTATCCAATCCCTACGTAGTAGAGAAACAGTATAGCAGATAGTCAACAAAAAAATGAAATGTCGGGTCTAAACAATAACATACCCCAGGTGAGTCTGAACTCAGATTGTAAATCCCATTCCGATTTATCGGGCTGCTCCACGGATTCTGGAGGGAGCAACGCGCAATGTCGCGGGAGCAAATCGTCGGTAAGCAACCAGGCTGATCCTGTTCCTAGCACGGAACAAGCGATAAATGAATGGCCGTTTGGTAGAAGAAGTACGGCACTTCATAGAACACCACCATCAAATCCACCGCCAGAGTGCACCGCACTGTGTGAACGTAACAATGAGAAGGAAAATACCACTTCTATCAAGCATAAACATTTCGAGCTAACTTCTGAAGCCACGCCCAGTGCACGAATAGTTATAATAGACAACGCGGAGTTAATAAATAAATTTGAACAAATCGAGAAATTAATAGCGCAGCTGAACAATATAGTTGCTGTGCTAAAGAAAGAAAACCTTATGCTGCAGGTAACAGTAAATAAAAATAACAACGCAGGAAACTCAGCATTATTGAACAGCAAATTTCCAGTACACACAGATCTATACAAATATCACACGGATGAAGATGAGCTTGAAAGGGAAACCAATTGGATACTTCACAAATCCAAGAGAGCAAATAAGAAACCAAGAATAGAAAACAACCCAAGCACGAAGAAAGCTGAATCATCACCAGAAGTTGAGCCAATTCAAACCCACATTAAAACTGCCAATGCAATTACTGCACCAAAAGTGCATGAGTCAGAAAAGAAGAAAGAAGAAGAAACAGAGTCTGAAGATTATAAAGCTCTAGCTAGCAAATTAAATTCTGTTGGTCACCAGTGGTATACTTACGACGATAAAAATTATCGATCAATTAAAGTTATGGCAAGAGGTCTCCAGCCAACTTGTTCAAAAGATAAAATTATTGAGAACCTGCAAAACAAAGGCCTGAAAATAATCGATGCAGTCAACATCATCAGAAAAGAGAGACAAGAAAATTGAGAAAGAAATATTGAAATTATGAAAACAGGACTCCCACTTTTCATGCTTCGACAATCAAGAAAAAATCAAAAATATTTATAATATTAAGGCTATCCTCAACCTCAGCGTTAAAATAGAAACATCGCGAAGTTCACTCGACTAACACCTCAATGTAAAAACTGCCAAGATTAAAATCATACACAAAAGTACTGCCAGAACAATCAAAATGCAATTAAACAATATCAAAATTTGTAGTATCTCAGCAATATACTGCCCTCCAAAATACAAACAAGTGGATTCTACTAATCTTCTCAAAACACTAGTAAGTGTCATCTTAATTGGAGGTGACTATGATGCAAAAAATATCTATTGGGAATCACGGTTAATGACTGCTAAAGGAAATGAACTGTTCACAGCAGGCAAACAACGAAAATGCGAGTTTCAAGACTCCAGATCTTACAGACTTCTTTATTACAAGAGGGATTTCAGATAATTAAATCCATATAGAGAACAGTGAAAGTCTATCGTCAGATCATTCACCAGTTATTATGATACTTAGCCAAACAAAGGTTATGAAAGAGAGCAATTAAGGAGCTCCAAAACCAAATGGGATCTCTTTCAAACACATTTAACAGAAAGAATTAGTCTGCAGAACCCAATACAAGGACCAGCCCAGATAGAAGACGAACTAGATAAGCTGATCCATAATATCCAAAATGCTGCGTGGGAAAGCACTCCTAATAATAGTAAGGAAATGAAACGCAATGCTACCTACCCAGAGGAAGTGAGGAACTTCTTAAAAATAAAAGAAAAGCCCGGAAGAAATGGCAAAAACATCGAAACCCGGAAAATAAGTGGATATTTAACCATTTGTGCAACAAATTAGAATACCTAATAAAAGACATAAAAAATCAGTCAGTTAATAAATGCCTCAGCACTCTAACTGGGCAAAAAGATACTGATTATTCATTATGGAAAGCAATTAAGAATTTTAAAAGACCTGAAGTTTGGTCAGGTTCATCCAATTAAAAATAAAGAAAATTGGGCTCGAAATGCTAAACAGAAAGCAGATTTGTTTGCAAGTCACCTTGAACAGACATTCCAACCTTACCCCAAACAAACGGAAGAAGAAAATATCATCCCGATAAATAAACAGAATGAAATGAAAATTACATCTGTAACATTGAAAGAACTAAAATGGGAAATCAAGAATAATCTGAATGCGTATAAGGCTCCAGGATATGAGCTTATAATGGGTCAGATAATAAAAGTGTTACCGGAGAAAGCGTTGAGGCAACTAGGTATATAATTAATGCAGCATTTCGACTAAGATGTGTACCAAGACAATGGAAAGTAATTATGATGCTTAAGCCTAAGAAACCTCCGAACATTATCGAAACTATTTGGAAAGGCTCTTCTTAAAAGACTAAAACTAATTATCGAAGAAAGGAATTTTATCCCGCCACATCAGTTTGAATTTGGGGAAAAACATTATACGATGGAACGAGTTACTGATCGAATTACTGATGTAATCGAGAAATCACTAGAAATCAAACAAATATGCTCATCTATATTCCTTGATGTAGTGCATGCATTCGACAAAGTGTGGCACCAGGAGTTAGAATTCAAACGTCAACGAGATCTTCCCCAACAATTTTTTCAAATTCTAAAATCATACATAGCAGAGAGGCACTTCCGAGTAAAGTATGAGAATGAATACTCCCAACTAAAAAGGATAACAGCCGGAGTATCACAAGGGAGTGTTCTTGGGCCAATCCTGTATCTCCTATACACTAGAGATATACCAATTGCAGAAGCAACTATGGCGACTTTTGCCGACGACACGGCAATACTTGCAACAGCAAAAAACATCAATGACTCCACTTGTAAATTATAGAAGGCTACTAACCTGATATGTAATTGGACAAAGAAATGGCGAATTAAATTAAATGAAGCAAAATCAATCCAAGTGAACTTTACAAATCTAAAAGTTATTCATATGCCAATAAAGATAAACTCGATAGTAGTACCGCATGCAAACACTGCTAAATACCTCGGCATGACTTTAGATGCTAAACTTAGATGGAAGGAACACATAAAAACGTAGAGAGAAGCACTAAACATACAATTTAGAAAAATGCAATGGCTCTTAGATGCAAACAAATCCTGAAACCTGTATGGACATATGGTAGCCAACTCTGGGGTTGTGCGAAGAAAACAAATATCAAAATCATACAAACAGTTCAAAATAAAATCCTGCGATGCATTGTTAATGCACCGTGGTACATTCGAAACGTCAACCTCCATCGATATCTAAAGATCGACCTTGTCGTGGATGAAATCAAGCATCATGCAACAAAACACCTACAACGTCTGCATCAGCATGAAAATCTGGACATACGCTGTATGCTGACTACCACACCAACAAGATGACCACACCAACAAGATGCAAAGAACCAAACCACTGGTCTTATCGCGACCAGGAGGTCAGTAGACTTACTGAGGTGGAAGAACTGAGGAGGAGTGACACGTAACTGGGGATAATCACTTGATTACGCCGACTAATCAAAATACTTTATTATGCAATGTAAATTACTAAATGGGTACAAGACTCAGACATAACATAAAAAAAAATATAATTCAGTTGGGTAGTAAAAATATATGAAATAAGAAATTCAATATGGCAAAAATTTACAAAAAATGTTAAAATTATTAACACTTAGAACATTTAATTTGAGTGTTCGTGTGTTCAACACATACTGGTCTTCTACAGACACCACAGGATTTCCGTGAATTCCGTTGTCTTTTGGGATCCGAAGACAAACAAATCCAGCATTTTGCAACCAGAGGAATTCGGCCATCGTGGTCCCGCAACACTTTAGGTATTCCAGACGTTGTCAATTCCTGTACAATCCATTTTAAAATGGTGTTATCGGTAATGGTTCGTCCTCGAGATAATCATCCTATCGTCTTCATTGATCGCGTAAGTGATTGTTCTATGCACATGTCCGTCCAAATTGCACACTTTCTCTTCTTACCGAAAAGTATTTCTCTTGAAATTTTTTGTACTCTACATCGGTCAGCTTGGCTAGCAACTCCTTTATTTCCTGTAAATATAAATGAGCAGATGTTGCATATAACATATGACAAGCAAACTGGAAATATAGCAACAGTTTTCGAAAAGATTCCATATGCATCTGCCAGTTGTCAGTCCACTTAGTTCGGATATACTGCAGGACAATCATAACCTGCTAAAAATATTGGAGCCCAACTTTGCATGTTCTGTTTGTTCTTAGGTCACCGTTCTTAGTCTGTTGATGTTACTTTTAAAGCAGCTCTCCAGGTCGCGTACTACTTCCGAATGATGACACATATCCGGTGACATGCTGTTTCCTAACAGTTTCTGATACGTTTGCATGACTTCAGCAGATTTCAAATCTTCTGAATTGTCCATAATCAAATAATTTAATGCTGGTACAAACTCTTCACCACCATTTTTGATATCACCGAACGTTGAATAATCTGTTGTATCATAAATTTGGGACTGGATGTCTTCTTTGATAACTGCTGCTGCTGCTGTAATAGTTCTAACGCGCTCTTCTAAAACAGAACTGCATTTGTATGAGTCTAAAATGATGGTTTTGCCAAATATGTTGGTTGCTACCAAATTTGGTTTAAAATAATTTATAAGCAGGTCCCTCAAGTAGTAGTCACCGTACAAATATACATCATTGTCACTGAAATCCCTTAGTTTTTTCTTCAGATCGCGCAATGCAAATTGCCATTCATTACTTTGTTTTATGAAGGCACAAAAAGCTTCAAAACCTGCACGACAGTTGTTATTTATGGGTTTTCCTTTGTATGGATTAGTGGTCACTTCTATAAATTTGCAGTGGCATTTCAGATGATATCGCGCATTTTGTGTCCACAAATAAACTGACGCACCAATCCGTGTTTTGATATCAAAAATACATATTGATACATCATACATCGAGCAATTACGAAAGTATATGCAAAATGTAATTCCAACAGATACACGTTCCCAGACCCAAACCAATATCTACATTCCAAAAGATTTGTTAAATTGTGAGTGTATTTTCGTTCGAATCGACAAGGTGAAACCGACCTTAACACCACCTTACGATGATCCTTTCAAAGTGATCAAACGATTACGAAAACACTTTGTAATCGAAATCAAAGGAAAAAAAAATCGATTTCCAGCGACCGTTTAAAACCGACATATGGTGTAGAGGCCGTTGAACAACTAAATACCTCAATACCTCAACGACATTCAAAAGTTGGTTACAGTTTTTTTAAATTTTTTTTTACTTGATGTCTCACAATTTTCCATCCAACAAAAAATATGTATTGGCATCCAACATGTCCCAATCCAAGAATTAACACACATACGACGGATAAATGCATAATAGATGAATGCCTCAAAATTGCTTGCATTATTTGTAAATATAAAAACTAAAAATTAGGATAAACGTGTCGCGTTTCTTTTACTTTATACCTACTTAAAACGAATGCAGAGGAAAATTACTGAAGTTACGAGTTGAACCTGTTGGCAATTATCAAGGCACTGAAGAAACTCCGAGTTTATTTACTAGGATAAACATTTACCATTGCAACTGATTGTGCGGCTTTTAAAGTGTTGTGTAGGCCTTGCAGCTTCCAGAATTTGATTTCAAATTAGAGCCCAAAAAGCAGAATTCGCCATGTGGATGCATTAAGTCGAAATCCGGTATTATCGACAATCCAAAGCAACTAAATTACTAGAATCAGAGCGGCGCAACGAGAAGCTGATTCTTTATATATGGCCAAATTATTATCACATACGAAATTCATGTAATATGATTTTCAAGGCATACTGCAACCTTTTGTACAGTTGACACGTCATTACGGTAGATATCGACCAACGTGTCGACCACAGTAGATATCCAAGGAATACGTGCAATAAAAATTTTACAACCCTGTAAATATGCCTTTTATTTTTTGTCCTGTTAGTTAGTTTGACCTCCATTGACCAATCGTTTTGATTTTATAACAACTGGGTAGTATTAAGAATTAGTATTTTACTGAATAATTCCAGTCTCGTTTGTGACTTTGAAAAGTTAAACTAAAGTGGTTTTTGTACTATTAGTAAAATTCACTATGGGTAAAGCAAAGGACAACAGTGCTGTAACCAGAGCCAAAACTTCGACGTATTTTTAAGTAAACCAGTATACGCATGCGCAAATAGCCCAGAAAACAGGAATGAGTCGTTAGCAAATTCTCGCAAAATTTTACATATCAGTCTTCAACAAATCCCAGAAGAAGAGGAAAATGCTGTTGAAAAGCTAAAGAAGATCGAACGTTATCCAGTAAGTCTCTGAGGGGTACAATGCCTAACGTTGGTGCGGAAGTATTGGAGTGAACAGTGGGACGTAGACATTTTCAATATGTGCAACAAAGAAAAACATGGGCAGGGCAAACGGACATTTTACACGGTCTAGAGAGGACTGGGAAAAGGTGCATACAATAAAAGTCGTTATTTTAATAATATTTTAAAGTTACAATTTTCAATAAATGTCTCTTTCAACTTCATCTTTTTCTATTTCTTGATTAGGTTGCATTCAGTGACGAGACTATCATGACTTTGACCCTACTAATCTCCAGGACCGTTCGTAGATCAATAGGAGAAGAATATGTACCTTCCTGTGTACATCAGCAGGTTAGGCAACCAGTAAGAATCATGATTTGGTCGGCAATAATTTCAAAAGGACTCTTCCCACTGTATGTAGTAAACTGGATAATGAACGCGAATTAATATTAAACTGTTTTACAATCACAACTGGTACCGGCTTTGAATGAAAAATTCAATGGATAACGGAGTTTTTATGCGTGAAAGGCACCGTGCCATAAGGCGAAAAAGTTACCGAATATTTAAGGGCCAACGGCATTCAAATCCTTGATTGGCTAGCGAATAGCCCAGAAATGAATCCCATCGAAAATATCTGGGCTATTCTTAAAGAAAACGTAGCAGAAAAGTGTTTGCGCACCAAACCAGAATTGATCAAAGCGATAAATGAAATGGGGGAAAATGACGCCGATCTACTCACCAAAGCCTAAAAAAGCCGGTAACTTTTTATTTTGTTGAATTCAATCAATAAATCAATTTATATAAAATAATCGGGAGAAACGGCCTAGGTCCATATTTAGTATGGCCGAACACCAAAATTTTTGTTCGAAATTCGTGTTTAAATTTCACTACAGCTCTACAAACTCATTCAAATTTGCAAATTAGCAGTTGAGAAATGACTATAACTTTAATTGCATATAGATAAGTGCTTTACAAACCCGATTTGACCTTAATTTGTTGAGAATAGAGCCTAGTTCCGTTTAATCCGACAAAAATTCGTCAAACTTTCATATTTAAAGACTTACAATTCCTTTATTTTATGCATTTTCTAGATCTGTACAAAGCTTTCTATTTTCAAAATCGGGATTTTGAAAAGTTGGATTTTGAAAGGCGGGAGTTTGTTTTTGGGATCTTAAAGAGCGGACAAACGACCCAAACTAGTTTAGCTTCTAGCCAAGAAGCGTTTGGTGCCATTTTAGATTGTTTAAGGTGCCACCACTGGACGTAAATAAATCTTGGTACACAGTGGTCCTATGAAAATTTCTTACAGGATCGTGTACAGGTGCTCGGTATCGAAATAAAATTAGGGCTGAAAGTTGCGCCTTATCATTATTACCAAAACATTTGGAAGATTGAACAAATAAGATAATTTTAAAATTTTAAAAGAGCTTAGCCGACAGAATAATTCATGGGCCCAATTTGTTGTATTCTACTAAATTCTATTTAATAAGCAACCATAAAAAATTGAACACTAGTTGTAATTTAAATTACTGGAGCTAGTGTTTTTTATGAGTACCCCCTTTTTTCAAGTGGCAAATGTTTTTTTGTCCCGACATCTGTAGCAAATATTGTAATTTCTGAAAAATTTTGTAATTTAATGTGTCATTTAAAGGTGGGTTCACATTTACAAAAATTTATGCCGAACGCATTCGGCAAAGATATTTTCGCCGCAAATATTTTAACCGACAAGTGCTGGATCGTGTGCGTTGAATGTGACTGGTTGATACGAAAAACTGCATCGCTTTTAGATGAACAAAATGAGCACGACAAAATGGCACAAAAAATATCACCAAATAACTGAAATAACAAGAACACCACTTTCAAGATGTTACTTGGTGAAATGTCCTGTTTCAACAGATATATAACTGAACGAGAAATATTTTGAAGTTATTCCCTCCCGATCCAACCAACTCCAATATTGATTACGAACTATATAGAACAAATTGGTCACGAATTTTCAAAAATTGTCTGCCAGTTAACATCAAAAAGATATTAAAATTTAATATTAAATTTTTTTATTATCTCTTATCACACGACAACGCACAAAAATTGATTTATCAAATTATGTTGACATAAAATTAAAGTGCGGAGCGATAAATTTAATTTATTTATCGAACAAATATTGGTATAAATAATTATTAAAATAAAATTAAATGCAAAAGCAAATTTTGGAATATTTTTTTTTGTATATAATTTGGATTATGCTGAAATCCCCAAACAACCTTCATAATGGCAATTTGTTAAACAAACTTAATAAATTTACGACCTTGCATTGTATACGCATAAAGATATTTTGAATTAGCAATAAAGTTTTGAAATCGACGATTATCAACGCGTGTCAACTATGCGAGGCAACGAACGTAGAATTGTTTTGGAATTAGGAATACCCATACTCATTCTAGTATTAAACATCGGCTAACTCTAAGGCAGCAGATGGATTTCACTTCGAATTTGTACTCTCTCACTCTTTTGCTAAGTGCGGTGTTTGGGAGAGACAAATGGTACCGCATTGAGTTTTATTTTATGATTTTTCACTTTGAAACCATTTGCGGGCCACCTGAGCTTCCCTTTAAACTGATTAATAGTGATAAAATATAATATCACATTTAAATAGTCTATCAATATGCTAGGAGTACGTCGCATCCCCTCTCAAAAGTCAATTAATCCAAAAATTTATCTAATCGATATTTGAATAATAATATTTTTTTTGTTTGCTCTGATAAAATATTGTAAATGGATGTAGATACTCGTATATACGAGTATAAAGTTTTATCGATATTTGAGGCATAAAATTATACATTTTTATGACTTGTCAGCTATTTTGAGACACTGTTCTACATGACATAGGAAAAAACCTATTAAATCCACTGGAAAATCTATATTATGAAGTTGATACTCGAGTCATTATGCATTACTACCGATTTGCTGGAGAGTTGTTTATGTCAGCCTGTAAAAATTGGGCGTCGGCGCCCGTTTAATTATTTTTATTTTTGAAAATACTGGAAATTTATTTTCTTTTATGCCTATAAAGGCTAATGGGGTTCAAAGTTCAAAGAACAGCGGTCAATTCTCAAACTGCTTGGGAAGACATGACAGTTTCGCAATCGGTCTAACAAGCGCTTACATCTATCTATTACAACAAGTGGCGATGTGGTGATAAATTGACTGGACCAAAATAAAATTCGTCATATTAATCTTTTCGAACAACTATTATAATCGAATAAGTCAATGGAGATGCTCTAGTAGAGCCTTCCAAAAATTTAAAATTCATGTTAGGCTTCCGCAGATTACGGAATATATGAATAGCAAAAACTACGCATGCCTATATAGCAGTGTGAAATTTTTGCTAAAACTATGCGATATGTTTATGTGTTAGTGCGTATCAAAATGATCCCTGTATAAAGCGGAACCAATGTAACCACGTCAGTTAGAAAAAATAATCAGTGACTCTCAATATAAAGGTAAAAACAATTAATAGAATATTTTATTCTGACCACATATAATAAAAAAAAATAGGCCAACTGAGGTATCCGCAGAGATCTTAATACACCTTCAGGAATAAGGAGTTAAAGTTGGGAATTATGTCAGTAGACGGGCACGTTGGGCACATTGAAATAAATTTGGCAGTTTTTTAAGCGCTAATCCATCATTATCGGATCGAATCTGATCAAACGTTGCAAATTATAAGTTTAACTCAACTGTTGATTCACGTGAGGAATAGTTAAAATTTTTGCGAACCCAAGATGTCTGCGAGGAATAAGGAATGTGAGAAGCGCGGCAGGTCTCGTTCTGGACGATCGGCCGAAAACTATCGAGCTCGTTAGCACAGTATTGCAGATAACAGTCAAACATCAACACGACGACGTTCAACACAGTTGGCTGTACCACGTGACACGATTGAAAAAAGTGGTGACCTGACATTGCGTTTAGAGTACTCCAGAGCTATTCTAAATCTCGCCCAGAATGACAAATTTTTTTTTTGTAAATTTTATGATGAACAACGAGGCTAACTTTCAACTAAACGGGTTTGTGGACAAGCAAAATTGCAGATTTTGGAGCTTACGGAATCCTCAAAGCTCCACAATCCTTCATTACTCCCACTTCGTGTGACTGTTTGGTGTGGCATGATCCCGCACAAGATTTATGGACAATTTCTTTGAAAATGTTGCAAGTGCAAGCATGATCAAAGAAGATCGCTACATAACAATGCTTTAGGATTTCTCCTTTCCACTCGTGCGAGGGGACGACAACATTGGGAATATATGGCTTCAGCAAGATAGTGGCTTCGACCAACACTGCTCGTGCAACAATGAACTTATTACGGAAAAAATGTCCGAACCGTGTCATCTCAAAAAAAAGACGACTTGAGATGGCCGCCTCGATCGCCTAACCTGGCGGCCTCAGACTTTTTTTCTTACTTCTCTTCTTACTTCTTGAAAGACAACATTCAAGTAGAAATTGCGCAAATTACACCGATTTGACAAAATGCCATGAAAAGAGCCGATGCTTGTGTGAACTCTAATGGTTGGTTGAATACAACTTTAATTTGTAAATTTTTATTTTTACGTATCTAGTCTTACATTCCATATATCTAAGCTTGCTTTACGATCTATAGGGATTCATTTCAGTTGGCCTAAGAATTTATATTATATTTGGTCAAAATACGGCATTCTCTTAATTGCCCCCATCCGTAAATGATTGAATTGATGAATGAGTTTGTGTTAAGATCTCTAGTGAAATCTCAGTTCGCTTAAATTTTTTTATTATATTTGGTCATAATTCAAAATTGACTAAATTGTCCCCACCCATGGATGGGGAGCTCTTAAATAGTTTTTACTGCTGATAAAATCCCCAACTAAAACCTCATATACCTAGGCTGGTGTTAAGATTAAAGATATCTCAGATGACCTAATAATTGTTGTTAAATTTGGTCATAGTACTAAATTCTTTTTAAAGTGTCCCTACCTTTGGATTTACGTTAAGATCTTTAGGAATATCTCAGTTTATTTGACCAAATTATATAACTTTCTGCTCGGACGATATATTTTTGCTGTCTGAATATGAGTACGTTTTGCTTCGCGGTAATTGCAAAACCTTTTCTGTTTTGTGTCATTAGCCATCGAGAACGAAATCCTGGATACATACCTCATCTCTGGGTAACTGTAAATGAATCAGGCGATGTAGTTTAGACGAGCAGAGGAAATTCTGTTTCTAGTCATGGACAATGAACGTCACGGGAAGGTTAAGAGCGGCTGAAGCGTGCCTTTGTCGTGTATCAAGCGACTTGCTATATAAATGTTTTCAAGATAGGACTGGATGCATTAAAATTCTTCACCAAGTGACCCACACACATAACAAACGGGTTGAACAGAAGGCTAACAACCTTCCCTCATAAAAACAATTTAGTTATGAACCCTAAATAAAGACCTCGGATTACCATATCGGATTCATCACAAACACGGCCTCGAAATTATACATGGACAGTGCTCTAAAATTGGGGTCATGAAACGAGCTTAGCCTTTTAAGACCTGTAAATCTCCAAAACCTTTTGAACCGGGCAAAGGGTTACATATTAGATGTAATGTACTACAAGAGGTTAGGTGGTCTTAGAGTGGGATCCATGACACCACCAATGGTTACACTCTTTCTTGCAGGGACTATCAGAATAGAGGAGAATTTGTAGTTGACTTTCTGGCCCACAGGCGCGTGTAGCCCCAAATCGTCGATTTTTTAGCATCACAATCGTTAACACATGCACCCACTGAAAGAAAATTTTAATGGGAAGTAGCTCAATGTTGAATATTCAGGAATAAAGAATTCAGAACTGCAGTATTCAGTTTACCAGTTTTCAAAAAAAACATTAAAACCAGCTGTAAAATACCTGTTCCAATGAATGAGCCATTTAAATTGGTTTCCGTTAAAACATAAACATCAAAGGGAATTGTTTAGGATTTTAGAATCACCTCACGCAATTTAGTGCGAAGTCTCCTTCCGTTTTGATAATAAAAGGGCAAACAGTTTAGTTTTCTGGAGATTTATCGTTGGCTTTCAAGTAAGTTAGTTTTCATAAAATAAGTAAAAAATTGGACTGCAGTCTTCTCAGGATTATGGTACAAAAAAGTTTTGCTTAATAAAAAGTCGTAATTTGACCTTCAAACTGTTAGAATCTTATGGGTGCTGCCACGTCCGGTTTAGTGATTTCTGTCAAGTCATCAAATATGAAATAGCGGCGCTTAGAAAACAAAGGAGCAAATAGTGACGAATTATTTGAATCGTAAAGGTAAGGCACATCCATATACATTCATTTTGTAAACCGGTAGAATTATTACAGATCGCGGCAGCGTATTGGCTGTTCGAGAAGATCATCGATCAAAACAAAGTTACAGGAATATGTACTCGCCGTTTAGAATCCTACACGGATAGATTGCTACCAGCTAACTCAGTGGCAAAAAGTCCATGGGATGGCCCAGAAACTGTGAAGGGAAGAGCCATTGAGTTGGAAAAGCGGAGGTCGTAAGATGAGATAGAAGCTATCGATAGTAAGCCAGCCAAGCATGACGCGGTATCTGAGTTAGGTGCTCTCAAAACGTACAATTGGCCAAAACTCGTAAGAAACGTTAAAATGGAATATTTTATGATGCTTTGCCCTAATCGACGGAGGTAACAAAGAAACTAGTAACCGACACGAACCAAAGCTGAGCTAAATGACAGGAACTATTTAAGCAGCAGTCTTAATCTTTTAACCAACAATTGGAAGATTATTAAGCTGAAATAGACTATAGAGCTGGAAGAGTTTAGAAATCGCACTATTGCAATAAATTAAGTTATTTAATTCCTAGCATATCTTAGCAACAATATAAGCGAAATAATCAACTTCCGCTTTGTGTCAATAATCTTTAGAGAAGGCTATTCAAACCATCGCCGGTGGTTCCGGCAATAAATGATGGCAATGAAGAGACACGGTAAGAATTAATAGAGAATATCGGCAACATTGAAAAAGTTCTTGAAAAATAACACTTGTCGAACGAAATTACTGAAAAAACGCCACCAGTTAACTAGCAATATAGAGAGCAGTATACGTGAAGTTGGAGGATTATACTCCCTAAGATTATTAAAAAAATTAAAATCAACCTGATTCACATCAAAATTGCAACGGCAGCTAAAAATTGCAAGAATATTTAATTTTTTTTTCAGAAAACATAAATCATGATAAGACCTGTGGCCCTATACCTGATCCTGCATTCTTGGAAAAAGTTTTATAAACTACTAAATCTGCCTGGTATAGGCGTAAATGGACAGAGGAAAAGAGACTTCACCAGGTAACTTGGAAGATTCAGTGATCTTATATCTTATGAAGCAAAAATGATCCTCCAGTAGAGTGTGTTGCGAGTAAAGTTTGGGAACAATAGACATCAGTAAAAGGAGGGAGTTATTTTTTTGATAACTTATTAAATGCTAACCTCTTACTGAATACCTGAAAGTATTTAGGGGAGCATAATAAAGGTAAAATTACTAGAATTAAAATTACTACTTCAAATGCAATGCACGGTTATATGCTAAAATAAACCCTGCGCGAGACAGTTATCCAATTTCCAGGAAACTTTAAGAATACGTTACTCACGGGGGTAGACAACTGTTATCTACCCAAGCAACCTTCTCGTTGAGCATTGTGAGCAGCACGTTTCAGATTTCTCTTGCGAAGGTAAACCATCTTGTAAGCAGGTTAATAAATCTATGCTAGTAATGGGATCCACCATTATAAGATGGATGGCCAAGAGTAAGACCGCAAAATGCATTACTATCTGTCATTATGGAGCAAAGTAATCAATTCTATTTTGTATATTAGGAGTGTTTGTCATCGCTATTGGGATTCTGCCAGCCGGATGGAGTGACATCACAATGCCAGAGAAAATCATGTTTCAATGTGGTATGGGATACAAAGTCGATTATAAATTTGTAAGAAAGTAAAAAATATTATATCGGACTATCACATCATTCTAAAGGCTGGTTAAATTTTAAGGGCCGATGTTGATTTTGAATAAAACATAAATTATTTAGGAAATTATTGTCAATTCTTTTTATTATGATAATATGGTATAGTTCAATTATGAACGGAACAAAATATCGGCCAAATGGCTGCCGCGACCTCGGCGGCACACCTCCACCCGATGGTCCAAATTTTCGATGACGCTTAGGCATAATTGAGGTTCTGTGCCGTTAATGAGCCGAATTATCTCATCCTTTAGCTCTTGAATTGTTGCTGGCTTATCGACGTACACCTTTTATTTCAAATAACCCCAAAGAAAGAAGTCCAACGGTGTCAAATCACATGATCTTGGCAGCCAATTGACATCGCCACCACGTGAGATAACACGGCCATTCACAGTAACTGCCTGACCGGCCTCATTTTGGAAAAAATACGGCCCGATGATGCCGCCAGCCCATAAACCGCACCAAACAGTCACTCTATGTGGGTGCATTGATTTTTCGACAATCACTCTTAGATTATGATTTGCCCAAATGTGGCAATTCTGCTTATTGACGAATCCACTGAGGTGAAAATGTGCCTCATCACTGAAGATGATTTTCTCCGAAAATTGATCATTCACTGTTGCCATTTCTTGCCACCATTCTGACCATTGACGACGTTTGGAATGGTCAAGAGGCTTTAGTTCTTGAGTCAATTGCACCTTATAAGCGTGTAAATGCAAGTCTTTATGCATAATGTTCATTAACGACGAGCGTGAGAGGTGCAATTGTTGGGCACGACGACGAGTTGAGGTGGACGGCTCTTCAGCCACACTATCGCGAACAGCAGCAATATTTTCTGATGTACGAGCTCTACGAGCATGCACTGGTGTTTTAAAATCTCTTACAGACCCGGTTTGCTCAAATTTTTGCACGATTTTTCCGATTGTACGCACATTTGGACGATTAAATTGACCAAAAAAATCACGAAGTGCACGATATGCATTTTGATTTGAACGCCCATTTTCATAATATGCCTGAATAACTTTAACGCGTTGGTCGATTGTGTATCTTTCCATGGTTCAAATTGGGTTAGTCTGAAATTGAGAAATGTCAAATTAAATGCAGAAAAAAACTTGACGTTTAGGTGTGGTTCACATTCAACGTCGGCCCTTAAAATTTTAACCACCCTTTACACTACGATTAATGTCACTTTACTGCTGTAGCAAAACACGTCTGTCTTAAGCTTTACAATCCTAACGAATGCGAAGCAGTGCAACAGCTAGTATTCCTGAACCGTCATAAACCGACTTTTGATTTTCATTATAGAACGCCGGCGCCCGCTACTTAAGATAAAGAAACCGAGCCCGTCCATGGAAATTACTATAACTCTTCAATTTCAGTTCCATCCTCAACAATGATCTTTAACGTTTGAAATACGATTTTATTGTAAAGGTTACTTGTAGGACACGCTTATATAAGAGACTTATTCTATGAACTGGATTTCAAGATAATAATTCAGCTACACGAAAACCCAAACAAATATTTGTATCGCATAATCAGGATAATTTTCTACTGGAGCAGTATACGAGCATAATAAATATGTTTGTAAAATTTATACTCTTTCTACTGTAAATCTGCAGATTTTTATTTTTATTGTGTATTTTTTGTGATATGAGATACGAGTACAAGTAAATATACTTATGTTGGCAAAGTAATTTATGGTGATAATTTTCATTTTATGTTTACTTTTTAATACTGTCATTAAAAATAAAAGATCTACATAAAATAAAAACAAATCTTAATGTAAACAAAAGAAAACAAAAAATACAGTAACCAAGTATTTACAACAATGGATGGAAGATATTTTTTCAGTTCGCATAAGAGGAATCTCATATGATTAAAGATGACATTTTTTCCGTACTCACATTACTGATGATAAATTGTTTTTATCGCGTGTGAATCCTTCTGGTACGATTTACGGATTTATCTGAAATAGACATAGAACGAGCTATTATTAAAGAAAATCTAGCGTTGATTGGGCGAAAATAAGAGAATGGTTCTAAAATATTTACAAAAATTTTAAATTAACTTAGTAATTATAACTACGATAGTATTTATTATTATTTAATACTTTAACATTTATTTTAGTAAAATTAAAATGTAATTAACTAAGTCTTCTAAATTCGGAATCGAGTTAAAAACGGCCAAAGATCAAAAACGAAAAAAAGCCTGACAAAACTTTTACATGACTCAGTAAAATGAATTTATTTATACAAAACTATCAATAGATTCAACCATCTATTGTCTACAACAAAACAAAATTTAACAAAATTTAAGGTATATTGAAGTACATTTAATTACCCGACGTTTTAGTCATATTATTAAGAGCGTGAGAATAGAACGTAATTGGTGAGAAACGGATTTCTCTCTGTTCGTTAAGGATATTTTGGTCAAGGAATATGGATTTACGAATTTCGTAAGATTCTAAGGTATCTAAACGTCTGCTTTTGGGTTGTATATATAATATGTCTAAATTGTTTATGCTAGTAACTGTATGATTTTCTAAAGTTAAATGATTATGGAATGTTGATTGATTGCAACCAGATAAATGTTCTCTAGCTCTAACTCAAAAATTGCGCCCAGTCTGTCCAATATAGGATAAACTTAATTAATTGCAATTAATCCTTTAAACACCAGATTTGGAAAGGCGATCAACTCTAGGTTTATTGTTAAAAACCATTTTCTTTATTGTGTTATTATTATAAAAAGCAAAACTAATATTGGTATAATCAGACACGATGTTGCTAATCCGTTGGCTAGTAGTTTTTCCCTCTAAGCGACGCCAATTTTCCTGCGTTGGATTATCCGGTGGATAAATACCCGTTAGAGCTTTGCGCTTTAGCTTTTTATTTAATAACAGTTCCATTCCATAGGCATAGTATATCATCAACATATCCAAAAGATTTTGTGAGGAAAATAAGGATTGTTGTTTAAGAAAAAGAACAAAATTTTTCATAGAAGTTTCGCGCAACACCTGTTGCAGATATTACTTGTTATTAATATGACCGAACCCAGGGACCAACCATTTGGCATATTTGTATTAAAGTACATACCAAGGCAATCATAAAAAACCTGGTTGCTATGTGCGACTTTTGACTTCTATAGAACAAAATTTTTCATTGAAGTTTCATGCAACACCTGTTGCAGATATTGCTTGTTATTAATATGACCGAACTCAGGGACTGACCATTTGGCATTTTTACATTAAGTTCATACCAAGGCCATCATAAAAAAACCATGTGTAAATATGGGACTTTTGACTTCTGTAGAATAAAATTATTCATTGAAGTTTCGTGCAACACCTGTTGCAGATATTACTTGTCATTAATATGACCGAACCCAGGGACCGACCATTTGGCATATTTGTATTAAAGTACTTACCAAGGCAATCATAAAAAACCACGTGGATATGTGGGACTTTTGACTTCTGTAGAACAAAATTTTTCATTGAAGTTTCGTGCAACACCTGTTGCAGATATTGCTTGTTATTCATATAACCGAACCCAGGGACCGACCAGTTGGTATTTTTGTATTAAAGTACATACCAAGGCCATCATAAAAAACCATGTGGATATGTGGGACTCTTTAACTTCTGTAGAACAAAATTTTTCATTGAAGTTTCGTGTAACACCTGTTGCAGATATTGCTTGTTATTCATATGACCGAACCCAAGGACCGACCATTTGGCATATTTGTATTAAAGTACATACCAAGGCAATCATAAAAAACCAGGTTGATATGTGGGACTTTTGACTTCTATAGAACAAAATTTTTCATTGAAGTTTCATGGAACACCTGTTGCAGATATTGCTTGTTATTCATATGACCGAACCCAGGGACCGACCATTTGTTATTTTCATATTAAAGTTCATACCAAGGCCATCATAAAAAACCATGTGGATATGTGGGACTTTTGACTTCTGTAGAACAAAATTTTGCATTGAAGGTTCGTGCAACACCTGTTGCAGAATTGCTTGTTATTAATATGACCGGACCCAGGGACCGACCATTTGGCATTTTTATATTAAAGTGCATACCAAGGCCATCATAAAAACCATGTGTATATGTGGGATTTTTAACTTCTGTAGAACAAAATTTTTCATTCAATTTTCGTGCAACACCTGTTGCAGATATTGCTTGTTATTCATATTACCGAACCCAGGGACCGACCATTTCGCATTTTTATATTAAATTTCATACCAAGGCCATCATAAAAAACCATGTGGTATATGTGGGACTTTTGACTTCTGTAGAACAAAATTTTTCATTGAAGTTTCGTGCAACACCTGTTGCAGATATTGCTTGTTATTCATATGACCGAACCCAGGGACCGACCATTTGGTATTTTTGTATTAAAGTACATACCAAGGCCATCATAAAAAACCATGTGGATATGTGGGACTTTTGACTTCTGTAGATCAAAATTTTTCATTGAAGTTTCGTGCAACACATGTTGCAGATATTGCTTGTTATTCATATGACCGAACCCAGAGACCGACCATTTGGCATATTTGTATTAAAGTACATACCAAGGCAATCATAAAAATCCATGTGGATATGTGGGACTTTTGACTTCTATAGAACAAAATTTTTCATTGAAGTTTCGTGCAACACCTGTTGCAGATATTGCTTGTTATTAATATGACCGAACCCAGGGACCGACCATTTGGTATTTTTGTATTAAAGTACATACCAAGGCCATCATAAAAAACCATGTGGATATGTGGGACTTTTGACTTCTGTAGAACAAAATTTTTCATTGAAGTTTCGTGCAACACCTGTTGCAGATATTGCTGGTTATTCATATGACCGAACCCAAGGACCGACCATTTGGCATATTTGTATTAAGTACATACCAAGGCAATCATAAAAAACCAGGTTGATATGTGGGACTTTTGACTTCTATAGAACAAAATTTTTCATTGAAGTTTCGTGCAACACCTGTTGCAGATATTGCTTGTTATTCATATGACCGAACCCAGAAACCGACCATCTGGCATTTTTGAATTAAAGTACAAACCAAGGCCATCATAAAAAACCATGCCCGTATATGGGACTTTTGACTTCTTTAGAACAAAATTTTTCATTGAAGTTTCGTGCAACACCTGTTGCAGATATTGCTTGTTATTAATATGACCGAACCCAGGGACCGACCATTTGTTATTTTCATATTAAAGTTCATACCAACAAAATTTTTCATTGAAAAATTTGTTTCGTGCAACACCTGTTGCAGATATTGCTTGTTATTCATATGATCTAACCCATAATAATTTCGAATCGTATAATTTTCAACGAAACATAAACTATTAAAGTAAAACTTTGGTTCGGCGGGCACATCAACGGTCCAATACGATGCGGGTGAAGTTTTTCACACTTTATTTCACACATATACGTATACGAATCATATTGGAATACGCAGTCCAATTGCATTCTAATTGATTTTTTAAAGTATTAGTGCACGTGTACACTGTTATGAAATGAATTATTTTTTCAGGAAAAATGCCAGTAAAATTAACTAGGGATTTTTAAGTAAAATTATAAATTTACTTAAAATTTGGTAGTGTTCGATAATGTGATTAATTAAATAAAAATTCTTGTTAATCCAAATTTTACTCACGGTCCAATTGATGTCTTGTCAATTTTTCTTGTTTTCATTTTTTTATACCCAGTTCGCAGCTGCAACAAAATTATTGAAAGCTACAATGACGAAAATTTATCATAAGCAACATAACTTTCCAAAGAAGCATTCCAGAGGTTACATCAAACGGTTGCTACTGGCTTTAATTAGTTTATGTAAATGAGATACAATTCGTACCGTGTCGGATTCGGATACATTATTAGGTACAGTAGAACAATAGATTAGTACACAAATCTATTTGTACATAACCCAAAAACCTTAAAAGCCGTGTACTTTGATTAGAATTAAACCATATAACTCCAATTAGATTTCTATTTAAATGATTTTAATATCGAAATTTAATTATTAGTGTTGGTTAATAGTAAAATGGTAAGCCATTTAATTTACTTAATAAACACTTACACTATACGGCGCATAGTGTTAAAACCATTCAATTTAATTAGCTATTAGACACACTACAGGAACATGAGTCAAGAACTTTGGTAAGAAGTGTTAATGGCCATTTTCCGTTTCGAGACAAATTTGATTTCCTTCGAAAAACATTCGTGAACAATTTGGTACCCAGATTGACGGATGATATATGAGCTGATCAGAAGAGGAGTTTAATTAGCTATTAGACATACTATCGTAACGTGAGTCAAGAGTGGTAGAGTGTTAATGGCCATTTTCAGTTTCAAGACAAATTTGATTTCCTTCGAAAAAAATTCTTGAATACTTTGGGACCCGGGTTGAAGGTTGATATATGGGCTGATCAGATGAGGAATTTAATTAGCTGTTACACACACTATCGGAACCTGAATCCTGGAACAGAAAATGTTCTTTAACCCTTCTTACAGAGATGTTGACTCAAGTTTCGATAGTGTGTCTAACAGCTAATTAAATTCCTCATCTGATTAGCTCATATATCAACCTTCAATCCGGGTCCCAAATTGTTGACGAATTTTTTTCGAATAAAATCAAATTTGTCTTGGAACGGAAAAAGGCCATTAACACTCCTTACCAGAGATATTGACTCAGGTTCCGATAGTGTGTCTAGTAGCTAATTAAATTCCTCTTCTATTGAGCTCCCATATCATTCTCCAACCCGAGTCCAAAATTTTTCCCGAATTTTTTCGAACAAACTCATATTTGTCATGGAACTGAAAATGGCCATTAACACTCCTTACCAATGTTGACTCAGGTTCCGATAGTGCGTCTAACAGCTAATTAAATTCCTCATCCGTTGAGCCCATATATTATAGAAGTTATAAAAGTTATGTAAATATGTAAATATGTAAATATGTAAATATGTAAATATGTAAATATGTAAATATGTAAATATGTAAATATGTAAATATGTAAATATGTAAATATGTAAATATGTAAATATGTAAATATGTAAATATGTAAATATGTAAATATGTAAATATGTAAATATGTAAATATGTAAATATGTAAATATGTAAATATGTAAATATGTAAATATGTAAATATGTAAATATGTAAATATGTAAATATGTAAATATGTAAATATGTAAATATGTAAATATGTAAATATGTAAATATGTAAATATGTAAATATGTAAATATGTAAATATGTAAATATGTAAATATGTAAATATGTAAATATGTAAATATGTAAATATGTAAATATGTAAATATGTAAATATGTAAACATGTAAACATGTAAACATGTAAACATGTAAATATGTAAATATGTAAATATGTAAATATGTAAATATGTAAATATGTAAATATGTAAATATGTAAATGTGTAAATATATAAATATGTAAATATATAAATATGTAAATATGTAAATATGTAAATATGTAAATATGTAAATATGTAAATATGTAAATATGTAAATATGTAAATATGTAAATATGTAAATATGTAAATATGTAAATATGTAAATATGTAAATATGTAAATATGTAAATATGTAAATATGTGAATATGTAAATATGAAATATGTAAATATGTAAATATGTAAATATTTAAATATGTAAATATGTAAATATGTAAATATGTAAATATGTAAATATGTAAATATGTAAATATGTAAATATGTAAATATGTAAATATGTAAATATGTAAATATGTAAATATGTAAATATGTAAATATGTAAATATGTAAATATGTAAATATGTAAATATGTAAATATGTAAATATGTAAATATGTAAATATGTAAATATGTAAATATGTAAATATGTAAATATGTAAATATGTAAATATGTAAATATGTAAATATGTAAATATGAAAATATGTAAATATGAAAATATGTAAATATGTAAATATGTAAATATGTAAATATGTAAATATGTAAATATGTAAATATGTAAATATGTAAATATGTAAATATGTAAATATGTAAATATGTAAATATGTAAATATGCAAATATGTAAATATGTAAATATGTAAATATGTAAATATGTAAATATGTAAATATGTAAATATGTAAATATGTAAATATGAAAATGTGTAAATATGTAAATATGTAAATATGTAAATATGTAAATATGTAAATATGTAAATATGTAAATATGTAAATATGTGAATATGTAAATATGTAAATATGTAAATATGTAAATATGTAAATATGTAAATATGTAAATATGTAAATATGTAAATATGTAAATATGTAAATATGTAAATATGTAAATATGTAAATATGTAAATATGTAAATATCTAAATATCTAAATATGTAAATATGTAAATATGTAAATATGTAAATATGTAAATATGTAAATATGTAAATATGTAAATATGTAAATATGTAAATATGTAAATATGTAAATATGTAAATATGTAAATATGTAAATATGTAAATATGCAAATATGTAAATATGTAAATATGCAAATATGTAAATATGTAAATACGTAAATATGTAAATATGTAAATATGAAAATATGTAAATATGTAAATATGTAAATATGTAAATATGTAAATATGTAAATATGTAAATATGTAAATATGTAAATATGTAAATATGTAAATATGTAAATATGTAAATATGTAAATATGTAAATATGTAAATATGCAAATATGTAAATATGTAAATATGTAAATATGTAAATATGTAAATATGTAAATATGTAAATATGTAAATATGTAAATATGTAAATATGTAAACATGTAAATATGTAAATATGTAAATATGTAAACATGTAAATATGTAAATATGTAAATATGTAAATATGTAAATATGTAAATATGTAAATATATAAATATGTAAATATGTAAATATGTAAATATGTAAATATGTAAATATGTAAATATGTAAATATGTAAATATGTAAATATGTAAATATGTAAATATGTGAATATGTAAATATGTAAATATGTAAATATGTAAATATGTGAATATGTAAATATTTAAATATGTGAATATGTAAATATGTAAATATGTAAATATGTAAATATGTAAATATGTAAATACGTAAATATGTAAATATGTAAATATGTAAATATGTAAATATGTAAATATGTAAATATGTAAATATGTAAATATGTAAATATGTAAATATGTAAATATGTAAATATGTAAATATGTAAATATGTAAATATGTAAATATGTAAATATGTAAACATGTAAATATGTAAATATGTAAATATGTAAATATGTAAATATGTAAATATGTAAATATGTAAATATGTAAATATGTAAATATGTAAATATGTAAATATGTAAATATGTAAATATGTAAATATGTAAATATGTAAATATGTAAATATGTAAATATGTAAATATGTAAATATGTAAATATGTAAATATGTAAATATGTAAATATCTAAATATCTAAATATGTAAATATGTAAATATTTTTACCTAATTAAGTAATACTGAAGTGATATATACGTGATACGATACAAAGTGGACTCTAAAGTTAGTTTTATTGCAGAATACGCCGAATGTTAATTCAAATTCAAACAATTTTTATGTGTTGTACGATGAAAAATATTATATTTTGAAAATACGTATTCCAATATTGTGTAATAAAATTTAAAATAAATCAGCTTTATTCATATTCCTAGTGTGGTGGTTTTTCTTTTTTATTACAAAAGTTTTAGACTTGTATATCTTAACCTTTTCAGGTAAATCGATTCAGGTTTATGAAAATATAATTCTTCGGATTGTTATTGGATTTAATATGAAAACAAATTGAAAAATGAAAATTCAAAGAATTAAACGGAAACAATTTCAGAGTTTGGGTAACACAAGTATATTGTTAAATGTTTTACCGTGATCGAGGAAAGCTTGGAACGTTTCAAAATATATCTAAAAGCTTTTAATTATACATCAATTCTCGAATAAAATATCCTAGATATTGACTATCATTCACTGCCTATACCGACTTGGAATATACATTACTATAGGATCATGGCATGAATGCAATACAAACTTTTGTTCCTTTATTTACCGTTATTGATTTTTCCTACTTATACATATGGGAATATATATATATTCTGGTGTGGCATTTAGTTAGTTCAATATTTTTTATTAAATTTTATTTTGATATATTCAGAAATGTATCTCTAAACGTATACGAACATATGTAATCTGCTACGAGTATACACGGTTATTAAGCCAAATGGAAAACTAATTCACATTTTTGCACGAGAGACTGCGGTGGAGAAAGTTTACGACGTGAACCAATTAATAATTTTAGATTCCCGTTTAAATCGAAAAGCACGATTTTTTATATGTATGTGCAATGTAAAATTAAATATCAAAAAAGGATTGAGCTTTTTTTTACAGCGATGTGCTTTGAATTTATAATACAAAACTATTTTGCGCACCTGCGTCCCAAGTTATTATTTATTATACAGAAACGTGTTTCACTTTTGTTTAGAATTTTACATTGATCAACTGTAAAGCTATAATCAAAACTCTAAATACTTACAAAATACGCGAATATTTCATTAATTCCGGGAATTACAGTGATTATGGTATAGGGGAAAAAACGATTTTTCCGAAACGCTCATTAATTTTGTTTGTTTCGCCATAACAAAAATTTTCTTGGGAAAAGCAGTTTAATTTTCTTTTCTACAAAGTATTTTTTCGTTCATACCTACAAAAAGTTAATATAAGTCTTGAAATTAGATGGAAAGTTTTAGATTGGTTCGTTCGAGAGGTACTTTTGTGTAAAACGTTTTAAACAACAGAAAATTGATATTCTAAGAAAAGGTTGCTACTCATTTTATATATTGAAAAGCATTTGCCGCCCACGCCGACCATCTCATTGTTGATTTCGACTCAAATTTTTAATTAACTTCGAATTAAATATTTAGACTACCGTGATTAACAGGCACGATGTCCTTTTTAATAGGCAGTCGGAAAAATGTATCCCGATTAACATAAACCAACATAATATTAAGATGTTTGTTCCTTCTGAAAAATAAATGAAAAAGGACAATTGTTTTGCATATTTCTGAGTGCTTTTGTATATTCATATGTGTGTACCTTTTTCTAAAATGTCAACTAAAAAATATGGTTCGTGTTGACAAGGAACCCAAAAACATGTCACCACCACAGATATTATTTTTGATTTCAAATAAGAATATTTACATTATTTTCAAACACAATAGTTTACCATCGCTCGTCTGCAAAACATACCTATTTGTATTTGTTGTTGTTCTTGGCATTGAATTATACAAAATTGATAACAATATTAAATTTTTTTTAAATTTACAAAATTTCATTACAAAATAAACAACAAATTTTACTTCGTTACACCCACCCAACTGCTTCTCGTGACACATTCAATTGATCCACGAGTTGTCTTTGCGTTTGAGCGTCATCCTCATCCACTGTCTTCAAACTTTTTTGGTGGTCTTCCATGTTCTTCGTTTCTCACGTCAAAATCACCACTTTTGAATTTATTAAACCAATCATAGCATTGTGATTTACCAAGAGCATGCTCATCGTAAGCTTTGACAAGTATTCGATGTGATTATGCAGCAGTTTTGGATGTTGTTGACAGATGTCGAAAATAAACAATGGTGCCGATAGCGTGGTTTGTCGAAAGGTACATTGACAGGTGGCGCCATTTATTGGTAAATTCCGGTTTCATATTTACACACAACTGGTATGTATACCATTGAATAGGCACATGTATAGCAATTCCTCAGTGGTTCTTAATTTGTACTCCACAAAATACGCAGGCCATCATAAGTTTTCATTGGAAGGTATAAGAATCGATACTATAATTCCTTTTCTTAAATGATATTTGGTTTTAATGTAGGCTTCATAACTACAACATCTGACTGGTATAAGCGTATAAAGGCTGACAAAGTTTGAAGGCGGGCCAATACCAATATGGTTGTCAGCGAAACTTGGAGCACACCATAAAATATGTAGAAGTGGAGGCTCTGCAATGCTACGACTATTTAAAGAAATGCTTTCGTTTAGAAAGGAGAACCTTACAATTATTACAAAATAGTCTTGGAGAGTTTCCTTTTTGGAGAGAGTGATAAATTTGAAGAGGTCCCCGACCTACACAAGCAAGTTTTGGAGATTATTTTATAATAAAATGGAAGGGGTTTTGGGGTCCTCGGGGGATATTATTTCGACATAACCAACCACTACCAGTTATTAAAATAGTCTGCGTGATTCATGAACGTTTTAGGAAAGCATCAAAAGCAGCATACGGTCAAAGCACGTATTGGGAACCCCGTAATCGTTGTCGCGTAATATACAGGAGTATCAGTAACAAAAATCGATGTTGATCTAAGCCATTTAAATTTCTCGGCCAAAACCGGGTCTTTCCAGTGGGAATGCCGAACCACTTAAAATGATATTTATTCCTTGGAAATTGACAGAGATCAAGGAGGTATTTATCTAATAATAAATTTACAAAATTTGTAATAAATTGTTATCCCGAGTGGTTTTAAAAAACGTCAAAAAGTTACTAACAAAACTAATTAAGCAAAGTCTTCTGCAAGTGATAGAGCAAACTGAAAAACATTGTGCCGTGAAAGAGAACCTGTCAAAACCTTGAATGGTATACAGTTAGAAATAAAAGAATTGGTCGGGTTGTTCTACATCTCGATAAGACATGACATGGATTCCAGCGAGAAACAATTGTTTGTCTTTTGATACGATCCATTCGCCGAGCCATTTTTTGATTTCTTCGTGGTTTCTGAAATGCTGGTCTTGAAGATCGCTTTGCATTGAACGGAACAAATATAGGGAGCATGCGGTAGAATTGCTCATTTAAGTACTTCCAGCGTATATTTACTTGTTTTGCGACATGTGGTCGAGCATTGTCGTGCAGCAAAACCATTGTACGCTGTTTGTTGGCTGAAATCGGACGATTTTCGTTCAATGCATGGTTGAAATCTATCAATTGTTGTTGGTAATGTTCGCCAGAAATCGTTTCGTTTGGTTTTAGCAGCATAGTACACCACTCCTTTATGATTCCACCAAATACACAACATAACCTTACTTCCATGAATGTTTCGTTTTGCTGTTGATGTTGATGGTTCGCCTGGATGAACACAAGATTTTTTGCGTTTAGGATTATTGTAATAAATTCATTTTTCATCGTCAATCACAATTTGAGACAAAAAATGTCATCTTCGGTGTCTTGCTTAAACGATTTTCAATGTTTGGCTTCAGTCAGTTCATGTGGTACCCATTTTCTTTCGTTTTGAATAATTTTCATGGCATGTAAACGGGTGCTTATGCCGGCCTGAGTGACATTTAACTGTTCTGCAAGTTCTTTTTCTGTTTGAGCTGAGTTTTCCTTCAATAATGCTGCCAATTCTTCATTTTCGATTTTTTTTGGTTGACCAGAACGTTCTTTGCCACTGATATCAAAATCACCATTTTTGCAAGTTTGTTGAGTTAGTACATGGCTATCAAAGTTTCTTGAAGCAATCCTAAACTTCGAGCAGCTTCCCGCAAATGCCGTTTTGTTGGTAAGAAATTCGACATATTTAAACGGGATTAAAAAATATGTTGTTTACGCTTTCACGAATGTAGAATGTCAACACTTTAAAACGCGGAGGTGTCATTGTAAAAGAATGGTTAGAACTAAAGTTACGTCATCTCTTAGAAAATTCAAAAAACAGTTGTGTGCGTGTATGTTGAGTGGTAGTTTTTGCGGACCATGTTGCTATCGACAACTTAGGTAAATATTACAGCACTCTGAGTGAGCGCATGCAGGGCCCTCAACTGGGTCACCTGGTGGGGTTTGAGTATCAATCCACATAGGACTGAGCTGGTCCTCTTTTCTAGGCAGTATAAACTTTCACAGGTTGCTTTCAAGTAAGTTGCTTATAAACCGAACGTAACAAATTTTTGGGGTGGGAGTATCTTGGGTATTCATTGGTAAACAAATGACCATGAGCTTAAACACAAGGTTTAATATCATATTCTGTTATAATTCGGGGCATCCGTCCATTTTAAGCAATGGATTTATCCCTAAAATTTATAATCATTCTATTCCGCCACAATTGAGAAGAGGTTTTGAACAGATGTTGAGACTAGACAAATTTTAAGAGAATCAGTTGTGAACCATGAAGGTATAAACTTCTTTACGGATCGTTTAGAGCTGGGAATTTACGACTGGGGTGATCTGTAATAAATTAAGCTTACATTTTTCTTTCCTTCAACACGACCACAGCAACGTCTTCCCAGCAGAGTTAATAACGATAAGAAGAGCCGTAAACTGGTTCAGTTATAATGTAATACTTTGAAGGATCATTTACATTCACGCGAGTAGATTTGGTATTTATTCACGCGTAAGATGCCGAGAACTCTAGTTGCTGTGCATATGTCACCGTCTAACGCTAAGCACAACAAAATTTCTCAGAGCTCACTCCTAACTGATTTGACGAAAAATGATGAGTTAGGGCTATTCCATGCTTCGTTGAATCCCGAGCGTTTAATGAATATTATTGTAAAATATCACTTAATTGATTATAAACAAATTACAGCTTCAGATCCCGAGGATTTCCTGGGTGGTTTTAGCGTAAAAGAGCATTTTTCCATTTTAGTATTTTTGCTTACATTTGTCAAAAAATAGAAGGAGGCAGCATAACAGCTCCATCCAAAAAATGTTTGCACCCAATTATTGCACCAGTGTGAAGTACTTAACGTTAATAAAAAGCGTAGCTACACATTTTAACGAAAAGTGTAGACTCAAAAAGTGTAGATGCACAAATTATCAAAACGTGTAGTTGGAAAAGAAAAAAAGTTTGGAATTCGAAATACTTAAAATTATTAATAATTAAAATTATTAAAAATAAACAAAACATATTGAGAATCTTTAACTTTTTGAACTGTTTAACTTTTGGTAAAAAAGATTTCAAATGAATGTCCTGCCTAATGTAAAATGGTAGCGACAAGATTAGAGCGACGGAAGTGGTCGTTGTAATATCCTGGAATGTTGCAGAGAAATTGATGGTTGCCGCGAAAATTGTATCGAAAATCGCTTCTCATTATACGAGTATGTTAATCACTTTGATTAAAACAAACTCTCAATACCTTATAGACATACAAATGTTTTAACGGCAAGATGTTGGCTGCATAACAAACACCCCAGCACACCAATCTATATTCTAATTTAGCAATAACTAGTGCATGATAAGCAATTTTTAACATCAGAGTAGAACAGTAGTCACGAAGAAGGTAAAAAATTCTAGCTGTTGATGACAGATACCGATTGTCTGAATTTACATGCGTTTTCCAATTCAGACATGTGTCCAAGTGAACACCAAGATATTTAAACGTGTCAACAGGTTCGATATCAAAACACTCAGAGTCGCAACCAATAGATGTCCATTCATCCCTGCTGCGATTAGTCACTCGGGGCAAACATACCAAATTAACGTTACCAGACAATTTAAACAACATGAACTTAGTTTTCCGGCTTAGAATCGGGCGACGCTTGTCGAACCGTGAGAGTAAAGTTTTTAGATCAGTATTGATCATCGAAAAAACGTTACTAGGAGAATTCCCACAATAAGCCAAGGCTATGTTATCGGCAAACCCGCTAGAATAACCATGAAAATTCAGTTTAAACGTGTGTAGGAGTTAGTGTAAATAAGAAACAGCAATGGGCCTAATACTGAACTTTGGGGAACCCCAGCCTCAATTAATTTCGGATCGCTTAACTTGTCGTTTATCTTAACTGTCACTGATCTACCATCGAAATACGATGCTAATCTCTTATTTGAAACTCCCCTAAATCCCGTATTATACTAAATAGAGACCAGAATCTAGACTTTAGCAATAAATAAAACACCGCAACTATTACCTTTATTTAAACCAATATTGATTGTATTTAAGAATTCCAACAAGGCCGATTCGGAACTCATATACCTCGACGAAAGCCATGTTGATGATTACTCAGTACACCCGTTTGATCTAAAAAACTAGAAACCCCATTTTTAGCTGCCTTCTGAAGAACTTTTAGGATTACTGGCTGCAAGGCAATAGGTCTATAGTTACCTTTATCGAGGCAATTACCATTCTTAAAAAGGGGAATTATAGTTGCTGTTTTCAATCGATCGGTTACAACTCCCAACTCAAAGGAAAGGTTAAAAATGAGTGCAAGAGCGAGACTAATATGTCCAGCAATGGCTTTTAGTATATAATTACTCAGGCTAACGTTATCAATTGAATATTTCGGGTCCAAAGCACAAATAATTGAAAAAACTTCATAACTAGACACTGAGGCCATAAAAAACGTTGACGGACTGAAGTTAAAAGGCAAATCGGAACTAGATGACGTGTTGCTAGAGTCGAATTTAGCACCTAGGTCTTTAGCAATACTAGAAAAGTAACAATTAGACTCATTGGCATTTGCATAAATCACTCGTAAGAAGTTCTCCGTTTTGTGCTAAAATAGATTTAACTAGTGGCGTTTTAGGTTTAGGAGTTAAGATTTCGTTCACTAAGATCCAGTTTTTTTATATCACCGCGGTTAACTGAAAACGCTTAGAATAATAAATTTCCTTTTCTTTTTTGATGTCCACATTAATTATGGTGCAGATTGTGTAGCAGCGTTCTAAAATAGTCGAAATATTATCCAAAAGTACCTCAAGAGCTAGCGATGAATTGTCGATGTTAAAAATGAACCCCCAGTCCGTAAGATCCAACCTTTCATATAACAATAACAGATTGAGCTTCTTTCTTCTTGTCGTGGAATTTTGGTTAAAATTAGAGCCAGGTAACAGTATCTGAGAAACCTTAAACCAAACCTCAATCACATGGTGGTCAAAAATTTTTAAGCCTAAAGCCGGCGCTGTTATACCTGAAAGATCATTAGATCTAAGCCGAGCAAAAAAGTGGTCAATGCAAGTTGAAGGAAGAGCAGTAACACGCGCGACAATATTAAACAGTGGTTCAAGCCCAAAACAAGACGTTAGGCTTATATAAGCAATGCTGCTGTTTGGAAGACCAAGAATATCAATATTCATGTATCCAAAAAGAAACAGATTTTTAGACCTAATACTGGAGAAAACCTGGTCCATCTCTCGAACGAAAAAAGTTACAGCTGTAGATTGAAGCTGATAAATGCATGAAAACATATATAGCATAAGCAAATTTCCATTCAACCTTAATGATATCCGCTGATGACAAATTATGGGCACTTACTGAGCAATCTAAATTTGAATCAAAATATACGGCAACACCACCACCCCTATATGAATCATTGCACGCACCATACAACGTATAGTCATTTAAATTATAAGAAGACAATTCATTAGTGTGGATCCAAATTTCACTCAAAAATATAAACGAGGGCTTCATATTATATGCATTAATATTGGCAACCAGTACAGACGGCAGATGTCGTTGAAGGAATAAATATGGGGCACTTTCGAGTCCGGTGTTTTGCGTAAGTAAATATTTTTTCCTTACGCCATACAAACTGGTAGTACCTAGTTAACTTTAATCTCTTTAGCTGCGTTGTACAATCGAGATTTAAACCTTGTAAGATGATGAAGTATCCAGATTTTGTGATTAGGAGACACCATTGAAAACTCTGCACCAAGTTGATGTAAGTAAACATACTTCCTCTTGCGAAATGTGTTTAATATAGTAATTTTTGGATCGACAGTATTTAGTTTAACAATGCATGAGTGTTTGAGTTGTGGTGCTGCTTCATTGTTATGAACCATTGGTTTCACAAAAATTAAGTCGTCGCTGGAGATACGAACGTCGACTGCACCAATAACCTTAAGAATCAAATTGGGGATATCTTTACTTTTTGCTGGAATTCCACATACCACAATGTTGGAACTGTTTGATACTTGAGAACTAATATCCAGTTGAGCTTCAATTGTATTAAGTTTATTGTCATGAAATTCCATTTTATTTTCCAGAATAGAGATTCTACGGGTACAACTGACGGAATCCTTAGTCAACTTCTCAATTGTAATTTTCATCTCGTCCAGCACTTTGTAGCAGAAGCTGACTGATGCTTCAAGTGTGTCTAGCTGGTTTTTCATCGCTTGAAGGATAATAACCACATCGCTCAAACTGGAGTATCATGGTTAAATAAATTTGGAACTGTTGGATTTACTGCAACAATCAGGACCCAGTGATGAAGTTGAACCACTGCTAAGTTCTCTAAGTACCTCGTCAGATATGCCGGCACATTTAACATGGAAATAAACTCGCGCACCACATTTAACACTAGGAAACCGTGCTTTGGATATTCCCTTGAAACACTTCTGGCAATTGGAACTCATTTAGAATTCGCACCAAGAAATACATCAAAACAAAAACTTAAATTTGTTATTAATTATTATTATTTAGTTAAACGTTTTCTTTTAGAATAAATAAAATTTATTAAACTAATCATTAAATTTATGTTTTCTTTATTTATATTTAATTTTTATTTATTTAATTTTCAATTATTATGACATACTGAACGATGTTGCTAGTCAGAACGACGGACGTAGAATTATTTTTTGCATTAGCATATTGTGATTGGCGATATGGCGCGTCTTTGGCTAAATTCACTTTATTGTTTAATAATTCAAAAAATCATCGGCAAAGTAAGTGCCGAGTGATGAATTTGCTGTTTTCAACGTGACACGGTATTCGAACACTAAATTTTACACTCAACACTCGTTGTTCCAATGATTTTTTGAATTATTAAAGATTTAACTGGATTTGGCCAAAGACGCCTCCACGTGTAGGGCCATATCGCCAATCACAACATGCAAATTGTCTTGAAATTTTTTATACAAATTTCAGACACCAAACCAAGTTGAAAAAACCATATTCCACACTCGGCCCATGAACAATGATTTTCTGAATTAAAAAAATTTTAAAAGTAGGTTTTTTTTATAAAGAAGGCATATAAACTTATTATTGTAGTACAGGTATCCCTCCTATAACACGGTAGATAGGACTTTATTTTTCGCAAAAAAAATCAAATCTTTTTTTACATAACTTATTATTAATTTAATTTCAAATAATTAATAATTTTTTTTTATTTAATAATTTGCTTCATCTTCGCTGCTCAATAGGATTAAACGGGAACGTTTTTTTGGTTGGACGATATCATCTTCACTTTCAGAAGTTTTTTCTGCATCATTTAGATTTTGCGCACCTTCTGCAATCTTTAAAAAATCTGTAATCTTGCTTTGTTTCTGTGTCCTTATAAGGCCGTTGTAAATTTGATGATATGGTGATAAGCATTTTTGTAGTTTTTTTTTGAATTTTCAACTTCTTTCAGTGGAAGAGTCTGTATTCACGAAAAATGATTCCAACTTTTCGGCTAAGCTTAAACCTTCTTGTAATTTTTTTAGTGTAAAATTATTAACACCACTGTCTTCGTCAGAGCTAGAATCGGTTTGATTTGCTTGGCTTTGTGATGCCATTTCTACTAAATCTGCTTCATCAAGTTCTTCTTCCACTAATAAATCCTGAATGTCCTTATTAGCAATATCCACAAAACCTTCTCCTCCGATCGATCTAGCAAGTTCTAATATGCAACCAATTTCATTTTCTGCTGAATCATGCGCGTTCTCTATTTCAACTGATACAGGCCATATCTTTTTCCAACATGCATTTAATGTTATAATTTTCAGGTCTTTTAGCGATAAGGATATGATTTCGATAGCATGCCTAATTGAAAATTGCTTCCAAGCTTCAGTATCATCAATAAATTTTGAATCAGTTGTGTCGATAATCCATTGCAATGATGTTCTGATGTAATAAGTTTTAAAGGTATAAATAATACCTTGTTCCAATGGCTGAAGCAATGAAGTAGTTTTAGGAGGTAGAAACAGCTTTTATAGCCTTGTACATCCATTTTATTTTTTCATAGATTTATTTTTTTACGATGGGTAGTGCAATAAAATCAAATAGAGAAAATATAATTTGAGATGCCTGAAATACATAATGAGATTTGGGTATTCCTCTAATTGCATTTTATGGGTATTTTCCCAATTGGATTTTGTCAATTTGTATGCAGGTACTTATTATATACATAACAGTAAAACCGCATTGTAGGAGATTTTCCGCGATTTTTATATCGTGTTACAGTGAAACCGTGTTGCAAGATACCGTGTTGTAGGAGGGTTACCTGTACTGTGATTCTCAATATTATAACCACGTATTTCGAATTCCAAACTTTTTTTTTGTAGCTTCACTTTTTTGAGTCTACACTTTTCGTTAAAATGTGTAGCTACACTTTTCATTAATGTTAAGTACTTCACACCGGTAATTATTGCAGCTAATACAAATGATGATAAAGGAGCAGCGCATCTATTTGACCGGTAAATCAGGATGACGTGTGTTGTGGGTTATTGACATAAGAAATGTGTATTTTTAGAACAACCTGTGTCCTACTTCTCTAAGCAGTAAGATAATTTGTAAGCGTGTAAACGATAATTTATCTTGCCTTTTTATAATATTCGTATTCTCTAATTGTACTTCAAGCTAAAATTTACAACTGTTACGATAAACAAATGTCAAAACTTAAAACACGCTTATGATGGATGTAGATTCATATTTAGACTTTGAGGGCCCATAACTACCGTTCCCATTTAAATTTTCAGATTAATTTTATGGATACAAATAGTTCAAGTTGTTATGGGTTGTGGTATGGATAATTTTACAGGTGAAAATTTTATACAATAAATTAGCCTACCAATTTTAAATCGTATTCTCTGAACATTTTTATTACCCAAGATAAAAATATTGACATCAAGCGAACAAGACAACATTAAACGTCAAAACGAAATTTTAGTTAATTTATATCTTAATAACTCAAAAAGTACAAGCTCTAGAAACGTAAATTCAGAATCACACATAGCTTCAAACAATATCTAAGTATAATAGTTGGGCTTTGGAATCTAAATAATTTTCTGTAATCCCGAGATTGTCGTACTAAGGGTGTTTTTTTAAGAGGTTGCCGATTTTTTTTTTGAATAAAACACATATAAAATTATGAAATGACCAAAATTTTTTTTTATTTGGTAGATAATTTTTTGGCATTTAACATTTAAACACAATTTCTGGCATATGGCTACCACGACTATTTTTCACAAATGTCATTCTGGAGGTCCAATTTTCCAGCACTTTTTCAAGCATTTGAGGGCGTATGTCAGCAATGACACGTTGAATATTGGTTTCCAAAGCGTCAATCGATTGAGGTTTATCCACATAAACCAATGACTTCACGTATCCCCACAAAAAGTAATCGAGTGGCGTCAAATCGCACGAACGCGGAGGCCAATTCACCGGACCATTTCTCGAAATAATGTTGTCGTTGAAAGTTTCTTTCAATAAGTCGATTGTTTCACGTGCTGTATGGCAAGTGGCACCATCTTGTTGAAACCACATTTCATTCATATCCATATCTTCAAGATTTGACAACAAAAACTCATTTAACATGGTTCTGTATCGATTTCCATTCACGGTAACGCGTCGTCCTTCCTCATTTTTAAAGAAATATGGACCGATGATCCCACCAGCCCATAGACCGCACCAAACAGTACATTTATCAGGATGCATTGGTAATTCTAGAACGGCGTGTGGATTATCTTTGCTCCAAATGCGACAATTTTGTTTGTTGACGTATCCATTTAACCAAAAATGCGCCTCATCACTGAAGAGAATTTTACGGTAAAAAAATGGATCTTCGTTCAATTGATTTAACGACCAATCACTGAATTCACGGCGCAAACGATGGTCGTGTGGCTTTAATTCTTGCACCAATTGAATTTTGTATGGCACCAAACCCAAATCTTTACGTAAAATTTTCCATAAAGTCGATGGACAAAGTCCAATTTGCTGAGCACGACGACGAATCGATAAATTGTCGTTTTCTTCGACACTGGCCTCAACGACAGCAATATTTTCTTCTGTACGAACTCTTCTCATTCTTGTCGGTGGCTTGGCATCCAAAAGAGTGAATGTAGACCGAAATTTGGTAATTACGTTCTTTATGGTGGTCTCTGACGGACGATTATGTGCACCATAAAATTCACGAAGTGCTCTATAAACATTTTTAATTGAACACTGATTTTGAAAATAAATTTCCACGATTTGAAAACGTTGTTCTGGAGTTAACCTATTCATAATGATTTGCCAAACAATACTGAGTAGAAATGCCACTTTGAGCTGTCAAAACAACTGTCATAAAATAAAACGACATCTATCGGAAAAACAAACCTCCTAAAAAAACACCCGTTAGAATTGTAAAGGGTGTTTTTGTAAGCCCGATATAACTTGAAATTGTAAAAAATAACACAAAAATGACAACTTAAGTAATCTAAATTTTTTTTTATTCGAACGATCAATACATGGCATTAATATTTGAAAATGATTTCGGGCATATGGGCACCGCGGCTGTTCTTGACGAAACGTATTCTGGACATCTAATTTTGGGCCACTTTTTCGAGCACTGCCGGCTGTATGTTACGAATAACACGATCAATGCTGGCCTCCAAGGCGTCAATTGTTGCTGATTTATCAGCATAAACCAGTGACTTCACGTAGCTCCACAGGAAATAATCAAGAGGTGTCAAATCGCACGACCTTGGACGCCATTTCTCGAAATCAACTTATCACCAAATTTTTCTTTTAATAAGTCGATGCTCGCCATCCTGTTGAAACCACATCTCGTCCGGATCAATGTCATCCATTATTTGAAGAAAAAAAAATCATTGATCCTGGTGCGGTAACGATCTCCATTGACCGTTACGCGATCCCGGGCCTCATTTTTGAATAAATTAGGTCCGATGATGCCACCAGCGTGTAAACCGCACCAAACGGTGCATTTTTCTGGATGTAATGGAATCTGTAGGGTCTCTTTGGATTGGTCTCACTCCATATGCTGCAATTTAAGCCAAAAATGGGCCTCGTCACTGAACACGATTTGACGATAAAACAACGGGTCATTTGCCAACTGCTTTAGAGCCCAATCAGCGAAAGAACGACGCTCATAATGGTCTCGTGGCTTCAATTCCTGCACCAGCTGGATCTTGTACGAGTGTAGGCCAACATGTTTGCGCAAAATTTTCCATGTACAGTATGTGACAAAATAAAGCGAACGACGCTCATCAAAAAACAATTTTTAGCATAACAATTGAGCAGATTTCTTTTTCAGCCTTATTTACTTATGAAGTTAAACGTGCATTCAACATTTTTAAATTCAATAAAAAAATAACAAAATAAGTGAAATTTTAATTAAAAAATTAATTAATTTTATAAATTGGACTATTTTTGCTGCGATAAAATAAACAGTCCGATGTAAAATTTCAATGGCTATTCATTTCACTAAACAATCTAACAACTAATTTCAAAGGATTTAAGCATTAATATTTTGTTGGTCCTCTAGCTAACTAGCTTTGCTGTGACATCTATCCCAATGTTTTCCCATGTCTCCTTAATTAAGTTGAAAAATTCTCTTTTGTTTGTCATTTTAGTGGTCGGGATATTATGATAGATGATCGACCACAAATTCTCAATCGGATTGAGATCTGGGTTTTGTGGAGGCTACTCAAGCAGGTTAATTTTATTTATTTATTTTTTTCAAAGATGTCGTTGCAACTTTCGAAGTGTGTTTGGGTCGTTATCCTATTTTGTTAAATTTTGATTTAATATTTGCACATAGTCGTCCTTCTTCATTATCCCGTCCACCAATACGAGTTCACCGACTTCGTTATCTGAGAAGCACCCCCATACCATAATACTACCACCACCGTGTTTCAGTCTTCTTTAAAAAATCTATCTTTGAATCCTTCACCCCGACCTCGCCAAACTCTTTCACGCCTCTTTGACCCAAATAGTTCAAATTTGGACTCGTCAGACCATAAAATTGAATGTCTAAATTATTTCCCTTTTCCCTGGTGCTTAGCTACAAAACTCAGCCGTTTCTTTTTGTTGATTTTGCTAGTGAAAGGCTTACGTCGTTGGTAGCAATTGATCAATCCACTTTCTTTTAGCCACCGTTGAATAGTTCGAATTGAAACATTCAAATTGTATTGCTCCTTTAATTCTCCAGCAGACTTTGTTGGGGTTTTCTTAGCCTCTCTTACGAGCATCACATCATCTCTTTTAGAGGTTTTCCGTTTACGGCCACTACCAGAACGGTAGTTCTAGTATCTGGTATATATCTCAGATATATCATTATATTTATCGCAATAGGGTACATCGGACTTGAGACATTACAACGATAGGTCTCCATCAGCTTAATTTCGGCTAAGACAATGGTGGCTCCAATGAAGTAATTAACTCTCCCCCGATTGGGACTTTGCGCTGCTGTATTGCTGACTAACTTGATAAAATCAGTCGCATGCGAAACTAGGAGGAAAGTATCAAAAACTTATGCTTGGACTGAATCCCGTATTGTTCTGGATTGGTTTTCAAGCCGTCCACGACGTTGCAGTACCTTTGTGGAAAATAGAACTGCTGAAATCTTAACCACTCTATCCCGCATTCAATGGCAACCTGTGCCCTCATCAGATAATCCGACAGATTGTGCTTCCTGAGGATTACTTCCACATCAATTCCCGATACATCAACTATGGTGAAATGGTCCCGCGGCGCTTCCTCAAACACTCGACTTCTGGCCTCCACAACAAATAAGTTACGGCTTAAACGACGAAGAAAATTCAAAATTGCAACTGTTTGCTACAAATACCAACACACTGCAGAGGATCTTAGCTTTCATGCTCTTATCTTAAATCTAAAAAGACACCAAAATCAAAGGTTATTTTTTGCAAAGAGATGAACTGTTCTACGAAAAACAAATCGCGAAATTGAAGGCCAATAAAGAGATTAATAAAACTAGTAATCTGAAGGCATTAAATCGTTCCCTGGACAAGACTGGAATGCTTTGAGTTGGCGGACGACTAGAGAATTCTGAAGCTTCATTCTCTACCAAGCATCCGGTCGGCCGGTTGGCTAATAGTTTTAGCCATTCACATTAATAAGAAGTGACAGTGACATGACAACAGATGCTTTCTTGAAAGTATTAAAACGGTTTGTTGCACAGAGAAGAATTTGTCGAGACATCTCAGTGACAATGGAAGTAATTTTATTGAGGCATCCAACATTCTCAATGAAACATTTAATAAATTAATAAAAAAACTCGAAAATTATATCTCATTATTCTTCCAGACAATTTAGATCATGGCATTTTAATCCTCCAAATTCTCCTCACTTTGGCGGAATCTGGGAAGCTGTCATCAAGTCCGCGAAATATCAACTTAACCGAGTCATTGGTAACACAATACTTACGTTAGAGGAGATGGACACCATAATAACAGAGATTAAAGGCATACTTAACTCCAGACCAATCTGTGCATTACACGCTTCTGACATTGGGGTTCTAACGCCAGCTCATCCGACATGCTATCACTAAGATACCCAAGAACGATGTTTCTGATCTTAAACCATCATATCTAACAAGGTGGCAAATGGTACAACACTTAGCTCAACATTTCTGGGCAAGGTGACATATCGAGTATTTCATGTCGTTGCAACCTAGGTCGAAATGGAGAGAAAGTCAAACATTCATAAAAATTGGCGATGTCGTAATCATAATAGATGTCAATATTCCAGTCAATCATTGCCCCTTGGGGAAGAGTTATTCTAGTACATCCTCTTTATCACCAACCGGTGTGAAGTTTTCAACATTTATCAAAAGTGTAGATACACAATTTAACAAAAAGTGTAGAACTACATAAAAAAATTGTGACAGGGTCGAAATTGTTATAACTTTCACTGAATATAATCTAATCTAATCCGCGGCATATCACTGCGACATTTGGGGATTTTTTTGTTTAGTGTAAATGAAAATAATAAGATAAAAAGTGTATACCGTGTCCTGTGGGTGTTTAAGGGCCATCAACACTAAATTCTAGAGATGACACCACAAATCTGAGTATATTGACATTTCGGGGACACTCCCTTCAACCTTTAGTAATATGCCGCATATCTCTGCGACCTTCGGTGTCATCTCTAGAATTAAGTGTTGATGGCCCTTAAACACCCACAAGACCCGGTTTACCCTTTTTATCTTATTATTTCCATTTACACTAAACAAAAAAAATTTCCCAAAGGTCGCGGTGATATGCCGCGGATTAGATTAGATTATATTCAGTGAAAATTATAACAATTTCGACCCTGTCACAATTTTTTTTATGTAGTTCTACACTTTTTGTTAAATTGTGTATCTACATTTTTGTTTTTTGTTAATTTGTGTAGCCACACTTTTGATAAATGTTGAAAACTTCACAACGGTTTGTCGCCACAATTGTTTATTAAATCGGTTTGTTAAATCTCCAAGGTATGGCCAAGGCGTAAACTTGGCTTTGGATAATTTAATGTTTTTGCTACCTACTAGATTACCACTGGTGAGGTCTAGTAGATAGTAATGATGAGAGTGTTTTTACGTTGTTAATTAACTTCTGCTTTATTAGACAAATATGTTTTTCTTTTATACAACTAAATTGCATAGTAAGGCGAGGTTAAGAATACGTATTACATATAAACATTGCTTATATACATAGGTAATGCAATTAATGCCACGGTCGTTGCATATATATAATAAAAAGTGCAAGTTGTCATTAAATATAATACATTATGCCATGTTCAAACCCGTGATTGAACATACTGCGGGTCTCTACAATTGAGAGACCTTGGCCGTGGCGTCGGCCGTTGTGGTGGTGACATGTCTTCGGAGGAAACCCGGTGATTTGTCTTGCGTCTGCAGAGATATAACAAAATTATGACCACTCCTATGATCACCATGGTGTAAGTCATCACGTAATGATGAATGTGATGCCCGATATTAGAAGAGTCCATTGATTTAGGTAAGGCCGTTTCCTTTAATTTTTGTTTAGCAATGGCCGTTTCAAGATTAATTATGTCCTTATTTAAACTGAGGTCCGCTGAATTGTTGGTGCCTCCCTGGTGATGGAATCGTCGGTTGCTCCGATAAATATGATGAATTTTTCAGTTCACTCTGAATCTTTATTGATGCAGCAAAAGAAGAATTAATCATATAGGATTTTTCGTCGATAGTTGTGAGATAGAAATGCCCGTTTTTTAAAGTACATTTCCGATCCAGACTGAGTATCCCAGAATTTTGCAGCTTCATTGTGGTTATCTGACGATCACATATTAGATCAACGATTTTTGGTGCTGTTACCGAAAATAGCCATTTGTTTGTGTCTAATGGCATCCAATAGTTCAGTTGGTGCAATATAGTTGTTGTACAACCGTTCAAATTCTGCGCTACATGTCTTAATAGGTTCATTTCACATTGTGACTGATTTGATTGTATGTTGTAAATTGGCGAAATGGTACATAAATATCCATTATTTTTAATTTGAACGCATTGTTGTAGTTCATCGTTAGTTAGAGGAGCGAAACGTTCTCGATGCATATTTACTATGAGGTATTCTGTCGTTCGCATTATTATGTGTAATTGACCATTTTCGATTTTTGGGATTGGTACTATGTGAAATAATTGATACGTCTCCGAATATGCTAAAGGCATCTGGATGAGAAAGAGGATATGATTATTCGTGACTCTTGTCTGCACGGTTAGCAGGTTGTAAATGTGCCCAAGACTATTATCGTCTTCGCCTTCAGGGATCATCATGGTTGGTGAAATATAATCTTTAATTCGGTTGATTTCCTCTTTCAATTGTTGAGGGGCCAACAGGGCTGGATGGATGTGTCCTTGATGGGCATTTATAATAACATCGATAATAACTCGTTGTTTATCTGCTATTCGCCTCATGATCATCATTATTTGAATAGTATATGTTGTAATAGATTGTACCCTGCCATAATGATCACCATCTATGGATAATTGTTGGATTTTTCCATCGAGATATAAGAACTGCTGTGAGATAATTTTAAAATGATTAGCAGTCGTCTCTCTGTCGTGTTTAAATACATTGATTGTTGAGTCTATGATTGACGTTTGATTTTGGATTAATGCCAATAAATATTTCTCATTATCTTCTGCCTTTTCCAGTTGATTCTCTATATGTGAAGCATCTCTTTGATTCATGATGCCGAACGCATCACCGAGAATGTATCCTATTGTATCACCTATGTCACGTTTCTTCAGAGCGTGGTCCTTGTTCGTTGACATAAGTAGGGCATTTTGCGATGTAATTTCCTGCATTTGTTCAGTTAACTGGTGCAATGTCTTGATAGCCAGATATGGCGCAGATGACATACCGAAAGTTACGGTTGTTAGCTGGTATGATTTTATAACTTCATCTCGCGTCTTCCTCCATAATATTTTCTGATATTGTTGATCATCAGGATGTACTTTTACCTATCTATACATTTGTTCTATATCTGCTGTGTACGCCACCTTGTATTTTCTCCATCGAATTAAAATTGACATCAGATCTTCTTGTATATAATTTTGGACGCGAGTCCAAACCACGAGTTGAGTTTCATTTAGGCTGACGTTTTTATCGGTCTTAGCTGATGCGTCAAATACTACTCTTAATTTTGTTGTAGTGCTGGTGGTTTTGACTACTGCGTGCTGAGGAATGTAATATTCGTTCTGCGTATGTTCATTACTTTCAATGAGGTGTCCCTGGTTGAAATACCCTTCTATACACTCTCGATATCTAGTAGAAAATTCATTAACTACTGACAAACGTCGTTCTAGTTGAATGAACCTAGCCAGTGCTCGCTGTTTGGATGAACCGATTGATGTTATGTTTTGTTGAAATGGAATACGTACCATGTAGCGGCCGTCGGTGGTTCGACAGTAATTCTGTTGATAATGTTCTTCACACATCCTTTCTTCTTCTGTCATAAAGTTTTTGGGTGATATCTCTTCCACTTCCCAGAACCGCTTTAACTGGTTTTCAATATCTACCAAGGTAACCATGGATTGGACGCTCGGGGATTTTTCGGTTACAATATTTCCAAATATGATCCATCCTAGCTCCATTTGTTGGGCGATTGGTTCGCCTTGATTTCCTTTTACAACTTGGTTCATCAGGATATTTGGGTAATAATCCGCACCTAATAAAATGTCAATTTTATTTGGTTGGTTGTAAGTTGGATCCGCCCACAGTAGATTATTTAAATGTTCCCATCTTTGATTATCGAAATGTTGTTCAGGTAGTGGCCGAGTTATATTCGGCAATACTAATGCTTCCATTTCCATGGAGAAGTTTGAAGAAAATCGTGCTCCTATTCGAAAAGTGACTAATTTTGTGGCAGTCGTGATATCGCTATTATTTAAGCCACTAATCTCCACATGCGTTTTTGTCGCCGGTTGTTTGATTTTATTCGATGCCTCGTTGGTGATAAATGAGATTTGTGAACCGGGATCTATTAACATACGTAACAGGGTTGGTTGTTGTGTTCCATTTTGTACCTCAACCATTGCTGTGGCCAACAGTGTACCGGATGGTTGTTCAAATTGGTTTACAAAGTGATTAGTCACAATGCATGTTTCGTCTGCTTCCCTTTTCGGATTGTCATCCACCCTTTTGGTAAGCATTGTACGTTGTGGGTGATTATTAGAATGTAGGAGAGTGTGGTGGGCTCCTTTGCATACTAAACATCGTGTTGATTTTAAACACGGTTGATGAAATTTTTCCAAACTTATTTTACACAGATTGTGTTGATTGATCAATCTGCTACGTTCCAATGTAGACATTTGTTGAAAATTCAAGCAGTCTTGAAGTTCATGTGTCTGCTTGCAATTAATGCATGTCCGTTGAGCTTTTACGTGTAGATTTTTAAGTCTTGGTAATTGTGGAGTGGTGCCTGGTTGTTGAGTTGGTCCGGAATAGCGAAAGGTGAGTGATTTTGGTCTGGCGGCTTCTAAGGCTTGTAATCTGCGTTCCAAAAATGCCAGAAATTCCTCTATTGTTGGCATCTCACGAGGATCGGGAATGGTCATCTCAAACAGCCTCAAACTTTCATTATCTAGTTTTCTGATTACAATTGGAATTACTATGTAATTCCAAGATAAGGTTATTACGCCCAAGTTTTTGATGGCATGCATGCTTTCCGTTAATGTATCATATAACGATTTCATAGTTGTTGCTGATTCTGGATGCATGCTGGGGAAATTCAAAATGTGGTTGATATGTGTTGTTGCCATTTGCCGCTTATTTTGGTACCGATTTACCAATAGCTTCCAAGCATCTTGGTAATTCACCCCTGTTGCTTCCAGATGACTAATGATTCTAGCTGCGCTACCTTGGACTGTTGTTTTTAGTTGGTGCATCTTGCCGGTGTCGCTTAAATCGTCATTTTCGTGAACCAACTTTCTAAATAAGTCGTAGAAAGCTGCCCATTTCAGAGTTTCTCCGTAAAACTGCGGTATCTCAATCCGTTTTAATTTTATCTTGCTTTTTTCACTGCCGGTTGTTTGTTGTTCGCGTTCATTTTTAACCAATTTACAACGTAAGGTTTCACTTTCGTTGACCAATGCAGAGTAATAATCGTCGGTAAAGTAAGTTGTACGCTCTTCTTCGCCTGCATTTGCGTGCACCAATATGTCTTCGTGTAGTTGTTCTATTTGTGCTATCCTTGCATTCAGCTGTTGCAGCTTATGTTGTAGTTGGACATGATTGCCCTGCTTTCCTAATAGTTCATTTGTATCGGCTATTAACTTATAGCAAAGACGCATTTTAACATCTTGTGTTTTGTACCGATGTGCTTGTTCTGGTTCAAGCGCGAAGTTGTTCGTGGTACTGCTTTTGCTGTTGGTACTACTATCGTTTGTAGCACTACTATAGTCGGTTGTTAATGGTTTTTTTGTTGGTGATCCCATTGGAATTGCCTCTCGTGTTGCTATTTCGAGTTTCCTTTCTATCTCACGTTTAAACGATGTGTACAGTTGTTTTACTGTGTCCCGCTCAGCCCAGTAACTATGCGTTGGATCGTTGTCGAAGTGTTGGTCTTTCATTTCGTTGTCTGCATCCGTGTAACTGGACCACCAGTCATCTAGTTTTCCCAGTTTATCTTCTAAGTAAACAGTTGTTCGTCTACTTTCGGAATCCTTGCTGTAATTGGATTTTAACCGCTGCAGTTGTTCGACACGCGTACATTGCTTTTTATATAAAGCATCCATATTTTTGTTGTAATGTGGCTCGAAATGATTATGACCAGTAGCTCGAAGTATTTTGTATACCGCTTGTTTTTTGTGGTTGTTAGATTCGATGCCTGTTGGTTATTGGCTCGAAATTTATATAGTCCGCCGGTTGTTGTTTTGGCGTCGAAGGACCAATGTTAAATCTCCAAGGTATGGCCAAGGCGTAAACTTGGCTTTGGATAATTTAATGTGTTTGCTACCTACTAGATTACCACTGGTGAGGTCTAGTAGATAGTAATGATGAGAGTGTTTTTACGTTGTTAATTAACTTCTGCTTTATTAGACAAATATGTTTTTCTTTTATACAACTAAATTGCATAGTAAGCGGTTAAGAATACGTATTACATATAAACATTGCTTATATACATAGGTAATGCAATTAATGCCACGGTCGCTGCATATATATAATAAAAAGTGCAAGTTGTCATTAAATATAATACATTATGCCATGTTCAAACCCGTGATTGAACACGGTTTGAATATCGGGTTTGCCTCGATCATGAATTTTGCATTAAAATTATATTTTATTGTCTTTTATTGTTATAATCATTTATTGCGCATGATGTTATTATTATTATTGGTTAGTGCTTTAGCTATATGAATTATAATTTAGGAGTTTGCAATCCTCGTCTCTCATATATTGCCAGACTTAAATCTCGGACGACAACACCATCTTATTGGTATGTCCTAAGCCATTTATCAATGTTGGTAATTTATCTTGGTTTTTAGAGAATTAGTACACTGTTCTGAATAATTAGAATTTGGGTGTGATACAGTTTCAAATTGTGAGTCCAACGCACGACTTTTAGCCACCCCGTCAAAATTAGTAACGAGCTAAATACATGAGTCCCTAATGATGTAAATAAGATTGTAAATTTAGTAAACACGCATAAAATACAAGGTACACCAAATCGCAAAATATTGCTTAGGTACCGGGGTGCCGATTATGTTATATGATCGTTGTAAAACTTCTGGCCCTGAAATTAAACTAAAACTATTTCATGAACACATTTCCTTCGGTAATCTATTACAACACATAGCAAAAATTCCATATTACATATACGAGTAACAAACTTTGTTGATAGTTTTGGGTAATGTAAGTTGCACCCAATCTTCAACAACCATAAAGTCTAAGTAGAAAACATACAGATATTGTCAAGTAACACGAAATGTTAATGGAAATAGTTTTGAAAGTTATTTTATATTAGAAAAGTTATTTTCATTGAATTGTAAAAAGTTGATAAAGGGATTGTCATAATAACAATAAAACGCACGCAAAATAATTCCCTCAACATATGAATGTTCTGGTATATACTCGTATAGGTACATAAACAGTTGTTGGACCGAAAATGTCCATTTAATTTGACAGATGAATTTGTGCAGAGATGTGAAATTCGAGAGAGATTAGTTATTTGTATTTTAATTAAACGAAAACTATTTTTTATTTAATTAGTACAAAGTCGTATAAATCGTACCAAATCTATAATTCAACCAAACCCAATGACATAACGACAACACACACACACACACACAAGTTTAATTCCCTAAAATAACTTAATAGCAAGGGAAAAAATGTAAGACAGAACAGAAAATTTTTTTTTGTCCCAACAAATAATCTGGTCGTTTCCAATAAATGTCAACCCGCATGAAAAATGAAAGCACGATTTCGTAAACTAAATGGTATATAACCGGTAAGTATTTTCGGTGTATATACGAGTAGATTAGGGATTGTTGTTACAACAAAACACGACAGGGAAATTACCACCACCCCCTTCTGAAAGGTATCAATGGAACTGTGTTCACAATACAATTTGTGTTGTAATTCATTTCAAATTACGAATTAATTGAAATCTACAAATTTATTTCTTTTTTGTTCGGTGCCGGAAAAATGTTTAGCCTTAAGACGAACAAAAAGCAAATAAAAAATAAAATCAAGGTACACGAACGGTTATTCTGGTTGTCCATTTCCTAATTCGTTGACATTTAATTATTTGCAGTGTTTGATCCTTTATTGCGTATCGTGTAGTTGGGTTTTCGGCTGTAATGTATACGGGATAAATTTGCTTTGATTTTAATTTAATTACATCATTTTACTGGAACATCATTGGTAAAGGTTTTAAATGTGCTTGGATAAGGTACATTAAATAGAATTATACGGTTTATGAAGGGTTTGAACAATTTTTTGGTGTTCAGTATTTTAATTAAATTGTTAGATAATTGTAAAATGATAATATCAGGAAATTTTCCAATTATCTTCTTTAATTAGAAACTTAGCCTTAAGTGAAACACAAATTAGTTAGGTATTTTCCCGGAAAAATAGGATATTGCACAATTGTTTGACAAAATTAACAAACGGAAATTTCTTCTTTGAAATGAATACTGTTTTGCCGTTGCACATGACGTATGAGAATGAAATAATCATGCAAATTCAGCCAGTTGCAAATATATGTTGTTCTCTCCTGTTATGGTTTCACGAGAGAACGAGAAAATTGAATAAAAATTAGGTATTTCAAAACAACACACTTCAGTCTGTTATTGTCATAGCCCCCAACTGGTGGTAAGCGGATTACAGTTCATTAAAATATCGAAAAGCTATAACAAGTATTAGCAATGACATTGGTCCTTTGAAGCCACCACAACAATCGACGGCCAAAATATATCAAAACTACAAACCAACAACAAACCGGCATCGAAGTTTCAAGCCAGAAATCAACATGCACTGAAACCACAAGCCAACCACCAATCGGCATCAGTTTAACTCCGGTCAATAAAAACAGGCTCTCAATTAGTCAATCAAAGCTAATAACCTTATCAACAATAACGAGCATAGATAGTCGTTCGGAAAATCAGGAGATCAAAGGCGACAAAATAGTTCAGCTAAACAGGAACTACGATAAAGACAGGCCAGAAGAAAAACAAAAAAATATTTTAGAGAAACGAAATAAGATTTGTGGAAATTTAGCAAGAACATCGTCGCCATCAACATCGAAGGAAAACCGCATAAATCCCAAATTTCCATTTACGAATATAGATATCAGCAACACAAAAAAACAACGAGGACACACGAAGAGTCGTAAACTAATAACATCGAGTATGTCAACAGAAGAGAATTCCACCAGATGAAAAATAATAAAATGAGAGTTCTTTACAAAGAAACTAGAAGACCCGGTGAACTTCGTATCACCTAAAATTTATTTGATTGTAACTCTTCATAAGCGAATATGAATCCCAATCAACCTTCTAACTCCAATTCCAGCTCAAAGAAATGAGGTTAACATTCAATGCAAAGCATTGTGTTAAACTACGTTTCTCATTTTGATTTCCCGCACGTAAACAAACAAAAATGGTGGCTTGCCAACACGCGAAATCACGCGAAACTCCAAGTTAATCCCGCAAAATTCCAACGACTGGTTTGAACTCGAATGGCAAGTTCGTTGGAATAATCGAGATGTGCGAAGTCAAAACATCCTCTCCTTCGTATTTTCCCTTGATAATCATCGCCTCGATGATGTTGTTCATAAGGTTTTTCACAGCCAGTCTCGTTCCATTGCACAGTTAAGGTTGGTTGATGTTACGCAACATGATGATGATTGCGCCTACTTTCAATTGCAAATTGTGAGATAGTAAATGAATGAAATTTTGAATGGTCGCGTTGAGATCATCGACATCTTTGTTTTTCGGCGCCAATATAGCTCATTCGCTCAGCGAATTATGGTTTTTTAAGCTTTGCTCGGATGTTTAAGCTAAATCCGGAAAAACACTTCGATTGAATTCTGCCATCGATTTGGTCAACTGGCAGAAATCAGTGGGCAATGTAATGAATCCGGTCGAGATGTCAACTGAGATTTTTTCATTACATTTCCTATTTGTTGGATATCGCTTCGAAAACACATGTGCAGTTCGATTTTGTTGCAAAAACACTCGCATGTTAATCGTCAATCAAAGGGTCCTAACATGCCGCCACAAATTTGATAATTTCAAGCATGCGTTTAGCTCGTCAACTACTTGATCGATTTTACGGAGTTACTGTATTACACATTGAAGTGAGCCTCAAAAGCTTTGGACAATATCGGCGAATATGTCCTTACCCTATGACCTTCACAACTGTAGATCGCCCATTGTCCACAACTGATCGCCTACGATGTAATGCGTATCTATCATTACCTATGACGGTGTCGGCAACCAGGTCTCTCGGGTATCAGATGGTGGAATCGATTTCAGCCGGCCTTGTGAACGAACTAAACCAAAATGTGTCATGAGGCAGACCACGGTTTTGCTATTCAACGAAGTACATCCAACGAACTTTGCCATACACACGGTGCTTTATGATGAAATCTGTCAGAGATTTTAATTTTTGTTTAAAAATTGTGGCAGTGATGTCATGTCCGTCAACTTACCGGTTTGCTGCGGTCATAGTATCTAATGTACGACATCGCATCTTGCAAGTACTCGCGCATGTGGCGAAGGCTTTCGATGTAAGAAATGAACGTATTCTTCAGATCGGAGCTGCATATGTCAGTCGTTCAGTTTCCTCCTCTGCAAAAAGGTCAATGGATATTGTAGCGCATCGAAAGTCCTGTGCGTTTCAGGCAAGCGTTTCAATTGATTGTTCGGCAATGAAGCTAGATTGCAAATTTTTTCCGACAATAACAACAGCCACTTCGTCGATTGTCGGCGAATTGAACCTTTCTGGCGCGCCGGCGATTTGTCAGCCCTTATCGGATGGCATCCGATCCAACGCAATTTTGAACAATTAGGTCAATTCGGTGTTCTGATGAAGAAGCGTTTGCAATTCTCGGACCATGGCTCGCTTCGTTGTCGTATTGCGAGCACAACGCTGTTTAACTTCAGCATCCGAAATGCCCATGTAATAAATTTGTAAGAATTGATGGTCCACATCAGGTGGTGGCAACAGCGTCCCTACTAAATGATATATTTGTGTTTGAATTTGCAATTGTGATGTGAAATTGACTGTGTTAAATGATTTCATAATCGTTACGCCAAACGCCGTCATTTAGAAGCAACTGTTGCATTTTTGGATGTTGGCCAGAAAATGGGTAGAATCACTTCCTGTTCCAGAAACCAATAAGCGTAATGGCTCTGGTGGGCACCAATTGTGGCAATATCACTTTCCCACCTGCGCAATACAATCCAGGAGTTTCGCCGCTGAATTTCAACGATTTACAATGTAGACAAACGACTGACATTTCTTCAATCGTTACTGAACTGTCCGCATTGTAATTGATTTCCGAATCGTAATGGAATGCCGCTTGTTCCAGGTTTATAGGAGCACCGCGTCGGTATTTTGTTTGATGTGCACAAACTTGTTGCATTCTGAATCTATTCACTTGTTGTTCATCTTCAGTCGCTCTCGAACCTAATTGGGACACGATAATACGATTATTTTCATTATTCTACAACCTGGTCATACGATAAAAAAAATTATATCATCCTTCCGCAAATACACCCAATAATGTACCTGATAATCCATAAGGACCATAAAACAAACGTCATGGCGGCAACCAATTAACATTAACGAACATATCCGAACAAAATATTGGCTCCTTACCAGAAGCAAGAATAGCGCCTATTAAGTGTTCGTCACGCCAGTTTTAACCATATCAGCCGGAACCAAACCAACTATGATACAAATAGCACTATGCATTGTGTATCATTACATCATATCACTACATGATTTTTGAGCCGGAACCTTATAAATCCAGCGCTATATGATTTTTCGGTAGTTCTTATGAATCTGCCCGGAACCAAACTCTCTACTATCAAACTAACTATGGCACAAGTAGCACAATGGATTGTGTATCATTGTGCACTATAAGATTTTTGCACCGGAACCTTATAATTCCAGCCAAACTAACTATGGCACTATGAATAACTCGTGGCTATTATAATTATAAGGTTCCACCTGAAAAATAATTAGTCCACAATAGTGCATAATACATCGTGCTTCTCACGCCATAGCTAGTTTGGCTGTAGTGTGGCTCCGACTGGCTTTATTAGGTTTCCGCTGGAGTTATAATGTTTCGGCTGAAAAATCATATAGTACGCAATAACGCACAATCCATTGTCCTTGTGTCATAATTAGTTTTGCTGTATATAACCATGCCATCGGTTCCGCCTGTAATTATAACGTTTTTATCGAAAAGTCATATACCGCTGAATTTATAAGGTTCTAGATGAGAAATAATTAGTTCACAATGATGCACAATACATCGTGCTTCTTACGTCATAGCTGGTTTGACTGTAGTGTGGTTCCACCCCGCTTTATTAGGTTCCGGCTGGAATTGTATGGTTCCGGCTGAACAATCATATCCGTTGTGGTTCATGTGCTATAATTAGTTTTGATGTATATAACCATACCATTGGTTCCAGACGAAATTGTAAGGTTTCTACCGAAAAGTCATGTAGTGCTGGATTTATAAGGTTCCGGATTAAAAATATTATAGTGCACAATGATGCACAATGCATCGTGCTACTTGCACCGCAGTTGGTTTGGCAGTCATATGGTTCTGGCTGGCTTTATTAGGTCCCGGCAGAAGTTATAAGGTTCCAGCTGAAAAAGCTTATAGTGCACAATGAAGCACAATCCATTGTGCTACTTGTTCCATAGTTAGCAGACTGTAGAAGGTATGGTCACAGCTTATAAGGTTCTAGCTGAAAAATTGTATAGTGCACAATGTGTCGTGCTACTTGTAAAATACTTGGTTCTGCTGTAATATGGTTCTGGTTAGATTTATCAGGTTTTGGTCGGAATTATAAGGTTCTGGCTGAAAAACATATAGTGCACAGTGATGCACTTGTGCCATAGTTAGTTTGCTGTAGAGGATATGGTTCCATCTGAAATTATAAGGTTTCTAGATTCTACAGAAAAATTATATAGTGCTGGATTTATACGGTTCTGGCTGAAAAATTGTATAGTGCACAATGATACACATGGTCATTGTGGCTGTAGTATGGTTCTGGCTGGCTTGATCAGGTTTTAGCCGGAATTTAAGGTTCCGGCTGAAAAATAAAATAGTGCACAATGATGCACAGTGCGTCGTGCTGCGTGTGTCGATTTAGTTCCAGCTGATATGGTTTCGGCTGGCATGACGAATACCCTATTAGACCATTCCTAAAAAAGAGTGGAGTGAGGTGGGTTATTCAGCGTGACAGTATCAAATGGAAAAAGTAGTAAATAGTAGTAGGGCTGCTTTGCAGTTTGAGTGTATGTGACAACAATAGCTGTTCACATTGGGGTTGCCAGTGATCTAAAAACCGACGATTTCATAGCGGCACATAAACACTTTACTTCACGTAGAGGAATATGTACGGATAGTTTTTTCGACAACGGCAGCAATTTTGTGGGTGCTAGCGAGGCAATGTAATTAAAAGCATAGACAGCCAACTTAAAAGCCAACGGTTGTTTGGTTATAAAAAACGGCTTCAAATATTATTATATCTAGTGCTGACCACGGCACGAAATGGCATGTCAACTCAACAGGAGTACCACATTTCGGTGGATTATGGAAAGCGGCTGTAAAATCTGTTTAATGTCACTTAAAACAGATGATAGGAAAAGCAACGTTGGCGTTTGAAGAACTAACAACTTAACCATGTGAAATGGAGGCCTGTCTAAATTGAAGACTCACAAGTCCCGGAAACGCCTTTATAAAAAGATCAATAACAAAATTAGTGTTCTTCCTATTGACGATAGCGTGAAAGAACAAGGCGCGGAACCGATTATTAGCACAGATTAGAAACTCATTTATTTGACCACGTGAATCCTATTAGCTTTTTAAATGGTTTTAAAGGTTGGTAGTTCTAATTTAGCTCTTTTAGAAAATCATGCAGAACTAGATAATAAACATAATAAATATTGAGATATTCAATTTCTTAAGAAAATTCTAAATTCTTAGGATAGCACAGGTTAGTAAATTGTATAGCACTAATGAACTCTTCCCGAAATGGTTCAACAGTAAACAATTAATTTAAATGTTTTAAAATTCGCCTAAATGTCATTGTTATTTTATTTTTATCAATACATTCTCATCTATTTTTATATTTGTTGGTCTAGTGTGGGTAACTGCAGCAGGCAAACTTTCAATTATAAAATTAAACTTTGCATACCGACTAAGCCAAATTTGTGCTAATTACTGCTCACGAGAAAAAATAGTGCTAGTCCAAGAACCGAAAATTTTTCATTCAACGGTCGTTGTTGTTCAATGGAATTGCGCCAATTCCGGGTTAGCACAAATTCAGTCATTATGTTTTTAGGATGGCATTGAACATACCTGACTTGGATTTTAGAACATTTTATTTCTATTGTTTAATTTGTTGTTCAACACAACTACTATTGAACGCTATTCCTCTGTATTTTGTTTGTTTAATATAGTATCTTTTAGGGGCAAGCTTGTTTCCTCGGTTTATGAATGAAAATTTATGAAAATCATATTTCTATGATAAGCATAAATTTCATCAGTTTAGCCGCTTTTGGAAAATTTTAAAATCAGGTTTAAATTATTTCTGGTTTTTTCTAGAAATCGGGTTTGGTTTGTTTCGTCTTTCAGGCGAAATTTGCAATTTTCTTTTCCCGTTTTTTCGGCTCCTGGACTAGCAATATTTTTTCCCCATGAGAACTAATTAGTACCAATTGGGTTTATTCGGTATGCAAAATTTTTTTTTGTAATTCGAAAGTTTCCCTGCTGCAGTTACAAAGGGTGGGAGTTAAGGTGGGATTTCCAGAAGTTATAAAATGTAACGGGTTATCCAATTCGAGGTTGATAAAGTAGAAATCTGTATACCGACATCTGTCAAAGATAAACGTCAAGTACGCTGTCATTTATTTAGTTGACATTCTGCCATTTAAGAATATGGAGCATTTAACAATCGACCAACGCGTTAAAATTATTAAATCTTATTATAAAAATAGTGATTCTGCCGTATCCACATTTCGCGCTTTACGAGCAGATTATGGTCGTCATAATCGTCCTACAAAGCAAACCATATTGAATATAGTGAATAAATTTGAACAAACTGGATCTGTTACTGATATTGTAAGGTCTGTGCATCATCGAAACATTCGCAATGCAGAAAATATCGCTTCTGTAGCTGAAAGTGTGGAAGAAGATCCAAATTTGTCAATTCCTCGTCGAGCTCAACATTTAGGCCTATCTTATGGCTCATTTTGGCGCATTTTGCATCTGGATTTGCATCTTCATCCGTATAAAGTCCATTTGACACAAGAGCTAAAGCCTGCTGACCATGGACAACGAAGAACATACGCAAATTGGGTGTTGGAAAAACAGGCCGTCGATGCTGATATTTCGAACAAAATTTTCTTCAGTGATGAAGCTCATTTTTCGCTTGGTGGATACGTTAATAAGCAAAACTGTAGAATTTGGGGCTCAGAAAATCCACAATTGATTGTAGAGAAGCCATTACACCCGGAAAAAGTCACTGTTTGGTGCGCATTGTGGTCTGGTGGTGTGATTGGGCCGTATTTTTTTGAGAACAACCATGGACGAACCGTTACCGTCAATTCTGAGCGCTATGGCCGCATGTTAACCGATTATTTTTTTACGAAAATCAAAGATTATGATCTTGACGATATGTGGTTCCAGCAGGATGGAGCAACCAGTCACGTAACACGAGCAAATCGAGATCTTTTGCAAGAGAAATTTCCTGGACGTTTGATTTCGCGATTGGCTGATGTCAATTGGCCTCCAAGATCCTGTGATTTAACGCCTTTGGATTTCTTTTTGTGGGGCTACGCGAAAGATCGTGTTTACGCAAACAATCCTCAAACTCTTGACGAATTGAAAACTAATATTCGTAAGGTAATGGCCGAGATACCGCCCGAAATGTGCCGAAAAGTCATTGAAAATTACCGCAAAAAAATCAAGGCCTGTAAGAAGTCCCGTGGAGGACATTTGAATGATATCTTGTTTAACTAAAAATGGCAAGGATCAATCTGTAAAATGAAATAAAAATTACAATACATTCCGAATATTTTGTGTGTTTTTTTTAAGTTTACTTTATCAAGCTTGAATTGGATAACCTTAATTTAATAACCTGTATTTAAAAAATATAAGTTCTAAAAATTGGGTTGAATTAGGGTTTTCTCTTGTCAAATCTGGCTGATATGGAGTATGCCACCAGCGAATCCTGGTAGAAAACTATGAAATTTTGTTATATAGTTCTTCTACTTCAACAGATTTTGTACATAACACATTTAAATGGGCAGATACAGCCATTCCAGAAAAAATCCAGACCAATTCTGGAGGAGAACTAAATTGTATTGCAAATGCATAGTTTGGCACAATTAAACTAAAGTAAAACATATGCTTTAATGATTCAACGGATCTGTTGGATTACTAGTGTGATAATCTACATTATCTCCCAAAATACTCCCATTTTACCGTTAGACGCACAAAATTTCACAATCATATGCCATCCGATAAAATAAAAACCCGTGGGATTTCTGTCATGACTCACACAAATGTAAAAGTGTTTTTAATTTTTGTACAAAACTCGATAATGTATATATTTTGTAGACATTAATTTTGTACCAAAAATTGTGAAGAATGGAATTGCCCCAGTGTAAATATATCCAGTGGAATGGTTTTCAGTTGAATTATTACCATTCTATTTCGTTAGTTAAATATTGTCAATTACTCACCCCGACGGATTCATTTTGGGTCACGTTTCGAATATGTATGTGCCTTGCCTACCTGAAATGAGAAGAAAACAATACGATAAAAATTGATCGTTAAAATCTGAATTTATTATCATTATTTATTTAAACAGTATGACATGTAAGCATTGCGTGTTCGATTTTACGCATTTGATGATTAATTTAAACAACTAAATTATAAAAGTTGTGAACGTGTTTATTTTACAATTTATAGGTTTTCGACAGTATTGTATTCATGACCAATCGCAGAAGTTAACAGCAGAGCTCAGTTATTATTTAGGAAAGCATAAATACTTCATAGAGAACATTAGATGCACTGATGAAGTTTAATACGGTAAAGACTTTATAACAAAACTTTCCAAAACCTTGTTGATAACACCATCATGCAATATGCAAAAGACCAGTGAACAAGAATGTATAGATAAGTCCAATCAATTTCTATTTAAAAGTCCTCACACACCCAATTACACATTATTTATGGTACAAATAGAGTGCAGAGTTAAATACTAATTTCCCTATAAAAACAAATCAACTGTTTTTAATCAGTTCGGTTATTGATTTCTTGACATACAAATCGATATACAAAATATTTATCCATTAATATTTATATCCGAAAATAAAGTAACGTATAAGCATATTATTAGACCTAGTTTGTTAAATAAACATTTTACAAAATGATTTGTTTTTATGTAATTTACATATCGATTACACAAACAAATATTGAGTAGCTGGAGGAACTAAACTAACTAAAATATGAAATCTCATCGTTCACACACCCTAAACGCACTCACTATACATATTTTTCAATAACTAAACATAAATAACAGGTTGATTGGCAGGTTACTCCAATCATTCGCCTGGGTAGAAAAAGTTTGTGAAATAAATGTTTACACTTAGGTTTATCATCGTTAACGATCCACAACAGTGGGTAAAGCACCACCACTAAATTCCTATTGTGGTATGCCATGAATTATTTGTTATTTTATAGTATGATAAAGTTTAATTGGTTAATAATACTTTAACTTTGGTCAGAGCCAACTATATATAAGAGCCATAAGACTCCGCTATTTCTATAATTCACCTGGGTGATTGTCAGAGTTGGGCGAGGTATATTACGTAATGTAATCTACACAGTTGTCGACACGTAATCTATAACGAAGATTACATAGCGATTTTCTGCATTCCTGACGTCGACAATGTAGACAACGTCAACAACCTAAGAAATGATACTACAATCTATATTTTCTCACTATTTTTTCAAGATTTTGTTAGTTGGTCTCACAAACTTACTGCTAACAGTACTGCTACTAACTTGTACTACAGCTACTATCTTGTAATCATCTTATTATCCAAGGGGCAAAATAAGTTTATATTGTGATATTGAAAGACGTAAATTATTAGCTGGTATAATTCATCCGAAATACATCAGCTAATTTATGTATGAATGAAATATTTGCCAATTCAGTAACCAAAACATTGTTAGTTCAATTCAACTCCATATTTTTTTAATTCGACCAAATCTCAGTAGAGGTCAACAAAATATACATGGTTCGAATTTGAACTTTGAATTCTTAATTATGATTTTCAAACGAACATTTTTTTATGTTATGAGGCTTGTTTAATAAAAATTTATATTTAGTGAACGAAAATAACGTTCACACTATGTGCATCACGCCGATTTTTTTTTAGTTTAAATTTCGACTAACTAAATTGATGGTTAGCTCATTCCAGTTGTTTAAAAATGACACAAAATATGAGGTTTAATTAAAATTTACTAAATAAATTAAGATTAATAATTACCAAAATATTTGTATATGGAGATTGATAAATCTGAACTAATTTTGCAGTTTAGAACTGCATTTCAAACATAATTTGATTTATAAATATTAGAATCATCTATCAATGACTAGCATGAACTAAACACAAATTTTGCCAAATTAAACATTGAATGTTATTTTTTTAAAGTTAAAAACAGGGTGGGCCATTTGTTAGTCCTTTATTCATTTGTAAATAAAACACACTTTTTGGGATGAAAAGTCAAAATTTTTTATTGATACTTTTTCCAATAAAAGCGGTTCAATGACCTCAATTTCAACTCGAATGTTGTTTTTAACTTTTTGTGCTATAATGGTTGAAATTCATGTTTTAGCCCCACTGGTTGTTTTTCTAAAACACTTGTAAACAAATTTCCTTAGTGACAATATTTATTGATTTTATTATTAGGAAGATCGATTTCGAAAATGTATTTCTTTGTCAGTTGCTTTTTTACAGCTAATCTTTACAACAAATACAATAAGTTGTAAAAAAGGAACTGAAGAAGAAATACATTTTCGAAGTCGATCTTTCTAATAATAAAATCAATAAATATTGTCACTTAGGAACATTTTTTACAAGTGTTTTACAAAAACAATTCAAATTCAGTTTTTAACTTGTTGAATTGTTTGTGGATGATTAGCATACACCTTACCTTTCAAATAACCCAACAAAAATAATAAAGTGATGTTAAATCCGGGCTTCTTGGTGGCCAAGGAACTTCACAATTTCTTGAAATTATGCGATCAGCAAATTTTGTTAACAATAAATGGATTGTTGCACGACTTGCGTGGCATGTCGCTCCGTCTTGTTGAAACTAAATGTCGTTGACACGAAATTCATTAAATTTGGGCCACAAAATGCCAGTTAACATGTTGCGACAACGTTCCCCATTCACTGTAAGGGCATTTTCCAGTTCGTTTTCCAAGATAAACGGCCCAATGAACTAGTCCATAAACCACACCAAACAGTGACTCTTGGAGGATGAACTTCTGCTTCGTGAATAACACGAGGATTCTCCGCTCCTCAAAATCCAACATTTTACTTATTGGCGTACATTAAGATCATCACTAAAGATGATTTTTGATGAAAAACTTTCATTTGGTTCAAGCATCCAATTAACAAAACGACGACGATTTAAATGGTACCTTCAATTTTTGAGTTAGTTGAATTTTATATGGATGCAAATGCAGATTAACGTGCAAAATGAGTCGTAATGTGGTTCGTGAAATGTTTAGCTGTTTCTCTGGATGGACATGCCGATACGGTCTACGATACGACCTTCCACTGAAGGTCCAGTTTCACGAAAACTCTCACGTCATTTACGAAATGGTGTTGTTTTTGAACGATTATTTTCATAATAAATTTGGAAAATCAAAATGCGTTGTTGTGTTAATAGCGGCTCCATGACGATAATTTGCATATTTTTGAATTTTCATATGTCAAAGAATTTTTTAGAACAGATAGCATTAAGTACTAAAATTCATCGATTGAAAAAGGACCAACAGATGGCCCACTCTGTATCTTAGATGAAATTGCATAACACAAAAAAACCATTGAAAAAGTTCGATAGTTTTCTTGTAATATCGTTATTCTCAACAGTTCTGTATAATAACGGAACTGTAAAGAACAAGAACATTACAGGAAAACCATCTAACTTTATTGCTGAATATTTTTTGTGATACATAGAGGACGGTGTTATCGACCTTATGCTTTAAAAAGTGTTACTTACCTCCTAGTGAACTCGAAAAATTGAATTAAACAGCCACGGCTTATGACATAAAATCGACGTCAGGCACACATAATTAAAACATCTAATACTGTGCTATTTTTCGGCTAAATTACTGACGTGTGCGTGACGCCGATTTTTATCTAAATTTTCGACTAACTAAACTGATGGTTAGTTCCTAAAAATTATTGATTCGTGGCTCTAATTTTCAGAAACCAAAAAATGCTTAAGATTTGAACCTGCAAACCTAGTTCAAATTTATCAATAGCCGATTTGAAACAATTTATATAAATTGATAAATTTTACTTTATTAAGTAAATTTTAATTAAACATCAGAAGTGATTTGCTTAGTGTTATCTTTCAACGGATTGTATGAATTACTCATCAATTTAGTTTGTCGGAAATTTGGACAAAATAGTCTGCTTCAGGCGCAAAGTATAAACGAACTTCATATTAGTTCATACCACTTATCAATAGATGGAGTAAAACACAATGCACTGAAATTTTATGTTAATTCGCTAATTTAGTTTGAGTTTTATCAGCTGTCAAAGTATTTATCATCGGCAGTGAACAAAACAATTTAGTACTCAATTTAGGATTAAATATTAAACCCAGTACGCTTAGTAACTAGTAACGGCTATTTACTTTAGTAAGTCATTTAGACTGTGAGTCTCACGCCAATTTTTTGTCTAGTTTTCCGACTAACAAAATTAAAGGTAGGTTCAAGGATCATTCCTTCCTTCAAGGATGGCGCAAATAAATCGTGTCAAATCGTGTCAAATCTGAACTAGTTTAAAATTTAGATGTAAATATCTTGAATATTTTGGTTTAAGAGACATTTATCTGTTATGAACTCACCTCCATATTAATTTATTGAAAATTTAGACAAAAAATCGATGACGAGCACACATTATTAAAGAAAAATACGGTAAGAGGTACAGAGTATAAGTAACACATCGCCTGAAAATTACCCGGTTTAACAAAGAAAACACAATTTTTGGGGGAAAAATACATTTTATTCATCAACATAATTTCCTACTAGAGCGCTACAATCAGTTCAACGCCTCTCTAACATTTCGATGCTTTTTTTGTAGAACGATCTAACTTTGTCTTCAATATAAGCTTTAGTTTCGGCAATCACTTCTTCATTGGAGCCAAATCACTTTCCCTGGAGCTTTCTTTTTTGAGGTCGGCACACAAGTAATAATTGCTGCAATTTTGCCATTGTTGCGATCGACTTGTGACATGGTGCATTGTCTTGGTGAAAGAGCATATTTTTTTTTGGACAATGTCAGCTATCTCATGCAACTTCAATTTACGGTCTTTCAAATCAATTTCGTGATTTTTTTATGTTTTCTGGAGTCCAGCCACATTTGGGCATCCAGAGCGTGGTGCATCATCGGTGATTGTACGACCAAAGCCACTGCTTTGCTTGAACGGTATTTTTTCCCGTCAAAAAGCAATGTTTAATCAACACACGAAATTCTTTTTTTCCATTGTTCTTAAATTAACAAAAGTAGCGTCACTAAAACAACTGTAACTTAACGTTTAAAGGTTGGTAGAATTTAAAAATTATATTGGTTTTAAATTTATGGCACCATCTATGTGTCAGACTGGGAACTTTTCAGGCGATGTAATATGTAACTTGGAACTATGTTAACGCAAGTTAAAAATATGTTGAACAATTAATCACTAATGGCGGAATTACAATTGGTTGTCGACGTTGTCTACGACTAGTTGATGTTTTCTACATTGTCGACAAGTTTTCGACTAGTTGTCTACGTAATAACGTAAAATTTAGTAGAGGACGCGTAATCGCCCATCTCTGGTGATTGTGTTTTAAATTCAATGTCAATTTTAACAAAGTCCGACGTCTTGTTTGTTTTTTCCTGTAAATTTTTTATTTTAAACGAAAAAATCGCATCCTGTATAGGAAAATCCTGTATAATAGCCGTATTATACTCGCTTTTTTCAAGTGCAATAAAGTGCTACAATACTAGTAAAGGGAGTCAGAGAAGAATATTGTATCTAGCGTGTCACTTCGTTTCTGAACCCTAAAAGAATTTTAAAACTGTTAAAAGTGGGGCATCTACAGATGATGTAGACAACTGTGAGGATTCCAATTGGCGGTTCTATGAAAAATTATTATTTCTTAAAGAAACTTGTGAAATTATGCCGTCTGTAAATTAATTACCCCTTTCAGCACTCACCGACACAATTGTGTAGGTAAATTTCAACCATATTGTAAAACCAGTTTTATTTTTTTCATAACTTAGTTAAGACTGAATAACACAATTGTGTGTGAAAATTGTATACGTAGTCTAATACAAGAAAGAGAAAAATGATTTGTAAGTTGGAAACTGAATGTTACAATTGTGTAGGTAAACTTAATCCGACCTTAAGAACTGAATGAAAGAAATCAAATGTTACCACTTTTTGCTCGTTAATGCTAATTTTCAAATATCAATTAACAAATATCGTGTAGATTCCAACACGATTGTCGACTCGTAATCTATTACGTACATTAATTAATGATTTTTTGCTGCCCTGATGTTAATATAGACAACGTCGACAAGAAAATCATATTAGAAATTCCTCACTATTTTCTCTTTATTGTACGTTAGCCGTTTTGATAAAGTTGCTGTTTAGGTATTAGGTAATTGTCTTATTAGCATAGGGGCCAAATAAGCGTATATTTACGTCCCTTAAGCTAGCAGAACCCATACAGCAGAACATTACAAGATAGTATGAATAATTCTAGACTAATAATAGGCTAATTAAATGGTCTACTAAAAAATGTTGGGCTCCACCCCTTCCAACAAAAACGATGGGTTCTGCTAGCTTTAGAAAAAGTTAGCAGAACCCATATCGAAAAATATTTTAAAAACAATTGGAAAATTAAAGGTTAATTTTAGGCTAATTAAATGCCCTATGTAAATTTTATTATTCTGCTCATTCTAGAAAAGGCATAAGGTTTTATCATTTCAGAGCTAGCAGAACCCAAATCGAAAATCGAACCAAAACCGTAATTGGAATCCAAAACAAGATCAATTAACATGCAAATAATTTTAGGCTCATTATGGCCTAATCAAATGCTCCATTAAAAAATTTTGGGCTCCACTAGTTCTTGACCAAACTTCAGGTCATTTAATCTAAAGCTAGCAGAACCCAAATCGAAAATCGGACCAAAACCGAAATTAGAACCCAAAACAAGATCAATTAACATACAAATAATTTTAGGCTCATTATGGCCTAATCAAATGCTCCATTAAAAAATTTTGGGCTCCACTAGTTCTTGACCAAACTTCAGGTCATTTAATCTAAAGCTAGCAGAACCCAAATCGAAAATCGGACCAAAACCGAAATTAGAACCCAAAACAAGATCAATTAACATACAAATAATTTTAGGCTCATTATGGCCTAACCAAATGCTTCATTAAAAAATTTTGGGCTCTTGCAACGTCACCGGCTTATTGGCATAGACCAATGACTTCACATAACCCCAAAGAAAATAATCTAGATGTGTCAAATCACACGAGCGCGGCGGCCACTGGACAGGCCCAAAAATACGGGTTCTGCTAGCTTTAGATTAAATGACCTGAAGTTTAGTGGAGAACTAGTGGAGCCCAAAATTTTTTAATGGGGCATTTAGTTAGGCCATAATGAGCCGAAAATTATTCGTTTGTTAATTGATCTTGTTTTGGGTTCTAATTTCGGTTTTGGTCCGATTTTCGATTTGGGTTCTGCTAGCTTTAGATTAAATGACCTGAAGTTTGGTCAAGAACTAGTGGAGCCCAAAATTTTTTAATGGGGTATTTGATTAGGCCATAATGAGCCTAAAATTGTTTGCATGTTAATTGATCTTGTTTTGGATTCCAATTACGGTTTTTTTTGTAAAGTTGTTTGTTAAAATTTTAATTCTTGTTTTTTGTTTTAAACTAAATAATCTGAAGTCACCGTGGGTATCCATATTAAATCGGTTGGCATGCCGGATGTAATATACTTTGCTCCTCCCTACACCCATTTGCGCAAACGAGCAAACATCACACACTACAATAACAGGGGCCATGAAATAACGAAAAAAATTGTCGATTCCTTTTCACGGAGTCGAAAGGAAAAGTATCGAGTGAATGGGGTAACTAGTGGATTTAAAAGTTAATTTGTAAGATGAATCGGTAAAAGCATGTAACGAAAATTAAATATCACCGTTAGTTGGATCATATTGTATTTATCGCTTTATATTGTAATCCACAGAACGCAATGAGAAGATAATGAACCTGTGTTAAAAAGGCGGTCATCAATTGTTACGAGTACCAAATTAAACTCTTATTGGGTATAAAAGACGCGTCATTATATTGAGTGCATGTTCGACCTGGACAACACATCCCCATTCTTCACGGTTAGAATTAAAAAAAATTCACTGTTACACGTGTGATTATAGTGAGTCAACCTGGACCATATCTGTCTTTTCAATCTCGATCATGAAAATCATTTGCAATTTCTGATCGATTTGGGAGCCAAAGTATCTGTGATAATACACGGTTTGCATTTTTACTGCAGCAAACGGATCTCCAGTTTCCAGTTACGGTACAAAATGTTTGATGGTTATTCTAGGTCTCAGGCGTTTGTTCAACCATCCCTTGATCATCTCGGCAGTAGATAGGTCAGTTAAAGGTGCTCACTTTCATTAAAAATACGGTATCGTGGTCCATTTGAAGAACAGGAGACTTTCTGATTCATTTACTATTCTCGCTGTGAACGCTCAAGTTGATACACCATCCCTAAAACATTTCTGTGGCAACAACGAATACAGCACTCTTTTGAAAAAAAAAAAATAAACCGCGCTCGTTGGAGCTCCGAATTATAATAACCCAGTGCAACATAATGTGGTTCATTACTTTGTCGCACACTGTAGATTTTCGTGTGCTAAACCACGACAACTCGGCTCAATGAAAACTTAATCTGCAACTTAACATCGGTCTCCTCACCGTAACATATGGTGCAAAAGAAAGGCAAGGACTGGCTGCCTTGTGGAGACTATCGGCAGTTAAACCCTGTTACAATACCAAATAGATATCCCCTCCCTCTTAAACACTTTCTCGTTGAAATACGCTCTCGAGGATATTCCGAAAACTATAATAGCCGCACTCCTTTTGAGGATTTCGAGTTTACCAGAATACCATATGGTCTTCGCAACTCAGCCTAGACATTCCAGCGATTCCTAACGAAGTATTAAAGAGTTTGAGCTTCGTCTACTTTTATATCGACGATTGCGAGTTCCTCCAAAATAGAATACAATGAACATCTCTCCCGCCTTCTTCGGTCAACATCAATCCGCCAAATACAGCAGTTCATCGGTGTAGTTATTGCCCTTGTCGCTATAGCTTCCAATGTACCAGATGAACCTGTCTTACAACAATACAACAAAGGATGTTGACATCCATTAGAGTTATTTTCAAAGAAGAAGAGAACTTCTTGCTATGTATTTAAGAATCAAACGCATTCGCCATTTACCTACCACAAACTTCTCACAACAGCTATTGCGTCAAAGTCAGAACGTTTCGATTATATTGCCAAATTCACAACCGACATTCATCACATTAAAGATAAACACAATGTGGTGAGCGACCATTCGTCTCGTTCTGGTGACACACTTCTCACAGTAACTCACCGTCGTTTGTTTGTGTCAGAAGTCGAAAGCTCAGCACCACATGAAATCAGAAGTTCGAAAATCCGAGCTACCAAGTGCCAGGTTTGAACAAATCCACATGAAAAAGGTTTGTCTACTGCCCCAATCGAATGGGAATTATTTTATTTTAACGAAAGTCGACCAACTTACTCGTTGGTCAGCAGTTTATCCAATCCAAAAAATGACCGCCAAAACCACAAGCAAGATCTTCTACAATAAGGATATTTTTAGATATGGTGTCCCTCTCTTGATACCACTATATAGAGGAAATTGGCCTATCTAAAGAGAAAATTTTCCGGATTTTCCGGAACTGTATTTTATTCTACAAGTTTATCGGAATAATTCAATCAACGCTTCCACCGGCTGGGTTCTCCACATCTGTATTAACATTTTGGTGACGGAATTTTGTCAATTACCCTATCTGTATTATATAAATTTACTACTGTGCGTAACTGTTCAAATTTGTGCGAGAAAAACCGCGTGGAACAATCGATATCAATTTTTAATCGAAATTATCGACACAAAATTCGTGTTTCGTGTTCTTAATTATCCTTCAGAAGTGATTTAATTTGCAAGCATGGCTGGTCTATTAATCCGATTACGAGATCGTGCTCATAATCAAATACTCCATACTATAAAATACACAGAGACGATAACCGAAGCAACCAATATCGAGGAAATTAGAACTCGCTTTGAAGTTCGAAGTTCCTTCGAAAACCCGAATTATGATCTAATTAGCGAAACAGTTGTCTGCCTCTATTATAAAACACGTGGGCTTTTAATTAAATTCAGTAGCCACCATGCTCGTGATGCAACTAGCGCATTAAATACTACTTTAGAACAATTCATAGATCAGCAGAAAACGTTCTATTCGTCTAAAGGTGTTAAAACATCCCAGCACGTGCGTCTTCCAAAAGTTAAAATTGATCAGTTTTCGGGCGACTATAAGCACTGGACATCATTTTATGATTCATTTAGAACTACTGTTCATAACAACCAACATTTCCACAAATTTCAAATGCTTAAAGGCCTTCTTTCGGTGGAAGCAGCCGCGCTTATACGGAATATTGCTATTACACAAAATAATTACGCAGAGGCATGGGACAAATTATGCAGTAATAAAATGACTCCCATGGACCAGACCACGGTACTACCAACAGCAGTCGTATATGTACAGTCACGTACGGGAGCACTCCAGTCAGTACGCGCACTACTAGATTCCGGATCTCAAACATCGTAGATATTGAATCCAGAGCAACGGGCAGTAGACAGCTTTCCAAAGCTACAGTTAATAGCAGGGGTATGCAGCAAAGATCAGTCGAATGCTATTCATTTACATATCACGAACGACCCCATTATTCAAATCACTAATGATGACCTTCATCAACTACTTAACAAATGTTGGGAGGTTGAGGAGGTAGTTCTCCTAGTTAACTTTGATGAACCGAAACATCCTTGCGAAATACATTACGAACGAAGACAACACATGACGGAAGCGGCAGATTCATCGTCAAACTACCGTTCAAGGAGCCAAGGGCTTTGCTGGGGAGGTCGTTTGAAGCAGCGATCAGATATTACGAGCAATGGTAAGGAAATTCGAAAAAATACCACATTTTTTTAAGCTTAGGACATATGTCACATTTACCAAGGGAGAAGGTGATGATGCTCAAGATGATGCAAAATATTTTTACCACATCATGCCGTTATCAAACCAGGAAGAAGTACCACGAAGTTACGAGTTGTGTTTGACGCTTCGTGCAAAACCAGCAACAAGTATCTTTAAATTATATTATATTGTGGCGAGAAAGACCGGCCAATCAGGTAAAATGGTACAAATTGAACACCGTGACGTATGGGACTGCGCACCGTACTTAGCAGTGAAAAGTCTAAAACAATCCAGTACGGCTTTTCAAGATTTATATCCAAAGTCTACTCATGTGCTCAACAATAATTTTGATATACTCGTAGATGATATGCTTAGCGAGTGTGACAGTGTAGCCCAAGCGGTGTTGCTCACAGATCAAGTAACCAAAATCCTACAACAAAGTGAATTCAACCTCAGATAATAGAAATCGAATTCTTCGTTATTTCTGGAATCGTTTTCTAAGTATGAAATCGAAAACATTCCAAAACTAATCGAAAGAACATCAGTAAATTAGACCATGCGAGAAATACTGTCCACAGCAGCTAAAGTTTATGATCCTTTAGAGTGGCTTGCACCAACTGTAATAATTTTTAAAATCCTAAAAATACGGTTGCTTAAATTAGAATGGGATGCCAGTTTACCAGACTACATCACAAACTCGTGGCAAAGGATCCACCAGTCACTAGGGAAACTAGAGGCAATCCAAATACCGTTAAGCGATCAAGAACAAAATTGGCCAAACTCAACGACAGTAACAGTATGCACAGACGTAGAGCGATTAGAGGAAGGAACAAAATATGTCAACGTTCCAGCAGCAATAGCTACTGACGATGATATCATAAAAACGCTATTGGGTAGATTTTCTTCTTGGTTCAAAATAAAAAAAGTAATGGTCTACGTATTGAGATTTATGCGGTTACGTCGGAGGTACCACCAGAACCAACATAGTAGCGAAATTACACCAGCTGAAATGAATGAAGCTGAAGCCGTACTACTTCGCAATATTCAAAACTTATCATTCAGCACTGAATTGCACATGATAAGAAAAAATTCCTCACTTCCTATGTTCCAAAAAAAATGTGTCACCTTATAATTCGTGATACACATATTAACCATATGCACGCAGGAACCTCTCGCGGACTAACTTATCGACATCCCATCATAACGGTGGACTGAAAATGGCAGATCTACCAGCAGTCAGGTTGGTCTATATTATGCAGCTCCATTACAATCAACGCTTCCACCGGCTGGTTCTCCACATCTGCATTAACAAAAATTGTTAGCAAAAATGGCTAATTTTAGATTAATTGCATTTAGCCCTATTCAAAATGGCTTTGCTTGACTTGATTTTGATAAAGCATTTGGCGTCTCTATTGGAAAGCTACTAGAACTCAAATTGAAAATCAAACTTAGATCTCTCTGCTTATTATGGCCTGCTCAAATACCCCATTAAAAATTTTGGCCTCCAGTCGTTCTTGAACCAGCTTTAAGCCATTAAAAGCTCGTAGAGCCCACGGCTAGCCCATAATGAGCTAAAACATTAAAAACATTTAATTATTTCAAAGTCCCACAGGGAGGAGAAAAAAGAACAACAAACAATGAAACGGATGAGAATGATGCTGGCTAATTAGAGATTGGTAGCGACTTGGTAAAGCATATCTATACGATAAGATTGGGCGAGAAGCAACAACAAATTTTATATAGTGCAGAGCCACTCAGCTTGCACCATTGCATACACACACTGGTCGAAATTTATGACTGGATATCAAGATGTATATAAGGAAATTTATCAACAAAAACTACACAGATACATCTTATACCCTAGCCATTCATACCCTAGTTCGATCCTTTTATCATGCACGTGACGCTCGTTCATCTTATTATTGATTAAAATTTATAAAATAAAAATTCAGCAGAACCGAGAATAATGCCATCATTATCTTGAAGACTTGTGGGCACACATAAACCATTGCTGGCTGTTTCATAGTGTGGGATTACTCTGGAAACGTTCACAGTATACAATAAATTCTATGCTGATTTAAATTTAATTTTAAGTTATTTTATTTTTTATTCATGAAAGATTTCAAAATTAATCTTATCATTTTACATTTATAATACAATATCCTTATCAATTCCAAAGTTTTTTTTTCTGTTGACCTTTTCATCATTAAAAATCTTGTGAGATATATGATAATATTATACCTGGACAAGTATCTGATAACCGAACGTACTCGTATAAGGCTTTATTTTTAAGGATATATGTATGTGCATAAGTCTTGTGTGTATCTGAAGACGTATCCTTATTATTTATTTAACAAGTTTGTTCAAATTTTGTATTATTACCTTATTTGATTTTGTTATCCCCTAACTTAAGGGTGTACCTATGCCATGTGCATATCCATATTCCTAATATGAGCAATCGTGTGTTACCAAGGAGAGGTGAAAAAAGGTACAGATTTTCTATACGAGTACACAAAGCGCACAACAAAGGTTTCTGATTTATATTTAATATTGGAATACTTCGGGCTGATCATCTTCATTCTGTTTATGATTTTCTAAATCTTTCGAGCGGTTTTGGGGTTACGAAAAGTGAAATTTGTATAACAAAATTTATATTGGTCCAGTTCAGAGAATAGTATGTAACTAAATAGTTTTGCGGTTAATAACTTTACTGGTGAGTTTGTATGTAGTTTAATTTAACCTTTGGGTGGCCATGACTTATTTCGTTTATCTTTTTTGTTGCATTTCGTTTGTGGCCACCAACTCCAGACTTACCCAGAATATATACATATATCTCGAAAACACCACTCTTGATTTCTAAAGTGAAACATTTATGGTAACTTACCGGACTTTTGATAAAACTGTGTTGGGTAGTCTTAAAACATTATATTTGCTTACATTTCCGAGAACCAACAAGAGAGATTGACCTGGTTGGTTAAAAATTTAATCTTTAAATTTATTTGAATCTGATGGTTAAACTTTTCAACATTGCAAAAAGCTCCCATTGAAGCTGCCACTTCCGTGGCAAAAAAAAAAATGTTTATACCAAACTCGTCGTTTCCGGTAATATTTAAAAATTAATCTGAACTAGTTTTGTTTGAAAAGTAATTTACAATCTTTTTGTTTTTAATCTTTTTTTTCGGAAAATGTTAAATAATTTTCAAAATATTTCTCAAAAACGAAAACACTCCTTGGAAGCTGCCACTGCGATGACAAAACCACCGCTCTATGTGTCTCTGGATCCCGTATGCCGTCATTGAAAGCGGTAGTCGCTCAATCTCTGATGCGTATTGAAGAGCTTCTCCAATCTTGGTAAACACAACAACAATAAAAATCTAAATTTGGCCAAAACAAAACCTGGTTTTAGTTAGTTACCAAATTATTTTTGACCGTAGATGTGCGCTACTGAATGCAATTTAATAGTAGCAACTGCAAATTATCCCATGCATTTCTGTTGGCAGCTGTTTGCCAAATTGGATTTTGAAAATCTCAAACGAAGTTGTTCCGTCGTATGTCGATAGCTTGAGTTTATTCGAGTACATTGCCTGGACTACCTGAGATGTCGTTCCATTTGCTTGTCGTTCCATTTGCTTTCAGGTAGAGAAAATTTTTCCGAGATGTTGAACCTCAAACTGCAACTTTTTCACCCTCCTGAGCATTCCACTGAATTAGATCAGTTTTTTTGTTGAACTTTAAGAAACTTCTCGTTTACATTTTCTCGATCTTTTCAATTGACTGCTTGAGTTCCTTCACACTTTGTTCTAATTTTTGATTAATTTCTTGTTTCATTTGTTGCGATTTCATTTGTTTCTCAAATGCAAATCTAGTTTCGTTGCCTGCTGAGTTTAATTTATTGCATCTCTCTACTTTGTTGAGGGCTGAAAAGCGCAATATCGAAAGTTCCAGTTACCCCAGGAACTTTTCCACTGCTACATTTTTTTCATTTATTTTTTCCTCTATTACGTTTTCGAACTCATAATTATCCGGGCCTTAGCCTAGACTTTTATTTATGGCCTCGCGTAGTCGCGAATAAGTTACGCTGCTTCAATTGGGATTTATTCCGTAACTGTCAAATCATTTAGATCCGTTTTATAATACTCAAAACCCCACCACTGTCATCTATTGTTACGAATTTGTCCCATCAACCCTTAGAATAAATCTCCAAATATTTAAAACACAACAATCATAATTTTCACTTTCTACAATTTTTCATAAATCACACAATTTATTTCACCTTAAGCCCTACTAATAATTTTTCGTGCCACTTTCGCCTTTAAACTATCGCGTACCGAATTACCTGAATTATAAACTCTTGCGTTCATCACACCGACCATCGACCAGCGACTCACAAATCTGCAGTTAATTTTCGATAAATTGTCGACCAATCACTGATGCTGCATTAATTCACACTCTTGCACAGGCTCATTCGTACATCACACAACATTTCCACGATTAACTTGACAAGTGTTCGAAGAAAGAAAAAAATACTACTAGAAGCCTGGCAAAAGGTATTGAATTTTATACTTCGCTCTTGCTTGAGTATTCTGATCAAGTCGACAAGCGAACTGCCAGAGCCACTTCGCAATTAAATTCTTTCTAAGTACGACGTGCAAATTCGTTCTCAAAACAGTTCAAGTGTTTTTATTTTTTTCTTCAAAAGCGAAAATACTTTGCGATCAGAATAATCTCAATAGGTTATGAAGCCCAGATCACGGGAAACTGCAAAATGAAAGTGATAAAAGGAAAAACAGCAAATTTCGAAATAAAATTCAGTGCATCAATTTAGTGCGATTTCGAGTGGAAAGTTACTTGTGGTATTGCGCACAGCGGTCAAGCAGTCGCGTTGCGCATTTCAAGTGGAATATTCCAGAACAAAAAAAAATTAATTTCTGTTTTTTCGAGCCCGGTGAGCACAATTGAAACAAAATGAAAGGTGAACGTGTCAGCGTTGAAAATTCCAAATGCGTCAAATTTCAGGCACAATCGATAAACAGACTGTTGCGAGTGCAAATTATGCGACAGAAATTGTGACTTGGAAAAGGGCAGACGCAAAAGCAAGGCGGACAATTTCACTACATACGGAAAACAGTCAATACGGCTAATCAAGGGATGTGAGTCAGCAGGTGAAATGTAGACGGCGCTCACAAGTACGAATGAGCAAAAGTCGCAGAGTCATACTTATTTTGTGCAACAAAAGTAATACAACTTCCGAATACAATCATTTCACTAGCGCATGGGAGTCTGCGAGTGCAGCCGATCGAACACTAACAAATCTGAAGGCGCATTTGATGGCGGAAGAAATGCGTCTCAAGTCACAGGGCCAGGTCGAGGAGGTGCCAAGCGAAATTGTACAAAAACGGGTAACAACAACAAAAAGGGAAATTCGTCTAAAAACAACAACAAAGCGACGAATAAAAGCGACAAGCCAAAAGGTAAGTGCGGAAAAAGCGGCCATTAGAAGCGGGACTGCTCAGAAAAGAAGAACAGCTCGGACAAAAAGAAAGGAGACACTTCAGTGTATGCTTTCATTTGTCACACGGAAGCAAGTGGTGACAGGAACGCCTTGATTTTGGATTCGAAAGCGACAAATCACATGAGTCACCGACGTGATTATTTTGAAAACTTCACGGAAATATCTGAATCGATGAAAATAGGCGATGATGATAGAATCATGGCTCGAGGCAAACGCGACATCAGTATTCGTGCTTTCAATGGCAACGATTAGATTCGAAAGTGAGTCATGGAGGTTCTATTTGTACCAGACTTGCATGTAAATCTATTTTCATTGGGAAAAGTGACAGATCATGGTCACAAACTGAGCATGGACAACGAAGGATGCGAAATACTGAAAAACGGAATCGTCGTTGCAGTGGGAGTTCGCAGAAAGGGTTTATTCCAGATGCTTTTCAAAACAGACGAATCACCACAGTACGAGGCTACAACCAACGTAGCAATCAAAAAGACGTCACTTCAATCGTGGCACGAGCGACTGGGACATCAAAATGGCACACACGTGAAAAAGATCCTGCAAAGCCGAAACAATGAATTTTTCAATGAGGATTTTACATGCGAAACTTGTGTTTCCGGTAAACATCATCGAAGCAGCTTCAAGAGTCGCGGGGAGAAGTCGAAGTCGTGCGGCGAGATAATTTACAAGGACGTGTGCGGACCGTTCCAGGAAAACTCAATTGGCGGAGCCAGGTACTTCTGGTTATTAAAACACGATTATTCACATTTTCGTTTCGTTTACTTCATAAAACAAAAATCTGAAGTAGCGAGTTGCATCAAAACGTGTGTCAAGCTGATACAGAAGGACGCACAAACTTCGTATTGTCAGGTCTGACAATGGCAACGAACTGTGCCGTACACACCTGAGCAAAACGGTTGTGTTGAGCGAAAAATGCACACGATCGTCGAATCGATGCTTCAGGTGAAGCAAATGGAAAAGAAGTTTTGGGCCGAGGTGGTGAATTTAGCAGTCCACGTGCTAAATCAAATTGGAGCAAGCACGATCGTCGGAAAAACACCGTATGAATTGTGGCACAACAAGGAAGCGAAGATTGACCATTTGCGAATTTTTGATTCGGAAGTCTTCATGCACATTCCAACAGAAAAGCGATAGAAACTCGACGCGAAAGTCACCAAATGTATCTTCGTTGGATAAGACAGTCGTTCAAAGGCATATCGAGCATGGAATCCAAAAACGGGAAAAGTTGAAATATCATGCGACGTGGTATTTTTGTTGGAGGAATCCATGGCAACGCTCGACATCCCACAAGTAAGGTTCAAATCTGTGGGAGTACTATCCCTAGATAAAACGTATAAAAAAGCAAATAAACCAACAAACAAATCCATATATTAAGTCTGTAAATATTGCTGTAGCCAAAAAACCATTTATCGGGTTTACTGGGGAGAGGAATGTAAGTTCAAAAATTTAACACAAATCGAACGAAATAAGGCAGTATATTATACAACAGTGTGCCGACGATGCTTGCTTCCAGAACACTAACTCTCATGTAATAAAAGTTATAAACTATGCAAAGGTTCGCATCACAGCCTGCCACAAATAACACAATAATCCTACCAGGAACCGCCTTAGTGAACGCGTTTTTTGGTACTCACAATGAACTGATTCTTGTGCTAATAGGTCCTCACGGAACCTTCATTATAGAAGAAGCCTATGCCAGAGATTAAAATTAACAAAAACCGCAGCGTATGCAAAAGTCACAGGCATGGCGAAAACCGAAGCTGGGATGGCGAACTCAAAAGTAGAATTTACCTTGAAGCCAAGGTTTTCCTCCAAATTTAGCTAAGCTGTAAACGCATTAAAATTCAGAAACATTGGAAACACTGCTGTATTGGAATCTACTGTGTGTTGATCCAACATTTTACAGTCCTGGCCCAATCGATTTATTATTGGGTGCGGACTATAATGAGGCAATTCTAATGAGTAATATAACAAAGGCCTCATCCGACTAACCGATAGTTTAACAAATGTTGGCTTTAAAGGCATCGATCGATTGCAGCTTATTAGCATAAACCTGCGACTTGAGGAAACACCACAAGAAAAGTTTAGCGGTCTAAAAATCCCACGATCTTGGTGGCCAATTCACGTTACCTCTGCGAGAGATAACCCTACCCTCAAATAGTTCATGTAGAATGTCCATCGTTGCGTCTGCTGTGTGGCAAATAGACCCATCCTGCTGGAAAGACGTGTCGTCTACTTCCATATCATTCAATTTGGACCAAAAGAAATGAGTTAGCATTGTTCTGTAGCGCTCGCCTCTGATGGTGATAGCCTCACCAACGTCAAACAGTAACTTTTTGTGGATGCATTGCCACCTGGTAAACCTCGTGTGAGTTGGCGTCGTCCCATATACGGAAATTTTGCTTGTTAACATAACCATTCATCCAAAAATGCACCACGTCACTAAAGATGATTTTTCTGCCAAAATTGGAGTCCTCTTCTAAACACTCCGAAGCCCAGTCAGCGAACAAACGGCGTTGGGTATGGTCATTAACTTTGACCTCCTGGGTCAGATGGATCTTGTGCACGGCGGGGTATTGACTGCCTCGGGTTCTTCTGTACACTGGCATCTGTGATCTGGCGTTCCTTTGACGTACGAGTGTCGAGTGTTTGTTTACCGAACCTGTTGTCTCGCATTTGGACCAAACGTTGGAGAGTCGGCTTTAAAGGACCACCGCGTCTGCCGTAAAATGGGTGCTGCGCACGTTACGCTTGTACTAATGAACACTCATGTTGATAATAAAGTTTTATCATTTGAACGTGTTGCTCAATCGTGTAACTGGTCATGGTGATTTGACATCAGTGACTGAAAAAACAAACCAGATTAGACAGACGCCACCAAAACAACATGGCCGCCACAGGCTGTCAAGATCGACCCGTCCAAATTGAAAAACCCTTTATAAATTTATTTTATGTTAGGAGTCCTCGAATGTTTCATGAATTTGTGTTCAAAATTTTTATCGCAGTCATCGAAAGCGAATTAATTGTAACTCTAAATTTCCTTCCTTCAATTTTTTCCTTTCTAAATTATTTTTAAATTTTCATAGAACTTAATAAAATTATGGAGAGCTACTTACTCCGTAATTTCTAGCAGGCTGGAAATAACAATTTTTAAAGATAAAAAATTTGTTTTTTCCTAGTCTACAAAATCGTGAAAAACCGACTAAATGGCACAGTGGTTAAAGCTTTGGCGTTTGGATCGGGAGTTACCGGGTCAAATCCCGATAGGAGCAGGATGCAAAGGGAATTTTCATCAACAGATTGCGATCTGTGATGAAATGGAACACACATATGACCCCCTGTCGAAGTGCAAAACTCACGGGCCGACCCATCTTCCATGCCAGTATAGGCTGGCATGGAGCTATGCAATGTGCAGATGGTAATAAAATCGGACCTATTACCGTACGTCCTCGAATTGGCCTACACTGGCGTAAAAGTAAGGACGGAAAAAGCAAACCGCGAAAGAGTTGTGAGAGCCTTAGCCCCAGAATAGATTGCAGGGATAATAAAATAAAATTAAAAGGCCAGTAAAAATAGTTGAATATCTAAAATATAAATTATTGTATGAAAATAAGTGTTTTAGTGTTGTCTTTATACCTATCTATGTTAAAACGACCCCCTCATTAGGAAATTAAAAAATTTGGTAGAGCAAGTGTGTAGCTCTCCCAAATCGTTTTCACGGGCTGTCGCTTCAGCGAATTACCACTGCCATCATCCCATTCATTTTGGCAGACATTAAAAGACTCTAAGTAGTTTTAGAATTTCTAAGAAGATAACTTTTTAGTTTCACCCATCACGTATTTTATTCTGTCTTTCCTGATGGTGAGAGGAAGGTATGGTGTTTTAATTCCACTGAAGCAAACAATAATCCTACACTTTGCCATGCAATTAAAATAACAATACAGATTTGTATTACGAATGGTAAATAATAGAAACGTGTCCTTTCTACTGTCTACAATATATGCAGAGCATATACAATGACAATGTGGGAACATTCAACTTTGTGTATCTATTGATTTTATTGGTTGCTACCAAACAGTCACAATTACTAAACACCCACCAGACCAGATAATCAAATGTGATTTAAAAATGTAGAATGTTAAATTACATAAAATAGTTTGTGTACTTATATATAGTTTGTTATTATTATGGCTGGAAATATTTCGCTCCGCCATTAAAGTAATAACCACAATATTTTATAGAAAACACTGTCTAGCCATTTCCTTATTTCTGGTCAAGTTCAGATAATTGATGGTGATATAAATGACAAATAAAGTTTATTGTGTGATAAATAAACGTTTTGATAGTTGTTTTTTTATAGGAACACATCTGACAATTGTTCAATTACATTTTTGACATCTACCAGTTCATGACGTCAATTAATGATAAACAGCAAACATTGTTGGAAAAATACTTTTGATTGGTACACTGAACAAAGAATTTTCCTTACGGTATAGAGCAATTTAAAATACAGAATCATTAAAAATTGAAAAACAAACTATTATAACTGAAGAATTTTAGTGCTTTACTGTCACAAAAATTATTATTTACAATAGAAGATGTCATCGATTGCAACCAATTATTATTAACGGCGTGACGATAAATTTGCAATCAAACGGCATGTCAATTATATGTTATGGCAGAAATAAAAATGAACTTTCTATGTATCTAGAACTATGTGGCGTTAGAGGGAACGGGTGCTGGAAATGGAGTGGGATTCATTTAATTTAATTTTATTTTATTTTATTACACAATGAAAATTCGTTTACTATATAAATGTTTAATGGTTTCATTAAAAAATATATTGCACACAATTACAGTTGCACATAGCGATTCCTTTAATTAGTCTGTGCATCCAAAGCAACGACGTAACACTAAAACATTTAATATGAAATTGAAATTTTAATTTTGTATGCTACTGTTACAAAGTTATATTGCAGAACTGCATAGTTACGAAATTCTGTATCACAGAGTACACACGGTTTACGACGTGGTATCGTTGATGTCATGATATGAACGTTTTTGTATCGTAGACGACAATACAAATTTGTTAGTATTTTTATTTTCTTCAATTTGGATTAAGGCTGTATGGTACTGAGAAAAACAAATTTCTTTTTTAGTATCGATATTTGAATGCCCCTAAATGTGTGTACTGGTTCGTTTCTTCAATAAATTTGAGTACCACAATTTCGTATAATTTACTTACTAAACTTTACTTATGTTGTTTAGATGTGTAACATTAATTAATAAATTTATTATTTTTCATTATTGCTGATCTACTATGACACACTATTTATTTCGTAATTTGCCATCTAGTGACTGTAAATTTTCCTTTAATAATCGTCATTGCGGCGTAACCCCAAATAAACTTATAGTTTGGCGTTATTTTTTAATAATAAACTTTGAAACGTAATCATAGACAAACTAAACATTTTATTTGGACGTATTAATCGTTCAATTATACATCTAAGTTGAACGTGGGTAACTGCAGCAGTGAAACTTTCGAATTTGAAAACAAAAGCATACCGATTAAGCCTAATTTGTGCTAATTAGCGCTCATGGGAAAAAAGTAGTGCTAGTACAGGAGTCGAAAAAACGGGAAAAGAAAATTTCAAATTACGCCTGAAAGACGGAATAAATAAAACCCGATTTCTAGAAAAAGCCAGAAATAATTTAAGCTAAGTTTTAAAAATTTCTAAAAGCCGCTAAACTGGAGAAATTTGTGCTTATCATTGTAATATGATTTTCATAAATTTCCATTCATAAACCAAGGAAAACCAAACTTTCCCCTGAAAGATACTATAAAAAAACAAAATACTGAGGTATATCGTTCAATAATATTTGTGTTGAACAACAAAATTAACATTAGAAATAAAATGTTCGAAAGTCCAAGTCATAAGCAATTCAGATAGTATCTTCCTGTCAGGTATGTTCATTAGCATCCGAAAAATATAGTGGCTGAATTTGTGCTAATCCAGAATTGGCTCAATTCCATTGAACAACAACGACCGTTGAATGAACAATTTTATGACTAAAAGTGTTCTAGAAACCAATGAAGTTGGCACTTCTGATTGCATATTCCGATCAAGTATGTTGATTGCTAACCGAAAAATATATTGCCTGAATTTGTGGTAATCCAGAATTGGTCCAATTCCATTGAACATCAACCACCGTTGAATGAACAATTTTCTGACTAAAAGTGTTCTAAAAGCCAATGAAGTTGGCAATTCTGATTACATATCCCGATCAGGAATATGGATAGCCATCCGAAAAATATAGTGCCTGAATTTGTGCTAATCCAGAATTCCCAACACTACACTATATTGACGATACACTAAATTCTTTGTTGTTATTTATAAATACTTTTAAGGTGACTACATGCATAAAATCCTCTTCAATTTTAAGATCTATAAATTGTTTGATGTTTTCTTTTATAGAGAAGAATGCTTCGGGAAATTCAGATCCTGCGTTAAACAATCATGGGAGAATGAACAATTCGAAGTAAATTCCGAAGCTGCTAATAGTTATCTACACCTGTTCAGAAGTATCAACTTCCGAGTGGTGACTACAGTACACGGTGCTCTTCTTCCATCAAGGTACCCAATTTATTAAACTCTAATTCTGAAAATTTACAAAATTCTGCCTAGAACTCAAAATCTCCTTACGGTGTAGTAACTAATAAACGCCAATACAATTCGAAACATCGATCACGAAGCAGAACTTACTGGCAAACAAGAAGAAATATTAGATCTAATATAATATCCTCGGTAATCAACACTGATCCTTAGTATCTTAGTATCTTAGGAGCTGGTTCCGAAAAATATGTATGCGGTTCTACTATTAAATTCCACAGCTTTCCGGGGGTTGTCAATACAGCTAGTGGAAAACCGCAACGAATTTTTGGTTACATTAACGTTCAAATGGTATTTAACGGCCGAGAAAAGCGAATGAAATTATATTTAGTTCCATCATTAGAGCACTCTCTTTATTTGGGAATTGATTTCTGGAACTTGTTCGAAATCACACCAAATATCGCAGCCATAGCTTCTGTCTCCACCACCAACGACTTAAACCTTGACTCTTATCAGTTCCACAAACTCTCGCCCGAAGAACACAGAACACTGAATGACATTATGAAACAATTCCCGTCATTTGCAGAACTCGGCCTGAGCAAAACTAATCTAGTCACTCATTTCATCGATTTCGGCACAGCTAAACCCATCAAACAACGGTTCTATGCTATATCGCCCGCTGTTCAGACTCGCATGTACGCGGAGTTCGACAGAATGATCTCTTTGGGTATCATCGAAGAATCCCAGAGCTCTTGGTGTTCACCGATCACCCTTGTATCGAAGGCAAACGGTAAGGTTCGTTTTTCGATGGATTCTTGGGTCGGCTGGATCAAACAAGATTTATATCAAGCATCGGCTTGAAAGATGCCTTCTGGCAGATTCCGCTTGATCCACAATCCAGAGATAAGACGGCATTTACGGTACCTGGGCAGCCCTTGTATCAATCCATGGTCATGCCTTTCGGATTGTGCAATGCACCACAAACGGTGTGCCGCCTCATGAATAGGGTGATCCCGCATCAATTACACGATCGTGTGTTCGTCTATTTGGACGATCTCCTAATAACCTCTCCCACTCTTGTAGATCATTTTGCCCTTCTTCGCGAGGTTGCGAATCTTTTGAAAAAGCGGGATTGACCATAAACGTTGAAAAAGGTAGGTTTTTACTGAAGGAGGTGAAATATTTGGGCTACGTGGTAGGAGATGGTTGTCTTCGGACCGATAGCGAAAAGGTTAAAGCGATTGTGGATTATCCTGTACCCAAAACCACTAAGCAAGTTCGGCGTTTGCTCGGTATGTGTGGCTGGTAAATGCGTTTCATCCAAAACTTTACCACCAAAGCCTCTGCATTAACAGACCTTACAAAGAAAGGTTCTAAAATCAACTGGTCCGAGACTGATGATAAGCCATATAATTTATTAAAGCAGTCCTTGACCTCTGTGCCCGGCTTGATAAATCCCGATTTTCAGAAACCCTTTTACATACAATGTGACGCCAGTACCATTGGCGTGGGAAGCGTGTTATTTCAACTAGATTCCACCGGAGAAGAGCACCCTATAGCCTTTGTATCGCAAAAGTTGAATGCCGCTCAAAAGAATTACTCCATTACGGAACTAGAGTGTTACGCAGCGGTACTGAGCGTCATAAAGTTCAGACCGTATGTATAAGGGTATTCATTTACGATTTATACAGATCACGCAAGTCTTCGGTGGCTTATGTCACAAAAGGATTTGTCGGGAAGGTTAGCCCGATGGAGTATAAAGCTCCAAGCTTTCGACTTCGAAATCGGTTATCGTAAGGGTTCCGTTAACGTGGTACCCGACGCGTTATCGCGGGTATTTTCTGAAGTCCATGCCGGTTTGTTACCGTTTTGTGATAATATCGAAAAATGTCATAACTCATCGATTGCGATTATCGGAAACCATAGCATACTAGAGACACTCCAGATAGATTTAGAGGCACCTGAATTTGATGAACCTGAGTACCAGAATCAAGTTTTAAAAGTTCAAGAACTAGATCCAAACTGACTTAATTTTTGTGTAGCAGGCAACAAATTCTTATTTACTCCCTACTTTGGTAAACGATACGAATCCGGAGATATAGATCTACCTCTTTGGAGGCTGGTAGTTCCTGCTAAACTTACTAGTTCTTTGCTTAATCAAGCCCACTCTTTGCTTAATCAAGCATCACTCGAGCGCCTCCGGTGGGAATTTCATTGGAATAAAATGACTCAAGACGTAAAGGAATTTGTTACTAATTGCCTCGTGTGTAAAATGAACAAGCCAGTAAATTATAACCCCAAACCTGAAATGAGACATCAACTTGTTTCGGAACGCCCTTTTCAGAGATTATATGTCGATTTGTTAGGACCTTACCTTCGATCAGTTCTCCAAATTCACAATTCTTAAACCTTTGAGAGAAGCATCTGCAACACTGATTTCACTGATTTCAAAATTCCTTGAAAATGAAGTCTGTATGTTATTTTCAGTACCTGAATTCATAACTAGTGATAATGGAAAACATTTCAAATATGGAGTTACACATATCCGAACACCCATTTACTCACCCCAGAGTAACGCTTCGGCGAGGGTAAATAGGACCATACTAACTTCTGCTCATTCTAATCTCAGAGATAACAGGCACCACGAATGGGATTTACACCTACTCGAAATTGCCGCTGCCCTACGCAATGTGATACATTGTTCCATTAACTTTTCTCCCCATTTTGTAGTATTTGGACAGCATATGACACTACATGGGTCGGAATATAACTTGCGGAGACTACTTTCAGAACCAGCTGAAGGGTTTGCGTCATTGCTAAACCTGACCGCTTAAACTTAATTCGCGATAAAATATTGCATTATCTTAAAATATCCCATGAGAAATCTGCGAGGCGTTATAACTTACGTAGCAGGAACCGTCAATTTTCTGTAAGCCAATCTGCCTTAGTAAGATCACTTGCTCAAAGTAATGCGGTAGACAAATTTTCTGCAAAATTGTCTCCTAAATTTATCCCCGCGATTATTGACTCAGCAGTGGGATCCGTAGCATTTAAGATCCGGGATTTTAAAGGGAAACTCATGGGAACCTATCATATTAAGGACATTCGGACTTGACTCATACCTTAATTTAGAACACTCAAAAATGGTTGCCCGGCATGAGACGATCTCAGGGTGTGGGACGTCCTCACGATTTGTAACGATTCCAAATGTCATCGCTAAAAGTTTTTTTCCATTGTTATAATAATCCTAAATGTCGACTATGATATGGTGTATTTCGGATATTAGTTGAAAGTGATCGATTGATAATATCGATTGGTCGATAATGCAGGTCGATCAGTTACGAAAATATTATCGATTTGTCGATAAGACGGGTCAAACAGGAAAAAGAGAACGAATGTTAAGAGCTTTCATGCTTCTTAGTATCTTTTGGAGCACTGTTGTTCCCTCGGGAGTGCCCTTCGAAATAACTGGTTTTGGTTCTCCCGTTTTACTAGTTTGAGATATGAGGTATTTCTGGATTTTGTTTTCGCATTTTATTTCTTATTTTTTGAAGCTGCTTTGCTATTTCCCATCCCCGGTAGTTTGCGGGATGTGGCTTATTGCAATTAACACATTTTGCAGCATCTTTACTAACCGGGTATACTTGGGCGCGATGCTTTCGGGAACATTTCATGCATCTAGTCTCTGTCTCTCTTTGGCAATATTTCAGCCATTAAAACCTTGACATTTTTTGCACTACGTTCTTGTACAGCTATTTTGTTTCAATGGCTCTATTTTAACTCTCATGTTAAGTGTTGCCTTGATATTATACACACCTTCCTCAGTGTTGCCTTGGTATTATACACACCTTCCTCTTTTTGTTTGTCATTAAAAATTAGCATAAATAGTGGAAGCCCTTTTTTGTTAATTTGAACTCCTTGTTCAGTTTCGATTTTCTCTTACTTAACGATGTTTACAGCATTTTCTAATTGATAACCCTTTTGCTTGAGATCCTCTATAATTCCCTCATTTGCGCAGATAGGACGAAGGCTTCTAGCCATAACTTTGATTAAACGATCCTTCATATCCTCATAGGTAATCCATTGTCAGGGCTCTGTGGGTTTCAGAGTCAACAACAATAATTTTCCAGACGCCATTGTTTGGAGATGCGAGCTTATACTCGGCTGCCGTAATCGATTTCATAAACGATTATATAGCGGAGACATTTAATATTCCAACAACATTTACTGATGGAGGTGATTTTTCTTTTGGTTTGGTTGGTTGTTGTTCTACAGCAAGTTGTTTCTTGATGATTAACAGGTTTCTAGAAACCTACACCCAAATTGTTTCTCTTTCTAATCTTTCTTCATCCGTACGTAAGTGCTGCACGTGTTTCAAATGATTTGTCGAGTTCTTTATACTCTTTCTTTAAAATTATAAATTCTTCTTTCAATTTAGTTGTAAATTCCTTTATTTATCTTAGTCGTTCACGGAGTTTAGCATTTTCTTTCCCCTACTGAAATATATTTCCAGTTGAAGATCTTGGTAATCTTGATAATTTAGAACTTCGTCCAAATGGGTTAAACAATGATTGGCCTACCCCAGGATCTGTTGGGCCTGCCTCCGAAGAGTATGGGATGGGCAACATCTCTGCTATTCCATCACCTGGAGTATTACATTCCGTGTTTGTTGTAGACGCGGGTACCTATGGTGTTACCTGGGTGAACACAGAGACAGCTTAAGCCTTAGGCTAAATTCGCAATACTATTCCCGAGAGAAGGTTTAAAAAATAAGCATTGATCGTGTATTGAAACAAAACCAGTGATGGTGAAAAAACCAATTACTTTACTTTCAAGCTTTGGAAGGTGCTAATAAAATTTAGGTCACCTCCTCACTTTCCCTATCAAATACCAACAATCCGTACTAATCCAATTAAATTGTTGATGCGACTAACGGAGTTTTCACAAAATAATATTAATCCTCATTCACGTGCTACAATTCACGAGAAATGATTTGTTATCATTTAGCCGGAAAATTTATTAACCGCTAATTGAATTAGGTGTTTAACAGCTACACACTAAAAAATATAAAAATCTACGAATTATTAAAACTCTTGAAAATGAAAACTCATTGAGGCGCTTTAGAAAAAAAAAACCTCATAAATCATTCTTTTTACGATTGTGTGTTAAAATTTGATACCTGATGGTTTTATGTTTTATTTTTGAAAATTTATGATTTTTAAATTAAATTTTTATTATTAAGTTCGTCTTATATTATACTCGTACCAAGAAAGTGATATTTAAAATAATAAACCGCACGAACATGACGATGTCGGTAAGAATAAGAAGTGGCAAAATATATAAAAGGGAAATGTGGGAAATTCTCACGCAATTTTATTTATATAACACTGTTACTACTTGAGTACATACACACACACACACAGAAACAGAATTGTAATTTTTGTGGATAACGTAAATTTTTCCAACACAATAAATCTTTAAAAGTTGTCCGGTTTGGAGTTTATAATTTAAGACTATCGGATTTTGTCATTGAATTAATGTAGATGTGAAATGTGATAACAAACCAACAGAAAACATTTTTCTCGGTTTTGTTGTCGATTGTATTTGTAGACCTCGAACACATTTGACATTTGTTGTAAATCCTAAACCTATCAACAGCATTGCAAAAATTGAAACACTCCCATTGAAGCCGCCACTTTTGGTACACAGATTTTCTCCAATTAAAGAAAAAAGTTTAAGTATGAAGTTTGATTCCGAATAATCAATCCGTCTAAACGGTGGTGGAGAGACAAATTTTTGCTGTTTTTGCAGCTTTATTCTGAATCAGTGATGCCAAACCAGTAGTTCAAAATTTAAGCGGAAATTATGATTTTTGATACAAACATTTTTTTTTAACGGTACAGCCCAGGCGGGTTGATTGATCGGGATAAGTAACCTGTTTCCATAAATTGCGAGATACGGTTATGATTTTTGGTCAAAATTGGTCCTGCGGAAGTAGCAAACTTTTTCGTTATTTGTAAATATTTTGAAAAATACACCAGTACCTCGGTTGGTGCGATTAATTGGGACTTGGAAAAGCTGACGCATACGAAAACACCGCGAAATAGATCACAATTTTCCGTTCGTTGAATTCGTTGAAACAATACAAAAGATCGAAGTAAAGTTTAGAATTTTATTGTGAAAAGTAACGGTTTTTTTTCGACGATATGTGTGTTCGGTGCCATCTAGACCAACAATAAACTGTCTGGTTGCAAATTTCTAACAACAAGAAGCCGTTAGGAACCTCCCAGAATCCGATCCATAAAATAGTATGGATAATTATCGGCTAATAATAGGCTAATTAAATGCTCAATTAACAATTTTTGGGCCACATCCCCTCCCACTAAAACGATGGGTTCTACTAGATTTAGAAAAAGTTAACAGAACCCATATCAAAAAATGATTTATAAACAATTGAAAAATTAAAGGTTAATTGTAGGCTAATTAAATGCCCTATTTAAATTTTTTTTATTGTGCTCGTTCTAGAAAGATCAAAAGGCTTTATCACTTCAAAGCTAGCAGAACCTAAATCCGGACCAAAAACGAAATTAGAACGCAAAACAAGATCAATTGACATACAAACAATTTAAGGCTCATTATGGTCTAATAAAACGCCCCATAGCCAATTTTGGGATCCACTCGCTCTTTACCAAACTTCAGGCCATCTAATCTAAAGCTAGCAAAACCTAAACCGAAAATCGGACCAAAACCGAAATTTGAACGTAAAACTTGATCTATTGACAAACAAATAATTTTAGACTAGCTATTAAAAAATTTAGGCTCCACTCGTTCTTGACCAAACTTCAGGTCACTTAATCTAAAGCTAGCAGAATCCAAATCGAAAATCGGACCAACCGAAATGAGAACGCAAAACTAGATTAATTGACATACAAACAATTTTAGGCGCATTATGGCCTAATAAAACGCCCCATAAACAATTTTGGGCTCTACTCGTTCTTGACCAAACTTCAGAGCAGAATCCAAATCGAAAATCGAACCAAACCCGGAATTAAAACGCAAAACAAGATCAGTTGACGTACAAACAATTTTAGGCGCATTATGGCCTAATAAAACGTCCCATAAACAATTTTGGGCTCCACTCGTTCTTGACCAAACTTCAGAGCAGAATCCAAACTGAAAACCGAACCAAATCCGAAATTAAAACGCAAAACAAGATCAGTTGACATACAAACAATTTTAGGCGCATTATGGCCATTAACAATGTTGGGCTCTACTCGAAAATGACCAAACTTCCGAGCAGAATCCAAACCGAAAATCGAACCAAATCCGAAATTAGAACGCAAAACAAGATCAATTGACACACAAACAATTTTAGGCGCATTATGGCCATTAACAATGTTGGGCTCTACTCGAAAATGACCAAACTTCAGAGCAGAATCCAAACCGAAAATCGAACCAAATCCGAAATTAGAACGCAAAACAAGATCAATTGACACACAAATAATTTTAGGGTCATTATGGCGTAATCAAATGACCTATCAAAAAATTTTGGGCTTTACTCGTTCTTGATAAGTTCTGGTCATTTATTCTAAATCTAGTAAGATAAGGACCCAAATTGAAAGTCGAACCAAAAACATGTTGATAACATTTTCCTCGAACGAAATATTATTTCCATCTTGTGCTTCATGCGTTGTTAATGCCTTGACCCAGTAATCATCACATTCCCTTTATAGGTAGGTGGGTGGGCATGTATGTTTGTAATTTTGCCGGTGGCTTTCCTTACACACACGCTGCTCTATTTTGGTGTAGCCATATTTTGGATTGTTGCGGCCTCTTCGATCATTCCTTTGCCTCCATCTCTTCTTGCGGTTTCTTCGTACCTGCGTTTTCACCTCTGCCGTATTTGTTGAATTTCTAGCGGTTAAGATGGCGGCGTTTCTCAACCGCTTCCCATTCATCATCAAATCCAAGGTGTTTCGATTGTAACGTGTCTTGTTTGTGGTTGTTGTGTAAAAAAGTAAAGTGTGCTCTTCCTTCTTCTGTTTGCTTCCCCATTTTTGTTCTTCTATACTGCTGTTGTTTTGGCTTCATTTCTCTAGCGGGTTGGAGCAGAGAAAGTTGAAGCATTTACATTTTTCTGGTTCAAAAGGCTTGATTTGAAATTTTGCTATTGATTGTGTACAACATTGTGTGCTATTGATGTGAGGACGTTGGTTGAACGTGTCTTTCTGATTTGTATGCAGTTCTGCCTGCCATCCGGTGATGTCCATGTGATTTTATCTATATTTTTTTTGTGGGAAACACCTACTGCTGCCTATAAACAACTGATTTTGATGCAGAAGTCTTACGAGTCTTATAATTTTTTTTTCGCACAAAATTTCCAACGGAATTTTTACTCATTTTTACCCTGGTGGTGACCGGACAAGTGGTGCAGTGGTTAACGCTTCGGCACTTGGACCGGGAGGTGCTGGGTTCGAATCCCATCAGAGGCTAGATGCAAATCGACCCACCTTCCATGTCAATGTACAGGTTGACATGGAACTTGCAATGTGCAGGTGGTATACTGTAGTTGTGTGAGTAGGTGAAGTAGGTGGGTTATGATGTGGAGTGAATGAGTGGTATCACAATGGGCCTAAAAATTGGCCTAAGTATGCAGTAAGCAACCACTGAAACCTAAAACCTAACCTACCCTGGTGGTGTTTTTGTTCTGCCCATTTTGACATTGAAATCCCTCCTGTTTGTGCGATTTTGATGTAATTCGTTCATCCAGAATATCTTTTGTTGTTTTGTTTCACCTGCATCTTCTCGGTTGGGGGCATAGCACATTTAGAACTTTTCGATTGGGGACATAGCACTGAATGCTGAATTCTCCCATTGTTGTTATTATGCCCACGACTTTGGTCATGTACGTCCGTCTCTACCTGAGAGAGATTAATCATATAATTTCCATTGGATTGATATTTTTATTTCGCCGCTTTTTTTCTATCTGACCTCACTAAGCCGAGACCCTCGATGTGATAACGTTTCATTTCTTTCTCTACTTGTGTCCATACAACCTTAAGCATTGATGTATGTTTTCTGTTAGAGTTCTGAGATGTTCCAGTTTCCGATTCGTGTCAGTGTTCGATAAGCCAAGGGTGCCGCGACATTTCTTTTTGCCGGTTTATGTTGTTATTTATTTTAGTATTCGTTTATGTCGGTGTGATTTTGGATTAATGAATGATTGGTCCAATGAATCCTAGTCAGCTCCCAGGGCTGCTGAGTAAGGCATATTGGCATGAAGTTTCGTTCCATTCCATTTTTCACTTTTTCTACTATGATATTCCAAAGGGGTCTCTGGATTTATACCAATTGATTGTACTTGTACCTCTAGAAGTAAGGCAACTCGCCGTGTAAGAATAACAAGTTATAAAATTGCAGTCGAAATAGGAGATTATTTGGTAAGCATGAATTGCATAATGACATTATTACTGACCGTGTAAAGTGCGCTTTTAGACGACATAATATTTTTTAATTGTCCTAATGTCCTCCTAGTGTTCCTTATGAGGAAAATTATCTAGAGATCAAATATCATCAAACAATTTCTAATGTCTTAGATAGTAAACTATCCTGAAAATTTTATCTTGAAAATAACCGTTAATAGTCACTGCATTTGGTTAATCGTTAATTTTACTCCCACGTGCTGTTGTGAAATTTGGTTTAATTAAACAAGTAAACAGTGGCTCCACCTATCTAGCGTTTTTGTCGTATTTTACTTCCCTCAGCTGCAGTGGTTCCAGTCTAGGGACGCTTTATTTCGCTGATGGTTTTCACTCTGGTTTTAATCAATGCCTTTGAACCTACTACCTTTCACTTGACCTACGATCACACGGCAGCCTAAGCTTAAAATGCACTGTTTATAATTAGCTATGGCCACTTCCAAATTGGTCACGGACGTTGGCCAAGGACGACAATGAACTAGCAAACACATAAGAGCGTATAAGTTGTACGCAGTTTCAAACTTTTCTGTTAGTGCTAGAGGGCCAAGTCTGTCATAACTTACTAACCTCTCCTATCCTTGTTTTGTTAAATGTAAAAAGAGTGCACCGTGGAGCGAGCCCACTCCCAATCGATCAAATCAAAAATCTATATCCTATCCATATAGAACGCGTGTATGTATAAAAAATTTACTAACAAAGTAGTTAGATAATGACTTTGCTGTGTGGCGCCCTAGTCGTTTCTGTAGTTAACTAGTCCTTTCCTTATATTACCTATGTGAGGCAGAATCAGGACCCGCATAATTGTGGCGTACGATTCGTTTTTTAGATATGTTTTTGATATTGGAGTACGCTTACTCCAGGAATGTGGTATGCATACCTAGGATTATGGTTGGCCTGTTCGTCTCTTATCAAATCATATCATGCCAGCGTTGATTTTGTGTTCCCATCTGCCACCACAGTTTTAATAAAATCACAACTTTTAATATCTTAGGCTAAACCCACATGTTTAAATTAATTTTTTTTATTTATTTTAAGAAATCTATTCTGTGAGTAAAGAACTTTCAAACACAAAAATATAAATCAAATTTTAATTTAACAATTAAAAAATTTTAAAATAATTCTTCAGGATTTTTTTGTGTCCTTTAATAAATTAAAGTCGATGTTGAATGATTTAGACATTATTGGGGTTATTTTCTCCACAGTTTGTGGAATGGTGTTCTAGTGCTAAAAATTCATAGTTTCGAAATGTTCTGCAATGTCACCAAGCAAAACATTACCAATGAAAGCCACACCTAAGAGAAGTCGTCTATTTTCAAGCGTGCTTATTTTGTAATCCGTGCATCTTGTTGAGTACGGATTCCAGAGCAGTACAGCGTATTCCAGTTGAGATCGAACGTAAGCGAAATAGAGTGAACATAAGGCTTGAATATCTTTAAATTCACCAGTCCATCTTTTAACCAATCCAAACATGGCATTTGCTCATGATCTCATTAACTCTTTGCAATACTTCGTTGTTGACTTTGTAGGAAGTAATTAGCAGGTTTCTTTTACGATGGAAAGACATGATTTTGCATTTCTTAATATTTAAGTAAAGCGAGTTTCGATCACACCACTCACTGAATCTATCGATGTCTTCTTGAAATTTCTTCGTATCTAGCATTCCATTAACAGTTCGAAAAATTTTCACGTCGCAGCAAATATGAGCACGTTTGAGTTTTTGATTATCTCGGTTACTTGATCTATGAAAAGCATAAATATCCACGGCCCGAAATAAAGATTCCGCATCTGTTGTTATATTGCATGGTATAATACAATTTAGTTCTGGGTCCAGATTCCAAATTATATTTGGAAGGTTAAAACCACCAAGCACAAGAACTAAATCTGACGAGTTTGCTGTATTAATAACTTCATCAATCGCATCGATGCAAGTTGCGTAATGATCACTATTTGATCGAGGTGGTTTGGTTAATTTTGATTTGTACATCAATTTGTTCGATTCTCGATGGGCTAAAATTACTGGAGCATTCCAGAGTTTAGAATGTACTGCATAGTTTCGAGAGACCGATCGCATTTGCAAGCAACTTAATCATGGCTAAAAAATTCACTGCTCATTATGCCAGGTTTTAATGAAGTTTCACAAATTACATAGATAAGGTAGTTTGAATTTAAAACGAAGTTATAAAACTTAGATGCTTTTGATGCCATTTTGTTGACGTTTTGATAGTAAATTGCACATTTTTCACAAACCAATCGTTTCTTGGATTTTATGGGTTGATTTACCTTTTGAGTAGTGGTAAAACATATTTAAATTATTGTGTGTGTCTTGAAATTGCAACGATGGCATGCAGTGCACTATCGATCAGCTCAGTGGTTGAAAATTCTAATACATATCACATTTGATGAGATTGATCCGGATCGTCATGACTTTACTAGATTCCGGTATCTTAGGCTGGGAGATTAATTGGTTCTCAAAACTCGTGGCTTTGTATAAATGCACCGCAATATCCCAATCGACCTAATTAAATTTTTTATGTTCTTTAAATTATTATAATTTCTTGGCAACCTGACATTATTAGAAAAATCGGAAAATCGCACGTGCGGCTACGTGGGTGCGTTTAGGTTTGGGAAGAAGTTTAAGGTTCACTCAATAAGGTTCACTCAATAAAATCTTAAAACTTTCTTATAATATTTATTAGGAATTTAATGTACAGAGATACAAAGGCGCTTATCTATTCCGTTAAATAAATTATATGTTTATGGCTTCGTTTTTCCTTCTTTAAATGCACAACCAACTGGAAAATCTGTATTATAGACATATAAGGGTTAAATTGGGTTTTATTATAACCGAACAAAACAAGATATAAGAACAAGTATATAAGTGAAATAAACAAGAAGCGTACAAAAAAAAAGTTTGGATTTCGGTATCTAGTCTATGAGTACAAAATAAAATACAAGTGGAATTGAAAAGTTAACTTCCGTAACATCTTATTAAAATTCCTTTTTATTTTTATTTTATTCGAGAGATGTAAAGAGATACGGTATATTATTTCGAATCGTGTATAGGAGTAGTACGATGTCAAGATGAAAATGTCTAATTTTCATAATAAAAAATACAAGAGAAAATGTGAATTCACGATTTATACGATAACAAAATAAAACACATTAACTGGCGGGGTACGTTATTGGGGTTATGTTTTATGCTGATTTTTAACTAACATTCCATAAAAGATTACTTGTACTGAAAACGTTTTTTGGTTGATTAAATTCAATACAGGTATATCGATAATACGTGCGTGTATAGAAGAGATAATATGCCATTGAAATACATTCTAAAAAGTTGATACTCAACAATTTTGGGTGATGACATAAAATTATGTATTACACTTGAGATGCGTTACGTCAACAGTGCTTCTCCTCTTTCTTAAACCTATGGGATTTAATACTGATTCGAAACCAGTTGCATAGTAAATAAAAATCATTACGAAGAGGTCCATGGTACTTGCATGAAACGTTAAGCCATTAATATTTCAACTAGAGAACTAAGGCCACGGCCTAAAAATCATAAAACTAATACAGGGTGTCCGCCGGGAAGGTATACTACTTTGTTTGTTTATGATTTTTGATTAAATGAAAGAGAATGGATCTTAAATTGATAAATGTTTTATTTAATGTCGGCAATTATGTATGGAATACAATATCAGATAAATGTCCGCCTCTGTTAGCCTCACAAATGCGAGCCCTTTTGAGCACATTTTTCATTACATTCTCACACATATCACGCGGTATTTCATTAATTTCATCACGAATATTTTGTTTGAGTTGCTCAAGCGTTTCTGGTTTGTTTGCATAAGCCTTGCTTTTTAGATATCCCCACAAAAAGAAGTCCGGAGCAGTCAAATCAGGCGACCGTGGAGGCCAATCAACATCACCATTTTTTGAAATAACTTGTTGTGGAAAGAGTTCTCGCAGTAATTCCATTGTAATCCTGGCTGTATGCGATGTGGCACCGTCTTGTTGATACCACATGTTAATCAAGCCCAAAGTATGCAGTTGTGGCGTTAAAAAGTTTTCAATCATATCACGATATCGCTCTCCATTCACGGTAACTGTGTTACGCCGTTTTCATTTTCAAAGAAGTAAGTGTTGTAATCCTTTTAATCGCTCTCGTCCGTAATCGCCTCAACTCAAAATAATTAGACTAATAATCATTACTTTTCTTTTTATAAAATTTATTTTAAATTCAAATATAAATTCACATATATTTTTTTTTATTGCTTTCAATTATTTTTACAACCTACGTCGACTACGATCGGATCACATCTCAATCTTTTTCCTAGATGAACATTTTATTTTAGGTTTGCATTACAAATAATTCAAAGTGTTTTTTTATATATATATATATATATGTATAATTATTTTTTTTTTGGTGAAACACATTGAAAGGTTAGCTTTTACGTACAACGTGGTATCGTATATGTTATCATGGCACCCAGAAAAAATAGAAATCCACACTCAACGATGGAGAATGAAGTACATCGACGTGATAGGTCGAATAGTGATATACGAGTATGTTCATCTATGCCGGATGAGAATCGAGCGGTCGACTGGAAAGGATTCAGCGACATATCGAAGCTTCTTCCTGAGTTCGATGGTCTAGGGGATGTATCCTCATGGATTTCGAGAGTCGAAGAATATAGTGAAATATATAATATGTCTGATTTAGCTACACGACACTTTGCATTGTTAAAATTAGTTGGATCTGCAAAAGTTTGGTTGGATGGTTTAGGAAGACTCAATTTCGAGTGGCGGGAATGGAGAAAGCTACTACTCGAGAATTTTCCAACAAACGGAAGCGCATTAGAAAGGCGGAGAAGAGCAGAATCATATAGACGGAAAGTGGGTGAAGAAATTTTACAATATTATTTCCAAAAGCTGTCGTTGTGTAATCAAGCTGGTATGAAGAATGACAAAATTATTGAGTTAATCGTAGAGGGATTACATGACAGTCGATATCGCAGTTTCTTAGGACCATTAAGAAGATATGATAGACCGTCCGAACTTTTAATCGATTTAAAAGAAGCTGATAATTATTACAGGACAGAAAAAAATCAAGCATTAAGAAGCTTAATTAGTTCAACGAATCAATACAAAGGAGTAAATCAGATGCGTAATAAGACGAATAGCATCAGTTCAATACGGCGGACGGATGGTACGGGTACCGCAAATTTTACGAAAAAACTAATTTGTTTTAAGTGTGGTAAAGAGGGTCACTTTGCCAGAAACTGTGAAGTTTTTCAAGAAAGCAGAGATAAATGGCGAAAGCATAGATTGTTACGTTGCCTGGGAAGCAGCTGTACAGTTTTAAGAAGTGATATTGCAGATCAAATTGGTGTAACCTTTTACGAGGACGAGAACCTTGTTAAATTAAAAGGTTATGGAGGTGGGGAAGTGCAGCCAGTTGGTGTTACAACTCTCGTTCTTAAAGTAGGCGATGTATCAGCGAAGGTAAAAGTTTTCATAGTGAAACCTGAATTCCAGAGTGTACCAATTTTAGTTGGGCATTCATTTACCGAACAACCACATGTGCATATTATCGCCAATTCAGATGGGCTTAGTATTCAACAACGGGAGGATGGTGGTTTTAAAAAAATTGGGGTACGGTATAGTACCGGGAAAACAAATTAAATCGCAAAGGAGACTACAGTGATACCTAGTGGTTATGTAGGTCACATTCAAGTGGCAACCGATTTTGAGAGTGATGAAGTTTCGCATGTTGACAATCGTTTACAAGAAAATGGAACAGCTATCCCGAATTGTGTAATACAGTCAACGAAGAAATCATCTATAGTCCCAGTTGCTAACTTCACCGATAATCCGATTGACATTAAGAAGGGTTCCGTGCTCACCAGAGCTATGGTGTGTATGCCCTATGACGAAATTAGAGGCGCTTCGAATTACAATAAGAATCAACGTCAAATTGAAAGCCAGCAAATAGTTACAGGCGATGATAGTTCCGAAGTATTGAAAATTATGAACGAATACACGGATGTAGTTTCAACAAACGTGAGTCAGTTGGGTCTAACTGACAAAGTTCAAATGGAGATTCAACTAAAGGAGCCAAGCAAACCAGTTTATTATCGCCCATACCGTCTTAGTCACTATCAACGAGGGAAAGTACAGGAGATGATCGAAGACTTAAAATCAAATGACGTCACCGAAGATTGTTCATCAGAATACGCCAGCCCTATAATATTGGTCAAGAAGAAGACCGGTGAGTATCGTTTATGTATAGATTACAGAAAATTAAATAGTAATACCGTCAAAGATCACTATCCCATTCCTCGAATAGACGACCAGTTAGATAGGTTAGGAAGAAAGAGCTATTTTACGAGTTTAGATTTATACCCAGGTTATTATTGGGTCCCCGTTTCGGAAAAAAGTAGAGACAAAACAGCTTTTATAACGCCGGATGGGCATTACCAGTTCAAACGTATGCCCTTTGGGCTTTGTAACGCCCCAGCGGTATTTCAGCGGTTAATTAATATGATTTTGGGTAGATTACGATTTAGTGTAGCAGTGGCATATCTTGATGATATCTTGATAGCTACCGAAACAAGGGCAGAAGCAATAGAAAATTTAAAGATTATATTGGATGTTATCCGAGAAAGTAATCTGACAATCAATTTAAGCAAGTGTAGGTTTTTGATGAGAAAAATAAATTATTTAGGGTTCGAAATAAGTGGGGATGGAATCCAGCCGGGTCAGGATAAAATCGAGAGTTTGGTCAGATTTCCACCACCGAAAGATCAAAAGAGTGTTCGAAGTTTTTTGGGCCTAGCAAGCTATTTTAGACGTTTTGTAAGGAATTTGGCTGTCATAGCGCGTCCACTTACAGATTTATTATCGAAAAATTCGAATTTCATGTGGGAAGATTCTCAACAACAAGCATTTGAGTCGATTAAGAAGGTACTTGTGTCATCGCCTGTTTTGAAGGTGTTTGACCCAGCATCAGCTACGGAATTACATACCGATGCGTGTGCAATAGGCATTGGGGCTGTTTTGCTTCAAAAACAAACGAATGATAAGTTACACCCAGTAGCGTACTTTAGTAGAAGGACTTCCTCAGAAGAATTTCGATATCATAGCATCGAGCTTGAGGCTTTAGCTATTGTTAGTGCATTGGAAAAATTCAGAATATATTTATTGGGAATACCGTTTGTAATAAGGACAATGATGGTATGATTGGGTAGCTTGTATGCAGAGAGGATGTAGGGGAATAAAGAGATCATAAAAAACTTAGATTTGAATGAAGATTTAAAAAATAAATATATAGTTTATAAGGGTAGATTATATAAAATTTCGAAAGAAAGATGGAGGTTATACGTTCCAGGGGAATTAAGGTCATATCTGATTGACGAGGCTCACATCAATGTGTCACATATGGGTGTGGACAAAACATTGTCAAAGTTAAAGGAAACTTACTATTTTCCCAAAATGAGAGAACAAGTTTCTAAGTATATTAATAGATGCATTAATTGCCTTTACTATAAAGTCCCAACGGTCAAACCTCCGGGATTCTTGTATCCACTTGACAACTGAAATGTTCCGTTCGTAACGGTTCATGTAGACCATTTGGGACCGTTTGTGAGAACCAAAGACAAAAGAAAATACGTCTTGTGTGTTGTGGATGGGTTTTTTTATTTATTTATTTATTTTACCAACAGTATTAATTTACATCTGGTATTTTTAAAATTAGGTTTATTTATATAAATCAAATTTGAATAAAAAAAGTTTTTAGAATTCTTTTAAATTCATCTCTGGACAAATTAAAATCGAACACGGTAGATACATTATTAAATACACGGCTAGAATTACAAACCGGGTCCAACATACCAAAATTAGACCCATGGAAGTGCAGATTAATCACTAAGCCTCGGTGTCTGAGTGATCTCACTGGGGCACGTATTGAAAACAAGGAAAGTAGTTGTGAACAATCAATTCGGCCCATTATAACGTCGTGCACAAACATTGCGGAAGAAATTTGTCTTCGAACGAACAATGGTTCAATATTCAATATCAAACAACGGCCTAGATACGGCGGAAGCACATACTTAGGAGCGTTTACCTCTCGAGGAAGTCGCCTTAAGGCAAACAGCATAAATCGCTTCTGGATTGATTCTATACGGTTAGAGGAATTGATATAGTTCGGATTCCAGATAATTGAAGCATACTCCAAGTGCGATCGAACAAATGAAGCAAAGAGGACTTTTAGAATTAAAAACCCTAACATTGAATTAGCCTTATTAATACATCTGTCAATATGGTCCTTAAACGATAAATCTCGTGAAAACAAAACCCCTAACTCTAGAAAAGAATGAACTCGCTCTATCATAACGCCATTTAAGAATAAACTATTATCATGTCCATTACGTCCATAACGTCTTCTAGAAAAGTTCATAACTTTACATTTCGAAACGTTCAGGCAAAGCTTATTCAAGCTACACCAGTCGCAGAAAACGTTTAATTCCTGTTGTCGATTTAGCAGATCGCGATCATTTCTAATCTTACAAAAGATTTTTACATCATCAGCGTAAATCAGAAACTTACAATGTTTGAAGCACCGCTTCACATCATCTATGAATGCAATAAATAATAGAGGTCCAATGTGGCTACCTTGTGGGACGCCAGACAAAACATTGATGTCTCTAGATAAAATATTATTTAAAAAAACTTTTTGAGTTCTGTTCGTCAAATATAAAAAAATCTACTTTAAAGGAAGGGCATCACACTTGTTGAGCTGTCCCAGTTTCTTTACCAATAAAACATGATCAATTTTATCAAAAGCTTTGCTAAAATCAGTAAACACTACCTCAACACCATCACCACCTTCTAATGCTAGCGTCAAAAAATTTGTAAACAAAGCAAGATTTGTCACAGTTGACCGTCCGGGGTAAAACCCATGCTGGTTTACTGAGATGGAATTTTTAATTAAGAAAAAGATGCAGTCCTTGACCATCGATTCAAATAATTTAGGAATAGCCGATAAGATAGAAATATCGCGGTAATTTTCGATATCCGTTCTCCGTCCACTCTTGAAAATTGGTTTAATGAAACTGGATTTCCAAATTGAAGGGAAAACCCCACTTTTCAAACTCAAATTGAAGATGTTCGTCAGCGGCTGAACTAAGACCGAAGCACACTTTTTCAACACAAGCGGGTGAATTTTGTCCGGGCCACAACTCATATTCACATTTACATTCAAAAGAGCGTGCAGAACGTCATCGGTAGTAAATTGAAATTGAATGTTTGGATTATTATTAAAAACAAGATCGTCGTTCAATCTCGAAGACGGGACATACACATTTTCAAAAAATGCTGCAAACATGTCAGTGATAATTTGTGGATCACTAGCCGTCAAAGAATTGAAAGACATTTGCGAGGGTATACCTCTACAATTCCGTTTCGAATCAACATAACTCCAGAAACATTTAGGGTTGTTTCTAATATTCGATTCGATCTCGACAATATAAATATAAATTATACAAGAAACGATTTAAAATTTTAAATTGAGATCTGAGAGCGCTAAATATTTCATAATTTACGGCGGATGGGTTTAATTTATATTTTTTATGAGCTTTAGATTTCCGATTTTTTAATCCTGAGAGGCGACTATTAAACCATGGCTCGCGCATCGACGAAACTACAGGTGAACGGGGAATAAATTGTTCAATTGCCAAGTTCATTATTTTATAAAACTGATCAATATAATCGTCTAAACTACCCGTTATATATTGATCCCAATTAATATTGTCCAGAAACTCATTTAAAGCATTATAATTTCCCTTATTAAAATTGAAAAACTCACTAGAATTAAAAATTCCGTTAACATTAACACAATTTTCAAATATTAATTGGATATGTAGTGGTATATGAAAAATACTTGAGAGATCATTACAAGCAATGATTGTGCCATGTACTTCTACTGGAACGAACACCAGATCGAGGATATTGCTGCACTGGTTCTCGATGTTATTAATCTGTCTTAGCCCGAGTGAACAGATTGAGTCCATCACCAGATCTGAAGTTAGATCACCATTGAATGGCAGAAGTTCATCATCTACTGTAAGCCATTTTATTTTCGGTAAGTTAAGATCTCCCAAAATCATCACACAATCAAAATCAGGAGCTGCAGCTGCTAGTTGGTTTGAGAAAAATAAAGATAGCTCACCATATATATTAACTGAGGATCCGTATGGTATGTAAACAGCAACTATCAACACCAGCTTTCCATTGAAAGCAAGTTTAACAGCCAAAATCTCCAAGTTTTCCAAGTTTACTTGGCTTAAGGCAGTTAAAACGGTAGAATCAGTGGAAACTATGAATACATTTTTAGAGTTCATGTTCTGTTATGGTAGGCCGCAACGTATAATTTCAGATAGAGGAGGTGCTTTCACGGGTAGGCCGTTTTTAGAGATGTGCAAGAGTTATAATATCCAGCATATCAAGGTAGGATCACATACACCTCGGGCTAATGGACAAGCCGAGGTTGCCAACAAAACTATTCTGACAGGTTTAAGGACTTTATCTACTGGAGTCGAGTGTAGTGATTGGGATACTAAACTCTTAGAAGTTATGTGGTCAATGAATAATATGGTTCATCGGGTTACGCAAAAGACACCTGCTAATTTAGTGTTTCGATATGTGCCAAATAGACCAAAAGACAATCCACTGACATGCGAGATTAACAGTATAAATAGGGAAGTAGGTAATGTTAAAAGGGTAGATTTTAACCAAGTATCAGAATTGATAGTCAAAGATCAGGGTAAGCAGAAAGAATATTATGATAGAAAACGAAGAGAAGGGGGCTCATACATAAAGGGGGATATAGTGATGGTTAGGTGGAATCCAGTTTCTACTGGAACTAGCTTGAAGTTGAGTTGTAATTATAGTGGGCCCAATATGATCGATAAAGTTCTGGATAAAGATCGATATATAGTCAAGGATATAGAAGGAGAGCAACAGTCGTCTCGAAAGTATGAAGCTGTTGTTTCAATAGATAGATTGAAGAAAATTGTAAGGAGTAATGATCTTGACGCAAAATAACTGTATATCTATATATAAAAAAATGGAAATTTAATTAGCATTGTAATTGGAATTAAAACTGTTAATGTGTGATAAAGAATTGTAAAGAAAATTTGAGCAATGGAATGGTGAATATAAAAGCTTACGTTTGAATTTGACATTAAAAAAATAACTTCTAATGCTCAACTTTTCTATATTTTTTTTTATATAAATCGTTAAATTTTAGAAGGCGAGGACGCCTACGTATATAGCGTGGCCGACTGATGTAACAAAAAAAATAATAATTATACATATATATATAAATATATAGAAAACACTTTGAATTATATGTAATGCAAACCTAAAATAAAATGTTCATCTAGGAAAAAGATTTAGATGTAATCCGATCGTAGTCGACGTAGGTTGTAAAAATAATTGAAAGCAAATTTGAATTTAAAATAAATTTTATAAAAAGAAAAGTAATGGTTATTAGTCTAATTATTTTGAGTTGAGGCGATTACGGACGTGAGAACGATAAAAAGGATTACAACATAAGGTCCAATGATTCCTCCTGACCAAATTGCACCAGACCAGACTGTAACTTTTAATGGATGTAAAGGTGACTGATGAATAATGTGAGGGTTTTCCATTGCCCAGAACCGACTATTCTGTTTATTCACATATCCATTTAAATGAAAATGGGCCTCGTCACTCATTATGATTTTTTCATGAAAATCGGGGTTGTCATGGGCGAGCTGTAACATCCTATTGGCATATGTACGGCGGCGTAAATGGTCTTGTGGAAGAATTTGCCACGTGTCTACTTCACGACTGTCAAGTATGAACTGTCAATACTAATATTCGCCTAAATAGCGGCAAAACAAAGTAGTATACCTTCCCGGCGGACACCCTGTAGAAGTTGCATTTAAAACAAAAGAATGTAATTTGCTCTAAATTGTTGGTCCAGCTGCACGAATTTATGATTTGGTTTTTCATTAAATCCCACACAACCGAAATCTGTTATTTCGCTCAATAAAAGTAAAATTCAAGGAACCCTAGTAGTGCGGAGTTATGCACCATAAAGTTAGTTATTATTGCCTAAAATTCAATTTTGTGGATTTCGTCAAGCTTTAATTTATTTGACTATGGTACATAAAATATGCCCTGATTTACGGCACATAGGCGTTAACTGTTACGACAAATTAAAAACATGGGATCCAGCAATTTACAAATTGGCCTAGCTTCACCCAGTCCAAATTACCATTAATACTAAACCTACCGACAGTTCTTGTACACCTATTCCTACCGCGCTTGGTCACATTGACCGGTAAATAAAAATGCTATTGATTATATTTCGTCAGCGCAGATTATGGTTGATTTATTGCTGAATGTACATAAAAGGCTAACTTCTTTTCCCACATAAGAAACCAAACTTAACTGGCGGAATTATACCGTTTAAATTTGTGTACATTTTACAAAAGTTTGAAAACGTTTAATTTGACAGGATGACAATAATCAGCAGCAACATACAGAAGCCCAACCTGAGATAGAAAAGTAAATATATATGGCGCGGCTACAAGTGTTCTGGGAAACCAACCAAAAGAGTTGATTCTTGACTGACTAATTAATGTTCGACGCGAACAAAATGATTAGCGACGAACAGAAGCTTGCGCACAATGTGCTAACACTCTCGACAACACAGGCGGAGAAGACCAATCACATTTTGCAAGAAGCCCCAGCCCACGATAGGTACTAGACAATAAAACGAGTACTAATTGATCGCTGCATTATTTCCGAGAAACGCAAATTAGTAACAACTCGGTACAATTGAATTAAGTGATAAAAAACCATCGGACTGGTTACACCAGCGATTTGGTCCGGATAGAATTCCACGGACAATTTCACTACAGTACAATGGATCATGCAGTTCCCTGATTACAATGAAACAGCGTTGATCCTGCAACAGAACAACCCTGAAGAGGATATCGCTATTTCCGACACGTAGTTAAGTTAGAAAATATTTCACTCACACAAAGCAACAACCTTCACATTCACAATCGCCTTGGAAAACAACTAACAAGTGCCAGGATATCATTCAAGCGCCAGGATTTGGTTTCGAAATCATCCACTTTTGCTACATAACAAAAGGGGTCCGCAACTACCGGTTCCCCAAACCAATAAGTTTGAAGGTCGCAGTGGCAGACCTAAGACAACCGCAGCACATCCGCTCATTTCTACGGGATTCGGTAAACAAAATCACTTTTCTGATTGATACCGGCGCTGCTCGGCGAAGTGTAATCCCGTAAAACAAATACTATTGCTACGGAACATGTCGTAATCCGGATTCAGTTCTGGCAGCAGCAAATAGTACCACAATAAACACTTATGTTACCAAATAACCAGGGATTGAGACGTTCAATAAAACACGTTCATCCTTGCTAATGTCAATCGTCCTATAATTATAGGCTATGGTGCATTATTAAAGAAATGTCCTTCTTTAAGAGCTCCACACCAAACTACAATGGAAAGGCACAATGTAGTACACGACGTCATGACTAAAGGCCATATACCATTTATGTGACCAAGAAGACTTGATCTAATCCGCCATAAAACAGCATTCAACACAAAGTGAAGCTAGAAATCTGCCGATCTTCTACTAAAGAAATAAGAACCACGGCGGGAGACCACAATTTCTGACCGTTACCCAACCCCACATGTACAAAATGTCTCCATACCAATACATGGATGCTTGATTTTCTCAACACGTTCTAGTAAGAGCATACCATCCAGTCGCACGAGACGATATTTATAAAATCGCAATTACCACACCATTTGGCTTATTCAAATTCACCCGAATGCTTATGGGTCTCAGGAATGCTGCACAAACATTCCAACGTTTCACCAACGAAATTGTAAGTATGTATTTCGTTTTTGAATATATTGACCTCATTCTCGAAGCATCTAGAGTCGAGAAGCAACATCTACTCCATTTGGAACAACTCTTCCAAAAATTATCAAATTATGGCGTCAATATTAACACAGTTATATGTGTGTCTGGCGGATGGACTAGCAATCTTGGCTTTCACAATCACAAAATTACATCGAATGGCATTCTGCCATCCGAAGAACGAACTAATGCAATTAGACAAAATTGACAAGTCTTCTCAAGAAACAACAGACGACCCAAAATTGTTCTTGTCTTCGCTGAAGCGCATTCGCTAAATGGAAGAAAATATAGCATCACCACTGATGCATGGAACACAGTTATAAGCGCAGTCTTACAGCAACTAAATAAAGAAAAATAGGAACCTCTTGGATTTTTCTCGAAGAAATTATATGATGCCGGAAGAGAATATTCCGCATTAGATAGGGAATTGCTTGTAATCTTCCAAGCAATTAAACACTTTCTCTATTTTGTCGAAAGTTTGGAATTCATTATCATCACCGACTATACAAACCGCTTACTAGAGCAATTTCCTCTAAAGCGAAACGCCATTTAAAGTTTGTGTCTCAATTCAACACAGACATACAGGACACAACTGATGACTAGCTGATTTATCAATTGACTGTGAAATTTCCACTGGCATCAATCATCTGTACACTTCATTTCACATCAAAATGTACGAGCAACTCGAAATTTTGTCACTTCAAGAATTGTTTGGCCAAGTATGAAAAAAGTGTAATCCTGTAGGCGAAGTCCGGTTTAGCCTGCCAAAAATGTAAACCATTAGGTGTGCAAGTAGAAACTTGGCTCTAAAGGTGGTTGCATTAAAATATACTTGAAGACATCCAAATCGCCCGCCATTTTGGATATATGTAGCTTAGTCATTGCTGTTTTTATGACATAAGTATCAATCATTTCCAAGCTGTCGTTCCGTGTGCATCAATTTTAAGAGATGGATGACGATAAGCAACATTTACGTCACTGCATTCTATTCTGCTTCCACTTAATTAATTCGACTTTGAGTGAACATTCTGTGAGTCACTAAACAGTGTAAAAGTGGTTTGCAAGATTTCGTGATGGCAATTTTAGTCTTGAGGACGATCCACGCCCTGGTGCAGTAAAACAATTTAAAAACGAAGAACTTAATTTTTTACTGAATGAAAATCCGTCTCGCACAATTTTAAGTATATTTAATAGTTTAAATATTATCTAATTTAACTTGTTAATTATTCTCACATAAACATTTGGTATTTCGACAACCACTTTATTCGAATTTTCTAGACTTTATCCCTTCTACCGACCAAAAACATATCGTTCGATCATTAGTCTCAAGCTAATAAAAAAACCCGTTTTTGTTTTATGATCATATTTTGCCCATCTCAAAGAACACTTAACACACGGGTACAAAAACCCACACCCTTCGTCTTCGAAGGATTGTAGCACTAGCTTTCCTTTGGGTACTAGCTTTCCTTTGACGAACGGCTAAATTTGGTAATTCCTTCACTGAGGAGCCGGAAAGGGACAGACCAAAACCCAGCAAGGAACCAAGCCGTCAGAAATCTGTTCCAAAAATCCTGAAATCCCAAATCTAAATGATCTCGCTAACTTGTGCCTTGGTCATAGTCACAAAAATGTGACAGCTAATCCCGCATCTGCATTCCCAAATGCGAACATGTGGTCTCAGATTCCGGTATCTTCTTCCGATGATTCCCGATACTCCCAGTTACCTAAAAGTTTACTTAAATGGAATAGAAACGGAGAACGGTTTTTATGTCGAGTAGAACGTACGGCTGTTCGGCGCAGGGGTCACACGTATATTTAGTCGAGGAACTGGGCGTTCTTCTTAAAGGAGAAGCCTTGGAATGGTATTGGCTTTTCTTGGAGACAAACGGTTTAGTTTCGTGGGCTCAAGACGATATATTCCAAGAGTTGGACAATCGTAAGCAATGCATTCGCAAAGAATCCTTTTATGAATTCTACAGTCTTTCTTTATTAAGAATTGCGATGAAGTCTCCTGCCACCATTTCCGAAAAAGATTTGCTAAGATTTGTGAAAAATAACATCCGTCCAAGTCTAAAATTTCATTTGCAAATGTCAGATAAGAAAATATCTTCTATAGACCAACTAATCGCCGTTTGTGTTAGTTGGGAACATACGTGGTCAAGAAACGGGTATTGCCCTGAAAATTTTCTTCAATTACCTAAAAAATCCGTTCATGAACTAGATATTTTTGATCATTCCGGTGACTTAACTTTTCCCACACAACAGGTACATCATATTGAAGCGATAAACGGTTCTCGGGGAATCATATACTTGCAACAACTGTATATAGAACTAAACAACAAACCTCTTCAGCAGTCTCTACCCATAAAACGTCTGAAGCGTCTTACGTCACCTGTATTTGTTGGAATTGTAAAGATATCGAACAAGCGTATCAGGATTGTCCAATTCCACCTCTGAAATGTAATTTCAGAAAGACGGGGAACTTGAACATGGAGATACATTCGACTGGGCGTCCACATCTTCATAAAGCATTGCCTCCCAGGCCTTCTGTGGCTGCCTTAACAGTTCCACTCAGTTCAGAACCCCAGAATTTTCCCCCTCAATAATTCAAATCCAAAAATTTTAAATCTCCCTGTTTTCATAGTTTGCGTCCTGCGTCGCAATCTTACTCTCGCGCCTCTCAATATTGGTACAATCGCAGGATAGTAAAAGCCAAATATCTAGAACCTATGATACAAACAGAAGTGGATGGAAGACCGTATGCGGTCGTATACGTGGCTGGATATAAATGCTTGGATTGTTAGACAGTGGCTCGAATATTAGTGTTTTAGGCGCGGGTTGTCTAGAATTACTAAAATCGTTTAACTTAATGTCTAAATTTCATCGTTTGCCGTCATATGTATTAACAGCCGACGGACATAAAAATGCCATTTTAGAACACATTAATTTTCCTATTACGTATTCCAAAAAAACAAGGAATATATGTTTTCATGTGGCTCCAACTTTACAACAAAGCCTGTATTTAGGAATGGACGTTTGAATAGAATTTGGGTTAGCTCCGACTGTTGTTAGTAATTTATACAAGCCTCCGATCATTTTATCTGATTCGAATCGTCGTATTCTTTCCGAGAAACTTAAAAGCGAGTTAAATGACATAATATCCGCTCTTCCCTCTTCAGATTTGATGAGTTTAGGGAAAACTATGCTTAAGTACCTCGCACTCCATTGACGTAGGTATGTATGTTAGGTGTATGTAGGTACGTATGTTAAATCTCGGGATTATTGAAGAGAGCGATAGTAGTTGGTGCTTGCCGGTAACGCTAATTAACGCTGCCACTTATAGACGGGCTATTAGGAAGATTAGATCAAACTAGATTTATATCTAGTAATGATCTAAAAGATGCCTTCTGGCAAATCCTTTTAGATAAAGATTCTCGTCAATATACATCGTTTACAGTACAAGGTCGACCGTTTTATCAATTTCGCGTGATGCCTTTCGGTCTGTGTAACGCACCGCAGCGCATGTTCTGCTCAATGCACAAAATGATTCCTTTCCATTTGCAAGATCGTATATTTGTATATTTAGCCGTCCTGCTTATTACCTCCGCCAGTATCGAAGAACACTTTTCATTGCTCCGAGAAGGTGTTAAACTATTAAAGGAAGCTAACCTCACCATTAACATAAATAAAAGCAAGTTTATGTTGAAACAAATCAAGTATCTGGGATACATTGTTGGTGATGGGTATCTAAAGGTAGACCCCGATAAAATCTCTGTAGTCGGAAAGTATCCGATTCCCAAAACGCCTAAGCAGATAGGAAGGTTTCGCGGTATAACAGGTTGGTATAGGAGGTTTATCGCTCAATATGCCACTATCAGTACTCCGCTAACCGAACTCTTGAAAAAGGAAAAAATAATAATTTGGACTGAATAGGCTAAGCACGCTTTCAACGAATTAAAAGATGCGTTGATGTCATGCTTTGAAGACGCTAGCTCCACGGGTTGGTAGCGTGCTGTTTCAGAAGGGAACGAATGACGAGGAATTCCCCATTGCATTTATGTCGAAAAAATTGAATGGGTCGACGACCCAACGAAACTACTCAGTAACGGGATTTGAATGTTACGCTGTTAATTTAAGTATTAAAAAATTTCGCGAAGGGTTTCACTTCATGGTCATTACCGATCATTCAAGCATCCAGTGGCTAATGTCCCAAAAAGACCTTTCGGGAAGATTCGCTCGCTGGAGCTTCAAATTACAGGGATTCGATTTTGAGATTCAGCATAGGAAAGGTGCTCAAAAAGTAGTTCCGGATGCTTTATCTAGAGTGAATGTTGAAGAAATGCCTTCGAATTTCTATCAAATGAAGAATATCGCAAAGACATAGCAAAATTTAAAAGCTTAAATAATATTTACTCGACCAATATGCGGTTAGAACACAATAAATTACTAATTTGTCCAACATACGGTTCTAAGGTGTGCGATACCGATTTACCAGAATGGTAGTTGGTCATACTGGCACAAGCACATGCCTCTCCAATTTCTGCGCATTTAGGGGTTGCAAAAACTTTAGAGAGACTGCAAAGGTACTTTTATTGTTGCCCGTCCATGGGAGCATTTAGTGAAGTTGATCAACCATTTCAATGGTTGGGATTTTTTAGGGCCTTACCCTCGGACTAAACGCGGCAACTCATATATTTTGATTGTCCTAGAGAAGTATTCTCGATTCGTTCTTCTGCACGCGTTAAGAATGGCTAACGCCGCAAACGTTGTTAAATTTGCTGAAGGCAATATATTTAATCTGTTCTCGGTACCGGAAACCGTTCTAACGGACAACGGGAAACCGTTTTTATCCATTCAGTTTAAGAACCTAACTTGTTAAGTATGGCGTAAAACATCTCACGCCTCAGACCGAGTTAATCGTTGTGTTTTGTCAGCTATTCGCTCGTAGATTAAAGCTGATCAACGAGAATGGGTCTTTCATTTAGATGAAATTGCATCGGCGTTGCGCAATGCTGTTCATACTTCGAGTGGCTATTCACCTCATTATCTGGTATTTGGCGAACACAAAAGGAATCATGGGTCGGATTAAGCTGTACGTAAACTGCTGACCCAACATGGTGATAATGAATTAATGTTAATGTTCAAACCTACACGACTTAATTTGGCAAGAGAGTCTGTCTTGGCTCATTTACAGAAGGCTTCATTTAAAGGGTCATTTAAACCAGGACAAAAGGTTTTTATAAAGAATTTTGTTCAGAGTGATGCCTCTAAAAATTTCAATGCGACACTGGCCCCTAAAGTTATTCCAGGAATTATTTCTAAACCAGTTGGTCAAGTGTCGTTTGAATGCAAAAAAGATGAAAACATTTTGGGCATGTATCATATTAAACACATCTATCGTAATTCCTAATTAGGAAGATCTCGCGGCAACGTTGTTCATGATTCTCGAAAATTTTGATAAACCCGGCTTTCTAAGATATCTCAGTGGTGTGAGTCGCCCTCCCGAGTGTAACCATCAGTCCCAGATCATTACACCTGAATTTAAAAATTTCACATTTATATAAATAATGAACGGCAATTCATATTTTTGTGAGTGAAGGTCAGGAATTTGGGAATGATCAAGAGTGTTTCAGGAGTATGGTGCATAGCATAAGAAGTCCCGTAAGATGTCTAAATTTTGAAGAATCCCTCTGATTGCCCTAAGTAAGTAACCGCAAAAGCTGTGCTCATCCATTTTACTGGATGATTTTGTGTACGATCGATTAGTCGGTCGTTACAGCTTTCACCGCCAACGTGCTCTAAAAACTCGTGCAAATACCATCAGCTCAGAGAATCCGAGTAACAGTGAAAGATGACCTGAAATGTTCACCTGGTGCTGAACTGGAGTACGATCAAACCATCAAATTACCTGGGAAATTAATAGACCCATACAAAGTGATAGGAAGACTACGTAAGCACTTTGTGTTGCAAATCAGAAAAATGCAGCAATCTGTATCTATTGATAGACTCAAACCAGTCTATGGAGATCTGAGTTCACCCGATCAAATATCGGGGATGAGAAAAACTGAAAGCGAATTATAACATCTTCAGACACAAATGCACCCGTAACACATATTTCCACTAATATCGGTACATATTCAAATATCTGTAATACTAACATCCAACTACCTGCTGATTGATTGGCACCGGAAATATTGTGCACCAGACAACCAAGTAACCTTCAAACAGTATTTATCAATACACGAAGACTTGCAGGTATACCAATATCACCCATTTGTACGAAACACGCAACTACCGGGTAACTGACACGAAGTGTTAACAACTTCAGTCTGTCACTGTTGTCAAACCAGTGATGACAGAGCGCTCAAATTTACACATGACAGTTCATTCCATTATGTACAAGCGTACAAAAGCATTTTAGTGGAAAAAAATTTAGAAAAAAAGTTATCCGCAATGGATTTCAAGCGTAATAGTGTGATTGCTCTATATTTGGCTGGAAAACCACAGCCGCAGATTGTTAACCAGTTAAAACATCTGCATGTGAATAAAATGTTTGTGTTTCGCACCATAAATCGTTATAACAATATTGGCAAAACGCCATGGTGGTGGGCCGAAACCCAATGCAACATCGCCGGATATCATTCGAAAGGTGAAGTCCAAATTGGCTCGGAATAAGCGCCGTAGCGGCAGAAAAGCGGCTCGTGAGGCGAACTAAAGACTTTGAAATTCCATAAAACGCATGGTTACACCGATGCTCAAAAAAAGTTAGAGTGGAAAGAGCAAAGAAGTTGTTACGCTTGCACGAAAGTGGCGATTTGCAGAATTTGGTTTTCTCCGATGAGTCACCGTTCGTTATTGAGCAATATGTGAACAAGCAAAACGACGGGATTTACTTGCCCGGCCGTTCTACTGAAAATTTGGACCAACAGATTGCCACTCGAATCCAAGCGCCGCCAATGGTGATGGTTTGGGCCGCCGTAACGGCCGAAAGCCGTTCACCGCTCGTTTTTTTGGACCGTGGCATCAAGATAAATGCTCAAATTTATCGGGATCATGTGTTGGAGGAAGCGTTAAAGCCTTGGACACAAACACATTTTGGCCGCAGAGCCTGGACATTTCAATGGGACTCGGCGCCGATTGACTGAGAAACAACGTTCCGCGGTTCATTTCCACTGCTCAGTGGCCACCAAATCCACCTGATGCAAATCCGCTAGATTTCTCGGTTTGGGGTATTTTGAAGAGCAAGGTTTGGACAAAAAATTACAAAAATGTCGATCATCTCAAGCAAGCGCCTTGCCGGGAATGGGCCAAAATACCGCAGAGCCACCTATCGTGCTGCATGCAATAGCTTTGACGGGCGTTTGAATTCCATAGTCGCGACTAAGGGTGGCCAAATCGAAAACTGCTAATGCAATTCAAAAATTTAAATATTTCTGAACATTTTTTACTTTGATTCAATAGAATTCATCAAAAAATAAAATTCTGTGGCATTTTGGTTTGGTAACACTTCATGTCAGCCACCCTGTATATCACAATGTGAAATAAGCATGATATTGCGAAAATATTTCGTGCACTCCTGTGGCATTTTTTGAATTTTTATTAGCGAAACAGATATGCAGTTTAACCTAGAAGATACCAATATCCAAAAATCATTTCTGGTAACAGCCAAAAAAATATGCAAAAATCACATTAAACCATTAATAATCATTTAATGCACGTCCAATTGTAATTTAAAATTACAATTGGACGTGCAGTACAAAAGCAGAGGAGTGAATATGCAAGTTCCAAATTTTAACCACTGAGCAAAGAGAGCCCTCCACTTCAATTAAAATGTAATGAACACCTAATTGAGTACGCCAAAATCGCATCCTGCTTTATGATTCGGTCATTTAGTTATAAAACCATATGCGATGCAAAAAAATTGTCTACCCCAGATCTAAACGAAGTAAGTAATTCAATTATCCTCCCCATTTAAAACACACACGAACGGCACATAAAAATTCTGTCGTAATGTTCCTAGAAATTAAAAAAATAAAAAATAAAAATTTCATTAAAATTCCAAACAACAAATCGCTTTTTTCACAAGCGCAAACACCAAACCCAAGCGATGGAACTAAAGTTCTGTAAACTAACCGGAATTTAAGCACATTTTTATTTTTCAAGAGTAACATATTTGTTTTTTTATGTCATCCTTGGTCGATGTTGTTGTTGCATTGTTTATATGCTTAAAATTTATGAGTGTTTTTAACAATTTTGTTAATAACAACACAACAACAACAATATGGTATAACACTATAAAACAACTTTGCATAAATTCTGCTTTATACCTATATAAGTGCAAGCAAAGATGATGAGATAAAAGAAGGAGCTTTAACATAAAATTTCATTATTTTTGCAATGCTTTTTCTGGCTGAAGAGCTTCCTTCTTGAAACCATCGTTTAACAGTATCTACTTTATATGTTTTGATATATAAATCGAAATCATTTGTTAACAGCTTTTCAAGGATTTCCTCATATAAGATGGCTTTCACAATGTTTTTCTCATCACATTATCTTGCAACATTGAAAAATCAATTGATAGAATTTGGCTAGCGCAGACATAAAATTTTATTTGTTCAAGGTGATCATAAAAGTGCCGTGCCCGTGCGTATACACAGCAGTCAATAAAAAAGTAATTCTCACATTATTTCTTGCTACTTTTAATGCCTTCCTCATTAACTGTCATAAATTTATAGTAATTAAAATTAAGTATTTATTCCTTACAGTGAACGCCAGTATTGTTGCTAAGACAGTTTATACCAGACAATGTAATATTTGCTTCCATCATTGTACATATACAAACAGAAATTTGGCGAATACGATTTTTTGGCACGTGAAGAGCAATTTAGAATTATGATACAGTGTTCGGTTATTTTATGTATATTGAAATTCCTAAATAACACAATATTGGATGTTTGTTACTGAAAACAAAAATTCCTTAATTACATTTGTGAATTGCATCTAAATTTTTATTACGGCATAAATTTAAACGAAATGCTTTAGTTTATGTACTCGTAGTTAAAAAGAGATTATTACATTTTTTTTGTGGGCCGCAAGGTAATAAACAGGATATACACAAAAACAAGGTAAACATACTGCTGATTATTAACGAGATCAAAATTGGAAGTTCTTGTTGGCCGATTGAAATCGAATCGAATAAAACTTGTAAACCATAAAAATGTTAGACGGCCGGATGATTTTAGATTTTTGTTCACTCAACAAAATAAACTTATGTAATTGGAAATAAAACTCAGCATCTGTACTCCACGAGATATACTTTATTAATAACAAAAATGTACACTTCAAGAAAGAAGATGATAGTGAAGTTTGTGCTAAAAAAATTACACTGTTAAATTTGTTATTTTTCCTATTGGAATTTATTTTCAAAATGAAATTATAAAATTGGACTAATTATAAATGGTGTGTCGTTGAATCTAGAAATATCTACAGATTTTAGCTGACATTTTTGAAAATTTTGTCAATATTCTAAGATCTCACATGTCATCTTCCACTTCCATCTCTGAAAATCCAAAAATAAAAAACCGCAAACCTTGGATGAGTTATAATCTTTTGCATAAGATGAATAAATTGAAAAAATTCTCCAGGAAGCTCAAACGATATCCTGACAACAAGAGACTGGAAGAATATGTAGTCAATCTATCAAAGCAGGTAAAAATTGATGTTCGTACTGCAAAAAATCTCTTCTACAAGAATAAATTTGATTCATCCATTAATGATTCCAAGGCTACTTGGAAAATAGTGGATGAAGTGTTAGGACGTTTTTCTCATAATAAGCACATAACTCAAATATATCAATTGCGAACTGAAAATATCCTTACGTGTTCAAAGTCCATTTCCAACGAATTTAATAACTTTTTTGTAAACGTATCACAAGAAATAAATTCTAAATTTAGTTCGGTAAATAATGAAAATACTGATCATAACAAATTTATCTTTGGGTCTCTGTCAAAAAATTATGTCTCATCATGTTATTTTGAGCCTATAACTACTGCGGAAATTCTTAATGAAATTCGTAAGTTAAAAAACAAAAGATCTGAAGGTTCGGACGGAATTGATAACTTTGTTGTTAAAAACTGCGCTTGGTACTTAGTAGATATTTTAAAATTTTTGTATAACCTGAGCCTTGACAATGGGGTTTTTCCAAATATTCTAAAATTAGCCATTGTAATTCCAATTTTTAAAAAAGGCGATGAATTACAATTAAACAATTACAGACCGATTTCTCTACTAAGCACCGTATCTAAAATCTTTGAGAAACTAATAAAACGACGATTAGTGTGTTATCTTGATAAAATTGATTTTTTGCACAATAAACAATATGGATTTACTGCTGGTAAATCCACTGAAGAAGCACTGATTGATTTCCTTGGTCAGATACATTTGGCAATGAACGGTTCGCAGAGGTCTACAGCATTATTTGTGGACATTGCCAAGGCTTTTGATTCAGTCGACACTGGAATAATGCTTACTAAGCTACGTAATATTGGTATACGAGGTAAAATTTTAGGTTTGTTTAGAAGCTACCTTCAAAATCGGCGTCAGATTGTTAGAATAGGTGAAACTTTAAGTGACCCGTGCACGGTAAAATATGGCGTTCCCCAAGGATCAGTTTTGGGCCCGTTATTATTTTTGATTTACTTTAATTCGATTTTTGAAATTAATCTAATAGGATATCCGACTGCTTTTGCTGATGATTTAGCCCTAAGTTATGGAATGCCAACGACTGATAATACATATGACATCAGTCTTGTTCTTGAAAAGGATCTTCATTGTTTAAGCCAATGGTTTTATCATAATCATCTCATGATCAGCGATAAATCAAAAATCATGTATTTTGGGCGACAGAATACTAGATTAGCGCAACCACAAACGTATCACATGTATAAATGCAATAGAAATCCATGCACGGCTCAGTGTTTTGTGCTTGAGTCTGTACAAGAATTTAAATATTTGGGCTTAATAATTGATTCGAAACTCAATTGGAAGTCTCATATCAATACCACAAGGAAGAGTGTAATTTGGGCCATATATAAATTTTATAACCTTAGAAAAGTCTGCCCTAGAACTACACTAAGGAAACTATACCATGCCCTAATAGAATCAATAGTAATGTATGGCATATCCAGTTGGGGTGGTACATATTTTACTAACATAGAGGACCTGTATATCGCACAAAAAAGAATTATTAAATTAATCTACAAACGCCCTCATACAACACCAACAGTTCCATTGTTTCGTGAGCTAAACTTACTACCATTTAGATATCTTTATATTTATCAAGTCCTCAAAATATTTTTTATTCGAAGTGATAGTTTTCACAATCGCACTGTACATATATACAACACGAGGAACCCCAATAACTTTGCCAATGTTCGTTGTTATAGCGAGAAATTTAGAAGATTTTATCTTTATATGGCACCGTTCTTTTTTCACATGCTACCAAACGACATTAAAGGTATAAACCCTGTACGTAAACACAAATTTAAGCGCGAACTTCGATCATGGCTGCTCACCATAGAAAACATTGAACAATACTTTTAATATTACAATACATTATATTTAGTTATAGAATCAAATCAATAATTTTAAGATAGTGTGTAAGTTTAATATATTTAGTAAATATGTGATATTGTAAATTTTGTCAACTAAAGATTTTGTATTACATAGTTTTAAGGAATATTTTTTTTTGTTGCTCCACCACAGATTGTAATCTAAAGGAGCTTTACTTTATTTCATTACACAATCAACTGTATGTATAAACTATTTTGTATTTTAACTGAAATAAAGATAATAATAATAATAATAATAATAAAAAAAAATTTTAGAGAACGTAAAGCATATACCTATTACTATAAGATGTGAGTAAAGTATATTTTTGAGTTTCGTTCTATTGAAAATTATATTTAGAAATTGAGAATTTTTGACTGGTTTCAAATAATATTCCAGCTACTTTTGGAGATGTCCACGGGGTTTCACTAACATTTTCAAATAGATCATCCAATCTACTGAGTCTATAGTGAATAGGATAAAATTATGATATTAGGAACTTCACAATTTTTATAACTATTTCAAGTTTAATAAAGAAAGAGCTAAATATATTAATACAAGTCCTGGTCAAAAAACTTACGATTTTTATACCGCCGATCGTAGAGCTGATCGTAGGTTCTCACCCACATTTTCGAATAGCTTACACAATATTCTACCGTTATAGTGATTGGCATCAGATTCTAATGAGTTTTGCTATGCCTATAACATAATTCATGTTTTTATTCGTACTGCCGATACCAGAGATGTCCACGGAATCTCGTCTACATTTTGCTACAACTTATAATACTTTCGGTCTATGGAGAGAAAATGGGTCAATTGTAATGGGTCTAACAATGATTTTTTGAATTTTGAAGTTTCGTGATTTTGACAAAAATATTATTACTTCCTTCTACAATATTTTAGCAATTTCTCCAATTGGATTTTAAATTGACATTCCTAACCAAGCGACGAACCCGTTCGGCCAAAGAAACCTCGTACTCCAAAACATATGGGTCAAAGAGTCATAAAAACATTTCTCAAACGACATATTTTAGATACTATCAGAAAGAACAAAAAATATTCTACTGAGAATAAAGTATTATCGGCTATAGCTAGTAAGTCATTGAGTTGGCTACAAACCCGTTTTTTCACATAGAGGAAGTGATGAAAAATTCGTTTTGCGTTTAATTTATGACTCAATTGCCCAAATTTTTTATGTGTTGGGAATTGATTCTCAATTCGTTCAAAATGTATATTCTCCGCATTTAGGACCAAACAGATTTTTTCGATTTATAGCAAATTACATAAAACAGTATCATCCAAATTCTATCATTTATGTAGAGCGAAGCTTTATAATGATGGACTATTTTAATATTAGTGTTGATGCGAAAAGTGAAATTCTAATAGATGGCACTACCAATGTCATGCAGCTTTGGGCATACTGACGATTCTGACGTTTACTGCCATCTCACTCAATTTTCTAATGTCTAATAAATTTCGATGACCAAGTACTTTATGGCATTCATGTAAACATTTCCCTGCACTTGTTTTTACGTTAAATACTTGATTTGTTGGGGCTTTATAGACATCGTTTCTGGAACTTACAGTGAGCAATATTTTTCCATTTAGACTTATTCTGCATTCATAATTCTCAAATACAATGTTGCAACCCCTTCTGGCGAGTTTACTTACCGACAACAAATTACACTGTAACTCAGGGACTAATAATACATCTTCTAATTGTAATTGACTTGTTGCAGTTGTGAACCTGACTGTTCCATTACATTTAATTTGTAGTTTTCTACCATCGGCCAAAGTCACTGTACTTCTTTGTGTTTCGTCGATTTCAATGAAACAATTTTTGTCATTGCACATATGTGCCGGTGCCCGAATCTACACACCACTCCATAGTACCGGATTGTTTCGGTGTTGCGACCATCAAACAAACATATGCGTCTTGATTTTTCGGTTTTTCCTTTTCGACTTTATTTATTAATTTTGTACTACCAGTTTCCCTTTTACTTTTCCATGCCAAAAAATTGTCTGCAATCTGTTTTGTTATGGCCAGCCCTTTTGCAAAAATAACATGACACTGACTTTGAGTTAAACTTTGATAAAATCGGCATACTGTTTATATTCAATGCTCTTTCGCCGTTCCTAGTCGAATTTTCCATTTCTTTTCTTCTAACGTATTCCTCCAGCAATTTTCCTTTCACTAAATTTGAGGTTAAATCCATTTCGGGACGCGATTCAAGTGCTGTAACGAGCGTAGAACGGTGATGCATTGACTGAGCCACTGTCAATGGCTCAGTCAATGCATCACCTAAAGTTGCTAGTTCATCGATCAATTCCTCCATTGCTATCAAATGATTTTCAAGATCGTCGCACAGTCGTCTTAGTAGTCGCACTCTATTTGACAATGTCGATTTTTCGTGGTATTTACGTAAGGCATACACATAGTTTTTGCGGCCTTCTCTTTCTTGATGTAAATTAATTGATTATCTTCGACAAGAAGACCAATATGAACTCGTGCTTTAGCATCTTTTGTAGAACATGCTGTTGTTACTGGAACTGGTGGTGCTGTTGAGTCAGCTCCATAAATCCTCGCTAGTGAGAAGTTTGCTCAAAAAACGTACTGGTCCAATCTACATTGGAACAAAACATGCTTCGTTTGATAGGTTTAACCCGTAGGAGTGATTCCTATATGGTTTCATTGAGGTGCAATCTCCATGATGTCTTGTTATTGTGAGAATAAATTAGATTCACTCAAAAATCATAAGGAACCAATGAGAAGTTTGCTCAAAAACATGCTGAGCATATCGCTGAACCCATGAATCGTTCGATTCGCTTGTCTCGTTAAGACACCATGTCATGGGCATTCCAGAAAACCTACCTACATGTGAATCTTTTGAAATTTGTTGAAAATAGTTAGTTCGGAAATTATTGCAAGGACAACATGGTGGTGGATTTACATGAAATGATTTGGATATACTAGGTATGTTTGACGGGTTGTGGCTACGTTTAACACTAAATTTTCCAAAGTCTATTCTTTTAGAGAGAAATGTCAGAAACTATTCTGCAGTAGTGAAGGATTGGAGCCGATTTTGGGTTGTGAATAAAAGTTCCGTATAAAGGTTTCCCCCTTTCCATGGCAAAGCCCTTTCTTTATCAAATTTCTTTGTAAGCTGGAATTGGCAGACAGAATGGTAAGCTGGACTCTGTAACTGTCCAATAAATATTTAAACTTTTAAGCGGACGATTTGAAATTATGATGGTAAATATCACCAACGAATCAGATCAGAAAGTGAAAAATAAAGAAGAAGGGAGTGCAATCCTACACCGATGAACCAAATAGTGGTTTTCATATGTCTTGACTTTTACTCGTATACGACTGTACCAAAACCATTCAGGATTTTTTCTATAAATGAACTCAATAAGATCTTTCACCCTTCAAACAAATCAATCATATCGTAATAATCAATAAAAGCATAAGCAAAAAAAATATTGCTTGTAATATTCGAGACGTCTTTCAGCATCATTTCCTGTTGTAAAAAATTGGGTTTTCCATATTTCCTTTGAAGGTTAAAGATTGAATTTGATACATTTTATTAGATTATTTATTCCATCAAAGGATAGGCGAATTCCAATATTGGAAATATCAGAATACATTTTTCATTAAAAAAGGGATTCAAATCAATTTTCATAGCAGGATATCGACTTTTAGCCTACCCCCTTTCACTTAGATGATTGGGAGTTTTCAGATGGTTAAGTTAGGTAGATTAGTTTAAAATACATAAATATTTAAAAGTTAAATATTTTTAAAATTTAAATAGTTTCAAAGGTACAACGAAAAGTTTTAAATTCAGTGAATTTTCTTTGCAACTGGTTTCTTGGAAAAACTGTGAAAAGTTATATTTTGGGGCCAGCTATATATCACCAGAGTTTAAAGGGCAACATTTGCTTATTCAGTAGATTGTAAAATTCTTGTATTTACGTGCGGTGTTTCAGTGAAAGTAATGGGAAATTAAATTTGATCAAGTTTACATAATTTATAACGGGTTAACCTACATAATTCATAGAAATTCGCAAGAAATTTTAGTTACATTAAAATTAGCGTTAAATTACTTAATAATACTTTTACTATACTCGTCCGAACAGAATCAATTCAAAGAAGCAGCAACAATAGTATATTCCCGGAATACTACACGCATACTAGAGAGTGCGACTGAATATGATGACTGAGGACCGTCCATGTGATTGCAGTGTCATCCACATAACTTGAAAGTGCCGTAAATCAAAAATTTTATGAGTGACGATTTAAATTTTTTTAATTGAACATTGTGGCGGCCACCTCTAAATACTCCGTAACTGGATCGGGCTAGGTGTGTGAGCTCTGTGGTCCCGCATTCAGCTAGCGACTCAACCTAGTATAACAATTATTACGAACTTCAACAAAAGCCTCGGATAATTAACTCGGATTTACAAGGATATTCAGCTTAAACCGCCTGGAGTGCCTCCACCGACTCTTCGATCAGGCATCTCAGTATCAGCTAGATCTAATTGCACTACAACAAACTAGGCTAATCGATTAACTCTTCGTCAAAGAAACAACTTTGGCAGGAACGAGTTTGAGATGGTTTTGGAGAAGCAATCATTTACGCTAACTCGTAACACATTTTAGATTCATAAACATCAAGATCCGCCTACTCAGATTTCACTTGCATCACTTCAACATCTTTTTTGTGAACGTACATACCCCGGCGGAGGTAATATCAGAACATGATATAAAGACTTTCTACGACCATCTCGAAAGTGTTTTAATCAAATTCTTCCAACACGATATAAAAATTGTTTTTGGGTGAGTTCAACGTGCAAATCAGCAATGCGACTGTACTCATCGAGGTACTATCGGCCCAGAATCACAACACCTTGCATTGAACAACAGCGAGATGCGGAGATAGTCGTCAAATGATCACGAACAGAGATGACTAAATTTAGAAGCGCGAACAAATTGTTATGCAGGCTCATTTGTAAATTACCAGTGAACAGTGAAAAAAAATTCTTAACATTTTGTGTTTTGCAAATAACAGCAACCTATACCTCTTAGCGCCAAGGAAGCCGATGCTGAAACAGCACGGCATAGATCGCAACAATCATCACCGACAACAGCACCTGAAGGGTAAACACCAAATACCCCAAACGATAAACAGAAATTGGGAACCGGAGCGATGGATCAAACAGAAACAACGATTTCGGTAAAGACGCCTACTCCTGAACACCAGAAACCATCCTTGGACATGCGAGATATAATGAATCTTGCTTCTTCAAAACTTAAATGGACGCTAAATTTGTTACGAAAATATGCCAACAAGACAAACAGCAAAGTGTCCAATTCGCAGATCTACGAGAAGAGAAAGCTGGTCACTTTGCTGACCTACGAAAAGACCGAAGCGTCCAATCGGCAGAACCTGCAAGTGAGCGCCTGAATTGAAAAACATACGCTGCAACCTATTGGAGATGACCAGCTAAATATAACGTTATCAACATAACCAATTGCGGGAAGCTCAAGAGGACCCCATTTGGGAATTTTCAAATACAGCTTCAGGCGGTACTATAGAACGCACTCATTTGCTTCTCCGAGGGAACGCTGTATATGTGTTTCAAACTGTATTCGGAACAGAAATGAGGTACGACTCATGACCGAGTTGGAGCTAAGATATGGGTAGTCACACGTCAGAAAATTAAGATCCAACTCCAAAGCAAGTGGGACTGGGAACTACGTGGGAAAAGCCTGCAATACCAGGAGAGAGAAGTAACGAAATTGGCACTTCAAGCTTATGGCAATGCACCTGCAGATGTGTTGAATGGACTAACCGTGGACGCGTTTATCAGTAGAACCAATACTAGAGGTAAAACCATGAATGACGTGATGGTCGCGTTTCCAATTTAATCCTGCACACGTTGTCAGGAGCCAAATTTTTCAGTACATTGGATCCTAAAAGCGGAATACTGGCAAGTAGTAATTCATTCAGATGATAGAGGGAAGACGGCATTTTCTGCAGGAAACGGTCTTTATCAAATTGTAGTAATACCGGTCGGATTGTGCAATACGCTAAATTGAAAAATATGTCTGGCCTATTTGTTTGACGTCATTGTATTAGGCCGCACGTTTGAGGATCTCGCACGCAATCTTAAGCAAGTACTGCAAACAATGCCGGCGGCTGGATTGAAGTTGAGTGCAACTAAATTCAGCCTGTTGACGGAAGAAATCAACTTGGCAAGCACCAATGAATATTAGACAACAAAAAAGATACCTTCGATTATACTAATACTAAAGACGATTTGTGTCAAACTTAGCAGATCTTGGACGAAATTTTCTTCACCTCGTTTAATCGTTTAAACGAAAAGCAATGAATATCGCCGACCCATTTCCAGAAACAAAAGATGGGAATCGATACACACTGGTGTGTATTGATTACTTTGGCAAGTAGGTCAACGCCTATCTGATTGTGATTCAAAAATCCCAGACAGGAGCCAACACATTTGTGAATAATTGAATTTGCAGATTCGGAGTACCGCACAAACTACACGCGCATCAAAGTAGAAACATCGAGTTACCCCGTGTTACAAGAACTGAAACAAAATTCTTGACATAAAGAACAAACCATTACATTAAAAATCAGACGGAATAGTAGAAAGGTTTAACTGAACATTGGTGGAAAGGAATTAATGCCCACGTAGCCGATCTAAGACGAAGAATGAACAGAATTTCAAAGAAAAGAGAAGAAAAGAATATCACAAAGTTGAGAAGGACCTTTTAAAATCAAAATGAATTAACGATGTTGTATATCGGATTCAACAACAATGCCAAAACCAAGAGTAATATTAATGGATGAACCCTTAAATTATAAAGGACAGTAATAATTTAAGTTAATAATTAAAGTTAGCTAAGTAATTACATAAAGTTCTGAATTAATTTTAACTAATTAGAAAAGCAAAAAACCACTCAAGGATGGGTCATTTAGAATTGACTGCCAGAAGATACTGCTTCACCAATAATCGAAATCTTAGTATGCGACTAATATTCGGGCTGTTGCCTCACTGGGCGAAGGGGTACACGTCCCGCATCCAACAGTAGAGGCTGAATCTACAGCTACTAGTATACTAATAAATGAAAAGACACCCGGATATGATGGAAACCTAATCTATGTAGATGAACTTATCGTTGCGATCTGAGACCACGAGGAGTTTTCCAAGGAATGGGAGGCGAAATATGCAAAATATGAAAATTACGTAAAAAAATTTAATATGAAAAAAGGCATAGCTCTGTTAAACACTTCTTACAAAGTGCTTGCTATACTGTTGGACTTGCCCGAATCATCCGCCTTGCCGAAAATATCATCAGTTGAAAACCTTTGTGATGTGCCCATATGTCTCGGAAATTTAAAGAAGCTTGTCTCTCTCTGTAAGCTAATTAACACTGACTCACTGTTAATATTTGTAGCGGAAGGGGCTGTATCCGACCCCTTCGAGATAGCATCAGGTGTGCGACAAGGAGATGTGCTGGCACCTGTGCTGTTTAATTTGGTGCTAGCGCACGTAGTAAGAAATAGCGGCACTGAATATTCGCGGTGCATATACAATAAGTCATGCCAAACTCTTGGATATGCAAATGATATCGTGCTTGTTGGAACGGATCTGAAAGTGAACAGCAAGTAAACTAAATGTCTATCAACATCAAAGAGCAGCTATAAGATAAATCTAGGAATAGACTACCAAAACTTTGACAACGTGAACAACTTTAAATATCGTTAGTTTGTAACATCAACAATTGACGTCCAGACAGAAATAAAAGCCCACACAGAAGCCGGTCATCGAGTTTTTTACGCGCAATCAAGGTTGTTGTGATCAAAATATCTTTCGTAGTCGTACAAGGTCACACTTTACAAAGCAATAACCCGTTCTAACTTTTGGAAGCTTAAATTGGACCTTAACCTCTAACGACTTTAGAGTATTATCTGCGCTGGTACGACGACTTCGTACAAGACCTGTGAACAATACGATGTCGATCACCGAACAGCCGGAAAAATCCTTCATGGAATGTGAAAGTTTGAGAGAGAGAGAGAGAGAGAGAGAGCGAGAGAAAGAGAGAACACAATGATAAGGTTTTGTGCGAATTGTGCATTTGACCTAACTTTTGTTTTCGTAATTTTTGGACAAAACCGTGAAGTATTCGAAATTAAGCTTAAGCGTCGTACCTCAGCATGTTGACTATAGCTGGTAGTGGCTTCTCCGACGTTCGAGATATAGATTTACATCGAAAGCTTTTATACAATTCTTAGTGTTCGACCGTATTTTGGTCAAATCACAAATTTGATAGTTGACAATAAATGATAATTACTTAAAATGTTACTCGCTGCTGTTGACCAGGGCTGGACAGAAACACGTTGACTGTTGTGTAAGAATTTATTTAGAAAATGGCTCTTGTTGACAAACGATATTGATCGTACGTTTAGCTGGTACTGAGTAAAGCCATCTGTAATCTCCTAGTTGGATCCATGTATCGGGCATGTTGTTCGTCTTCCTTTCGACCACCTCGCATTTGTTAGTCACTCTTTCTTGTCGTAGCAGGAGCAGTTCACCTAAAAAATTATGTTCTTGATTCTGATGCATAGCCTGGGTTAACTGACATTTGCTAAAGTCGTTGGTGCTGATACAGTTTTGCCATGCAGAAGTTGTCATTGAATAATATGTGTGCCGATGCAAATCTGTCACAAGAAGTTCCATTTGTGGCCGTATAAAGAGAGATGGACTGTTGGGGGTAGGCAGCGGTATGGGCTTACATATTTGGTATATTTCCTTATATACTAATGGCAGCTTCACCTCAAATATCAAATATTTTCCTTACATCCTTGTCTTGGCTGTCATGAGCTGGTATAGTGCCAATATGTCATCAGTGTCATCGATATTGGGAAGCATAAGTTCAGGTGGTAGATTTCTCGTCATAAAATCTATTTCCTTTTTAAGTTGTTGGGCCGTCAAAAGCCTCGTGGTAATGACCTCTTCTTAAATACCAGCCAATGCTTGTTGACATCTTCTTGTCTATTTTTGAAGACGTATATAGTTGCGTCTATGATTGACGTTTGATTCTTTAATAACGCCGTGAAATGGTTGTTGTTCATCTTGAGTTTTTCTATTTCTTCCTCATAACGCACCGCGGCCCTGTCATCTAGCACCCCAAATAACACATTGGCTATATTTCCTCCTAAGTTAAAAAGTTCACGTTTGCTTTTTCCAAAACTCACCTTATGGTGGTGGAGCATTTCACCCTTGTGCTCCATTTCTTGTAAACGTTGCTCGAACGATGGTTCTAGCGATACTCGAGTTTGTGAAGTTGTCGTCAGGATATGAACAATATTTAGCTAGTCTGTCTATGAAGCGCTTATAGGCAGCCAGTTTTGCGTAATAGTTGGTTAGACGCACTATTATGTTCCAATCGTTGTTTGTAAGTTTGAGGTCTCCAATGGATTCAAGATAGATGCCTGGTTGATTTCCGAACGTTGTGATATTGTATGGTAGTGCGCTCGAATTGCAAAAACTGAACGTAATTAGTAATATGAGCAGTGGTGCAAAATCTTCTTGGTAAGCGTGGCAACTCGAGACCTGCCAACCTTGTGTTGTCCTACCTTGTAGTCGTCTGTTGTTACATCTTCATCTGATTTGCTTGTTGGATCTTGATTATCCTCAGTTGGATGGGGACTTATCTTTGTAATCGGTCTCTTGAAGATGTTATTTTTTGGACCTTTTATTGATACCACTCTGGTTAGACCATCTGACCCTGAATGAGTATCTGTTATCCTTCCCAATGCCCATTTTGTAGGTGGAAGTTGTTTATTCTTTATTAGAACTTTCTGACCAATCCTGTAGTTTGCTTTTCGTACTTTTCATTTGTACCTTTGTTGTAGACTGTTTAAGTAATCCATGGTCTAAGGATGTTTGTTTTAAAGGATTTCTTAAATCACTCAGGGGATGAAATCAGTCGTCTCCCGATTAAAAATCTCCAGGTGTCAAAGCATCAAAATCATCTAAACCGCTTGACAGTGAAAGAATCGGTCTGGAATTTATACAATCTTCAATTTGTGATAACACGGTGCCGAACTCCTCGTAGGTTAGTGTTGTTTCACCGATCACTTTCCTTAAGTAGCCTTTCGTTGTTTTGACTCCGGATTCCCAAATGCCTCCGAAGTGGGGACTACCGGGCGGGATGAAATGCCAGTTTGCTCCATGGTTAGCTGCTTCCTGAGCCTCATTGTTGTTTGCTTGTTGTATAGCCACCTGTAGCTCTTTACTTAGCGCATTCCGAGCTCCAACGAAGTTGGTCCCGTTGTCACTGTATATGTTTAAAGGCGTCCCCCTTCTTGAAGTAAATCTTCTAAATGCTGCCTGGAAAGCTGCTGTTGTTAGCTCACTTAAAAGAATCAAATGAACAACGCGATATATCCCTTGTAAGACTTGTTTCTCCTTCCTTTGGATACACGGATTGCAAATGCTTCCGGTAACATACCCATTAATTGTTCTGATGGTGCTCCACTGAATCGAAAACATGGATTTATTGATGATAGTTTGCTGTTTTTTCTGGCGTTATTCGTTGTTTCGAGGAGTTTAATGTCTGCGGCAAATTCCGAATCTTGTATTGTTTTTATGATTACATTGTGTGTCTGGTTAGATCGCATAGAAGACTTTGTTAGAAAACTTGGTATCTCTCCAGGAACTTGATGTATTCGATTTTTAAGGATAGTAATAAATCTGTAGGAGGTGCGTTGATAAATAAGCAATATGTTTTTAGTTCTTCATTGATTATGATCTGAATTGATATTAGATCCTGTTGTAGCGTTGGACCATTTAGCATTAAATCATTCAATGATGCACCGGATGTTGTTTTTGCCGATCCATCGAACACGACTCTAAGTTTTGTAGTCGTGCTGTCTGATTGCATCACTGCGTGATGTGGAAGATAATATGCTACAGTTGAGTCTTCATCATATTTTAGCATCTCCATTTGACCAAGTTGTTCATATTCACGCATAAAGTCTGTATAACTTTTTTGAGATTTGGTTCGCTTGACAACCTTCTTTCGACTTGAGGGAACCTTGCTATTGTCATGCGTTTAGAATCTCCCAAATGCACAGTCGGATCCTTCTGGAACGGGATAAATAATTCGTAGCTATCTTTCAGTCGCATGTGCGTGTCACGAAAGAATTCCTCACACTCCGTCTCTGGCTTTGTGTTCATCTAGCTCAGTCGATGAGACGTGTGAGTTGTATTTTAGTTCTGTTGTCTTGTTGGGTGTAGATATTCTTCTTAAAATTACCCATCCGAATTCTGTGAGCTGTGCTGCTGGTTCGTTTTTATTTCCTTCGAGGCACTGTGGCTTCATGATCTGCGTGTAATAATCTGCACCCAGTAGTATATAGTTCAGATCGGCCAATAGCAGCTCGTTCAAATGTTTCCATTTTTCTGGCAGATCTTTGCTTATTTTGGTAAGTACTAACTTGAATTTCTATTGAAAATGTTGACGGATATCTTGGTTGTAGGTTGATATTTACAATACTACTGAATCTGCCAGCATCTTGTCCGCCTACACCATGGACCTCTGCACTGATTTTACGACCTACTAGATTTAAACGTTGTTGCTTCTGTTGTTATGACTGATGTTTGTGAGCCGATGTCGATCAGCAATCTTAAAAGCTCTTCTCTTCCATCAAACCTTGTGGTTTTAACAAGGGCGGTTGCTAAAAGTGTTGTCTCATGCGTTTTCATCGCACTGTTGGTTGAAATGCTTCTTGAAGTTGTAGTTGTAGGCTGCTTTGTATGAAGTAGACTGTGGTGCTTGCCATTGCATTCTTTACATCTTGATTGACTATAACATTGTTGAAAATTGTGTCCAATGGCTAGGCACCTTCTGCATCGATCATGTACGTTAACAAGCTGCATTTGTTCTATGTGACTAATTTTCTTAAACTTGTGGCAGCATTCTACATTATGACTGCCTGACCACAAGATACACGATTGATTTTTTACTATTGCTGCACTGAACGCTTGTTTTTTTATGGCGAAGGCGTCGCAAGGTTTCTGGCAGTTGATATCGCTGTTCCAGAAACTTGAGAAGTCCGTTTTCGGATTGAAGCTCCTTTGGGTTTTCTAATGACATCTCATGTGATTCGAGAGCCCCGTTGTCTAGTATTTTCGTTAGAAATGGCACTAACCAAGCACTCCAGGTTGCAATGTCGGCTCCCAAATTCTTTATTGCATGTAGATTTTCCCTGACAGTGTCATGCAATATTCTAATTGCAGATGCTGCTTCTTGTTGAATATTGTGTAGGGCTAAAATAGCGTTAATATGGTTGTTTACCAGCAACCTTTTGTTTTGATATTTGTTGCCTAGTATTTCCTTCGCGCTTTTATAATTATCTTCTATTGGCTGCAAATGTTGGATGATTTTGCTTGGTGCTCCCTCCAAATGTGTTTTGAGATACATGATTTTGTGTGTATCTGTTAGACTAACGTTTTGATCTACCAATTTTGAGAACAGTTCATGGAACCCAATCCAGTTTTGATAGTTCCCACTGAACTTTGGTATCTCAATTTCCTTTAACCTGTAATTTTTCGGTTGCAATGCACTAAAATATCCTTGATGTTCTAAGTCTTCTTTAGTTGTTTCTAGCAGTATTTCTTCGTGCAGCTCATTTATGTTTTCCATCGTCGTATTTGTTGTTTAATTTTTTGTTTTAGGTATTCAGCTTCTTTTCTTCCGTTTATGAGGCCGTATGCTTGCGTGATGATATTCTCCAAGTGATTTATTCTAATTAACTGCTTTCTGAGCAGCCTTTCCGGGGGTCATCGTTGTTAACTTGAATCGTCGGGATTTTCAACTTGGATACTACTTTTTGTTGTGTCGTAGCTGTGCTGGCTGTTTGAGTTCTTTCGATATCCAAGTCATTCAGTTCTGCTAGCTTAGTTGTTGGTGCTTTTGTAGTTGGAGTTGTTATGCTATCACAAGCACGTTTTATGTGTTTACGTTCTTCCATGTAAGGCAACTACTTCTCTTCTTTTTTTCAAGTGGACCTATGTTTTCCGGGCCACTGGATCCTTTCTTATATTTGCGATTAGTGTTTGTATCTGTCCGCCCAGATCACTTTGTTCTTTTAGTAATTTCTCCAATATAAATTATTGTTGTTGTTGTTGTGGAGCGTGTCACCTAGCGTCATTGTTTTTCCTCGAGGGACCAATGTTCGACCGTATTTTGGTCAAATCACAAATTTGATAGTTGACAATAAATGATAATTACTTAAAATGCTACTCGCTTGCTGTTGGTCAGAGCTGGAAAGAAACACGTTGACTGTTGAGCAAGAACTAATCTTTATTCTATGATTTATTTGGTTTATATATAAACAAAATCATTGATAAAACTACTGTCTATACAAAAATAAATGTAAATGCCCTGGGCAATATAAAAACCGATATAAATATTCCATGGCATCAGTATTTAACGGATGTACATGTATAGGGTGTCTCAGTAAGAGCACCGGATTTAAATTTCCCGCCATTTTGTTAACACGAGTTGTACGGTGATTTTTTTTGACAGTTGTCACGTACAGACCACGCTATTTAAGAATACGGAGCAGTATTCAAACCAACAACGTTTATTTATTGTAAAAACACATTACAGTCCGCTAATTACGTGAAGTTTTCGGTCCAAATGAGAGCCAAATGCATCGATAGTGAGGCGTTTAATTACAAAATTTGAGACCAAACTTATGCTGATGGATCAAAAGATCATTGTTCGTCGTCGTCCTTGTCGGTCACTCGAAAATATAGCCACAGTAAGGGAATCCAGGTCATGTTTTTCCAAGGCGATGCGACTTGCCACACAGCACGTGAGACAATGGTGTTACTGCAGTCTAAGTTTCCAGGCCGTGCCATTTCTCGATTTGGCAATCAACTTTCGCCACCAAGATCGTGCGATCTGCCACTGAAATCGCGTGGCCTGTATGTGACAACTGTCAAAAAAAAATCACCGTACAACTCGTATTAACAAAATGGCGGCAAATTTAAATTCGGCGCTCTTGCCGAGACACCCTTAATATGGAAAAATTGATATATTCAATGTCATAACTTTATAGCATAAGTGTTGTTGTTATAACACTAAGAGTAAATCGTATTTCGAACAAAACCACATCTCAAATCACGAAAATCCCCTCTGAAATTGAAGCTTAAAGCTAAAAATAAAACAAGGCCAGATTGTTATATACAGTGCTGGGAAAAAAAATTGGGAAAACATATTTTATTGCAAATTGGAGTCTTTCTTTGCTAAAATTATAAAACTTTTGGAAGCAATTGGCTTATTGTTTCATTTTAAATACTTGTATGACGTAATTTTGTGAAAAAAATGTACCTGCAATTTAAGGGAAAACCCCCGAAATATGCCAAAATATTCAAAATACGTTGATTGGAGTTAAAGTAATGGAATAAATTAAGCACCTATTTTTAAATTTTTTTATTGATTTATAGAAGTTCTATCTTTAATATTAATATTTTGTTGGACCGCCTTTGGTTTTTATTACACCTGTACAACCCCCTAATGATGTGCAAGAAAATTGGTCAAGTAATTATTTTATTTTACGCCTACCGTTCTTGGCCGTCATTAGGGTGCAGATGCAATATGTTGATTTAGGCGCGAGAAAATTTAACGACGCGTGAAATAGCAGAAAGGTTAAACATTCCTAAAAGAACTGTCGCGTGCAATATTAAAAAAAATGCGAGAGATGGACAGTACACAAAGAAAGAAAGGCTCTGGAAGGCCCAGAAAGACAACGTCAGTGGAAGATCGTTTCATAATATTACAATGTCGTCGGAACCATTTTAAAACTTCATCGGACATACGACGGAATATTGAGCGAGCAACGGGAAAACAAATTTCAACCAGCTTAGTGAGAAAAAGACTTGTTAAAGCAGGTTCGAGAGCACTTAAACCAGTCCAGAAGCCTGAGTTCACATTACAAGTGAAAAAAAACGTTTGCTATGGGCCCAGGAGCATGTTTCGATGAATCAAAATTCAAGCTGCATGTTGGAGATGGAAGAATTCTCGTAAGAAGAAAACCCATGTCTTTTAAGACTTCCACCGAAAAATGAAGGAGTTATGGTCTGGGGATGCTTTTCTGGAAATGAAACCGGTCGATTGTGTTTCCTTAGTTTCAGCAGTTGTTTATCTGCAGGTCCTTCACAACGAATTTGAGCATTCTGTGTTAAAGTTGTTTAGCGAGACTTGCAAATTTATTTTCAACAGGACAATGATCCGTGCCATACCGCCAAAGTTGTGAGTTATTAATTTTGAATTGTAGATAGAACAATTGCCTTTCAGATAAACATAAATAATTTGTTAAAAACTTGTTTTTTTTCTTATCTCTTCTATCTATCGTATTGATGTGTTGAGCTGGCTCCTGTATAGCCCAAACTTAAATGCCATTGAAAATATTTGGTCTATAATGAAGCTAGAAGTAGCAAGGAAGCGCCCAGAATCGATTCAAGCTTTAAAAAGTTTGTTGATGACGATTTGAGAATCCATACCTCCTATGACTTTGAAAAATTTATCAAATTCAACGAATCGGAGGTGCATCGCTGTACTAAAAGCAAATAGCGGTCCAACACAATATTAATATTAATATTATAGTTAGAACTATAAATCAATAAAAACAAAACAAAAATTAAAAAATTGGTGTTTAGTTTCAACCAACGTATTTTGAATATTTTGGCATTTTTCGGGGTTTTGCCCCTAAATGGCAGGTACATTTTTTTTTCAAAAAATTACGTCATACGTGTATTTAAAATGAAACAATAAGCCAATTGCTTCCAAAAGTTTTATAATTTTAGCAAAAAAAAACGGCAATTTGCAATAAAATATGTTTTCCCAATTTTTTTCCCAGCACTGTATATTCACATATTTGCCAAATAATGTTTACGTCCAATCCAATCACATTAAAAAGCAACATTAGAATACAAATATTTTCGTCTCGAAAGAAAATCAAATTGCATTCCTCGAATATTTTAATATTTCACCGAAATTGTGTAACAGGTACATAAATTTCCCTAACTTTACAACAAATTTGTTTTTATTTTGTAATATTTTCCTAATTTAATTAGGATTTCTTTTATTTTTTGTCAACCCATCCTCCTCTCCTGTCCGCAAAAAATTCTAAGAATTTTGTTTATTTCTGAATGACACACGCACGAAACAACAATACACAATTGTGACGATAAAATTTTGTTTACTTAAGATAAATTACTTAGGTGGTTTAGAGAACCAAAATCTAATTATTTTGGGCCTTCATGTTCAAATCGTAGTCCTTGAAAAAAATTACATAATAACAAATTTCAGGACATAAAAGCGAGATCAACGTGATAATAAATCTTGTGGTCGTCAGTTAAAATTGTTTTTGATGGGGCCCATCAACATTAATCACATTACGGTCAATTTAATTGTTGTTTTTACGTTTCTGTGGATTTTGGAATTTACCTTAATTCCCGAAGCGACATTAATTTTAATGTTGTACTCGTATAGCTCGTGTTGTTGGATTAAGCGTATACCAAATAAAGTGTGAAGGTATTTCGGGAGTAAAAATTAATTAAATTTTATTTTTCAAAATCTATGTCACTCGCATCGTTGACATTGCCCCCCATATACATATACACATGCAAATGGGATGTATGCCTATGTACTTTAGGTAACACATATTGTGTTTTTAGTCTAGACAACTGTGACACGATCAGTATATTGTAGAATGATTTATTGACGTAATGTTTACACTTCTGTCATTTTTCCAATAAGAATCTTCAAATCCAAAACGAAAACGATTAAATCTAATTCATGGTACTTTATCACGGTGAGTGATTTTATCCGATTACCATCTTGGATATTAATATATTTTTATACAGTGCGGTACTTAAATTGTAACTATTTCACGGTTCGCTTTAAACGTTCCAGCTTTAACAGCGATTTGCGCAACACCTTGTCGATATATAAATTTTTCACTAGCAATAATCACAAAATAGGTTTAAAGTTAAAATGTGTATAGCTATAGCGTCTCACTTATACAAATTAGGTTAAGAGTGAAAATAAAATTCTAATCCTCTTATACACAGCGAACGATATAGAACAAATCCAATTAATCTTAAGTAAATATGTAATTTAAATATTTGATACATAAGGATGATGAAAAATAAAATGAATCATCCATTTGCACATTCATCATTCAGTGTTGTCTTTATAGCAGCGACGCTTTAAACGTATATTAGAATTTAGATAAATTAAATTAGTCTCTGCGAACGATACGGATATGGGGCTTAGGAACGTATCATCGTTGATATGGAAATTTCGTACATAATATTCATAAAATTTCAATTTCTTTCGACTTTTGTTGGCATATTAAACCTCCTTTATGTTATGGGTTACGTCACGACCTCTATTTAGCGGTAAGGCAGTATTTTTGATTATACAGATATAAGAATATCGTTAGAGAGTATGAATTCTTAAACGACAACATGCGTAGCAGCTTAAGGTAATGTGATCCTCGATCGTTGAAATAATGCTAAACAGGTCAACTCGGCGACGGTCAACTCGGCGACAGTGTTGTGCGTCTCCGCGTATTTCCGAATTGTCTACATGTTGGTGTCGAAAATAGTGTAGACAATTAGTATTTGCATAGACAATGTCGAGAACTGATAGAGTATGTAGACAACTCGTAGACAATGTATATTATTGTTGTTTGTTGTTTTTCCAAATTTTAAATTGGGCCATACCTATATTCTGGGAGTTAAAATGGTCTGATTGAAATATCTTGGTCTATAGATGTCTTCGATATTGGTACAACCATAAACGGTTTCATTTTCGTTCGTGGAATAAATTTTATAAATCCTGGTTTAATAGTTAGCATTTTTAGCGTACACTGGTAGGCCTCTTAACTTTCATACCAACCGTTTATACGATCCTGTCACATTTGCTGGTTTCCAGTATTGGGTCCAGTAATCCATCGTATTGCCAATACGATTCTCTGTCTATCATGAACTTGAGCTACGTAGTCGGGGTTACTACCAATAGTTGTAGTAGAGAAGAGTTTAAGCATTATAAAATCGAAATTATTGGTCCCAGGGAAGTGAAATGGAAAAACAGTGCAAAGAAAACACAAGCGAATTAAATGCCCTCTGGACGCTATGATATATTAACAACAGCTAAAGCAAAGAAGGCACTAATGGGATGGAACCCAGTTAAAAGCCAAATAATATTAGCCAGAGTCCATTCAAAAATACAAAACACAAATCATAATTCAGTACTATGTCCCAACAGAAGACTCAGATGAAAACAACCAAGGATGAGTTCTATAAATCCAATTGATGACGTAACAAGAAACCAGCAGATCACATGCAGATCAGGTGCAAATATTTATAGTGACCATAAACTGCTAATACCATAATTTCAAATTAAGCCTGTAAAATGCATCAATTCAAGAAATGAAGTGAAATCAAGAACCCGAACCATGCGTCACTACATAAACGTGTACGATGGGCAAGTGGAAAATTTGCCAATATCCTACCAATAAGGGATGCATCTGGTAAAATCTTAAAAACAGCGTTCAAATATTCAAAGGATACAAAACGACAACTGCAACGACTCTAACAGCAGTAATAACAGAAGTATGAACTTCCGGTAGAATACTGCGAAAATGGAAGGTAGGCTTGACTATAGCGATTACCAAAATAGATAACCTGAGCGAATGCAAAAATTTGCGGGATATAATCCTCCTCAACACAACCATAAAGATCTTAACAATTTTCATCTTAGATAGAACTTGACAGACAATCATCTAGAAAACAAAAAGGTACAAGCTGGCTCCAGACCAGACCGAGCGGCACCAATAATATTAACACAACACGCATCATAATTAAGTAGTCTAACGCAGGCTGGAGGCAGATGATATATGCCTGCTAACACACAATATCAGGAAAACCAAGACGATTAGGCTAAACGGTCAATGAATTTGTATACCTTGGTTGTAAGTAGCGCAAAGAAGTGGATCAGATGGAGATTTAAAGAAACGAATAAATAAAGGCAGAACAACATTCAACATGTTACACAAACTGTGGAACACAACTGCCCTATCCGGCAACACCAAGCTAAGGTGCTTCTGGACCAATAAAATAATAAATGTTGTGGAGATGGATTGGCTTTACAAAGAGGAAGTCCCAGAATGACACAACAAGAAGGTCTCTGGAATGGAAAGACGGACGTGGAAATCAAAGCAATAGCACGCAACAGAGTTAGATGGTCCTGCCTAGTAGGCACAAAAATATTGCTTGAAATATCCAGTAAGTAACCCCCTAGATTTTATTTAACACAGACCATCTAGCGATATTGTGCGAGCTTAGCCCTCTGGATCTCAACATTGAAAAGTGCAAATCTCTCTATCATTTCACCGAAAAGCCACCCCTGTAAGGGGACTGTAAGACTGTAAGATAAAAGGTGAATTTCTTCAGGTAGTACTTGAAAGTAAAGACCTCTAGGGGTTACTTTAGCTCTGCAAGCTCCGATGATATGCATCGGTAGAGCGAACTCCACAGTTTATCAAACGTTGGACGGGTAACATTTTTGATTTGGAGACAATTAGAATTATGTATGGTGCTTATGTTCGAGTCTTACTGGATGTAAGACTTAGAACTTGGTAACGCTAGAAAAATCACTTTATTAGTAATCTCTTGATGGGCCTAATCGATACACCGGAAGTACTTATAGCTCAATTAAAATAAACTTCTCAGTAGTCAACTAATTACTTGTTAATTTTCAAATCCAAAGCGGATTTATGTGTGCCAGTTGATGCAACCACTTTCTACCATTTAATCCTCTCAAGGTGAATAAAGCATAGTACGGATATTTAAGTGAAGGGGTCAGTAAACTTATCGGTAGCATAGACCCCATTTTCGATCAATTTTTAATCGTTTGACGATTTAACGAATTCGCTAGAAAGGCCGCGACCTGACATTTAGTTTGTTTACAGTGCTTTATTTTGTCAGTTCACCTCAATCGAATAAAGAAAATAGAAAGAGAAGACTAAAAAGTAAGCCGGATCCATATCAGGTGAATACGGTGGTTGTTCGATGATATTTGCTGAGTTTTTGGCCAAAACTTCGTTCACAATGATAGTCTTGTGATATGGTTTTTTGTCATAGTGCAAAATCCGTGAGTTATTTCCACAAATCTGGCCTTTTTTGACGAATTTGCTCTCTCAAATGCCGCATAACGGCCAGATAATTTTCTTTATTTACCGTCTGACCTTCTGACAATAATTCCGAGTGCACAATACCGCGATAATAAAATAAAACCGCCAACATTATCTTAACTTTTGATCGACTTGGAAGGCGCCTTTCCGAAGCTTGTTGACTAGTTTGCATGTCAAACTCGTAAACCAATGTGTCTAATCACCAGTTATACTGCTTTTTTTGAATGTGTCCTCAGCGACCTTTAAACGATTGAGTTTTGAAAGAATATTCAGGTCTTTCGGAACTAGTCGAGCGGCAACGCGTTTCATGCCCAAACAATCGTGTACAATGGTAAGAATTGATCGTGAGACACAGAAAGTTCGGTGGCTTTCTCTCTCAAATATAAATGACGATTTACCGTCACCATTTCCTTCACTATATTGATGTTAACTTCAGTTAAGGCCGCCCAGATCGAAACAAATCTTCCACTACATATCGACCGCTTTTTTTTTTTTTTTTTTTTTTTACTTTATTTACTTAAAAATTAGATACAATAATTAATTTGGTTACCAAACACTTAGTGTTGTAGGTAACAAAGGAACATACTTAATTAAGCAGCGCGCCGCTGTTTTATGTTTTATAATTTTAAAATAACGGGTTATCCAATTCGAGGTGGATAAAGTAGAAATCTGTATACCGACATCTGTCAAAGATAAACGTCAAGTACGCTGTCATTTATTTAGTTGACATTCTGCCATTTAAGAATATGGAGCATTTAACAATCGACCAACGCGTTAAAATTATTAAATCTTATTATAAAAATAGTGATTCTGCCGTATCCACATTTCGCGCTTTACGAGCAGATTATGGTCGTCATAATCGTCCTACAAAGCAAACCATATTGAATACAGTGAATAAATTTGAACAAACTGGATCTGTTATTGATATTGTAAGGTCTGTGCATCATCGAAACATTCGCAATGCTGAAAATATCGCTTCTGTAGCTGAAAGTGTGGAAGAAGATCCAAATTTGTCAATTCCTCGTCGAGTTCAACATTTAGGCCTATCTTATGGCTCATTATGGCGCATTTTGCATCTGGATTTGCATCTTCATCCGTATAAAGTCCATTTGACACAAGAGCTAAAGCCTGCTGACCATGGACAACGAAGAACATACGCAAATTGGGTGTTGGAAAAACAGGCCGTCGATGCTGATTTTTCGAACAAAATTTTCTTCAGTGATGAAGCTCATTTTTCGCTTGGTGGATACGTTAATAAGCAAAACTGTAGAATTTGGGGCTCAGAAAATCCACAATTGATTGTAGAGAAGCCATTACACCCGGAAAAAGTCACTGTTTGGTGCGCATTGTGGTCTGGTGGTGTGATTGGGCCGTATTTTTTTGAGAACAACCATGGACGAACCGTTACCGTCAATTCTGAGCGCTATGGCCGCATGTTAACCGATTATTGTTTTACGAAAATCGAAGATTATGATCTTGACGATATGTGGTTCCAGCAGGATGGAGCAACCAGTCACGTAACACGAGCAAATCGAGATCTTTTGCAAGAGAAATTTCCTGGACGTTTGATTTCGCGATTGGCTGATGTCAATTGGCCTCCAAGATCCTGTGATTTAACGCCTTTGGATTTCTTTTTGTGGGGCTACGCGAAAGATCGTGTTTACGCAAACAATCCTCAAACTCTTGACGAATTGAAAACTAATATTCGTAAGGTAATGGCCGAGATACCGCCCGAAATGTGCCGAAAAGTCATTGAAAATTACCGCAAAAGAATCAAGGCCTGTAAGAAGTCCCGTGGAGGACATTTGAATGATATCTTGTTTAACTAAAAATGGCAAGGATCAATCTGTAAAATGAAATAAAAATTACAATACATTCCGAATATTTTGTGTGTTTTTTTTAAGTTTACTTTATCAAGCTTGAATTGGATAACCTTGTATATACTTATCTAAAAAAAGGGAAGTTAAAAATTAAATAGACTATGATTGAAAAAAAAAAAATTTATAATATATTATATATTACTAAAGAAAAATTTACGTTAAACAATAAAGAGCACAAATATTGCAGAAAAAGCAAAAAAGCACTATAAAATAAAATTAAAATCAAAATTAAAATTCGCACCGTAAAGATTTTAATGATTATTTATTTAGACATTTTAAGTCCGATTGTTTATTTTAGGTTGTTCTTAAATACATTTTTAGGCATTTCTTAAACAAGCTAATACTTTCAATTTCTTTTAGTTCGGTTGGTATAGTGTTGTACATTTTCAGACCTTTGTACAGTATATTGTTGTTTTTTGAGTTTGTTGCAAAAAATTGCAAGTGGAAGTTGGCTCGCTGTCTCGTACCATATGAATGAATATCACACGCATGAATCAGAGGTCGGTGAAATTTAATTAAACCTCTTCGAATTTTAAATATTGTCATTATGAGTTCGAAATCAATTATATTATGGAAGCTGAATTGAGATATATTTTTAAAAAGTTCGATTGTTGAAAATCTTAGTGGCAGGCGGTATATGTTTTTTAGGTTTTTTTTGTTGTAGAATTGCGATCTCATCACAACGGAAACCAGCGCATCCACTCCACACTGGGTTTAAATATATTAATTGTGGTAAGATAAGGGAATTGTAGATTAGTAACAGGGAACTTTGCGGCAAAATATGCTTCAGTTTTTTGATCGAGAGAGAATACAAAAGGTCGTATTTTAGCCTTAACCATATCGATATGGGCGCTCCATTTCAATTTTTCATCTATCAGTAGACCCAGGTACTTAAATTGATCCGTACGCTCTATCTGAATTCCCGCATAACTAATCCTGTACTCTCTTATAACTTCCTCTGATATTTTTTTATTTGTAAATATCATATACTTAGCCTTTTTGGCATTTAATTGAAGTTTGTTTTCATTGAGCCACAGGTTTAGCAATGTCAAATCCATCTGCATATCTTCAAAAAGAACTTTAAGATTTGTATTTTCATACTTAATAACAGCATCATCAGCATATAGCTGAAATGTGCCCTTAAAGTTTTGTCTGCATATGTCGTTAATGTAAATGTTAAAAAGGACCGGCCCGAGAATGGATCCTTGCGGTACACCCCTTGCGAGACACATCACATCACTTTCTGTTTGATTAACAACTACAACCTGACGACGAGCTTTAAGATATGATCGGAACCACGACAAATGCATCGGCTCAAACTTCAATCCCTGAAGTTTGGCGAGCAATATATCATGGTCTACCGAATCAAACGCTTTCCGTAGATCCAAAAATAAGCTCGCTACAATCCGTTTCTTGTCAACATTTTCCGAAATGAAACTAGATAACTCAAGGCATGCTGCTTGTGTACTAGAGCCTTCCGTAAACCCATACTGCTCTCTTGCTAAAATATTATTCGCCTTCAAAAATTGCAATAACCGGTTATTCACTATTCTTTCGAATACTTTTGAGACTGAGCCTAAAATAGATATTGGTCTATAGTTGGTTGGCTCTAGTGCATCCCCATCCTTAAATACCGGTATAACTCTTGCCATTTTTAGTTTTTCCGGAAACTTGCCTTCAAGCAACGAATTGTTAATCAAGCTAGTTAGCGCTCTCTTCAATTTTTCTTGAAAAAATTGAAGGAACTTGCCTGATATGCCGTCCCGCCCCGTGGCTGCAGCTGTTTTCAAACATTGAATGACTCGACTAACATCCTCCTCACTCACATTGGTTATATCAAATTTAAAATCTATATGATATTCTGGCATAATTACGACTACATTTGGCCACGGAAAATCGCATGCATGTATGAAACAAGCATTGAATGCGTTGGCAACTTCCCTTGGGTCCTCGCTAACTGAGCCATTTAACATTACCGAAATATTTTTTGGTTTAGTTTCACGTGTCTTATTATAAATGGCCAACTTTAATAGATTCCAAAATTGTTTGGAACTTCCAATACAATTTTCTACTCTAGTTACGTAAAAATCTCTTTTAGCTTTCCGTACTCTGGTTACAATCGAAGATTTTATTAGATTGAACTTAACTTTTAAATGTTCACACTCAGGGTATTTTACAGTTAGTTTAAATAATTTTTCCCTAGTTTTGATATACCGGTATAAATCTAAGGTCATCCACGGTTGTTTCAGACCCACACGTCGTGTGTCACGCTTATATTGCATGCAATCCTTCACGACATTCTCGAGCCCGCTTACCAGATCGTCCAGAGTTTCGACGGTTTCTATTTTTTGCCAAAAACGATTTTTCGCAGCCAAATCATAATTTAACATTTTAAATACTTGTGCCTGTTTAGATTCTCGAGCTTGTACATCTAAGACTAATTGAATTGCTCTGTGGTCAGAGAATGATACATCCTCCAATGCAAAACTGTGTACTAATCCGAATTGATCAGTCAATGCATGATCTATAATAGTGGAAGTACTGTTGCATATTCTTGTGGCAAATTTTGATGCTAATTTGTTAATGAGCATGAAGCCATTTACAGATAGTAAATCTAAATATTTACTAATTTTTGGGTTTCTTGGATCTAAAATATTTAAATTAAAATCCCCTACTACAATCGCTCTAGGAAATTTCTCTAAAACTGTTTGAAAGGACTCTAAAAAATTATCAACATTTGATCCCGGGCATCTATATATACTGATTAAATGCATATTTTGCTTAAGCAATTTTAAAACTAGAAAATTGTTTTTCAGCTCATCTGTTTCAAAAATTACAGAGCATTTAATATTCTCTTTAACTAAAACACATATTCCACCTCCTTTACCCGTACGACAACTATGATACGTATTATAACCATGAAAATTAATTAAACATACCTCATCAGATTGTATCCATGATTCAACTAGTACAATGATTTCGGTCCCATAATTACACAACGATAAGAAATTTTCCACCTCATGAATCTTCGACTTCAAACCCCTGATATTGAAATATACAATATTTACATAACCCGTTTCCAATTTTTTACGACCGTACTTAAATCCGAGTTCATAATTAACGCTATCAACTAAATCCGCTATTTGAGAAATGCCATTTGTATTTATGTGTGTATTTCTATCTGTCATAAATCGAAACAGCTGACTCGTTTGTTTATGTTTTTGTTTGTTGATATTTTATAGTGCAATTTTAAGTTTTTAACTAAAAATAAATAAATATAATATAATAGTGTTTAGTGTTTAGTGATCAATAAATCGATATGAAAATAATTCTATGTGAAGCGATAAATTAGTCTATTTGAGTCAATTATTCAAATTTTTAATTTTATCTAAATCGTTTGAACTTTTTATGTGAATAGTGTTACTCTGTGGTGTTTTTTTCAGTAAAATCCGATTGTTGGTGGTCCAGAGAAATTGGAATTGGTTAGCTATTTTAAATTGCCGAGCAGCACGAAATAGTTGGAGTTTATTAGCGGTAAGATGATCTCGAATAAATATTTGTTTGATATTTTCAGTTTTAAATCCAATTTGATCCGAAAATAGATTTTTATATACTTTCTTATTTTTTATTATTTCTTGCTTGATGGTGATGGATTTAAGCACCTTTGTGAAGTTATCCCGGAAACTCAGCCCGGAAAATGATTATATTTAAATATGGTAACACCTTTATATATTTAAGAAATTATAATGAAACTACAACTATCACGATATAAAAATATAAAGATAGTAAGAAAAATTTTATTATGAAAAATAATATACAAAATGGCGGCCATTGTAAATAAAAACATATTGACATTTTTTAACTTGTACTATAGCTAATTACTATAGCACAAAATAAAAATTATATAATTTATATACAAACAGGTGGGTTTATTGATATAATAAGTAATTATTCAATTTGTAAAAAACAACAATGTCATAAAAATTTAGTTTCTTATAAAAAATGTCAATAATACAGTTAAATTAATATTAAATATATACACTTATGAATATAATTTAATCTGTTCTTAAAAGTATAGTAGTTCAGTGGCAAAAAAATTCTATGATTTAGAGCTCCGCTATAATCGTCTGAATTCGTAGTACATGTCCATTACCAGAAACGGGACTATATACGTTTTGTAGTTCAGGGATTGGCCTGTTTAAATAACAAGTGGCAAAAAAAATCTATGATTTAGAGCTCCGCTATAGTCGTCTGAATTCGTAGTACATGTCCATTACCAGAAACCGGACTATATACGTTTTGTAGTTCAGGGATTGGCCTGTTTAAATAACAAGTGGCAAAAAGATTATATGATTTAGAGCTCCGCTATAGTCGTCTGAATTCGTAGTACATGTCCATTACCAGAAACCGGACTATATACGTTTTGTAGTTCAGGGATTGGCCTGTTTAAATAACAAGTGGCAAAAAAATTCTATGATTTAGAGCTCCGCTATAGTCGTCTGAATTCGTAGTACATGTCCATTACCAGAAACCGGACTATATACGTTTTGTAGTTCAGGGATTGGCCTGTTTAAATAACAAGTGGCAAAAAAAATCTATGATTTAGAGCTCCGCTATAGTCGTCTGAATTCGTAGTACATGTCCATTACCAGAAACGGGACTATATACGATTTGTAGTTCAGGGATTGGCCTGTTTAAATAACAAGTGGCAAAAAAATTCTATGATTTAGAGCTCCGCTATAGTCGTCTGAATTCGTAGTACATGTCCATTACCAGAAACCGGACTATATACGTTTTGTAGTTCAGGGATTGGCCTGTTTAAATAACAAGTGGCAAAAAAATTCTATGATTTAGAGCTCCGCTATAGTCGTCTGAATTCGTAGTACATGTCCATTACCAGAAACCGGACTGTATACGTTTTGTAGTTCAGGGATTGGCCTGTTTAAATAACAAGTGGCAAAAAAATTCTATGATTTAGAGCTCCGCTATAGTCGTCTGAATTTGTAGTACATGTCCATTACCAGAAACGGGACTATATACGTTTTGTAGTTCAGGGATTGGCCTGTTTAAATAACAAGTGGCAAAAAAATTCTATGATTTAGAGCTCTGCTATAGTCGTCTGAATTCGTAGTACATGTCCGTTACCAGAAACCGGACTATATACGTTTTGTAGTTCAGGGATTGGCCTGTTTAAATAACAAGTGGCAAAAAAATTCTATGATTTAGAGCTCCGCTATAGTCGTCTGAATTCGTAGTACATGTCCATTACCAGAAACCGGACTATATACGTTTTGTAGTTCAGGGATTGGCCTGTTTAAATAACAAGTGGCAAAAAAATTCTATGATTTAGAGCTCCGCTATAGTCGTCTGAATTCGTAGTACATGTCCATTACCAGAAACCGGACTATATACGTTTTGTAGTTCAGGGATTGGCCTGTTTAAATAACAAGTGGCAAAAAAAATCTATGATTTAGAGCTCCGCTATAGTCGTCTGAATTCGTAGTACATGTCCATTACCAGAAACCGGACTATATACGTTTTGTAGTTCAGGGATTGGCCTGTTTAAATAACAAGTGGCAAAAAAAATCTATGATTTAGAGCTCCGCTATAGTCGTCTGAATTCGTAGTACATGTCCATTACCAGAAACGGGACTATATACGATTTGTAGTTCAGGGATTGGCCTGTTTAAATAACAAGTGGCAAAAAAATTCTATGATTTAGAGCTCCGCTATAGTCGTCTGAATTCGTAGTACATGTCCATTACCAGAAACCGGACTATATACGTTTTGTAGTTCAGGGATTGGCCTGTTTAAATAACAAGTGGCAAAAAAATTCTATGATTTAGAGCTCCGCTATAGTCGTCTCAATTCGTAGTACATGTCCATTACCAGAAACCGGACTATATACGTTTTGTAGTTCAGGGATTGGCCTGTTTAAATAACAAGTGGCAAAAAAATTCTATGATTTAGAGCTCCGCTATAGTCGTCTGAATTCGTAGTACATGTCCATTACCAGAAACGGGACTATATACGTTTTGTAGTTCAGGGATTGGCCTGTTTAAATAACAAGTGGCAAAAAAATTCTATGATTTAGAGCTCTGCTATAGTCGTCTGAATTCGTAGTACATGTCCGTTACCAGAAACCGGACTATATACGTTTTGTAGTTCAGGGATTGGCCTGTTTAAATAACAAGTGGCAAAAAAATTCTATGATTTAGAGCTCCGCTATAGTCGTCTGAATTCGTAGTACATGTCCATTACCAGAAACCGGACTATATACGTTTTGTAGTTCAGGGATTGGCCTGTTTAAATAACAAGTGGCAAAAAAATTCTATGATTTAGAGCTCCGCTATAGTCGTCTGAATTTGTAGTACATGTCCATTACCAGAAGCGGGACTATATACGTTTTGTAGTTCAGGGATTGGCCTGTTTAAATAACAAGTGGCAAAAAAATTCTATGATTTAGAGCTCCGCTATAGTCGTCTGAATTCGTAGTACATGTCCATTACCAGAAACGGGACTATATACGTTTTGTAGTTCAGGGATTGGCCTGTTTAAATAACAAGTGGCAAAAAAATTCTATGATTTAGAGCTCCGCTATAGTCGTCTGAATTCGTAGTACATGTCCATTACCAGAAACCGGACTATATACGTTTTGTAGTTCAGGGATTGGCCTGTTTAAATAACAAGTGGCAAAAAAATTCTATGATTTAGAGCTCCGCTATAGTCGTCTGAATTCGTAGTACATGTCCATTACCAGAAACCGGACTATATACGTTTTGTAGTTCAGGGATTGGCCTGTTTAAATAACAAGTGGCAAAAAAATTCTATAATTTAGAGCTCCGCTATAGTCGTCTGAATTCGTAGTACATGTCCATTACCAGAAACCGGACTATATACGTTTTGTAGTTCAGGGATTGGCCTGTTTAAATAACAAGTGGCAAAAAAATTCTATGATTTAGAGCTCCGCTATAGTCGTCTGAATTCGTAGTACATGTCCATTACCAGAAACGGGACTATATACGTTTTGTAGTTCAGGGATTGGCCTGTTTAAATAACAAGTGGCAAAAAAATTCTATGATTTAGAGCTCCGCTATAGTCGTCTGAATTCGTAGTACATGTCCATTACCAGAAACGGGACTATATACGTTTTGTAGTTCAGGGATTGGCCTGTTTAAATAACAAGTGGCAAAAAAATTCTATGATTTAGAGCTCTGCTATAGTCGTCTGAATTCGTAGTACATGTCCGTTACCAGAAACCGGACTATATACGTTTTGTAGTTCAGGGATTGGCCTGTTTAAATAACAAGTGGCAAAAAAATTCTATGATTTAGAGCTCCGCTATAGTCGTCTGAATTCGTAGTACATGTCCATTACCAGAAACCGGACTATATACGTTTTGTAGTTCAGGGATTGGCCTGTTTAAATAACAAGTGGCAAAAAAATTCTATGATTTAGAGCTCCGCTATAGTCGTCTGAATTCGTAGTACATGTCCATTACCAGAAATGGGACTATATACGTTTTGTAGTTCAGGGATTGGCCTGTTTAAATAACAAGTGACAAAAAAATTCTATGATTTAGAGCTCCGCTATAGTCGTCTGAATTCGTAGTACATGTCCATTACCAGAAACGGGACTATATACGTTTTGTAGTTCAGGGATTGGCCTGTTTAAATAATAAGTGGCAAAAAAAATCTATGATTTAGAGCTCCGCTATAGTCGTCTGAATTCGTAGTACATGTCCATTACCAGAAACCGGACTATATACGTTTTGTAGTTCAGGGATTGGCCTGTTCAAATAACAAGTGGCAAAAAAATTCTATGATTTAGAGCTCCGCTATAGTCGTCTGAATTCGTAGTACATGTCCATTACCAGAAACCGGACTATATACGTTTTGTAGTTCAGGGATTGGCCTGTTTAAATAACAAGTGGCAAAAAAATTCTATGATTTAGAGCTCCGCTATAGTCGTCTGAATTCGTAGAACATGTCCATTACCAGAAACCGGACTATATACGTTTTGTAGTTCAGGGATTGGCCTGTTTAAATAACAAGTGGCAAAAAAAATCTATGATTTAGAGCTCCGCTATAGTCGTCTGAATTCGTAGTACATGTCCATTACCAGAAACCGGACTATATACGTTTTGTAGTTCAGGGATTGGCCTGTTTAAATAACAAGTGGCAAAAAAAATCTATGATTTAGAGCTCCGCTATAGTCGTCTGAATTCGTAGTACATGTCCATTACCAGAAACGGGACTATATACGATTTGTAGTTCAGGGATTGGCCTGTTTAAATAACAAGTGGCAAAAAAATTCTATGATTTAGAGCTCCGCTATAGTCGTCTGAATTCGTAGTACATGTCCATTACCAGAAACCGGACTATATACGTTTTGTAGTTCAGGGATTGGCCTGTTTAAATAACAAGTGGCAAAAAAATTCTATGATTTAGAGCTCCGCTATAGTCGTCTCAATTCGTAGTACATGTCCATTACCAGAAACCAGACTATATACGTTTTGTAGTTCAGGGATTGGCCTGTTTAAATAACATGTGGCAAAAAAATTATATGATTTAGAGCTCCGCTATAGTCGTCTGAATTCGTAGTACATGTCCATTACCAGAAACCGGACTATATACGTTTTGTAGTTCAGGGATTGGCCTGTTTAAATAACAAGTGGCAAAAAAATTCTATGATTTAGAGCTCCGCTATAGTCGTCTGAATTCGTAGTACATGTCCATTACCAGAAACGGGACTATATACGTTTTGTAGTTCAGGGATTGGCCTGTTTAAATAACAAGTGGCAAAAAAATTCTATGATTTAGAGCTCTGCTATAGTCGTCTGAATTCGTAGTACATGTCCGTTACCAGAAACCGGACTATATACGTTTTGTAGTTCAGGGATTGGCCTGTTTAAATAACAAGTGGCAAAAAAATTCTATGATTTAGAGCTCCGCTATAGTCGTCTGAATTCGTAGTACATGTCCATTACCAGAAACCGGACTATATACGTTTTGTAGTTCAGGGATTGGCCTGTTTAAATAACAAGTGGCAAAAAAATTCTATGATTTAGAGCTCCGCTATAGTCGTCTGAATTTGTAGTACATGTCCATTACCAGAAGCGGGACTATATACGTTTTGTAGTTCAGGGATTGGCCTGTTTAAATAACAAGTGGCAAAAATATTCTATGATTTAGAGCTCCGCTATAGTCGTCTGAATTCGTAGTACATGTCCATTACCAGAAACGGGACTATATACGTTTTGTAGTTCAGGGATTGGCCTGTTTAAATAACAAGTGGCAAAAAAATTCTATGATTTAGAGCTCCGCTATAGTCGTCTGAATTCGTAGTACATGTCCATTACCAGAAACCGGACTATATACGTTTTGTAGTTCAGGGATTGGCCTGTTTAAATAACAAGTGGCAAAAAAATTCTATGATTTAGAGCTCCGCTATAGTCGTCTGAATTCGTAGTACATGTCCATTACCAGAAACCGGACTATATACGTTTTGTAGTTCAGGGATTGGCCTGTTTAAATAACAAGTGGCAAAAAAATTCTATAATTTAGAGCTCCGCTATAGTCGTCTGAATTCGTAGTACATGTCCATTACCAGAAACCGGACTATATACGTTTTGTAGTTCAGGGATTGGCCTGTTTAAATAACAAGTGGCAAAAAAATTCTATGATTTAGAGCTCCGCTATAGTCGTCTGAATTCGTAGTACATGTCCATTACCAGAAACGGGACTATATACGTTTTGTAGTTCAGGGATTGGCCTGTTTAAATAACAAGTGGCAAAAAAATTATATGATTTAGAGCTCCGCTATAGTCGTCTGAATTCGTAGTACATGTCCATTACCAGAAACCGGACTATATACGGTTTGTAGTTCAGGGACTGGCCTGTTTAAATAACAAGTGACAAAAAAATTCTATGATTTAGAGCTCCGCTATAGTCGTCTGAATTCGTAGTACATGTCCATTACCAGAAACCGGACTATATACGTTTTGTAGTTCAGGGATTGGCCTGTTTAAATAACAAGTGGCAAAAAAATTCTATGATTTAGAGCTCCGCTATAGTCGTCTGAATTCGTAGTACATGTCCATTACCAGAAACCGGACTATATACGTTTTGTAGTTCAGGGATTGGCCTGTTTAAATAACAAGTGGCAAAAAAATTCTATGATTTAGAGCTCCGCTATAGTCGTCTGAATTCGTAGTACATGTCCATTACCAGAAACCGGACTATATACGTTTTGTAGTTCAGGGATTGGCCTGTTTAAATAACAAGTGGCAAAAAAATCTATGATTTAGAGCTCCGCTATAGTCGTCTGAATTCGTAGTATATGTCCATTACCAGAAACCGGACTATATACGTTTTGTAGTTCAGGGATTGGCCTGTTTAAATAACAAGTGGCAAAAAAAATCTATGATTTAGAGCTCCGCTATAGTCGTCTGAATTCGTAGTACATGTCCATTACCAGAAACCGGACTATATACGATTTGTAGTTCAGGGATTGGCCTGTTTAAATAACAAGTGGCAAAAAAATTCTATGATTTAGAGCTCCGCTATAGTCGTCTGAATTCGTAGTACATGTCCATTACCAGAAACCGGACTATATACGTTTTGTATTTCAGGGATTGGCCTGTTGAAATAACAAGTGGCAAAAAAATTCTATAATTTAGAGCTCCGCTATAGTCGTCTCAATTCGTAGTACATGTCCATTACCAGAAACCGGACTATATACGTTTTGTAGTTCAGGGATTGGCCTGTTTAAATAACAAGTGGCAAAAAAATTCTATGATTTAGAGCTCCGCTATAGTCGTCTGAATTCGTAGTACATGTCCATTACCAGAAACCGGACTATATACGTTTTGTAGTTCAGGGATTGGCCTGTTTAAATAACAAGTGGCAAAAAAATTCTATGATTTAGAGCTCCGCTATAGTCGTCTGAATTCGTAGTACATGTCCATTACCAGAAACGGGACTATATACGTTTTGTAGTTCAGGGATTGGCCTGTTTAAATAACAAGTGGCAAAAAAATTCTATGATTTAGAGCTCTGCTATAGTCGTCTGAATTCGTAGTACATGTCCGTTACCAGAAACCGGACTATATACGTTTTGTAGTTCAGGGATTGGCCTGTTTAAATAACAAGTGGCAAAAAAATTCTATGATTTAGAGCTCCGCTATAGTCGTTTGAATTCGTAGTACATGTCCATTACCAGAAACCGGACTATATACGTTTTGTAGTTCAGGGATTGGCCTGTTTAAATAACAAGTGGCAAAAAAATTCTATGATTTAGAGCTCCGCTATAGTCGTCTGAATTCGTAGTACATGTCCATTACCAGAAACGGGACTATATACGTTTTGTAGTTCAGGGATTGGCCTGTTTAAATAACAAGTGGCAAAAAAATTCTATGATTTAGAGCTCCGCTATAGTCGTCTGAATTCGTAGTACATGTCCATTACCAGAAACCGGACTATATACGTTTTGTAGTTCAGGGATTGGCCTGTTTAAATAACAAGTGGCAAAAAAATTCTATGATTTAGAGCTCCGCTATAGTCGTCTGAATTCGTAGTACATGTCCATTACCAGAAACCGGACTATATACGTTTTGTAGTTCAGGGATTGGCCTGTTTAAATAACAAGTGGCAAAAAAATTCTATGATTTAGAGCTCCGCTATAGTCGTCTGAATTCGTAGTACATGTCCATTACCAGAAACCGGACTATATACGTTTTGTAGTTCAGGGATTGGCCTGTTTAAATAACAAGTGGCAAAAAAATTCTATGATTTAGAGCTCCGCTATAGTCGTCTGAATTCGTAGTACATGTCCATTACCAGAAACGGGACTATATACGTTTTGTAGTTCAGGGATTGGCCTGTTTAAATAACAAGTGGCAAAAAAATTCTATGATTTAGAGCTCCGCTATAGTCGTCTGAATTCGTAGTACATGTCCATTACCAGAAACGGGACTATATACGTTTTGTAGTTCAGGGATTGGCCTGTTTAAATAACAAGTGGCAAAAAAATTCTATGATTTAGAGCTCCGCTATAGTCGTCTGAATTCGTAGTACATGTCCATTACCAGAAACGGGACTATATACGTTTTGTAGTTCAGGGATTGGCCTGTTTAAATAACAAGTGGCAAAAAAATTCTATGATTTAGAGCTCCGCTATAGTCGTCTGAATTCGTAGTACATGTCCATTACCAGAAACGGGACTATATACGTTTTGTAGTTCAGGGATTGGCCTGTTTAAATAACAAGTGGCAAAAAAATTCTATGATTAAGAGCTCCGCTATAGTCGTCTGAATTCGTAGTACATGTCCATTACCAGAAACCGACTAATGTAAATTTATATTTTTCAAAGTTTAGGTTTTTAGGCCGTCCGCCTCGAAAATTCGACATTTTTATACTGAACTTTCAAATGTAAAATAGAAATTGAATAACGTGCGAAAATAACGAACTTTTATACTGTCATAGCATAGCCGTTAAAAATCTTGCATCGTGCGTGATAAATAAGTCTATTTCATAAAAGATGGCGCGGACGCATATAATCTATTGAAATTTGTTATTTACTCCAAAAAAACTGGTATCAGGGAACAGGCACACAGTATTAGGGGTTTCAACGTTAATTTTAGACTAATAATAATAATGAATGATGTGTGCCTTAAACGACTAAAGTTTAATATCACCCGTTATGAAATTTTCAAGTTTCTGCTATTCCTCACTATGCGGCAAATGAATAGTTAATCTATGATTTTTAATCACTTTTTATTTAATTTTTATAATTTTCCTTTATTGTAATAACTTCGAACATGATCAATTATTCGTTGTCATATAAATTAATAAATAAAAGACACTAGTTAAAAATTTCTTTTTAGTGACACCTGTTATTAAATTTCAACAAATTTTTTCAAAAATATTAATTTACCAATGCAGGTAAGTCAAAACATAAAATAAACAAGTATAAGAAAGCAAGAAATATTACATTTTATGAGCCAGTGCGACGCTAACGCCGCTTCCAATATATTACTTTTCGGTACTACACATTACGCGACACAGCATGAAATAGTTTATTTTATTTATGAAAAATATTTCAAAGCAGAAATACTAGATTTACTTTCACCGCTGTATACGTACAAAAAAATATTTTTTTGTTATATTTCATTCGGTTCGATCTTCGTTTCGTTTTTCTGTTGATCGGTTTGTTTTGGTTTATAAAAAATTTAAAGAGCCTATACAAAATATGTAGAGAATATACCAAAACAAGCTGTGCCTGTGTGTTATAAAAACAAGGTTTTTGTTTTTGTAATTTTGAATTTCTATGAAATAGAATGAAAGCAAACATTTTCCGTACCTAAAATAAAAAATTGTTCTTATGCCGTGATATACGAGTACATTATCAGATATAATTGTTGATACGAGTATAATAAAATATAGTTATTGAGCGTTTATAATTCAAATTAAGTAAAGATGTCGTTATGTTTTTTTTTTAAATAATATTTTTATTTCTAACCGACGTTTTGATCTTCAGGTTTTTTTGAAATATTTATGTGTACAAAATTAATTGTAAAAACTTACAAATATTAATACTCATGTAAAATAATTAAAAATTTGTAAATACTAAAGTTTAAGAATTTAACAAAACAAAATAAGCTAATCCAAAAATGTTTAATTCATTTTTAATACCTATGTAATTTATATTGTTGCCCTGAAGAGTTCAAAAATTGTAATTTCTTAAGACCGCTATCTTCTTTGCTATCTGTAATGTCGACAAACGGCCTCAACTTATGACCCGATTTTTGGGTTTCGGCGAAGGATTCGCGATTCTAACAGAATTTTTCGTGCAAAATGACCACGAACGAATAGTAGTATTAACACATTGAAAATGTGCTTTATATTATAAAGTCGTAATTTAAAAGTAGGTATGGGATTAAATCTTGGAATATAATAAAGCTATTCGATCAGCAATTTTAAACAAATTATATCATGAAACGTGAATTTTTAAAATAATTTGAATAATTATCGAAATTTTGACACATAATGGTGACTGGCTCACTGTCTTTAAATAGCTGAACCAATATTTTAGGTGTCCCTATGTAGCTACTCTAGCACACTGATTCTCTAACCTAAAAGTTAATGCGTAAAAGTGAACACCATAGTAAGTTTTCGACTTTACACAAATTACAATGCTATGTGTTTGTTTGTGTTTAATGTTTACATCTTATATTGTTTCTTAGATAATCAAGGTGCATTACGTAAATTATTTCAATTGGACATGTCATATGCTCGTCTGAAGTCTACAAATCATTTGTATATCTCAAAAGAAATGTAATTGCAAATAATTGTTTAGCTAACTTTTTAGCTCCTTTCTGACTAATTTCCTTCTATCGAACACGATGCAATCTCTGACTTGAGCCCTCTGACACGAACGCCACCAGAAAATTATGTTGTACAACAATTACAGAAAATTATGTATTGTGCATTTGTGCAAGCTCTTCCACTTCTTGAAGATTGAACAGAATACCATTTAAGTGCGCATGTGCAAACTAGTTTAGGACTCAAATTTCTTGAAATAAATTTAGTTTTATTGGTGGTGTGGTTCCACTCAAGTTAAAAGCCATGCTCCAGTGCTTAAACCAAAATTTATTGCCAAATCCTAATTGCAATAAATAAACCTATGTTTCATAAGAAATAGGGTTCGTTTCACCCCATTGAGGTACTGTTTCAAAACAGTTCCTAGTACTAAATTTATCTCCACCTAATATACCAAATTTTATTGAACTGTTAAATTTTCAAACAAATTTCATCCATAGCATTGGCTATGCTATGGACGAAACGCCGTTAATGTTTACTCCCAACTAATTCACGTTTTGGCCAAGCTTATTGCAAGTATTACTCCAAGTGTTCGAATTACCAAACCATGAAAGTATAATCGATCAAAACATTTTATTGAAATTGAGGATGGTGTTCGAGACCGCGATAAAATATTGTTTAAAATACAGGGATATTTAACAAAAAAATTTAGGACAACAACTTGAACTAACTTCAAGTCAATCATTTTAACTAACTTTAACTTAAAATTAAATATTTTTGGTTTATAATTAAACACAATAATATCCAATATTAAAATAAATTAATTAATTTCACCAGCAAACATTAAGATAACCATTTTTTCTTATTAAAAATACAATTCAGTCATTGTATTTTCATTCTTTCAAATTTCCAGTTGTAAATGAAGTAAGGAACAATCAAAAAATTGTGTACTAAAAAAATTAACCTGTTTCGTCAGTTCAGGAATTATTAAAATTTTTGATGAACTCTGTTGTACTCTACATAATATCAAGAGTTGTTCAGAGTTGTTGAGAACAAGCATAAACTTTATTCGTATATATAATGCAAGATAGTGACTTAGCGTAAGCTCTTTAGGATTCGATTGAGTAAATCCGAAGCATAAATATTTTAATAATTCGTGAATTGGTTAAAAAATCAAAATATAATATATAGCGGTCTAGAGCAGCTTTTTCAAAAAAACGCAGCAGATATGATACACATAATATTTTGACATTACCTGCACTGTTAAATTAATATTTTTGAAAAACTTGTTGAAATTTAATAACAGGTGTCACTAAAATGAATGTTTTTACCTAGTGTCTTTTATTTATTAATTTATATGTAAAAGAATAATTAATGTTATTCGAAATTACTACAATAAAGCAAAATTATTAAAATTAAATAAAACGTCTGCATAAATCTAAATTAACTATTCATACGCCGCGTAGTGATGAATAGCAGAAGCATGAAAATTTCATACAAGCGAAATCACTCATGAATGGTATACTCAAATTTTAGTCAAATTCGCAAATTTAATTAGACTTTTCACGATTGGCAAAGAATTTATTATCGATAATGGATAATTATCAATTTATTACGCAATTTATGTCATAAATATTAGGCACAGTATGATTTAATATTTCATAAATACAATGCCATCTATCAATGAGTAGTACAGGCAATTTAAGCTGAGTTCTGTTATAAGTTTCGATAGATGGCGTAAATTAATTAATCAAGTAGTTCTCGACGTTGTCGACGTAGTTGAAGAGTTGTCGACTTTGTCGACGAGTATTCGACGTTGTCGACGAGTATTCGACGTTGTCGACGAAATCTTGTAAAAATTAGTAGTCGACGCGTAATCGCCCATCCCTGTGTTACGTTCGCGTATCACTAAAAGTGAACATTATGGGAACGAATATTTCGATAAAAAGTCTAATTATGTTAGAATAGTAACACCGTTAACTATCGTTTTTGAGCTGCAAAATCGATTCGTTTGCCAACTATTATATGAAGTGTAGTATTCGTTTATGATTCGTAAACGGTTCACCTTGTTTAGCTAGTAGTTGTATGAAAAAAAAGGTTATTTTACTATAGCAGATCTCAAAATCATAGAATTTTGTTGCCTATTGTTATTTAAACAGGCCAATCCCTGAACTACAAAACGTATATAGTCCGGTTTCTGGTAATGGACATGTACTACGAATTCAGACGACTATAGCGGAGCTCTAAATCATAGAATTTTTTGCCACTTGTTATTTAAACAGGCCAATCCCTGAACTACAAAACGTATATAGTCCCGTTTCTGGTAATGGACATGTACTACGAATTCAGACGACTATAGCGGAGCTCTAAATCATAGAATTTTTTTGCCACTTGTTATTTAAACAGGCCAATCCCTGAACTACAAAACGTATATAGTCCGGTTTCTGGTAATGGACATGTACTACGAATTCAGACGACTATAGCGGAGCTCTAAATCATAGAATTTTTTTGCCACTTATTATTTAAACAGGCCAATCCCCGAACTACAAAACGTATATAGTCCGGTTTCTGATAATGGACATGTACTACGAATTCAGACGACTATAGCGGAGCTCTAAATCATAGAATTTTTTTGCCAGTTGTTATTTAAACAGGCCAATCCCTGAACTACAAAACGTATACAGTCCGGTTTCTGGTAATGGACATGTACTACGAATTCAGACGACTATAGCGGAGCTCTAAATCATAGAATTTTTTTGCCACTTGTTATTTAAACAGGCCAATCCCTGAACTACAAAACGTATATAGTCCGGTTTCTGGTAATGGACATGTACTACGAATTCAGACGACTATAGCGGAGCTCTAAATCATAGAATTTTTTTGCCACTTGTTATTTAAACAGGCCAATCCCTGAACTACAAGACGTATATAGTCCGGTTTCTGGTAATGGACATGTACTACGAATTCAGACGACTATAGCGGAGCTCTAAATCATAGAATTTTTTTGCCTCTTGTTATTTAAACAGGCCAATCCCTGAAGTACAAAACGTATATAGTCCGGTTTCTGGTAATGGACATGTACTACGAATTCAGACGACTATAGCGGAGCTCTAAATCAAAGAATTTTTTTGCCACTTGTTATTTAAACAGGCCAATCCCTGAACTACAAAACGTATACAGTCCGGTTTCTGGTAATGGACATGTACTACGAATTCAGAAGACTATAGCGGAGCTCTAAATCATAGAATTTTTTTGCCACTTGTTATTTAAACAGGCCAATCCCTGAACTACAAAACGTATATAGTCCCGTTTCTGGTAATGGACATGTACTACGAATTCAGAAGACTATAGCGGAGCTCTAAATCATAGAATTTTTTTGCCACTTGTTATTTAAACAGGCCAATCCCTGAACTACAAAACGTATATATTCCGGTTTCTGGTAATGGACATGTACTACGAATTCAGACGACCTTAGCGGAGCTCTAAATCATAGAATTTTTTTGCCACTTGTTATTTAAACAGGCCAATCCCGGAACTACAAAACGTATATAGTCCGGTTTCTGGTAATGGACATGTACTACGAATTCAGACGACTATAGCGGAGCTCTAAATCATAGAATTTTTTTGCCACTTGTTATTTAAACAGGCCAATCCCTGAACTACAAAACGTATATAGTCCCGTTTCTGGTAATGGACATGTACTACAAATTCAGACGACTATAGCGGAGCTCTAAATCATAGAATTTTTTTGCCACTTGTTATTTAAACAGGCCAATCCCTGAACTACAAAACGTATATAATCCGGTTTCTGGTAATGGACATGTACTACGAATTCAGACGACTATAGCGGAGCTCTAAATCATAGAATTTTTTTGCCACTTATTATTTAAACAGGCCAATCCCCGAACTACAAAACGTATATAGTCCGGTTTCTGGTAATGGACATGTACTACGAATTCAGACGACTATAGCGGAGCTCTAAATCATAGAATTTTTTTGCCACTTGTTATTTAAACAGGCCAATCCCTGAACTACAAAACGTATACAGTCCGGTTTCTGGTAATGGACATGTACTACGAATTCAAACGACTATAGCGGAGCTCTAAATCATAGAATTTTTTTGCCACTTGTTATTTAAACAGGCCAATCCCTGAACTACAAAACGTATATAGTCCGGTTTCTGGTAATGGGCATGTACTACGAATTCAGACGACTATAGCGGAGCTCTAAATCATAGAATTTTTTTGCCACTTGTTATTTAAACAGGCCAATCCCGGAACTACAAGACGTATATAGTCCGGTTTCTGGTAATGGACATGTACTACGAATTCAGACGACTATAGCGGAGCTCTAAATCATAGAATTTTGTGCCACTTGTTATTTAAACAGGCCAATCCCTGAACTACAAAACGTATATAGTCCGGTTTCTGGTAATGGACATGTACTACGAATTCAGACGACTATAGCGGAGCTCTAAATCATAGAATTTTTTTGCCACTTGTTATTTAAACAGGCCAATCCCGGAACTACAAGACGTATATAGTCCGGTTTCTGGTAATGGACATGTACTACGAATTCAGACGACTATAGCGGAGCTCTAAATCATAGAATTTTTTTGCCACTTGTTATTTAAACACGCCAATCCCTGAACTACAAAACGTATATAGTCCGGTTTCTGGTAATGGACATGTACTACGAATTCAGACGACTATAGCGGAGCTCTAAATCATAGAATTTTTTTGCCACTTATTATTTAAACAGGCCAATCCCTGAACTACAAAACGTATATAGTCCGGTTTCTGGTAATGGACATGTACTACGAATTCAGACGACTATAGCGGAGCTCTAAATCATAGAATTTTTTTGCCACTTGTTATTTAAACAGGCCAATCCCTGAACTACAAAACGTATACAGTCCGGTTTCTGGTAATGGACATGTACTACGAATTCAGACGACTATAGCGGAGCTCTAAATCATAGAATTTTTTGCCACTTGTTATTTAAACAGGCCAATCCCTGAACTACAAAACGTATATAGTCCGGTTTCTGGTAATGGACATGTACTACGAATTCAGACGACTATAGCGGAGCTCTAAATCATAGAATTTTTTTGCCACTTATTATTTAAACAGGCCAATCCCCGAACTACAAAACGTATATATTCCGGTTTCTGGTAATGGACATGTACTACGAATTCAGACGACTATAGCGGAGCTCTAAATCATAGAATTTTTTTGCCACTTGTTATTTAAACAGGCCAATTCCTGAACTACAAAACGTATATAGTCCGGTTTCTGGTAATGGACATGTACTACGAATTCAGACGACTATAGCGGAGCTCTAAATCATAGAATTTTTTTGCCACTTGTTATTTAAACAGGCCAATCCCGGAACTACAAAACGTATATAGTCCGGTTTCTGGTAGTGGACATGTACTACGAACTCAGACGACTATAGCGGAGCTCTAAATCATAGAATTTTTTTGCCACTTGTTATTTAAACAGGCCAATCCCTGAACTACAAAACGTATATAGTCCGGTTTCTGGTAATGGACATGTACTACGAATTCAGACGACTATAGCGGAGCTCTAAATCATAGAATTTTTTTGCCACTTGTTATTTAAACAGGCCAATCCCTGAACTACAAAATGTATATAGTCCTGATTCTGGTAATGGACATGTACTACGAATTCAGACGACTATAGCGGAGCTCTAAATCATAGAATTGTTTGCCATCTGTATTATAATATTTAGTTTTTTTATATTCTTCTCATACCTCGCTAAATGAACGCCCTTTCGTTGTCAGCTGACTGTTGTGATTTATTATGAATTTTTTTGTCGTTTATATTTATTGCACTGTCTTGGTAACGGATGGCTTATAATTTCTACGAATTTATATGAAATATATTGATTCGATAAACGGAATTTCGGTTTAAGGCTTGCTTTTCCGGAACGTATGCCTATCCGTAATGCGAGGTATGAATGTACTTAATTAGCCTATTTTATCAACTTTATACAATCTATAGGAAAATTATAGTGACATAATTTTTTCCGGGTTGGTATCAGTTTTTCAATACAAATTGTTTATAAATTTTTATGGATTGATATAGTAAAAAACTGTCATGACATAATTTTTTCCGGGATGACATTCAAAAATATCGTGATATAAATATTTTTTCGGGATGACATTGAAAAGTGTCGTGATATATGTACTTTAGTGTTGCCATCGCATTTTTGCGGGATCGTTTCCGGGCTAACTTCACAGACATGATTTAAGCTTGACCAGGAGAAAATGATTAGGCGTTTTGGGTGCTGTGCTGGTGGATGGTAACACGAGTTCTCTCCTGATATATTGTGCGCTGGTTATACAGTCACTGGATACGTTGGCTTTGATTGTTTTAAGAATGTTTGCAGTTAAGGTAAGAGGATCAATCGATCTATTCGGTATTCCAGAAATCACAATGTTGCTTAGATTGTCTTTTTCTTTCAGATATTCAACTTCCGTTTCCAGGCGATTAATAGTGTGATGGAGCTCTTCGTTGTTTTCCTGTGCAACCTGGACCCTGTTTTTCAGTTCCGTATTATCAGCTGATAAATTTACTATTTAAGTAAAAAAATTCGGAAGTAAAAATTCTCCAGCCTTAGGGTTTAAAAGGTCCGCAAATTTGTTGATTTAGATAAGTTCTGGAATCCTATAGCTATCTACCGAGCGAGTATGACGACCCGCTGATTGTGGGAATTCCCGCTATTTAATTTTGAGTGCGCGTTTTATGATATTTTACGAATTTGAGCAACGAAAACTAGTCTGGGATGGGCACTTCTACTAAAATTTCCACAGATTTGTCATTGCCGATAGTTTATGTACTCTGTTGGTCAATTTATGGCGAAACATAAAGTTCCGCCGATCGTGGGAATTCCCGCTATTCGAATATAAGTGACACGGGAAATGTATTGGTTCCGTTGAAAGAATAAAAATTCTATAGCCTTAGGGTTTAAAAAGTCCGCAAATTTGTTGATTTTATTTTAAAAAGAGAATTTCCACGATCAGCGGGTCGTAATATTCGCTCGTAGATAGCTATAAGAGTCCAGAACTTATCTAAATCAACAAATTTGCGGACCTTTTAAACCCTAAGGCTGGAGAATTTTTACTTTCTACTTCTAATTTGTTATTAAAACAGTTCTTGTGCTTATGTGAATGCATTTTATAGTAAACAATTGAAATTTACTCGAATTTCCGCCAAAAACAAGTTTACATAAAGAAAAACGAGTTAATTTTTTTACGACTATTTTAAATACGTCGATAATATAGTTTTTCTAGAAAAAACGATCAAAAACAACAAAAAATTGCTGCTGACTTTTCCTACCAATGTATACAAAGGAGGTCGATAATGCAGGTGTTTCTGCTGAATTTGTCTGCTAACTGCAGTAGTATCAATTCGTTTCATCGACGGCTCTTGTTAAAAACATTAGTAATAATTGTTATCTGCATTATCTACGTATGTAGTATACTGCTTTCGGCAATTACAGCAGAATCTGCTTTACCGACCTTTTTCGGCAGGATAGTTTCGGTTTAGTTTAACAGTATATGTCGTCTTTCTTAAAAATGTAATCATGTGATTTATCATACAGTTTGTATTGACCACTTACTCTCTTCATTTTATATTAACGACACATTAGACGTATAAGTAACATTTTAAGTCGTGAGTTGTCCAGCCTAAGCACTTCATTGGCAAATCTAGTATTATCATTGTCACAAATAAATAGGATAATTAAAAAATTCAACTTTACAGTAATAAGATGTAAGTATTATTACTGATGCTGCGTATAAGCGTAAATTATGAAAAAGGAGAGTGTTGTATTCTGCACCTTGATTACAAAACATCAAAAATGGTAATTTATTTGAAACATTAATTCGTTGTAGTACAACAAAGGAAATTTAACAATGTTCAAAAATATAATTCTACCTGAGTTTTAAATTGTAATTGTTCGCACAGCAAGGTACACAATAAATCTCGATGGAGATTGTGTGAGCTTTCGTTAATCCAAATTATACTAAGAATTATTGAAAAGCGAATCTCAAAATCATAATCCTTTAACCTTGAAATTTGTTACAACTTCCAACTGTTCTGTATAACAGCAATAATGATACACTTCTTATGAATTTGAGATGAGCTGTGTAGGTTTATACTGAAAACTGGAGGCGTTCTTAATACGGCAGACTACCTACAATTTACATAAATGTATTGTTCATGTGTTCGAATGGAAAATGATTTCGTGGAACATGTTATTTTGAATATCGATGTACGTGTTCTGTGTTGCTGATTGTAAAATAACCGCAACAACAACAAAATACGTTAATTTTAATGTTGATGGTCGTGTAGTACAAATAAAAATGTTCAATTACTTACCATGTAGCATAACTTCGCTACTGGATACATGGTCACGTTATCTTATAATATGTCACAATAAATTAATTTTATAATTTATTGCCGGAGCTTACCTGGAAATAAAAGAAAAACAAAGTAATTAAAATTTGCTGTCAAAATTTTTAATTGTACAAAATGACAAACAAAATTTTTAGTAGTTTTCATTTAGCACCTAAAATTTGTGAATCGGTAATGAACATCATTAAAATTATTTTTGAGGAGGGTCGATACGTAAACTGCGTGGTACAAAATTTTATAAATAACCATTTCATAAATGTTAATGGTAACTCGTTTAACTTATTAAAAATCAGTAAATTTACTAATACCACTTTGATGTATTGTTTGTTCTAACGTATATTTGAAAATAAAAATACTTGGTTGCCAAAACTATTAACAGACTGTTATTTATAATAGCAGTATTATATAGCGCACAGGGTGACCAAAAAAAGTCGTCTGTGTGATGCACTCAACTTTCCCGTTGAATTCTTCAATGAACAGAATCCATCCGGCACGCCCCCTCACGTATTGCTTTTGAAAAAGGATGTTATGATAATGCTTCTACGAAATCTAAATCCTAAGAAAGGTATGTGCAATGGAACGAGTTTAATTGTTGAAGAGCTATTGCGAAACTTTATTAAGGCCAAAATTATTTCTGAGTGCAACAAAGGCTGTACGGTTCTAATCCCTCGAATTGATTTGGCACCTTCTGAGACCAATCTACCATTTGTTTTGCGAAGACGACTGTTTCCAATAATTCCGGCATACGCAATGACGATAAACAAGTCTTTTAATAACGTGGGAATTCATCTTCAAACGGCAGTGTTTTCCCATGGGCAATTGTATGTCGCTCTTTCCCACTCAAGAGATTCTCACCAACTGAAAATAAGAATCGAAGATAATTCACAGCAGGTGAAGCTTCTCAACGATGACCGTCAATTTTCTTGGAATGTTGTTTTTAAAGAAATCCTGTAGTTTAATTTTTAATAAATATTGTTCGTACAAATAATTGTTTTTTTTTTGATCTTTGATTTTAAAATATTTAACTACACACGCCTCAGAACAACCTAGTACTAAGATATTTTGTGGGCTAATTAATTTACCGACAAATTGTAGTCCGGTCACTTTCGTTAAAAATTATGGTTCAAGTACAGCTAAAATGTTCGGGTAGTGATGAAAACAAATTAAAGAAATGGGTATCGAGACGGATACTCAGTTCAAAGTCATCCATTGTTTCGTAAAAGGCTACCGCAATTATTTGCATCGCTTGTGTGGAAAGTCTGGAGCGATTCGTGAATAGATTTTAACCACTCGTAAAAGAATCTTAGTGTGACATCAGAGATAGAACACGATCTCCTCAAAAATTCAGAAAGTTGTAGAATTGATAAAATTTAGATTTCTTAGTTACTTAAGCAGATCTTGTGCATGGAGAGCGGGTTTTGGTTGTCGAAATGACGCACAAAGGTGAGCCAATACTCTATGGAAAACATTTTTAGCATTAGGTTGTTATTGATGCTCACCTTCACCGCAAACAAATTATTTTTAACTGTTAAAGTTAGCCGAAAGTTTCCAGCCGAAAGGTCATGCAGATAGTGGCTTTGCTATCCCAGCCGAATGGTAATGCAGATAGTGTCTTCGCTATCCCAGTCGAAAGATGATAATTTGCATCCATTTAGCATCCATTTTATTGAGAAATTCTGAAGTGGATGCAGGGGTGTAATTTTGCAAAAATTCGCTGATTCAATATATCGAAAATGCATTGAACGGCCTGTCGTTCAAGATTATCGTGCTTATTGATGCCACTATGATTATTTGATAGGCCATAATGTTGGTCAACTTCGGCTTGTGCTTTAATAAGGTAGTTTACTTAACTTGGGAACGCTAGAATTTACTAGATAAAATAACTATCTCGGCCTCCGGCTAAAAATTATTTTTAGTAGTTCGGATGGCGTTGGAAAATATTGACGTTGTTGTACAACATATTAAGGCTAAAGTTTAAATAAATATTTGAGGGAGTGACAGTAACACCATAAACGAATGAACAGTTCCGCAAACTACTGACAAAGATTGTAAATACCGTCGATATATTTACCCAACGCAAGGTATCGAAGCCAAGCTTTGGATTGAAATATGATTACGTATCGTATAAAATCAATATCCCACGTGGATTTTTTCAGAGCTCCATCAACTACGTTTGTATCGCTAATAATTGTTATATAGCTGTACACGACAAGCTGGATAAAAGGTCAACTAAACTCATTTATAAAAAAAAAATGGAGGGGTGTAATTGTTGTGGCCTACACCCGAATTTCTAAATCTAAAAATAAACCTACCGGAGTTTTGATAAAAACCAACATGGTCAACCTATGTTGAAAATTTATTCATTACTGCAAAAAATGAAAATGCTGTCACTTCCGGTACACAGATGGCCACTCCATTTCGCATGAATCTCCAAATGAAAAAAGGCTTACGTATGAAGTTTCAGCCCAATCCTTCCGGGCTGTACGGGGTAGAATTTTTGTTGAAACAAAACAATTTTTTAACAGAAAACCCGATTTCCGCTTAAATTTTGGAAAAACTATCTGGACAGGTATTGTTGCCACGTTGTTGTTCTGAAGAAGCCACGATTATTATTTTCGGAATTCAATAAAAGAGATTTTTCCAATTCATATACGAAAGATCATTTTTCGAGACTTTACAACAAATTTAAATACTAGTAGTCTTCATAATCCACGGGTTCTCTATCATTACTCACAAGCTAAGCTTTTTGTATTTAACGATCATAAAAGAGATTATATTGAATTTCCAACATGCGATTATACCAGTTTCGATTCGATGAAGAATCGTTGGTTCAATTTGGTCCTGATAAAAATTGTTCCATTATTTATTTATTTTTCTACAATTTACAATTTTGCGACCCGCATACACCGTTTTGAGCATCAAAGCTCATTCATAACGAGGGTGTAGTTCATAGTTTTCTCCAAAAGTTTTAGGCTCAGTCTTTCAGTTAATTTCCATGTAGTTTACATTTTTCACATAGTCACATGGGAATATAAAGAGCATTGGATTTGTTTGATGTTTCTAGATTTTCTAACTAAAACTAAACCAGGATAAACCTAAACCAGGGATAATAATCGGAAAATATTTCGTCCTCATGACAACATCAAAACCAATTACCACACGATTGAGTCTTATATACTAAATGGCTCGCTGAAATATAACACCGTCTATATTATCGAGTACATGATGGTACAAGCGGTTACCGGGTGGGTCTCCTTTCTTTGTTAAATGATTGTCGAAAAATGGTTATTCTGGGAGACCAACATCAAATACCAGATAAACTTGGAGCTGGTGGATAATCAATGGGAATTTTAACTTAATCCATATCATCAATCTGCAAGCCTATGGAAGTAAACTTCTACCATAACTAATCCTTCAAATGAAACAAATATCGCAGTTAATTTTAGAACTCAAGAACCAAACACCGAAAACCAAAAGAGCAATAGGTAGTACATGGATGTGGATGCAAGGTCACCTGACAAAATCAACAAAGTCTTCATCAACTCATCCCAACAAATGATCAGTGAATTCAATAAAATTGTTGAACATTTATATGTAGATGAAGATGACCGAAAGGAACAAATACTGTTGAACCGAGTTATGTTTATCAAAGAAGAATTGAAAGAAATAGTTTGAGCCGAATATTGTAGTTAAGATCTCTGTGACTATGCGTCAGTCACACGGTTACTGCCCCGAGAGTCGTAAAATATATTCACTTAGAAATTTTACTGTGTTAATTTTGTACGAGATGGGAAGTCATGATATAAAATTTATATAGCGACCAGACCAAGTATTTTAGTGTTACCAATCACAAAAAATTTTGCGTGTATTGATTTTCTGAAACAAGGATTCTTTGGTACTTTCTAACATTTATAACCTTTCATTGCAAACGCACATAGTCACTTCAGTGTGAATTCAAAATAACAACGGAACTGGCTGTCCTTGTTCGACGGCCGTCTTTCATATTTTTTCTAAAAAAAATTTTCTATAGAAGGGGGTCATGGTCACGGTGGTTCAAGTATTTGATCTTTTCCTCAAATATGTCTCAGTATTTGAATAAAGTGAGTTTTTTTTTTTTTGAAAAGCGTTTTGAACGATGGCAACCACGGGCGTCGTTACATCATTTTAAAAAGATTCCATATTAAATTTGAACCAACATGTCGATTTTTACCAAAAACTGTTTTACACTAAAATTCGGTCTTTCTACAGTCCAGACGGATTAACTGATCAGGATGAAACTTCATAGATAAAATTTTTCCATACATTCAATGATTCCAGTGATTTGGTGGACATCTATGTACCAGATGTGGCAACTCTAAAGGGAAATTTTCTCTTTTTCCCAAATCTTTTACAAAACCATTTTGAACAAAAATATTCGAATGAAAAGATGAAAGTTTGAAGTTAGACCTAACCTAATCCTATAACAATCTTTAACCTAAAACAAACGAAAATTTGTATGTATTGGTTAAAAAATAAATAGAATGTCATTTAGGCGAAATATTGAATCTGTGAACTAATTCCAATTTCAATTTATAATAAATAATTAGAAGTCCAACATTTATTAGGATGTCATACAAGAATTTAGGATTCTCTCAAGAAACCGTACACCCCGAGAACCAACATGCTTATCAAGAATACTAGCATGTTTTCTCCAAGCCATTCGAAAAGCCAATACTTTTTGCGCAATCCAATTATTAGCTTTTCAAACGGCCTGGAACATAGATAGTCAATATCCAGATCCATTACAAAAACATAATAACATTCCTGGCAAGGATACCTTGGTAACTTCTCAGGTACTAAAGACTAATTCAGATGACTAGCCTCTCGAACGGCCCGGAACATAGATAGTCCCAATCTAGACACATCAGAAAAACACAACAACACTCCCGACAAACACACTAGGTCCCGAAGCATTCAACCCCCCTAAGAAAATCCCAAATAAAATTCTTTAATGTTGACTAAAATGTCAATTGTTAATTCGCCTGAATGTCATTGTTTGCCATATTCGCAAGCATATTAAAAGTTGCTACGAAGTTAATTAATTGATTAACTCTGAATGTGGAATATGCAGAACCAATAATAATGGCTAAACAATTTAAAATCCTGCACGCCATAGCAATACCTAAGATAAGTAGGCAGAATTACAATCATATCGATATCAGATCAACAATTAATCAAAACAAGCAGATCTGCCTGGAATGCAAACAACTTTTGCTCAACCAACACGAACTGTATGGAATTGCGAAACAAATAAGCTGAAAGGACTAAATGTAGATCACTGTATCAGTCAACATATAAAACAGTCAAATTCCGGTTGTGCTTATCAACTCAATAGAAACCAAATTATCGAAGCTTTAAACAATAATACAATTTTCTGAGCAACTTCAAAGAGAACGTCGTCGGTAACAACTCAATCAAGAGTTTCGAAGAAAGTACAGGGTGTCCGCCGGGAAGGTATACTACTTTGTTTTGCCGCCATTTAGGCGAATATTATTATTGACAGTTCATACTTAACAGTTGTGAAGTAGACACGTGGCAAATTTATTATTGATTGATTGATTGATTGATTTTGAATGTACGACCAAGTTCTTAGGCTTGAGTTCCCGGATGACGCCGGGTCCACCGTACACCCTTTTTTACACATAACAAAACCGAAGGATTGGATAGGTTAGTTAAGTGGGACAGAATCGGCCCGGTTACAGACACCTAGGTATAGCCGATAGTTAGTAACACAAAGACAACACAATTCTAATCTAGTAGATGAAGGATAAAGGCTTAATAGGTTAATGAATAACGATGGTATTGGTCTTCAACAATTGCTTCTTTAAAACGGCAACCTAAGAAAAAATATTATTATTTCACATGCATCTGGAATTTTCCTGAAATTTAATTCTATTAATACTTTTCGGCTTCCTAACCAAAATTGGTTGACTCGACCCGTTACAGCCACCTATGTAAAGTCGTTAGTAATAAAATGACAACACAATTCTAAACTACACAATCAGCAATTACAAAGAAGCATTAATTCACAAGCATCTGTAAATTTCCTGAAATTTAATTCTAAATTCATATTTTCCGGCTTCCTAAATAATTGAAACATTTATTAATTTAATCATTCTGCAACTCCGCAACTTACAGTCGAATTTCCTGAAACCAAAGTTATTTGAACTATATTCAAAATAATTCTAAAATTCATTAGTATATTTAGGACAATATATATACAATATAATAAAATTATACTTGAATAAAATAAATGTAAAGTAACGATTAGTATTAACTAAATTAATTTGGTTCTCATAAACCAAATAAAATAAATCGAATCCAGGAAAGGCACGCACGGCCTTCCTAACTTCTAAGTCTGTTGATTTGATGGATTTATTTATAAAAAAATATTTATGAAAGTCACTTGTCCTTGTCATCCCTAATCTAATACAAATATGTTTATTTATAAAAATAGAAAATGACCAAACGAAAACTGGTTCCAAAAACAGCTAATCTGGAATCTGTAAGGTAATGTATTAATAATGAATGTTTTTCACAGCTTTAGAATCCCCAATACCTAAACAAATTCAACCAAAATTAAATAAAACTATTAAAGTAATCAGGAATCTGTAAGATAACAGAATTAAAATAAGTAGCTAGCACATCTGTAGGATCCATGACAATCAAATAACCCAATTATATGGTTCAATGCATTAATTATAAAATAAATAAATCAGAAAAAAATTACATACATACATATATATATACATACACACACACATACACACACACATATACATACACACACACCTATATATATCGACAACAGCATTAAATAAATTATAAATTATATAATCGACATACGTCGATAATTATTTGTCCAACCTAGAACAAGTTAACCAAAACCTTTACCAATTTACAGTCTTCCAAATAATCTAGAAAAAAATTTAATTAAAAAGTGCATGATCCCGAAAAACTATCTACATATAGCAAATTTGACTGCATTTCAAATGTACTCCGTAGCTTCCATGTAATTCCAAATATTCAAATATTCGCAGAAATAGCAAAGTTATAAAGTTAAGCCAACAATTCCAATTCGATCACAGCCGCCTACCTCTACATGTCCTAAACTAGAGTTCCAAAATTCGTTAAATTATTATTTTCACGTTCAAAACAAGAATAATAAGAAATTTAAGAAATTTAATTTAATTTTACACTAAAACCTCAGACACGTGGCAAATTTATTATGGAAAAATATTCGATAAACCATCGTGTCAATAGGATGTTACAGCTCGCCCATGACAATCCCGATTTTCATGAAAAAATCATAATGAGTGACGAGGCACATTTTCATTTAAACGGATAGTCGGTTTTGGGCAATGGAAAACCCTCACATTATTCATCAGTCACCTTTACATCCATTAAAAGTGACAGTCTGGTGTGCAATTTGGTCAGGGGGAATCATTGGACCTTACTTCTTTGAAAATGAAAACGGCGTAACGGTAACTGTGAATGGGGAGCGATATCGTGATATGATTGAAAACTTTTTAACGCCACAACTGCATACTTTGGGCTTGATTAACATGTGGTATCAACAAGACGGTGCCACGTCGCATACAGCCAGGATTACAATGGAATTACTGCGAGAACTCTTTCCACAACAAGTTATTTCAAAAAATGGTGATGTTGATTGGCCTCCACGGTCGCCTGATTTGACTGCTCCAGACTTCTTTTTGTGGGGATATCTAAAAAGCAAGGCTTATGCAAACAAACCAGAAACGCTTGAGCAACTCAAACAAAATATTCGTGATGAAATTAATGAAATACCGCGTGAAATGTGTGAGAATGTAATGAAAAATGTGCTCAAAAGGGCTCGCATTTGTGAGGCTAACAGAGGCGGACATTTATCTGATATTGAATTCTATACATAATTGCCGACATTAAATAAAACATTTATCAATATAAGATCCATTCTCTTGCATTTAATCAAAAATCATAAACAAACAAAGTAGTATACCTTCCCGGCGGACACCCTGTATTTTGATGCAATGTCACAATGAAATAATAAACATCAAAAACGCAAATCCACGCATTTTGGAAATCATCAAAATCGACTCTGGATACTTACATAATTTGCATCTAGCTAGACAACATTGAATAACACCAACAACTTTTCAACGAACACAAGGAAGCTGCATTCATCGATTTAAGTATCATAACCGTCATCATATGTTTAGTCATCCAGTGTTTATAAACAAAGAGATTTCCAGCATCCAAGGAGGAATTCAACCAATTAGATTCAACTTTCGATCAACGGGACGTGAATCTTTGAAAGGGGAAGCTGTAATAATGTGAAACATGTTGAGTCAATAACATTTGTCGATTGAACAAACACGCGCATCCGGCCACATATTATTTAACCATCTTGTGGGATGTTGCACCATGTTGTTTGATGTTGCGTCATATTTATTGCACAATGTTTCGCAATGTCACATCTTGTTGCTTAACGTTGCATCATATAGTGAGATGTTGCTATAGATATTGGTATGTGTATCATGTTGCGCGACGTTGCACTATGTTGCGTGATTTTGTACTATGTTGTGTCATATTGCTTCGTGTTTTTCGTTAATTAGATTTCTGGATGTATATTGCGGAATGTTGGCTGCGTTACAGTGACATTAGATGGTTGCACTAATCGCGTCTTTTTTAAAATGTTGGTTGTTATGAGTAAATGTTTTGACCTTGGCCCTAATTTCACAATTTGATTTTGATGTCGTCTGGTGTGGCCCGGGCCACTTTACTTATTTTTTGAACCTAACACGATTTTCATAATAATTGGTGAAGGAGATACCAAAGAATCAATTTCGATGATAATTTTGGGAAAATTTGTTTAGGAGGTCCATCGGTGGGGCGGTTTTATAATGCCAGGAATGGGTTGCAATGAGTCGTAATTTTTTGAAAATTCATGTAGGGTTTTACATGAAGACTTTTCTCAAACGAACAATAAGGATATCGGTTGGTACTATGCAAATATCGAATTTGATTTAACAAAACCGGTGGTTCTTTAAATTGAACAGAGCTAAGCCGTTGCTTAACCAACTCAATCGTTTCATCAACATTTTCGACATCAAGGTTTTTGCAGATTTGCCATTCGCTATATTGCCGAAGCCCGAAAAGGTGGTTTTCGAGGTGGTGTCTCTCTTTTTGTGTCCTCTCTCTCTACAGCCCAGACTGTAAAATTTTTCGTAAATTGCAAGGTCTCAATGAAATTTGCGAATGCAAAAAAATCAATGAACAAAAGGATTCTAAATAAATTTGTAACAAAACTGGTTTAAAACATTCCTCCAAAATTTAAGGTTCCAAACTGGTATTTCACCATAATTCGGCCAGTCTCTTCGGCAGATTCAGAAAATGTATTTGGAAATAACTTTTCGTTTTTTGCAAATATTTTGTGTAATCTGGGATTTACGAAAAAACTATTAAAGCCAAAAAGATTTTAAATCAAATTGATAACAAAATTGATCAACATTATTTTACTGAAATTTAATCAAAATGGCGATTTTTGAATTTAAAAAAATGTGTTTTAAAAAAATGTCAGCTAAGTTTTCGTGTTATTTTACAGCAACTACGGTTTGAGATTATGCGATTGCGGAACTTACTCACACAAGTGCAACACAAATAACTCATTGATTTCTAGAATCAACTAACCGGAAGAGGGTTAAGGCTTTTAATACACACCACTTCATTTTTTATTATCGGCTGTTCTCTAAAAAACAAGATAATATGTAAACGTGAAAACCATAGTAAGCGTTTCGACTTTACACAAATTACAACAACAATCCTGTGTGATTTTGTTTATTTTTTCATTTACACATATCGTATTTTTTAGAGAATCAGGGCGCTGGTAAGAAAAGATTTCCGATATGTTTGTATTTCGGGAATAGGGAACTGGGGAAAGAATTTATATGTAATTTCTGTTCAAATATTTTTTTTCCGGCCTACTGAGGACAAAAGTTTGATGTAAACATTTATAAATTGGGAATAGTTTTTCCATACCTAAATTGGCAGGGAAAATTATTTCCAAATTAATTTGGTTTTCAAAAAAATTAGCAGTTGCTTTTTACCTCAGTATGCTAGAAAAACAATTTTTAAATAAAAATTACATAAAAATTCTTTCCCCAGTTCCCTATTCCCGGGGAATTACCAGAATAGTGCCACAGGGATATATATAATTCGGTGATTTCATTTTTCTTTTATAAATACACCACTACCTCACTTTGCGTTTTTTCGAAGTTGCGTCACTACTAAATTAGACCTAAAAATTTGTTCAGAGTTTTTGTAACTTCGAACGTAGCATTGTTTTGGGTTGTGATGACATATTTTGTATGTTGTTTTTTCGGGGATTCCCATTGCTTTAAATGTCATTTCTTAATTCATTATTGTGCTATAATAATTTGTTATAAGTGTTGTTTTCCCGTACGTATTTTATTAATTGTACGTACATATTTCAAGCTTATAATTTTTAGGCCATGCATAAGTGGAAAAAAATGTATCTAATAGTAAAATTACCAAAAAGCAAAAATTAAATAATTTGATATTCTACGATGATTTGAAAAGGGAGAGAAATCTGTAAAGATAGCTAAAGCTTTTATTTTTATGGAACAACCGTCAGAACCATCCAAGATCGAGATGGAAATAAAATACGGGAAGCTGTTAAGTGGGCAACATCCTTAGAAGCTAAGGCAAATTGTTGCTTATAATTTGGATGTAAAACCAGATTGCACAGAGGCTTGGTTTGAGAGATTCAAGGTTCGCGCAAACCTTCATAGTGTAGCTCTTAAAGGCAAAGCTGCTAGTGCTGATGCTGTCGCTGCAACCCGTTTTTCTGTCGATTTAAAAGACTGGCTTGTTTTGGAAAAGGCTCCCTAAGAGGAACTTTCATTTCCAAAACGGAAAAATTTGCATCCGCTTTTAAAGCAAGCAAAGATAGATGAACTCTGCTTCTGGGTGGTGATGTCAATGGAGATTTTGAGTTTAAATCACTCCTTATTTACCAGTTGGAAAATCCTAGAGCTTTAAAGGGTTATTCAAAGGAGCGGCTTGCTGTACATTGGTGATCAAATAAGAAAGCCTGGATGACAGCTGACAAATAACAAAAAAACTGGGTTTCTATAAGTGCTATTCCAAAAATTAAAGCTTACTGTCGCAGGCAGAACTTGGAGTTCAAAGCTTTGGTTTTAGTAGATGCTCCCGGCGACCTAGTCTATGTTGATGAATTATCCGAAAGTGTCAAATTGTATTTTGCCACCAAACACCACGACTGTAATACAGACCATGGATCACGGCGAACATTTAAACTGCTTTTAAGTGAAACTGGTGGACAAGACAAACCTACCATCGAAGAGTTATGGTAAAAATTTAACATTATGAATGCTATAGAAATTATTTCAAATTCGTGGAAGGAGGTTCAACCTTGCTGCAAGAATAGTGTTTAGCGAAAAATATGGCCAGAATGTGTTACCATAATTCTGAAATATCAACAATCGAATAACAAATTATATCTGAATGCGAATAATAGGAAAGGATGTTAGTCACAGAAACAAATAGGGCGAACCGCAGCAAAGTCATTTTCTAACTACTTAAATTTATTAAAATGTTAGTCTCAATTATATTCACACTCTAGATTGGGTGGTTGAGGTAAAGGATACTAATATTCATCATATGTATTGACCTAATTTTAACCAGACAAGCCACTATGACTATAAGGGACAGAAAACAGCAAAAACTTCTTTAAAAACAGCTTTGAGAACGACACCCCGTAATCCTCATCTGACCAGAAATTGTCGATTTAATGTTCAACAAGACTTTAGAAAATCCAAACCAGAAGAATGTAGCGAATTTTTCCGAAATTTAAACGATGTAAATCCTTTTAGTCGACTCCGCCAAACCTACCAATTTATTCGTTCATTTAGACGAAATTCTAATAAGATGGCAAGTACATATATTCCATTGTCAGGATGGGAGCAATTATTATTAAATACCTCAGATTCCGCCATTCCTCTAATAACTGAAAAAAACCATTGGCCATTAGGATTGCCTCCAACCCGGGAAGAAATAGAAACCATCCTATTTTCAATTAGAAGAGGAACTGCTCCTGGTTTAGATCAAATTTCAATTGAGCTATTACAAGCTTTACCTGAAGAGGGAATGATGGTCTTTCTGTTTGTTTTACAAGAGGTTTGACAATTAAACACCCCACCAAGTGAGTGGTTAGAAACGGTCAAATTTCCTTTACCAAAAAAACAACGACCCAATACCATCACATATTATAGACGAATAACTCTTTCAGACACTGTCTAGGTGCGAAGAAATACATACTCAGATAGGATCATATCAGGCTGCATTTATCCGCAATCGGTCGACAGATGACCATATGTTTGTTATACGGCGTGTTATAGATGAGGAATGGAAAACAGGAAAAACAATTGATATTCTATCACTTGATCTAAAACAGGCCTTCGATAAAGTTAGGCATATGAAGTTAGCCCAGTTTTTCATCCCAGAAAAAAATAAAATTTCTTTAAACAATACATTTCATCTCATCCCAGTTTTTTTCTATTTAAACTTGTATAAGACGGAAAATATTTTTAAGTTGAGTAAAAAACAACATAATATCCATCCCAGATTATTTCATTTTATTGTTGTTTTTGTACTCGACGTATGAATAAATGAATATAAATAGCTTTTCTAAGTAATATGATTAATAGGTAATAATTGTTTGTTTTGATTAAAGATAGCGATTGATACTATTTTAAAATATTAATAGTGCGAGCTTACAATGACTAAGAGGGCAGTACCCGCCGTATGGTAGTATTGGCGCAAATGGCCAAGTTCCATATGGCCCATATAAGAATATGAGGAAATCGTGCCATTTTCCTAGAAATATGATTTGCCGGAAATGATTCTTTATGTTTTGAATAACTTATAGGATGGTCTAACTGTGGCCAGTAGGGCAACACCAGCCGTATGGTAGGATTGGCGCAATCGGCCAGATTCCATGTGGCCCAATACAAATATTAATAATTGTCATTCTCCTAGCAATATGATTTGCCGGAAATGATTGATATAGTTTTGAGCTGGTAATAGTAAGGGCTTACAATGACTAAGAGGGCAATACCAGCCGTATGGTAGTATTGGCGCAAATGGCCAAGTTCCATATGGGCCCATATAAGAATATGAGTAAATCGTGCCATTTTCCTAGAAATATGATTTGCCGGAAATGATTCTTTATGTTTTGAATAACTTATAGGACGGTCTAATAGTGGCCTGTCGGGAAACACCAGCCGTATGGTAGGATTGGCGCAATCGGCCAGATTCCATGTGGCCCAATACAAATATTAATAATTGTCATTCTCCTAGCAATATGATTTGCCGGAAATGATTGATATAGTTTTGAGCTGGTAATAGTAAGGGCTTACAATGACTAAGAGGGCAGTACCAGCCGTATGGTAGTATTGGCGCAAATGGCCAAGTTCCATATGGGCCCATATAAGAATATGAGTAAATCGTGCCATTTTCCTAGAAATATGATTTGCCGGAAATGATTCTTTATGTTTTGAATAACTTATAGGATGGTCTAACTGTGGCCAGTAGGGCAACACCAGCCGTATGGTAGGATTGGCGCAATCGGCCAGATTCCATGTGGCCCAATACAAATATTAATAATTGTCATTCTCCTAGCAATATGATTTGCCGGAAATGATTGATATAGTTTTGAGCTGGCAAATCATATTGCTAGGAGAATAACAATTATTAATATTTGTATTGGGCCACATGGAATCTGGCCGATTGCGCCAATCCTACCATACGGCTGGTGTTGCCCGACTGGCCACAGTTAAACCATCCTATAAGTTATTCAAAACATAAAGAATCATTTCCGGCGAATCATATTTCTAGGAAAATGGCACGATTTCCTCATATTCTTATATGGGCCACTTATAGGATGGTCTCTATAAGTTATTCAAAACATAAAGAATCATTTCCGGCGAATCATATTTCTAGGAAAATGGCACGATTTCCTCATATTCTTATATGGGCCCATATGGAACTTGGCCATTTGCGCCAATACTACCATACGGCTGGTACTGCCCTCTTAGTCATTGTAAGCCCTTAGTATTACCAGCTCAAAACTATATCAACCATTTCCGGCAAATCATATTGCTAGGAGAATGACAATTATTAATATTTGTATTGGGCCACATGGAATCTGGCCGATTGCGCCAATCCTACCATACGGCTGGTGTTGCCCGACCGGCCACTGTTAGACCGTCCTATAGGTTATTCAAAACATAAAGAATCATTTCCGGCAAATCATATTTCTAGGAAAATGGCACGATTTTCTCATATTCTTATATGGGCCATATGGAACTTGGCCATTTGCGCCAATACTACCATACGGCTGGTACTGCCCTCTTAGTTATTGTAAGCCCTTACTATTACCAGCTCAAAACTATATCAATCATTTCCGGCAAATCATATTGCTAGGAGAATGACAATTATTAATATTTGTATTGGGCCACATGGAATCTGGCCGATTGCGCCAATCCTACCATACGGCTGGTGTTGCCCGACTGGCCACAGTTAGACCATCCTATAAGTTATTCAAAACATAAAGAATCATTTCCGGCGAATCATATTTCTAGGAAAATGGCACGATTTCCTCATATTCTTATATGGGCCCATATGGAACTTGGCCATTTGCGCCAATACTACCATACGGCTGGTACTGCCCTCTTAGTCATTGTAAGCCCTTACTATTACCAGCTCAAAACTATATCAATCATTTCCGGCAAATCATATTGCTAGGAGAATGACAATTATTAATATTTGTATTGGGCCACATGGAATCTGGCCGATTGCGCCAATCCTACCATACGGCTGGTGTTGCCCGACTGGCCACAGTTAGACCATCCTATAAGTTATTCAAAACATAAAGAATCATTTCCGGCAAATCATATTTCTAGGAAAATGGCACGATTTTCTCATATTCTTATATGGGCCCATATGGAACTTGGCCATTTGCGCCAATACTACCATACGGCTGGTACTGCCCTCTTAGTCATTGTAAGCCCTTAGTATTACCAGCTCAAAACTATATCAACCATTTCCGGCAAATCATATTGCTAGGAGAATGACAATTATTAATATTTGTATTGGGCCACATGGAATCTGGCCGATTGCGCCAATCCTACCATACGGCTGGTGTTGCCCGACCGGCCACTGTTAGACCGTCCTATAGGTTATTCAAAACATAAAGAATCATTTCCGGCAAATCATATTTCTAGGAAAATGGCACAATTTTCTCATATTCTTATATGGGCCATATGGAACTTGGCCATTTGCGCCAATACTACCATACGGCTGGTACTGCCCTCTTAGTCATTGTAAGCCCTTACTATTACCAGCTCAAAACTATATCAATCATTTCCGGCAAATCATATTGCTAGGAGAATGACAATTATTAATATTTGTATTGGGCCACATGGAATCTGGCCGATTGCACCAATCCTACCATACGGCTGGTGTTGCCCGACTGGCCACAGTTAGACCATCCTATAAGTTATTCAAAACATAAAGAATCATTTCCGGCAAATCATATTTCTAGGAAAATGGCACGATTTTCTCATATTCTTATATGGGCCCATATGGAACTTGGCCATTTGCGCCAATACTACCATACGGCTGGTACTGCCCTCTTAGTCATTGTAAGCTCGCACTATTAATATTTTAAAATAGTATCAATCGCTATCTTTAATCAAAACAAACAATTATTACCTATTAATCATATTACTTAGAAAAGCTATTTATATTCATTTATTCATACGTCGAGTACAAAAACAACAATAAAATGAAATAATCTGGGATGGATATTATGTTGTTTTTTACTCAACTTAAAAATATTTTCCGTCTTATACAAGTTTAAATAGAAAAAAACTGGGATGAGATGAAATGTATTGTTTAAAGAAATTTTATTTTTTTCTGGGATGAAAAACTGGGCTAACTTCATATGCCTGATAAAGTTGATCTTAACCAAGCAACTATTATTCTCTCTCATATTGGAATTCCCCATTATCTTGTTAATAAACTATGATATATCACGAATAAGACGAACCTGTAGGCACGACTTAACATCAATAATATGGTATAAACAAAGAACAAGAGCATTTCAACGTGGTATGGGGTTTAAACTAGGATGTCCCTTTTCACCTACCTCATTCAAACTTAAGCACATTGTCTACTATTCTAGAAGAGCTTGTTCCTCTACTTCACTCAATAGATTTAGGGGTAAATGAACGCAAATCTGAAATTCTCATAAGACCATTTAATGAAAATATTACGACCGTACCGATAGGTGGTTTAAACTTTCATGGTAGTTCTACTTTGCGATATTTAGGCACTTACCTTTTCCTATTGTAATACAGATGTATAAACAACTAGTAACTCCTATCATGACATATGGTTTACGAGTGGCTGTTTTGACTAAAGCATGTCGTTTTTTACGATTAGCACGTTATGAAAAAAGCTTTTTAATACAATTATTGCAGTATTGTACTAATCGCCATCTAAGAATTTGTGTTAGAAAGGTTTTGAAGGGAAAGACAATCAATCGGACAGTTACTGCATATCGAATATCTTATTGGGGCTACATTCTTAGAAGAACAAGTGGTCATTTGTAACATGTAGCAAGGAGATTTACAAGAAAGCAAAGTGAGGTATTGGTGTAATTGGCATTAAACCTAAATTTGCTGTTGGAGCTCTGAGAGTTCTAGTCGGGTCTAATGACGCGTGTTGGGTTTTCTTCTATTTAGAAAATGGCACCCAACTAATTAAAATATTTATTTTCAAGTTACCCAAATAGTCTTTTTTTGGCACTAGCTCCAAAAATTTGGTGCCATATGGCCCGTTTCAAAATTTACAAATTGAATTTTTACATTTTTTACCATCATAATTTGGTTTTAATTTCTTTTCATACACCTAGCGCACATCGATCCCCTTTCACACTTCTATCTGATTTGTTCTAATAAATTCATACACATTCTTATATACGTTCATGCCCATTCGTAATAGTTCAGTCAAACTACATGCACTCAATAGAACATCGAACATTTTTCTGCTCTGGTTAAATGCAGAACATTTCAGAATCAAATGTTCGATGTCCTCCACATCCAACATCTTTTCCAATTTCCATGATTCAATCTCACTCGTTAAATAGTTCGTAATATTCTAGTATCTCCTTTGATCACCTTAAAGAACGGTCGCCTCAAAGGAGACCTAACCAACTCAAAGTACTTCTTACCTTTCACCTAACATTTCTCAACAAACTCTCTCTCCCATTTTCTCCACAGATTCACCTGAAACATGCGAAGTACGTCTCTGGCATCCATGAATTCATATTCATTTACATCCTCAATCAAACAACCCCGTTTCGCAAGCATATCGGCTCTTTCATTACCTTCAATCTGTAGGTGTGAAGGTATTCGTTGAAGGATGACCTCCCTCCCACAAGATTGAAGATACTTATATAGCATTTCCACATACACAATGCCATGAGTTCCCTCACCCGTACTAATTAATTCCAACCCACTCCGGGAGTCAGAGAATAACACTATTCTCCTTCTCCCTTGTGTCATTGCCAACTTGATCCTTTCCATAATCCCATTCAATTCTGCATTCATTATTCAGATACTGTCATGCACTCTTACCATTTTCTCTTCACTTATTGAAGGAATATAAATTCCAACACCTACTCGATCATCATTTACACTTGCACATGTGCAACATAATTCATTCGCATTTTGCAAAAATCACTCTTAACCGATAACTCATTCATCATGGCTTTGTTGTGTCACCAACACGAGTACCACACCAACACGTCGTGTGCTCGGAGGGACTTTCGGATTTGCCGGACGAACCTTGGAGAATATGTTAATCTTTTCCAAGATTACCACTGATCTTGTTGCAATCTCTCTTGCATTTCATTCACCAATTTATTGTCCGTAGTTAACATTCGCATATTCTCTCGCACGGTGATCCATTACCTCTTATAATAAAGAGGCGAATCACCCAATTCAGACCACAGAGTGTGTATTGGTGTTGAATTGATCGCTCCCAATACCACTCTGGCACACGCATTCTCCACAAGCATCAACTTTTTAAACCCAACCTTGGACCCATCACAATATATACTCAGCCCATACGCAATTTTAGTTGACACTAGCGAATGAGCAGTTACACCTATGTATTGAGGTCGTGTACAAGTTGGAGAGAGTCGGTATGATTTTACTGCCTTGAGGGAGGCCCATAGTCACCGCTCCTTCCAACGTATACCCACTACCACACAAAACTAACTTTCTCTCATTCATGAACTCATACACCCATTTGAAAATTTTTCAAGGAAACCATAAGGATCATTCCATTTTCCATGGAAGTCCATAAGGATCTGATAAAGTTACCCTGGAACCACGTAATCATATGCCCTTTCTGTATCCAAAAATACCGCCACAACATACTTATTTTCCTTTCGTACTTCCCACACAATCTTTTCTACACATTCATTAGCAGAGTGGTTGTGACGAAACCCAAATGTGGTTTCCGGCAACAAATTTCCCTCATTCACAAATTTATGTACACGACCTTTCATCATACCACTCACAATTTTAACATATACATTCAACATACATCTTCCCCTGTAATTTGTTGCCAGATTTCTATCCCGATCCCTTTTAGGAATAAGTACCACTCTGCTTTCCTTCCATTTTTTCGGTATCTGAATACTCATCCATACTTGGTTGAGAATTCGAAGCAAGGCCACCTTGGCTGCGAATTCTGATCTACCAATCATTTTATAACTCAATTTGTTAGTTACGGGGTAATAGATTTGGATATTTCTAAAACCCCTTGGAACTCTTCCCATTCAAACTCCTTACACATATCGTTCATAAATTCATTTTCATTATCAAGTAACAAAACTTTACATTTATCACTCAAATTGCTACATACCTCCGTAATCATTTGTAAAAAAACACCTCCATTGTCTCTGTCATTTAACACTGCATTTCTGCCTTGCGCTCTATATCCTCTCACTCTATTAAATTTATCCCATATACCCTTAGTTGTGGTAGAACCACAACCACGTCCAAAACTGTCATTTTGGACACATAGCCCCGCCAACTTTTCCTTTTCTCTCTACGGATAGCCTTTTTCAATCTTTCATTCATCCTTCCATAATTTGTTCTGCGTTCATGACATATACACCTATTGAACTCTCTCAATGCTATCCGTTGCCTTTCATACCAATACTGCATTTCATTGTTCCACCAACCATTCACCTTGTATTCATTCCGTCTGACATTTATATTGCACATTTCACTCACTGTCTCTATTTCATCCTCAAGTTGGTTAACCTCATTTGCTTCTTTCATTATGAGAGTCTCATTCATACGTTCGACCCATTTCTTACCATTCATAATGACCTTACGGTATATGTCAACATTTATACCACCTAAGCAACATGTATCAAATAATGATCACTATCCAAATTCTCATCTGTGACATTCCAAGTGACTTGGTCTCCAGCCCGCTAGCCATTCTAGTCGACCCACCATCACTCAGGACTACGATCGGAATCCAGAATGAGGCGGGTCAACCAGTTACCTCTAGCATCAGTTCATTCACTCCCCCATATTCTCGAATGCGCATTCATATCACCCGCTAGAATCACGTCACTTTTGCCTTCCACCCATTCAAACAAAATTTAAAAATCTCGTTGGCTTCTCTCTCTGTCAGACGTAGACAACATTGGAGTTGCATAGATACTAACAAATAACAAGTTTCTGTCCAGATTCCGAGTTTTGGCTGCGATGACTTCAATATGCTCGAAACGCGGTATGTCACACAGGACCAGGCTGATATTGGCACGTGCCAATATCGCCACTCTGCCGAAGTCATCAGCCTTCGGTCTGGACAGATAATTGTATCCATTCACACGAAACGTCTTACCCTCACGCTCCCAAGTTTCACACAAAATCATCACATTCACATCGTTATTGGTCAGATAATTCCGCAACATATCGCCATTGGCATATATACTGCGAATATTTATCTGACCAATTTTCATGCATTCATTGGATCTCAGCATTCGCTCTACCATTCAAAGAAATGAAGAAGGGAGGGGGCATTTATAAACGCAAATGCGTTCTCTCTCCTCCTCCCCCATTCATCATCAATCATACTTACATGGTTAGTTCCAAATAGTGTTAATTCTTTTGGAGTTAAATTAGAATGTCTCATTGCTAGCCATGCTTCATTTTTTTTGATTGTCTCTATGTCCATTGCTGTATTACAAGTTGTTTGTTGATTTGATTGTGGTTCTTGTTGTTGTTGTACTTGCTGTATTTGTTGTTCGTTTCTAGTAGTTGTTTTGGTTGTTGCGGCTGTTGTTGGTTTTGTTGCTGTAGTTGTTGGTTTGAATTTTGTCTGTTGTTGCCTTGAAGTTGAAATGGTTTTTGATATGATTGTGGTTTTGTCTGTTCTAGTTGATTTTCTTTGTTTTGTGGCTTCTGTGGTGTGTTTGGTGGGTTAAAGGCGGTTTTAGTGTATCTGCATAAGTTGTCTGGTTAGCTGGTGTGGTGTTTGCATATAATCGAAAATATTTGGCTTTCGCCTCGGAAATGTTATCTATCTGCAGTTTTAATTTTCACTATTTCTACTTCTCGTTTATATATTCGTCATTCCTTACTGTTGCAGATGTGTGCCTCTCCACAATTTATGCATTTTAGTGCAGTGCACGGTTGGTTGTGTGTTGGCTTCACTACATTTGTAACACTTAGGATCGCTTCTGCATCTCTTTTTTGTGTGACCAAATTTGTGACAATTCGGTGCACTTCAACGGATTTGGAATGTTCAACCGAATATTTAGTTGTAGAAAGCCTACCCTCACATATTCCGGTAGCACTGATGAATTAAAGGGATCATGTCGGTCAGGATAATTGCTGCCGTGTCCGTTAACTTGTTTTCCACCCATTTCTTTATTTTATATACCTCTATGATGCCTTGGTCGTTAAGCCCTTCTTTGATTTCCTCCTCAGTTAATCTTTTTAGGTCGTGACAGAAAAATTCCTTTGGAACTGTTTAATATTGGGTGTTCGGTCACTTTTATTTTGGCCAATTACCCCAGAGATATAGCCTTCAGTAATGCATCCGTCGCTGCCTGATCTTTTGTCAGAACCAGCAGTTCTCCAGCTCTCGAGCGTTAAAGTTTATCCTAAATTAATCCTAATCCAACAAAAATAAAAATAAATGAGAGTGTGTTGGTTTAAAGCAGTCATTTAGACGAAGTCAGAACACAACAAATATTTCTATTAAAATAATTATATAAATATTTATTTATTTATTTAATTAAGAGTTTTAATATAAACACATTATAGCATTTACATATATTTAGAGATGTTTATGAAAGTCTAAAATCAATAAAAACTTAACAATATAACAACTATAAGATTTTGTTAGACTCATATGTCATTCTACTTACGCCAACCTGATTAAAATTCTAATGGAGCTCGCACACCTAAAATGACATTCTTGTGAAGAACGGAATTCCTTAGAAATTTTGATTCTAAGAAAATTAATATTTCAAAATTTTCACCGACCGGCAAACTTGCCACTATACTATTTTGGTAGACCCATATGTGCACTCTACTTGTACCAAGCCGATTAAAATTCTAATGGAGCTCGCATATGAGTCTATCAAAATATTATAGTGGCAAGTTTGCCGATCGGTGAAAATGTTGCCATCTTTTGCCCACACCTGACCTTGCTTGCTGTCTAAAATCACGCTGCTTAAATATAAACAAACACTTGTTGTTGTTGTCACCAAACAATAATCCACTTAAAACACTATATATTTGCGTCCACCACCTTTTTTAATACTATAAAATTGTTCTTACACCACTATAAAACTATTTTAACTTAATGAAAACCTAAAACCACTTAAATTAACTATTTATCAAGTGAAAAATGATTTGTGCACCGAGCTTGTGCTGCTGCAGACAGAAGAAGACGCCATTGCCGAGTGAATTAGTTGATCCATTTATTGATAAGAATTACATATTGACTTAACTATTGCCAATTAGTTGTAAACTGTAACGTCGCAGCTAAGAGAATCGACAAAGAGTTTCAATGTCAACTAGTCATAATCAAAATATTTGAAAAATGTCAGAGGAATCAAAATAGGAAATTACCTGTGTTTCCAGTAAATACATCGTACACGAAACTCTAGAATTTGGTTGTACAGTCGTCGTTATACTGTAGTTGTATTTGGTTTATTAATGGGTTTGTTACTCTATAAAACGTTCGATATACATAGAAAGGTATTATCAAAATTTCCTATCAAAATTCATGAGGAAATAAAATTTAAATTTTCATACGGTCGTGCACGCAAATACATAAAACACACTATTCACGCTCCGGCTAATAATTAAGTATACAGATATAGGGATATGGAGGTGTATGATAAACCTAAAATTAATTAAAATCATTAATTTTTATTGCGGGTATCATAATTTATACAATGATACAAACAAGTCGAATAATATAGGCCAATTTCCACATGACACCAGTATACCGACGGTTCCACAAGTGTCGTTACACATTTTTATGATCTAACACAATTTTGAATATAAATTGAATTGACAAAGCATGTGTAATAAAAACCACACGAAATTATCCCTAAATGTGTACGTAAATACACACATATTTACTGTTGACATATACAATGATAAAAAATATGATATATAACGAAATTTACTAAGCACCATAAATCTTAGTCATCCGCACGCGCTTTATTTATGTAAATTTTTACGTATACATAGGCCCATGAGGTGTAAAGTATATCACAAACCATTCAACGATCAGCCAAGATATCATTTATGTATACACGTTCTGAGTGTAAACGTAAAACTCGCAGGGAAAATCTTTATTGTTACGTGCAGATAAAAAAAAACGTACCCTACTTGTTAGGGCATGGAAAAATTTAAAATTCGTTACTGCTATGTAATTACGGTGTGTATGGCGAGATATATTTCAAATAACAACAGAATTCCTCCTGTTCCATGCATACATACAGACAACATTTTACATATTTTTCTCGTATACATTAAATCACATATTTTCATTTCTTAAAGGTGTTTCGAAATTATGTTTTGTGTGCGGCGCGCTATACACCACCTGGTTTAATTCCCAGACCATTTAAATGTTATGTTGAACACAACACATAACATAAAGCACCAGTATGTAAAGCAACAATTCACTTAAGACGATATTTTATTGTTACAAATAACAAGAAGCGCCTCAGTCTTTCGGTAGAATATACTCGGTACAATACAAAATATAAAAAGCACACACAGGAATGATAATCGAAATAATTTCTAGGTGATTTTCTACATTTTACATCCTTATCTCAAACTAAAGGAGATAAGTCGATAAAAAATATATCAAATTATCTATATAGCCATAATGTGAGTGTATTTCTACATTTATGCGGGAGAGCACAAAACACTGAGAAAATTTATATTTCCTATTAACAAAGCCATACAATTGTCTATTATGATGACTAAAATCTTTAAGTTAAACATAGAACAACAAAGCAATATGTGTCTCTTCCGAAATGGAAGGAAAATTTTTATCTTTTCAACAAGTTATTGTATCACTCTATATTGCTACATCCATAATACAAAAGAGTCCTCTGCATGTAAATGGATGTATGTATGTGCATAATGAGGATAATTTGTATGGATTCTGTATGCACTGTATTCCATAAATTATTTGGTTAGGTCATACAGGGATTTATATGAAAAATGTTATGCTTATAATTTATGTAAATCGATGGAAGCGGCATTTAATGTCAGACCAAATTTAAATGTAAGCTATCAATATTTTATGTGGTGCAGACGATTTATTATCCGCTATTTATCCGCTATGGTAAGCTGATTTAAATATAAAATATTCGACTGGCATTCTCATAAAAGCAATTGGAGCTTTATTACAATTTTAAACAATTATTCAAAACGAGAATTTACTGCTGTAAAGTAAGGATTAATTCGGCGCTTCTAAAAGTAATTGACCACCAATTTGTTAAGTAGATTTAATATGGCGAATATAAATTAAGCTTCAGATTGTGGTGCAAATCCTTTACATTGTATAAAACAAGCATAAATAGTAAACCATTTTAGTGTGTTTTACAGGTGGGTTATGCAGGTAACTTACATTTAGTAATTGACCTCATTATTTACTAAAAAATTAACAAATTCTATTACAAAATGTAAAAAATTAAAAATATAGCGCCATCTGTTGTAAAATTTCACGAATGTGAGAAATAATCTAGTTATTTTTAGCCAGGACAACAACCGCTTCAAATAAATTTCGTTTATAATAAACAAATAAATTAATTATTTGATGTTTTTAAATTAATGACAATTCTAGTATCAGGTGCGCAACTAAACTTTCGGGTTTCACACATAGATGGTGCTAGCGACATATCTACTTGTCATTTATGTCCGAAGTAGTGTTTTGTTCATAGCGTGGACAGTTTTTAACGGTAACCAGTTATAATACCAGTATATAGCGCAACGCAAAAACGAAAATGTACAGTTTTATGTCAAAGAAACAGCATTTGCGGTAAGCTTTGCTTTTCTGCTTCAACTTGAAAAAAAAAATGCAGCTGAAGCACGTATTTTACTGAGGAGGCCTTCGGCGAACATGCATCATCGAAAACTACCTGTGAAGATTAGTTTAAACGCTTCAGAAATGACGATTTGGACAATAAGGACAAAAAGCGGTCAAGAATATCAAAAACATTTTAGGGCACCGAGCTGCAAGCGTTATTGGATGAAGATGATACGCAAACTCAAAATCAACTTGCGGATGTATTAAACACGACTCGCCGAGATATTTCCAAACGATTACATGCTGTGGGAAAAATTAAGTACTAATAAGTACTAAACAATGTTATTTTCCCCCTCTCAACCAACTTTTTGATGAGAAAATAGCGAGACCGTGTTTTTTTGGTTGAAGTTAATCAGTTTTTGAAAGGCGGGCAGTCGGTGTTTAAATAGACCAACGTGTGGTCAATTAATTTTTTTGAGTGGTAAAGTTTGAGTGTTAAGCAGATTTAAGTGTTTAGTCTATGAATAATTTTTTTTTCTGGTTTTGATAATAAAATAGCGTTTATAAAATTAACTTTGAGTGTTTTTTTTTTTAATTTTTGAAGTGGAAGGAGTTTCGATTGATAAATATTTAACGATAGTTCGTTGCTATCAACAGAAGGAAAAAAGAAATTGATCACGCTAAGCGGTCCGTTTCTTTTACCAACTTAGATAGCATACCACTAACATTTCTATTTTTACTAACACTATCCACCCCTTAGGGCCCATGGGCTAGTTGATTTTATTTAAGTAAGGTTAGAGAAAAATGTGCTAGTCACATAACGGTTACAACCATGGTCAGTTTTGAAAACGATTGGTAATTAGGTTAAGCCACTACTTCAAGGTACAATACCCTATTCAATTTTATCCCACTTTTTTGTAATTAGTTTTTTATTCATTGCGGTAAATTAGGCCGTTATCTGGGTACCCCAAAATCCACACCGTTCCTCTCTACTAGACCGAGCTGCGGGAAACAATGTCGCATGGGGTACCAGACTGATAATGGCTGATAATTCTTTCAAACTGGGTTGGCTTTAGCGGTAGCTAAACTTTAACCCATTTCAAGACAGAAGGAAAATCGAAGAGCCACTTGCGAAATTTTGATTTCACGGCATGAAAGAAAGAGCTTCCTGCATCGAATTGTTACGTTAGATGAGAAGTGGATCTTTTTTAAGAATCCCAAATGCAAAAAGTCGTGGCTTTCATCTGGCAAAGCATCAACAGCGACGGCATGGCCAAATCGCAGAAAGAAGACAATGCTCTCCGTTTGGTGGGACCAGACGAAACTGTCAATGGGTAACGCTACCGACAACAACTCATCAATCTGAACCATGAATTGCTCGAAAATCGGCTAGAATGGGACACGAGATACGAACGAGTGATATTGCAGCACGACAACGTTCCATGTCATCACACTTCCATTGTCCAGAACTCCATCAAAACGCTGAGATGAGACCTGCTACCGCACCCGCCTTATTTGCCAGACCTGGCCCCCTCGGATTATCACTTGTTCCGGTGGATAGCGCATGGCTTGGCAGGGCTTCAATTGGCCAGTATCGAAGAAGTGCACAATTGGTTGAATGAATGGTTTCGGTTCAAAAACGCGTCGTTTTATCGTCGTGCTATGTATTGCCCCAGAGAGATGGCAAACATGTGTAGATAGCGAAGGATACATTGAATTACCATTTTTCCATTTTTCAAAGAAACCAGAAAATTTACTTGCGCACCTAATAATGAACAAAATGCGCATTATTTTTGGTTTTAAATATGGAATTATTCAGCTAAAAACTAATGTCGATAATGTAGATTCTACCTTTGCTATAAAAACCAAATAAACAAATCCGATTAAATTGGCCAATGTATTAAGCCGAAAGTTTACCAGCTGGTATTTTTCAACCGAACAATTTTTAACGAAAAATTATGCATCAATCATTTTAAAAGAAGTCCATATAAAAATCAAAATAAATTAAATATTAAAATCAGAATCTTAAAAAAATAGGATACAGGGATGTGACTTGACAATATTTCGTTAATTCAATTAACGCTAAATTCATCAAAGTACACTAGATTAACCTACATCCGCATTAACACCACTACGGTCATTTGATAACTAGACAAGATTTCAATAGTTCAATTTTTTGAAAATTCATTAAATAGCCTGGCACTCTAGTTTTACCTAAATCCGCATTGATGCCACTCTGGTCATTTGTTAGGTCTTAATGCTTGCTAACAACGTCAAATTTTGAAGAAATTTTGATGGGGATACGAGTGTGTAATTTGACAAGATACCGATAATTCAGATTTTTCAAGAAATGAAGAAATTCTGATGGGGATACGAAGGTATAATTGGACAAGATTTCGATAGTTCAATTTTTTGCAAATTCATCGAAAAACCCGGTGCTCTAGTTCGAAATGTTGTCAAATTACACACCTGTATCCCAATTAGAATTTTCTTTAAATTGGACTGTTGTTAGCAGGCATTAAGACCTATCAAATGACCATAGTGGCATCAGTGCGGATTAAGGTTAAACTAGAACGCCAGGATATTTAATGAATTTGCAAAAAATTGAACGATCGAAACTTATCAAATCACACCCGTATCCCCATCAAAATTTCTTCAAAATTGGTCCGTTGTTACCAAATATTAGGGCCTACCAAATGGTCATAGTGGCATCCATGTGGATTTAGACTAAACTAGAGCGCCGGAGCATTCAATGAATTTTCAAGTAATTGAACTATCGAAATCTTGTCAAATTACACCTCCGAATCCCCATCAGAATTGATTCACAATTTTGTTAGAGTAAACATAACAAATCTTACATTTAAAATTTTATTTTTAGTATGAAGTTAAAGAAATCAATAAATTTCAGTACAGATGGAAAATAATAATGATCAACATTGTCGAATTAGTTTATTTCTGGCTATCAAACCAAAGACACTATCTGCATTATCATTTTTTTATTGTCAGCTGACAACTTTCGACAACTTTATTGAACTCTATTGATTATATAAAGTGCTAGGGAATGAAACCTTACGAGGTAATCAGATTTTTGACCTGAAAATTGACAAACCCGAAAATTTCACGGAAAAGTGGAAAATAACGTAAATTACAAGCAAGGAAATTGAACGCAAAACGATTCAGAGAAATATACTTTCGATACAATCGTAATTGATTTTAAAATATTCGTTTATCATCCGAAAATCGGATGAGTTTTAACATTTTTCTGAATAGAATCAAACAAAAATTAAAACTGTTCTGATTTGCTCGAATAAACCACATTTAATTTCTAAAACGAAAAATTCATCCTTCTCGATTTTTCATAAAAACTGTCGAGTATTTAAACAAAATCATTATTCCTTCGTATATTTCAGAAAAACCAGGTGAACCCTTTTTAAAAATTTAATCGTCACTGAAAAAGTCTAAAAGTTAGTACAGAAGCTGTCACTTCCGGTACGCAGGTGCCCAAGATTTCATCCAAGAAAAATAAAAAATAGCATCAGTTAACACTAAAACTGAATAATTATATCAGGCCAGGATTTGTTTATAGCTTTTGTTAAATATAGTAAACTGCATCATCCCAAAAGGTTATATAATGTGAATACTTATCTTAGAATACAAAAAATTGCAGAAACTTGTAAAGTGCGTTTCATTTCGAAGTAAAGAACTTTAAATCAACAACACTATTTCCAGGGAGAGCCGATTAGCTGACAGTTGTTTTTTAGTTAGTTTGGTTTGCCATTTCATAATGAATAGCCTTATGCCAGAACAACGTCGCCAAATGGTTCAAATTTACTTTGAAAATAATGGTTCAGTTCATGAAACTCATCGCGCGCTACGCCTATTTTACGGTAGACATAATCGTCCATCAGAGCAGTTAATTCGACCACTTTCACGCCACGTTTACTCTAAATGATAAAATGCGTCCTGTAACATTGCATAGTAGCGTAGTATTGAAAAGAAACCAAATGAACCGATTCGGCATCGTGCACAGCAATTGGGACTTGATCCAATATTTTTATGGAGGATTTCGCGTAAGAATCTTCGTTTTCATGATTACAAGATTCAACTTGGGAAGGAATTAGAACCGTACGGCCGAAGATAATATTGACAACGATGCAAACTTTTCAAACAAAATTTTCTTCAGTGATGAAGAAAGCGCGCGAGACAATTAATTTACCGAAAGAAACATTTGATGAACGATTAATATCGAAAAATGGACTACTCAACTGGCCGAGAAATGGAAATTTTTTAGATACAATTTTTGAATGAACCAAGCCTAAACTATCGTATTGGAACTTCGTCGACGAAACCCTTACATAGAGTCAAGAATTATTATGAAACAACGGTACAGGCGTATAATGATGTTTAGTTTAAAAGTATTTTTCAGTTGGAGAAATCTTCCTTTAATTCTCTCATGAATAAGTGAAATGCCGTTTTCAGTAATAAAATCAATTCTAAGATCACATTTTTAAATATGCCTGCCTGTATAGGTTTCTTGGAGCCATTAATGACCAGACCCAATTTATCATATTCTGGAGGAAAACTTATGATTCCAAATAAAAAAAGGTTTTAAGTAATTACAATTTATTACTTGGCAAGCCAAGATAGTTTCCGGCAGGTTGCAAATTTATTTGATGTTTCACAAAGTACCGCTCATGGAATAATCAATTATGTGACCGATTTGGTTTGTACCCATTCACCCAAGAGTATCAAGTGGTCGACATAAGAGGAAGTTATAGCAAATGAAGAAATGTTGTTTAATAAACGAGGGTTAAGAAACGTGTTGGGTTGTATTGATGGCTCACATATCCCCATTCTAAATTTGGATGAAAATAATGATTACATTAATTGAAAAGGCTATTCAAGTATTGTGTTACAAGGAGTAGTAAATTTTAAAATGGAATTCATTGACATCCATTACGGTGAACCGGGATCCATGCATGACTCTGGATTGTTAAAGAAGTCAGGTACTTTCTCTTGAGAGACTCAGCCTATATGTCACAGGACTGGCTGGTACCACCATTTAAAGATAAAGGTAATTTAACATCGCAGGAAAGAAAATTTAATTACGTGCATTCATCTTTACGAGCGCGAGTTGAAAATGTCTTTGGAATACTCAAAGGAAGAAATGAATAAATATTATTAATTATTATTATTGTTATATTATTATTATTAACATACACAAAAAATAAAAATTTACAATTAACTGTTAATTAAAAATTTTCAAATTTTCAAATAAAAACCTATTTGAAGTATATACACGAGCAAACTATCTTTTCAGTTAATTCTGTTGCTCAATTTGTAGTTGAAATGAAGAACAATCAATCGAACATTCTCTTCACTTCAAATACTTCAGTTGTTGCTACTACTTCAATTAATTCAGTCCAATCGAACGCGCCTCTATTCTTAAATTCGAAAAAATTCGCGAAACATGTAAGTAATGCCGCCTATGCCAGTATTATAGTCGTTTACCTTAAAATACTTGTAAAAGATTTGCAAAAATAGAAAAGATTCTATGGAGAAGTGGCAGCTTCTGGTGGACCGTTTTCAGCCAAGAAGCTTTGGGATTTCCTAATTTATGAGAAAAGCTGAAGTATTTAATTTTAACCCGCCCGGTCTATAGAGAAGCTACAGACATTTAGTCTGCAGGGAACTACCAACACACGCACACACACGCGGAGATTTTTCCAAAAAACTATTTTTTTAACAACTTTTTAACTACGGCGATAAAGCAAATGGTAAATCTGTAAAAATCCCTAGGGCAAATTTTTCATAATTACAATACTTTATTTTACTACGTAGAAAAAGGAAAAATCTTGAATTTGCAGGGTGCCAAAATACACAAGTTGCACAAGTTGACACCTGCATAAAAGTATTTATGCATATTATGCACCTTTGTTGCGCGTGGATTTGTATGGTCCCAATTCCATGTGTTTCAGTGGTGTCATGTGCGGAGAATCGTAACTCCTCCCGCCGAAGTGAAGGCCGTAGGGACTTTGTCCGTATGGTCTTGGGCTCAGTGGGTGACTGTGTATTGTCCTGTGTTGTTACCTGCTGTGTTGATTTGTAACATCTCTTCCAGATATAATAAATGACAATTGCAATAGTAGTGTTTGTGATCAGGGTTGTGGTACTGTGTCCTTGTATGCTGTGAGATTACGCCCGCTCTTGTAATAACGTTATGTGATCTCTATGTTCTAAGGTCCAATTAGATATTTGTGATGATGACAATGACTGTACAACATTTTGACTATTCACATCGTGATACAGTATAATGACGATCTGGTTCTCTTGATAGACGTATTTCATACTGATGTAAGTAATGCCCGATATGTTAACATCATAATTATCGAATTCAATTAACGATTGGCCTTTGACAGACTTCGTAAATTGGTGACATGTAGATGTGAATCCCAGTTCTTTTGGTGTGGCTAAGTACAATTTCCCAGTAATGATTTCTGAGACTTCATCTTCTAGTTCGTAGGCAGTATGGTTGCATTGGGCCGGTTATTGTGAGATTATGCTGGGTATGCAAGTGTTGCTTATTGATTGTAGTGATTGCTTAGTGCAGTAATACTTGTTTTCCAATTCGTTGCATGGTTTCGTTTAGGGATGATATTACACATATGACGGAATCGGGTAATCATGAGGTTTTTGGATGGGATAGGTTTATTTTAGAAATAACTATATATTGGATCATAGAACGTCGAGGGTTGATTATTTCAGTTCGGTCGTGGGACAGTATATCGTTAATGAAATGAATTTCATTGTTGGATAGTAAATGTCTTCAGATGCGTCTGTGTCTAGCTGAACTAAGTGCGTCCAAAATGTCGTCTGTATGTTGGGTTAAGGTATCTATTGTATTAATTAGTTTAATGATGTATTGATCTATTTTGATCATATGTATTCCTATTTGTGTTGTGTTTGTGCTGAGCCTATTTAGTTCAAATTCAATTTGTCTATTACTGTCTCTTATTTCTGTACGTAGTTAAATCTATCAATCATACCCTTATTTATCTCAATTTGAGCGTCATTTTGTTTATTTAAGTTATTTTGATTTTGATAGAGACTATGTATTGCGGAACTAATCTCTTCTAGATCATCTTGGTCTAAGTTTCCCATAATATCTTACGTTAACTTTGTCCTGCAGTTCCTTAAATTTGTGTTCAAGGAATTCTATTTTGTTTTTGAATGCTTACTTATAATCTATAGTGCTATTGATAGTTTCTTCAATTATGTCGATATGTGCGTTTCTTATCGCGAACGTGCACTGTTTGGCCGATTATCATTTTTGGTGGTTTATCTCGACCAATATTGAGTTTATTGATCAGTTTAACATTTTTTGCATGAGTTTCCTCATGTATACGCTTGCACAGTTCCTCATAGGCTAAGGTGTGGTTAAAAAGGCACTTCTGTGCATTTGAGAGTGTAGGGTTGATAGGTTTCTCTCAAATAGTATAGTGTCCACTTAATAGTTCGAAGGGCGTAAATTTAGTTGTGGAATGAATGGAGTTGTTGTAGGAGAAGATAGCACGGTTCATTAACACTTTAATGCTTAGTTGGGGAGAATTTAGATATGCAATTTTGATAAGTTCCTGAAGTGTTGAGTGCAATCTTTCAACAGGAGAGTTCCTAGTAGACGAATATGATGACATATGGTGTAATTGGAGGAAATGTTCGTCTAAGAAGGCTTTAAACGAAGGTGTGTTTTATTTCCTTTATTGTCGGTAATAATTGTTGTGGCTTTATCGTGAATACTAAAGAACCGTTCGAGTTTCCTTTGAATTCTTTCACTAGTGCGGGTCTTCGTGTAGAGGGCCCCGCGAATTTCGTGAATTTGTCTAGAAGTGTAGAGAAGTGTATAGATCTCTTCGGTGTTTCTGCGATCTCATACTCCAATTTAGATGGATGCCTGTCATATTTGGTTTGAAGACATATGGTACAGGTGTTGGTGAATATTGCGATGATGTCCTTCATATTCGGGAAATAGTAAGTCCTTTTGATGAAATTTTCGACAATTCCTCGATGGTGATTTTCTTTATGCGGTTCCGGTTGTTCTTCTAATTTGGTCTCAGTATCGTTAGACTCGTTATAAAATGCGCTGGGTGTAACCGTTTGGATTGGATGCCGTATCCATTTTATCAACCTTCCTTGGTGGAACCATAGGAGGTTTGTGCACGAATCTGTTATTATTATAGTTTGGAGGTCGCTAATTAGCTTGCGGGTGAACGTTTCTATTTTGAGGAATGGGTGGACCGCTTGGATAATTGTTCCGTTGCGGATTTATTAGCCTTGATATAATTGGCCTTTGTGGGGTGAAGTTTGCGTTCATGGTTGTACCTTTTCTCATGTACGTCATGTTCTCATAGCTCGAATACTGGACCTCTTTGAGTCCAGCAAGTAATGTGTTGAGGCACATTTCTTGATAGAGCTCCTTTTTTGACCTTACTACTATACAATTATGTTCGTTTCATTTAATATGGTTGATTATTGTGCTCTGTATGACCATTATCGTACCGAAATATTTCTCGATTATATCATTTCCCTGTGTTATGCTGTACAAATCTCCCACGAGATTTGTTTCATTTCTTTTATTCGCGTAGTGGGTAATTAAATTATCTTTAATTGCTTCCTACTCTAACGGTATATTGTTGGTACCTCGTTAGCTTCACCTCGAATCTTGTTGCGAATTGCTGTTAGAAATATTTTCGAGCACGGCTGCCCGTCTGTGTCATTACACAAAATTAGATCTTGGGAGGTTCTTGATTGTGTCAGGGATTCTAAGATTTTTAAACACGTCGATGTCACCATTTCGACAATCTCTCACATCATCAAAATCACAATTTACAGACATTTTGTTAGAGGATTGGGTTATGCTTAATAATTTCAACTTCGAATTTTGTTTCTACTTTAAAATTTCCAAATTTATCTATTAAATTATCTAAATGTTCGTTACGATTTGTGTGTGAATTCGTTCTATAAATCGTAGAACTTTATTGAGAGTTAATACTACTGTGGGCAAAAAGTAGTATGACATTTTAATTTAAATTTCGCGCGGAAAACCATTCGTCGAAATATTTTTTTTTCTATGTTGGTATGACTGTCAGTGACATCTGTGCCAAATGTCACATCAAAATAATCATTAGTATTTAGTATACGCTTATCTTTCTGAAGTACAAAAGTGCATTCGGCGATTTTTACAATGAGTAAAATTATTCAACAAAGAAGTTCCATTAAATTTTGTGCGCGGAATCAATTTTGTGGTGCCAAAACGTTCAGAATGTTGCAAAAAGCCTTCGGTGATAATTGTATGTCGCGAGCAAGTGTTTTTGATTGGTACAAATTGTTCAAAGAGGGTCGGGAACGTGTTGACGATGAACCACGTCTAGGGTGGCCATCAACATCAACTGATGATCAACACGTTAATAAAATCAAGGAATTGGTGCTCGAGAATCGACGACTAACAGTCAGAGACCTTACTGGCATCGTTGAAATATCGAAAGGATCAGTGAAAACCATTTTAAAAGATCATTTGGGCCTAAGAAAAGTGAAAGCACGATTGGTTCCAAAATCACTCAATTTTTTGGAAAAACAGCGTTGCGTTGACGTCTGTGAAACAATGCTTCCCGACTACCAGGATGTCATGAAACGTATTATAACTGGCGATGAGTCTTGGATCTATGCTTACGACCCGGAAACAGACGATCAATCGGCCGAATATCGTGCCAAAGGTGAGCCGAAGCCGAAAAAACCACGTCAAAGCAAATCATAAATCAAGGTGATGTTGACAGTTTTCTTCGATTATCGAGCTGTGGTTCACTCCGAATTCCTTCCGACCGGCCAAACTGTCAACAATTAATACTATTTGAGTGTTATGCGTCGTTTGCGCAAAGCTATTCGTAAAAAGAGGCCGGAATTATGGGTCGACAACTCTTGGATTTTGCACCATGATAATGCACCTTCTCATACTGCATTGGTTTTACGTGATTTTTTCGCCAAAAGTTCCACCCATATTGTTCCGCAACCACCGTATTCGCCTGATTTAGCTCCGTGTGACTTCTGGCTGTTCAGCAAACTCAAACGACCGCTCCGGGGAAACAGTTTTGAGTCAATTGAAGACATTAAACGTGAATCGCTACGCGCATTGGAGGCTATTCCGGAAATTGACTTTAACAACTGTTTCGAGGATTGGAAAAAACGTTGGCACAAATGTAGTGAGGCCGGGGGGGATTACGGAGTGGGACGAAATAGATTTGGAGAAATAAATAAAGAATTTTAAAATTATGAACAAAGTCTTACTATTTTTTGCCCACAGTATTTTTTAAATATTTGTCTCTATTTTTATGTGAAGTTCTATGATCCGTAGAACTTCGGTGAGATACGAAGTTATTTCGATCTGGATAGTTTTTAAACATAAATTATTTGTCGTAAAAAACGTTGATAAAATTGACTTGACTTCTTATTTGTATCTTTTATTATTTTTTCGCTGTACTAGTACCTATGCTAGGACGTCTTATTATACAGTGTGGCTGATGAATTTTGCTACATTAAGAAACTCAAATAACTTTTTGATTAATTCACGTAATTTATTTTTTCTTGATTCATTTGAATAATTTGATAATTCAATTTTTATTAAGTTTTCTTAATTGGTTTCAAAAATAATGGAATTTAAATGGCCACCACGCACGTTAATGCATGTGCGACATCTCAGCAAAAAATTATTCATTACTGCCTGAAGAGTTGCAGCGGGAATTGCTTTAAATCATTCAAATTTGTTTTGTAAACTTCTTGTTTGCAATAACTCCACAAGAAACAATCAGGCGCAGTAAGGTCAGGAGACCTGGGGCGGGGGGGGGGGGGGCAAAGGAATGTGGGGTTTCTTGAAATCAGCTTGTTGGGGAATTTTTGCTGCAATTCTGTCATAACTGGCCGGGCTATGTGAGGAATTCCACCATCTTGTTGAAATCACACAGAGTTGAAAGTGATTCTCTTTCGGTGTAGTTCTGGATAAAAAAAAACTCTTTCAACATTTTTAAGTAACGACCTGCAGTGGCCGTAACAGTAACACCGTTCTCTTCGAAAAAGTAATGCCCGACAATGCACTTTAATGAAACTGCACACCACACTGTTAGGCGAAGTGGATGTAATTCCGCCTCATGGAGTATCTGTGGGTTAGAATCACTCCATATTCGACAACTTTGTTTATTAGCATTGCCGTTTAGATCAAAATGGGCCTCGTCAGACATAAAAAGACAGTTTAAGACGTTTTCGTCCTCTTTCACCATTTGAAGGATCTTCTGGCAAAATTCCAGGCTAATCGGCAAGTCTGCTGCGTTGAGTTTGTTTGTTATTTGAATTTTATAAGGGAATAAGTTCAAATCTTTGTGCATAATTGTCTGCAGTGACTGTTCGCTGATACCCATTTGGATTGTCTTGTATCCGCGCGCTTTTGAAAAGTAGATCCCAATTCCAAGTATTTTTAATTGGCATCATGTGCCGAGGATCGTAACTATAGCTCAAATCTATAAAACAAGACACTTACTAAACATATTTGTTTTAATCATTTGTTTTTAAAAAAAATTGAAAATAAATTTCAAATTTTTTTACAAATCACTCGATCGATTTCGACTTGGAAGGTCACCAGGAGTATCTACTGATCTAACATGATGATAACCTAACAAATCGAAATCGATCGAGTGATTTTTAGACTTTTTGAATTTTTTTTAAATATTCAAACATTTATATTTGCGAAATAAAATAACAAGTGATTAAAAAATGTGATTAGTAAGTGTCAGTGTGTTTCGCCCAGTGCCTACGGCAAGTAGTGTTAAAAACAATAAAACAAGCTTTATGCGATTATACTTGCCGTACCGTACTCGTACATACACGAAAACAGTAAAAGGTCGAAAAGTAAAAATACGGTTAAAGCTCAAAGAGATTTTATTCCTCACTCTTATATTGCGTAAAGCCTTCATATAGATCCGATAATTTATGATTGTACATCGTAAACATTTCATAAAAACTGTATATACATTCATGTTACAAATTGATATCTGAAATTAATGACACAGTTAAGTAATTATATTTATGTTTATTATACTCTTAAAACCTAAACTACTCTCGTGTGTTCGAAAATGGTTTATTGGGAATTGTTTTCGATTTCTCATTCCCTCAACCCAATAAATCATTTGCCAAAACATTTCTCGTTTAAAAATTCATCTAATACATCATGATACAGGGCATCTCTGTATAGTTGGTATAACTATTACATTATACCAAAAAAATTAAATCCCCCCCCTCCAATAAAATGCACATTAATAATCTTGAAATGTAATATAGAGACCAAACGAGAGAAGATGCTCGGCTAAAGGTTAAGACAAATTATTATTACAAAAAAATTGTATCGAACTCTGCACTATATCGTCAATTGATTGCTTACGATCAATTATTTATTGATATCGGTCTTACAAAGGAAGAATCAAAATCAGAGAATGTCCCTTCATACACTACGACGACGTACTAGTGGAATGTAAATTGATCCTGATTTATTCATCTATTTTTTATTTGTAAGGGTGCACAGCTCTCGGTTTGTGTATAAATCAAATCATAACCGCACATGTTTAATGATAAATAAGGGGTACCAAGTCATTTATCGCAAAACTGTAATAAATATATCGGAGTTGGAATACGATACGACTAAATCGGTTGGAAATTAATTAATTAAGTTTTTTTTTGTATTTTGGGTGACCAACGTTGTGAAACTCGTGTTTGAATGAAATAGAACTGGACATGCTATTTTATACATCACAATAATCGAAATTTTGATGGTATTGTATTTAATGTCCAACATTGTTTCTGCCTCATTTTCCAATTCGTGTACAATTGGTATGTACATAAATAGTTTTGGAGAACCACACGTGGCGAGTAGTTTCGACTTTCAACGCTTTTCAATAAAAGTAAATTTAAGTATAAGTTTTCTTGAAAAATGGTAACCTCGAAATTTTTGCAAATTTACCACCGAAGTGTTAAAAATTGTTACCTCTGTAGGATCTTGCAATTAAGCCACTTTAGATGATTTAAAGTCGAGCCACCAGAAGTGTTAAACCTTAAGTTAATTGGGCAAAATTCAAGTTCCACCTCGATGTTAACCTATTACAGAATGACCTTAATAGCTTCATAACTTTGTGTGCTGAAAATAACCTTGATTTGAATATGACAAAATGCCAATTCTTTGCATACTCTAGAAAACGTACAAATTCCATTCACCGAGGATATACCGAACTGAACTTTAGAGACCACAACGATTTTATTGTTAATAGAGCAAACTCGGCTCTTGGTTTTGTCAAACGCTGGTCTAAAGAATTTTTGAACCCCTATGTTATTTATATGACCTTCGTTTGGCCGTTGCTTGAGTAGGCTAGTCTGGTTTGGTCCCCATACCATGAAGTACATGCACTCTCTGCGTGGGTTCATTTACAACTTGCTTCCTTATCTTGGCCGAACATTTATGAAGATAGCCAAAAATTCCAGCCCCGAAAATATAAATAAAGTTGCTTATGGCAATACTATATAATTTTATTTATGCTATTACGATATTTCATAACAATTATAGATCTCTCTCTATATGTCAAAAAACTTATTAAATAAAAATTTAAAGAGTCCTTTCAAAAAATTTTATAAATGTGATAAAACTATAAATAAAACTAGACACAAAATATATATAAAATTCTGAATTCCTTAATAAATTACTGTAAACAAAAAATTTACTGTCAACTATCATAACTTAGTATATAACTTTGGTATACAGATATATAAAAGTGTCGGAAATTATTTGTTCATAATTTCAATGCTTATTGGAATTTAAAATGAGCTGAGATATAGTACACAGAACAGAAATCAGGAACTATTCGTTGGCCCAACTAACGGTGCACGTCGTTTTAAAGATGCGAGGTTTGATAGTTGGACCAACGAATAGTTCCTGACTTCTGTGGACTATATCTTACAAGCATAAAAAAATTCGTACTTCCTCTTTAAACATTCATCTATTGAACAATAGTGTCGGCGAGAGACACATTTTAAGCAAAATATTTTTAAAAGTATTGTTTCTACTCTCAGTCCCGAAAATTTCGACTATCACGACAGTTTTTAACTATCGTGATAGCAAGAATAGAAAAAATGTCACGATAGCAATAATTAGTCTTGCCATTGCATTTTTCTGGGTCGGAATTAGGGCTATCTTCACATATATATTTTCTGTGCTACTCGTTTTGGCTAGAGTACAAGCAAGGTATATAAATTCATTGATATCTTCTATTTCTTCTTGGTTGATATATATTGGAGTGTACATTGTTGTGTTTAGCTTCATTGTTTTGGTTTTCCTGATATTTATTTTGAGGCCAACATCTTCTGATCGATCTGTGTTTGTGTGTGAGCAGGCATATGTCATCTGCATAATCTAGATCATTGAGTTTCACGGTTAACCCTCACCACTCTCTTATGTAAAACAGCAAAATATTCGAAGTCCTCGAAGAGTAAGTACACTGGTGAATTCCATTCGTTAGACTGCTCAATGATGATGCGTGTTTTGTTAATATGATATGATCCTTCAACCCTTTCTTAATTTTGGATTTAGTGTTGGTGAAATTCTATGTAGGAGCATAGTTGCTATCTATATCTCTATGGTTATGTTGAGAAGAGATATATCCTGCCAATTTTTGCATTCTCTTTCTAGGAATCGTTACCGTCTGTCTAGCCATATATTTTTTTCACGGTGTATTAGACCGAAATTCCACTATTATTACCAGTGTTACAGAGTTCACAGTTTCCGACCTGTCTTCTTTAATATTTCAGCTTGTATATATGTTTTACCTTTGGTTTTTGCAATTGTAATGGTGTTATTGTGATTGTTCTGTATATTGGTATATTTCAGCACTCTCGAATTAAATTCACGAATCGTAGGAAATTCTTCCATTTAGCGTCACTATCTGTGTGACAAACGAATATGATAATCGACACTTACTTATACACAATCAACTTCCCAACCACCCCATACTTGCTTTCCTTTTAACGCCGGATCGCGGATAAATTTGAATTTTTGACTTATAGATGGCTAATGTGTAAGAATCACAACAATCAGTTTCGAACAAATGAGACTATTGATTTGAAAAAATCAGTCTTCTCATCAGGTCGCGACGACTGATGTTGTATTACTACATTGGAATATTGTCTATATATATAGAACATACCATGTAGTTGTACTACTAGCGAATTACTGCATAGCGTACGAAATTTTTGATTCTTCCATATTTCCATCTCGAAACTGATTGTTGTGATTCTTACACATTAGCCATCTATAAGTCAAAAATTCAAATTTATCCGCGATCCGGCGTTAAAAGGAAAGCAAGTATGGGGTGTGGTTGGGAAGTTGATTGTGTATAAGTAAGTGTCGATTATCATATTCGTTTGTCACACAGATAGTGACGCTAAATGGAAGAATTTCCTACGATTCGTGAATTTAATTCGAGAGTGCTGAAATATACCAATATACAGAACAATCACAATAACACCATTACAATTGCAAAAACCAAAGGTAAAATATATAATAAAATTCGTAAATGCGAAAGAACTTAATTGTTAAAATTGAATATAGATGGAAATATGAAAGAATCAAAAATTTCGTACGCTATGCAGTAATTCGCTAGTAGTACAACTACATGGTATGTTCTATATATATAGACAATATTCCAATGTAGTAATACAACATCAGTCGTCGCGACCTGATGAGAAGACTGATTTTTTCAAATCAATAGTCTCATTTGTTCGAAACTGATTGTTGTGATTCTTACACATTAGCCATCTATAAGTCAAAAATTCAAAAAAATTGTATATATGGTCCTTTCCAGAGGCCTTGTTATTTTTAATTTTAGCAATGATACCGCTAGCTTCCCGCTTCATTGGTGGATGAGTGTTAACGGTGGAGGAGTGTTCATTATTAACGCCAGATATTAATTCGAAGATTTGTACCATAAGGTGTTGTCTCCAAGATATTCCTTCCATTCCTGAACAGATGCATAACTTATTGTTAGGATGTTGGTGAATTTTCTAGTTGCCTGTCGCACGCATTGAATTTTTTTAAGTATGTGCATGTTTCGGGTTGCTGCGGCCACTCCTTGCCATTTTCTTGATTTCTCGTGCCGTTTCTTCGTATTAATGTTTCAGCTCCCACGTATTCCTAATTTTATGACTGATCCAGAGTTTACGTCTGAATTCTTGCTACTCGTCCGAGTGTGTTGGTAGCTGCTTCGATATAGGCTTCTTCGATTTGTTTACACGGTTGCTCTATACTTATGGCTGCTTCTTTATTGGTTTGGAGGCTGAGCTTGACCACCTCGCCAAATGTCTGCATCGGCATCTTATAATATTTCGCTGTTAGATTTTTTTTTCTTGATCCATTTTATAGCAACAGGCTTAATTTTAAGCCACTTATTACCAGTTGGTGGTTACTTTGAATGTCTGCACCTAATGAGGGAACGAGTGGGCAATGAGTGACATCTTGCAATATCGTGAGAATTTCATATAAATACGTGATCTATTTGGTTCGTTGTTCTGCCACCATGCGACGTCCATCTGTATTTGTGTATATTTTTGTGTGGACATTTGCTGACCTATGAATAGTTGGGTGTGACACAGAAGTCGATGAGTCGTTCTCTATTATTTAATGCACACTGAGTATAATGGTTGTTTACCCAGGCTGGTTCGTAATTTTGAATGAAATCTTGTTACCCTTCGTCGCTTTAGCTGTAGTTAATATCCCCACACTTTATTTATCGCGTCAGAATATACATATAATCAGGTAATTTACTTCGCTTGTGTTTATTTCACCACTATTTTTCCATCTCACTTCACTGAGACCGATAATTTAGATTTGTGCTAGGCTTGTTGCTTCTGTTAAAAGTTTTGATGTTCCAATTTCCGATTCGTGTCCGTGAACGATAGCGGTAGTATTCGTTTTTGTAATTATTTTGAATTCGGATTAATGAATGATTGGCCCAATCCTAGACAGGGCTTCTGAGCAACTCTGGCTTACCGAGGAGTGAAGTTTCGTTCAGTGCCATTATTTACTTTGTTCTATAATCTTCCCGAAAGGGGATCGAAATTTGTACTAATCCAAGCAATAGTTGCTTGATGTTAGTTATGAAGTTCTTGTTGTTTTATCAGTTCCGCCACTCGTCCCCTATTTCAAGAAAACTCCTGTGAAAAAGGACAAGGAAAAACAAACTTTGGTTGTACGCCACCTGTATTCTGGTTTAAGACAATATTAATTACAGTTATCAGACAATTTTAGTCTGGAAAAACCACAATGTCTGCACTTTCGAAAAAGTTCATGACAAACGACACATTTGGCACAGTGAATTACTTTTAAACCATAGCCGAATTTAGCCTCGTACACCGTGATGATAATCGATTAAGCTCACGAAAGTACATTGTAACTTCATTTGAACCAGAATGAAAATTATTGCTATAAAGCCAGCAGAAGAACGTCTTAGAAGATTTTCCCATTTTCGGATTCCTTTTCGAAGGATTTCATCACCGTAATCAGCAAATGTGACAGGATCGCGTACCAGTGTACGCTAAAGAAATGCCCACTATTTACATTATAATTTATTTTATGAAACCTGGATTTATAAAATAGTTTTGGTTTAGTGACGATTGACCGAGATATTTCAATCTCACCTATTTGTTTTCTAAAAATTGAATTTTAACTGCCAAAATATAGGTAAACCCCAATTTACAAAGGAAAACTATAAGATGACGACCCGGTATAGAAAAACAATGGAAATAACAACAAAAAGCAATAATCTACATTGTATACGAATTGTCTACATATTCTACCAATTCTCGACATTGTCTACTTCAAAATCAATTGTCTACACTATTTTCGACACCAACACGTAGACAATACAGAAATACACGTAGACGCACAACACTGATCATTGGTCCCAGGTCCGGATATAACTGCTGCAACTGGATATAACAGCTCGCCTTGGTGTTCCACAGTCTCCGCCGGAGAACAACTAGTTACAATCCAAAATGTAATGGCATGATCGAGAGATGGCATCGAGTCATCAAATCTGTCATTATGTACTACGACCGATCTGATTGGGCTAGTTTTCTTCGTGCAATCTTACTTGGACTACGAACGACTTACAGTGACGAACTAAAAGCTACTCCAGCTGAACTGATTTATGGATATACAACTCGACCTTATTACGAACTTAACCCTTCATAGCCCATTTTTTTGAGGAAAAAAAATGTTTTAGATTTAATTTAGCTCAAGCTGAGTGCTGAGATAACACAGAAAGTGTATTTGGGTTTTCCATTTTCCTGGAAAATTGGGTTTTTCAGTTATTGCAGATATGCAATATCGAGCTGTTAGATCACACATTGTTAAGAAAAAACCAATTTATTTTCAACTTTTTTTACACATTTACTGCATTTTATATAAAAGTACAACAACCACATTTCGGCAGTTTGCACATTAAACGTTTCTGCATCCATTCCGGCCAATGACTGGCGCCATCCGTGCGAACTTCTCTGACGGGCATTGGCGCTGAGTTTGGCTTTTTTCTTTTTTCCGCAATCCTATTATTGAGATCGGAAGCAGGTCGACCACTGGTTCTTTTAGGTGCTCCAGCCTTACACATGGCCTCACCATTGTCCATCCTTAACTCAGATAATGTCAGGAGTTTGCCGTTTGAATGTTCAGTATGCGATGAGTTGTGTTTGTATAAAATCCACGCGTTCACAACCTAAGTCGAATTTTATAGCGGCCAATAGTACTGTCTAAGCTGTCAACACCACCCAAATAACTATTGTACACTTTCACAATGTTTGGGCAAGAAGTGTTTATCATTCCTTGCTTCTTGTCGTATCTTTCAACTGTACTGAATTTTGTCCTACAAAATTGGATATTAGATTTACGTTTTTCGTATCCTTATATGATTCCACCACAATATCTGAAGAATCGATGGTAGTCACGAACTCTACTGATGTGCCTCTAGTTGCTTTGTTGATTTCTTTGTCGCTCGGAAGCTTGCAGCTAGGCAATCGATTTTTGCGAACTGTTCCTAAACAAAGGAATCCTCTAATGGATAGTTCCCTAACGAGTGAGATTGTTGAAAAATAATTATCGAAAATTATTGTAAAGTTTTGTTCTTTGCACACGCTCCTAAGTTGGGCTCCGATTGTAGACGATTTTTATCATCGTTCTCTTGTCCTGTATACAATTCAAAATTATAACAAAATCCTGAGGTTTCTGATAAAATAAATAATTTAAATTCCCATTTGTGGGGCTTTGACGGAATATACAGGGTGGCTGAGACCAAGTGTTACCAAATGAAAACGCTGTAATTTTTTTAATTTCGATTATTTTTTATTGAAATTTCGTGGAATATGTTGAAAACATATTACATTTTATGAAAAACATGTTACTGCTCGATATGACCTCCTTTGGCTCTGATTATTTGATTCAGTCTTCCATCGAAAGCATTGCATGCTGACCGAACGTGAGCTTGCGGAATTTTATTCCATTCTCGAACAAGAGCTGACTTCAATGCATCAACACTTTCGTATTTTTTAGTGGACACCTTACTCTCCAAAATGGACCATATGGAGAAATCCATGGGATTCAAGTCTGGTGAATATGGTGGCCATTATTTCGACGAAAACAGCCGTGGAACGCAATTTTGTAAAAATTGCTGTGTCGCTCGAGCTTTGTGTGACGGTGCCGAGTCCTGTTGGAATGTTCAACGGTTCGTATCAAAGTGTCTACGTGCCCAAGGTAGCAAAGCATTGTTTAGGATCTTTTGGCGGTACACCTCTTGGTTAACCTTGACTCCATGTTCGATGAAAACCTGAGGAGTGCGTCCATCTGCAGTCACTGCAGCCCAAACATAAGCTGGTGATTGCTTGCGCATGGCAACTCTTGTGTCCAAATTATCGTTGGACTTGTGCTCTAACCAAATACGATCATTTTGTTTATTCACATACTGTTGAATGGTGAAAATTTTCTCATCAGAAAAGACAATTTTTGGAATCTCATCACGTTCGGCGAAGGCCTTCAATGCTCGTGCTCTTTCAAGTCTAACTTTTTTTTGTTCCTCCGTAAGATCTTGAACTTTTTGTATCTTGTAGGGCTTCAAGTGTAGTTCATTTTTCAATATGGTTTGAAGGCTGTATCGTGAAACATGTAGACGTGCGGCTAATTGATTGGCACTTTGACGACGATTTCGTTGGATTCGTTTCTTCACATTTCGTATCATTTCTTTTGATGTTGCTGTCTGTTTAGGACCGCCTCTGTTGCGTTCAGCGATGCTACCAGTTTCGTTGTATCGAGTTATGGTTCGATACACAAACAATTTATTCACATTCAAATGCTAGAGCTGACGAACTATTGCTGTTTGTGAATTTCCACCCAAATACAGTGCAATTACACTATTTCGTTTGAATTCCATTACGATTTTTTTATGAAGATTTAATTTAGAACTGTTATTTGTTGACCACATGTAAACAACTAACCAAACTTCAATCTGTCAAAAAATTGACGCGCGAAAATGACAACTACACAAATGCCAGCAGAGTGAAGTCAGTAACATTTGGTCTCAGCCACCCTGTATTGTTTCATGAAATGTCTCGTCTTTGTAGCACATAATTGCTCATAAACCGATAACTGTTGTTCTGGAGAAACTTTTCTAAACATCGATTGTAGGATATCGACAACTGGTCTAATTTTATAAATCCTGTTAAAATCGGGATGGCTCTTTTGGAAGTGCGTTCTCATTGTTGTTGAAGTGCAGGTTCTGTTTAATTTTTTTGAAATGATTCAGAGACATGGCGTCTTGAATAATTCCATTTTCAATTTTAGCTGACCAATATTGACGACTATTTGATATTTGCACAACCGACGCTATGATGTATATCCCAATAAATTTCTTTTGGGATTCCTCATTTAAAATTGCTGGCAGATTTGGATTTTTTTGGGTAGCATATAAGTTTGACTCGATTACAATTCGTTTCATCAAATCATTCTTGAAGAAATAGTTGAAATAACTATACGGACTTGTTAAATGTTTAATTTTGTCGACAAGCTCATCAGTACCTTGAAAACTCATTTGCTCACATTTGAGTTGTGGCACTAACAGTGAACACCTGTGCTAAAAATCGGGCCATATTTTAAGTAGCATCATGATCCAGCTATTTACGAATTGATCTTACTTCACCCAGTACAAATTGTCACTGAATATGCGTCCAGCTTTTAATTTATTTCACTATGATGCTACATCAAATATGGCCCGATTTTTGGCACAGGTGTTTACTGTTAGTGCCACAACTCAAATTCATTGGCCCCTAACACGACAAATCATAAATGTGGGATCCGGTTATTTACGAATTGGTCTAACTTCACCCTGTACAAATTATCACTGAATATGCGTCCAGCTTTTAATTTATTTCACTATGATGCTACATCAAATATGGCCCGATTTTTGACACAGGTGTTCACTATTAGTGCCACAACTCTAATTCACTGGCCCCTAACACAGAGCTATTTACGAGTCTGTCTAACTTCACCCAGTTCATATGACCTTTCAGCATTCGAACTATGTGATTTTGATTATTCGATTTTTTTTCGGCGGAAATTTACTGTTACCATCAATAACATGTAATTTTCGGCTAATATCAACAGAATTTTGTACTACCACCTGATACGAAATATGTCGATAATGCAGGTTTTTTTCGGATGAAATTTTATGATGGGTTAAGACGACACTGTATTATGTCGTACTACGGGCAAAATTTTCATCAGTAAAGATCTGCTGACTTGCTCGCACGTTTTCTTACGGGCTGCCGCAGTACGCAGATCACTGCAACCACCATATACTGGACAGTATTTGGTTATCGACACAAATTTGACACTTTGGATCAGAACGGACGACACTCCAAATTTCCATCGACCGACTCGAAGACTTAAACTTCTTAAATGAAAACGAACATTTAATTTATTAGGCATTTTAACTGGCAGTATTACTACCTGGTAACTGGCACTCAAAATTACAAAAAATACTAAAATTAATAACGTCATAGAGTTCAACGATAAACGGTAGCGATGACAAATATGGGTACGGAACTTTTTCAACTACCAAAAAGTTATCCCCCCATTAATCTTGGAAATAGTGCTCATAATTCATTTTGATAAACAAGTGTTTATAGTAAGAACAAGCTGTTGCACGCAACAACATAAAGTTGTAGATAAGTTTTTTTCTACTATTAGTTTTCGATATTTTTGTTGTGGAATGTAAGTTGTTACAAAATTGTTCGAAAGCATACAGATGTCTTACATTTTTTTTGAATGAAACCTATAGAAATTATCTGTATGCCAATGTGAGACATTTTGTATGTGATGTATGTGTATGACGTGATTCGTTGAATTTAGCACAAATTGATTTGTTTGAAACGAATTGAAATGTTTATTTATTTACACCAAAATATTATTCGCGTCATACAAGATTTCGAAAGTTTTTTTTTCTGTTACTGGTGGAATATAGATCAAGGTTTCGAAATAGTTAATATAAACCTGAGCATGACATGGTATAGCAAAAAATATTTATTTCCGGCACATTACCCACATGACCCGCACGCGTTTCATTTTTCTAAATTACCATAATTGTCATAATAACGTAATGATATATTTACGTTTCATTTAATTTATTTACTAACCTAAATACTTATTATGATTAAATTCTATGAAAAAATATCATAAAACATATGCGAGAAGCGCATATATCAACACATAACTACATAGCATGAGCACCACATACCACAAGAATTAACATATAAGTCACGCAATTTTGCAATATACTCGTACTCGTATACATGGTTTGTGCTATTTACACGGTTCATACCTAGGATTAGTTATCGGAGTATAAATATTTCCAATTTTGGGCAGTTTATTTATCTGTATTTTGTAACGTTATCTAAATGTTGTGCCGATTTTCTAGAAAATAGTTTTTTTTTAATTTCCGGTTTATGCTGCGGGAAGCATAACTCAATTTCCCATTAATTCAGTTGTTTTGCTCTAGTTCCATTTTCATGTCTAAATGTAGCTAGTTTTTCATTTAGTTTTTATTTTTGTATAGGTTGATTCTAATCTCGAGGGAAATTTTTTCCCTGCTGCTTTCTATGGATGTGTGTGTGTGTGTACTAGACAAATAAATTCGTACATTCATATAGACATCGTGGTTTGCTGAAAAAATCTATATAAAAAAATTCCTCTGAAACATGATAAATTACTTGAAAATGTATGGTTTTCGAAAAAAAAAAAGTTTGGAGGAACAAAAAAAGGAAAAACACACACTCGAGATGAAAAAACTTGTTTTGTTTATATTTTGAGGTTTTTCCAATTTCCTTGGTAAACACGAATCTGCGTATTGGGCCTAGAGCTGTTTGATGTGAACTTTCTTGATTTGGTTAAATTTGTATGCGAAATAAAATTGTGATCCCAAATTTTGAATTAATGTGTACAGTGGTTTATTGGGATACTGTTTGTTCTTCGTAGATGTATACCCTTGGGTCTCATAAAATTTTTTCTTCTAAAATAGAAAATATTATATAAAAGTGGCTAATATATTCAACTGCAGAGAACTAGAGTTCAACGTTTCTTTCCGCAGATCCAGTTGTCCCTCATTTATTAGGAGGCGTGTAATTGATGTGACCATCACCCGAAATTCGTTTACGATTAATTTGTTTAGAAAAAGTACTTAGAGAAGATTGGGAACGAGATGTAATATGGCGTTTCGGTGAAATAATTGAAAAGAATGGTCCGCCATAGTTCGCTCAAACTCATTTGAGACAATCCAGAAATCTATACCTAGGTATAACTGACCTTGCAAGGTAGACACAAGAAATAGTCGGCTTTGTTGTTTATAGGTTATCGATACATCAATGTAACCGAATACCAGCTACATTGACAACAACGTGAGGACGTGGATCATGTGCACTAAATATAACGGTTTCTGCTCAGGCTCGTTTAAGAAACTTTCGAAATTTAATGTAGTGAATGGTACGAATAGTTCTGGTTATGGTTGTGTCACTGACATTCTTGATCCTAAAATTGTTTATTTTCGATCCAGCGTCAATGGATTGCATTTTGGTACTTAGCTCTGAATTTGAGGAAGCTAAAAATGTGGAATCGGATTACAATAGCGTTCAGCGAACGGTTCGGCGTTCGTTGTAGAGTCCTCTATTTGTAGAACTATTTGTTGTTAGATTTGTGTCCTTGGGACGAAGTTTCTGCCGGACGTGCTGGTCCCGAACTGTACACGTCTGCAAATCGGTTTTCTGAGCCTATTTTTAAACAGTTGGGACCGATGACCGAAGTCCCGACAGTTCCAACATACAACTGTGGGCAAAAAGTAGTAAGACTTTTTAATTTAAATTTCGCGCGAAAAACCATTCGTTGCAATATTTATTTTTCTATGTTGGTATGACTGTCAGTGACATCTGTGCCAAATGTCACATCAAAATAATCATTAGTGTTTAGTATACGCTTGTCTTTCTGAAGTACAAAAAGTGCATTCGGCGATTTTTACAATGAGTGAAATTATTCAACAAAGAAGTTCCATTAAATTTTGTGTGCGGAATCAATTTTGAAGTGCCGAAACAATCAAAATGTTGCAAAAGGCCTTCGGTGATAATTGTATGTCGCGAGCAAGTGTTTTTGATTGGTACAAATTGTTCAAAGAGGGTCGAGAACGTGTTGACGACGAACCACGTTTAGGACGGTCATCAACATCAACTGATGATCAACACGTTAATAAAATCAAGGAATTGGTGCTCGAGAATCGACGATTAACAGTCAGAGACCTTACTGGCATCGTTTAAATATCGGAAAGATCAGTGAAAACCATTTTGAAAGATCATTTGGGCCTAAGAAAAGTGAAAGCACGATTGGTTCTAAAATCTCTCAATTTTATGGAAAAACAGCGTCGCATTAACGTCTGTGAAACAATTCTTTCCGACTACCAGGATGTCATGAAACGTATTATAACTGGCGATGAGTCTTGGATCTAGGCTTACGACCCGGAAACAAACGATCAATCGGCCGAATATCGTGCCAAAGGTGAGCCGAAGCCGAAAAAACCACGTTGAAGCAAGTCAAAAATCAAGGTGATGTTGACAGTTTTCTTCGATTATCGAGGTGTGGTGCACTCCGAATTCCTTCCGACCAGCCAAACTGTCAACAAGGAATACTATTTGAGTGTTATGCGTCATTTGCGCGAAGCTATTCGTAAAAAGAGGCCGGAATTATGGGTCGACAACTCTTGGTTTTTGCACCACGATAATGCACATTCTCATACTGCATTGGTTTTACGTAATTTTTTCGCCAAAAATTCCACCCATATCGTTCCGCAACCACCGTATTCGCCTGATTTACCTCCGTGTGACTTCTGGCTGTTCAGCAAATTCAAACGACCGATCCAGTGAAACCGTTTTGAGTCAATTGAAGACATTAAACGTGAATCGCTACGCGCATTGGAGGCTATTCCGGAACTTGACTTTAACAACTGTTTCGAGGATTGGAAACAATGTTGGCACAAGTGTATTGAGGCCGGGGGGAGGAGGATTACTTTGAGGAGGACGAAATAGATTTGGAAAAATAATTAAAGAATTTTAAATTTATGAACAAAGTCTTACTATTTTTTCCCACTGTATTATAATGAGGTTAGGATTCCTAAGTATCTTTTTTGTAGTGCCCGTACCAGTAATTCTATTATGCGATGGCTTTGTTTTGCGATGGCTTCTAGATACATTTTGTTTGGACGGGTTTGTTCGTAGTACTTGCTCGAGTCGAAGGAGGCTCAGATGTCCGTAGGGTCATATTAGGAATCTCGTTTCGTGCAACACCTAATTGTTTATTTTTTTTGGACTCCACAACATTTCGAACTCCACAGACCATTCTCAATTCATCAGCCATAACTGCACTTTCATATTATTTCTAACTATTTCTATGAGTTCTTGTTCCGAAAAAGACTTTATTTAAAGACTCTCCCGTTGAGACTTTCCATTTCCAAAACATAACTACCGATGGTTTCTCGTTATACCTGTCATTAATTTTGTATAAATCTAATTAATGCACGATCGGATTCGGTGTTACTTAAGCAGTCACGGAATGCCTCTCACAAGTGAAAATAGGATGCATTCGGGAATTTGTGGATGAACACCCAATACCACTTTTCAGCAGAAAAGTCCCGAAAAGTTAATTTTCCATTTCGGATCATTAACTTTTACATAAGGTGACAATCTATATAGAGTTTCATTATTCGTAGGTACAGGATTCGAAAATATATGCGAATTCATAGAGACATGATGTGTCTTCAAGTCTATCGAAGCCTCCGTCCTATTTTCTGTGTAACCTTGAGCAGGAATAATAGGCGGAATTCTATATGTGATTGTTGCTAGATGTAAGTATGGGACCTCGGAATTTTTGTGATTTATTCGTGATTTTCGTGTAATAGTTGCGTGTACAGTATGGGAGCTGTAACAACGGATTTTACAAATATTGTACGTAAAACAGTTAATGGAATTGTGTGTTTCACAAGTGTTAATCGGTTCTGATCTACGCACCTGTGACACCTCTTCAAGTTTAAATTCAAATACTGGTTTTAGTCTTCTAAAATGGTTTAGTAATTTGTCTACGTTGTTATATTGACGGAAACTCCCTTTAGGTTCTTGAGTGCGCCATCTCCAATGCCTAATTTGATTTTCGATAATCTGTCATAAAGAATACACGCTACTTTATTTAGTACATTGAAAGTTCTTCGTTATACTTTAGCAGGATCTAATAATTCTTCATTTAAAGCATCATTTAGTAATTCATTGAAATGTTTTTCGAAAGATATATTTCTCGTATTTTACCTTCAACCTCAATCTCATTCGAGTTTAATCCTAGTAAAGGTTGGTAACGGTCCCCGATATATTAGACATATTGAAAAGCAAAAGAAAAGAATACCAGATGAAACTCAATACCTATATGAAGTTGGCTTAAAATTCTAGCCCAAAAAATTACGGATTTAAAAGCTGGCAACACTAATGCAAGTGTCATGATAAAATGAAACTATCGTAATAGAAAATATTAAGATACAAACTTGCAATAATGTTACAATTTAAAAAAAAAAATCTTTAAAACCCCTAACGCTAGTCATATTGCAGATGTTGGTGACATATCTGCAGTTTGTACAGAAATTGTTAAACTGGCAAAAGATAATGAATTTGAGGGAATGGACGAAGCTGGTGTGAAAAATTATTTCAACACAAAATGAAGACATGACCAACAATGATTTGATGGAATTAGATTTAGAATTGGCGTATAAAGAAAATTCTATAGAAAATTTAATGGAAACTCCAGAGCCAAAAATGCTTATTTCAAAACAAATTAGCAAAGCTATGGCCCTACTTGACGAAGTCGCTTCTATTTTTACACGAAATGATCCTGACGAAAAAAGAAGTTTAAAAGTTGCACGATCCTTAACTGATTCCGTAAGTTGCTACAAGGAGACTTATTTGGACCAAAAAAAGAAAACGATCCAGCAAACTTTGGAAAAATATTTCCAGACAATCATAATGCAGTCATAATGTAGAAAGCAAGAGGTTTATTTGAGGAGTTAGGCAAACAAAATTCTGAAGAACCTTGCACTAGCTCATCAGTGGAAATGATAGAAGCAAAGCAAGCCAAGGATGGTTTGAGCAATATAAGGTTCGTGCTAATATTCAAAATAAAAAAAATTGCGAAGAGGCCACTAAGTAGTCTCGATGTAGGTTCTACGAAGAAATATCTTCCTGAATTAATATTCAACGTAGATGAGACAGGGTTATTTTAGAAGAGAATGGCTTCCAATACGTTTATTTGTAAAAGAGAGGAACGATCTCCTGGGGGTCTATTATGAAATTTTTCGGTCTCGGATTTTTTCGATTTGACACGGATTTACCCTATTATGAAACTCGATAATACAGAATTTGTATTAAACAAATCAGAAGTTAGCAACATTATTTTTTTTATAAATAATTCGGAGGTTATATTTATTTTGATTTTTAATAATTTATGACAGCTGAATTTTTTTATTATCTTAATAGCGTCTTGCTGAGAGATGTGTTGAAATATTTTAATAATAAATTTAGCACCTTACATTTTATTAATATTATTAAAATATAAATTACTTTTCACTATATTTTGATAAAACATCAAAATAAGATCAATCGAATATAAAACACGTCAACTAAAAGTCGATTTTGCTTTTTAGGTTCATAATAGCACGGATTTATCCGTCAACGGAGAAATCCGAGATGGAAAAATTTCATAATAGACCCCTGGAATTAAACTAGCCAAAGATTGGCTTATACTTTTATTATGTAGAAACCATTCAGGCGATTTTAAATTAAACCGTTGTTGCTGTATCACTCGGAAAACCCTCGGACAATGAAGGGATACTCAAGCATAATTTACTCGTGGTTTGGATGTCTATTCATAGAGCTTCGATTATGTCTAGTTTTTGAGCATCGGGATCCCAGGACATTCAAAAAATATATATGTGCTTTCAAAAGTTTATCTGCGCTTTCCGAATACGACTCCTTTAATTCAGGCGATGAACATTGAAACAACTTTTACAAACAGTTGATCTCCAACGTGAACAATTTTAAAATTTTGGGAAAATTCCAATATAATGAATGCGATTGAAAATATCAGAGACTCCTGGAATGAAGTTTCACGTGATCGCATGCGAGGCGTTTGGAATAAAATTATTTTTAAAGAACATGAAAATTCCGTGGCCGATAATTTACGCTTCGTTATTGTCTAAACAGTACAAATTGTGCATGATGTGGGTGGGGTTCAATGATTTAATTAATGAAAACATAGAAAGACGAGAGGAAATCATCAATTCCGAAAGTCTGGAAAGTGGAGAGCCTGATTTTGAACGCGCTGGTTTTATCAAGAGAGGTATTGCAAATAATCTTACTCCATAAGTCCGTACACTGAACTATTAAAGAAAAAACGGTCGAATCGGCGGCAGTCTACGTTGGACCGACTTTTTCGCAAGCAAACAAATTTAATGACTTAAGAGATTTGAATTTATTATTATTTTGTTAAGTTTTGCATTTATTATTTTAATAAGCAAAAAAACTGCTTATCATAGGTACATATTGAACTGAATTAAATTTACGTACAATTTATTCTTGGAAAATGAATTATAAACACTAAAATATGAAAAAAATGGTATTCCGAATAATACGAGTTTTCCAACCCGTCAAAATAGGCATTTATTGCATCAATGATCTCCTCATTAGAGCCGATTCTCTTTCCGCCGAGCTATTTCTTCAAGTTCGGAAACAGGAAATAGTCGCAGGGAGCTAAGTCTGGAGAATATGGCGGATGTGGAAGCAATTCGAAGCGCAATTCACTGTTTAGACTGTTCTATAGTCTCCGGTATATAGTGATGGATTCATGTTTCATCCACAGTTATGAAACGTTGTCGCACGTGTGCGTTTTTGGTCGATCGTAAGCAAACGCGGCACTCAACGCGTGGATAGCTTTTTATATTCAAATGTTCGAGTAATATATTGCGCACACGTCCTTCTGAGTTGCATACTATCTCAGCTATCTCGCGCACCTTCACTCTGCGGTCGTGTAATACCGTATCATGGATTTTATCAACCATTTTTGGTGTGGTGACTTCATTTGGGCGTCCTGAACGTTCGGCATCAACGTTCGGCAACGAACGTTCGTTGTGCTTGTACGACCACAACGAAAAACAGTAAGCCACTTGTGAATCATTTTAATCGATGGTGAAGAGTCCCCATAATATTTATCAAGCTTTGTTTTGGTTTGCGTAATGGTGTCTGTTTAGAATTTAGTTCAGTTTTGACAGCCATTGATGTCAAAACTGAACTAAATGACACATCTGTCTTAAAATTTTAATTTGGTCTAGTGATAGATGGTTGACCATTGGACATTGATGGTTGGTCATTGACACATGACATCTGGGATTTGCGATTGTGGCGCACTCTGTTGCAATTTTATCAGACGTCTCACTACGCACTCGTACTGTACTTTTTATTAAAAAATCGCTAACTAGTTGATCAGTCGACTACTAATAAACCTTTTCTAGCCTCATTATGTTATGTGTAAAGACGGTATATCAATCTAATATAATACTTGACGAAATCATTGAATCTTTTACGGTAGATTAACATTTAACCAGCGCAGTATAAAGAACTGTTGTCAAGTCGAGTAAATACTTGTTTTATGGGATATCGCTTTCTGGGAGGAACCATGAAAATCATGTCACAATAATTTCGAAGCGTTAAATTTTAGATAAATCGCAACAATGATATGTATATAGCTTATGTGCGATTTCTTCAAAACATATGTACGTACAGTGTTAGAATAACACAACCATCTATAAAGCTAAATATACCGGTTCACGTGTATATACAAATGCCGTGCCTCTTACTAATGCGTTATACTTATCGCACCAAATATAATCAAACAATAATAAACAAATCTGTTTGAACCTAATAACACAAAAAGAAAATTACCATTCCATCCATAAAGATAAACAATTTCAAATGTTTGTTTCGAATCAAAGGTAAAACCAAAATATTTAATTTAGATATATAAATAAATAAATTGGTATATGCAAATTTTATGTGTTATATAAGTAATTTCGATAACAATCGTCTAAACAACATCAGGTAGCCATCACCACCCCCTAACTCTAATAAAACAAGAATCACGCAATTTTAGGAATTTAGCTCATTAGTTCTGTATACAGTATCGCGCCTATGAATAGGTAATTCCGATAAGATCAAATTTTGAGGACTAAAATTTATGAAATTGGAAACTATGAAAAGATTTTGATTCACAGATCATCTTCATCTCATTAAATGAGATGCAGATTTCTATTCTCAACTTATTCAAAACCCTGTGGTATCGCATTAGACCTCTAAAACACGCCAAAACCATGATAAAGCAGCTTTGGAAATGAATGCTGAAAACCAGCACTATGACATGAGAACTCCTTCTCCCGCCATAATTTAAAGGATTTTCAAAAGTCGCACCTAGATGTTTTTTAAAAATAGAACACGTGTTTTTTTCATTTTTGTAAAAAATATGGCTTTCAACAATCATATGTGAGAAATGACATCATTCAAATGTCCACCAAGGGCACGTCTACATAGGCTTCTATACGAAAATCAAAATTTTTAAGAACTCGCTCTCACATTACCGCATTAAGTTCATCAATTTTCATCAAGAACACCAGTTTTTGTCACCAGTTTATGTGCTGCGTTGTTCTGTTTGTTTTAATTTTTGTGTTAATTGAATCTTGTAACGATGCAAACGCAAATCCTTACGTAAAATTTGCCAAACAGTCGGTCGAAGAGTGCCTAATTTCTGAGTTCGTCGTGATATCGATGTTAGTTCCTCCGCGACACTTTCGGCCACAGCAGCAATGTTCTCACTAGAACGTCCTCTTTTTGGTCTGCCAGACCTTTTTCGATCCTCGATAGAACCAGTCTCTTCAAATTTTTTGACTAACCTTTGAATTGTTGACGCATATGAACCAAAAAAGTACACATACTTCTAGTACACATACTAGAAGTACCCCAGAACTTTTTGATTTAATGTGGCTAATCGTTTTGAACTAGTCAACTCTTCCACTCTTATGTGACATATGCTCACATTTGGTATCTCTGAGACTATTTTAATCGGCCATAATATCGCATATTTCATTTCAAGCATTAAAAGAACTAATTTTTTTTAATAAACCCAAGCTCATAGAACAGAATTATTACGATCATATTTGATCCCAATATCTGCATCTAAAATACATTTTTAAACATCTTGTTTAGGGAAGGTTTACCATTTACACTTTTTCATTGCTACACTTTTTAGTAGTTACACTTTTTGTTAATTTGTGTAGCTACGCTCTCCGCTATGCAAACTAATACAAATTTAAACTCTTCCGCCTATACAGATGTTGGTAGCCTTCACAATGAGACAAGCTTCTCGCAATTCTCGGTTTTCGCAATTTATACTACCATATGACTGTTGAAAGTCTATGCAGAGTTGGTGAATTGTTATATTGTACTCCCGCCATGTTTAAAGGATCAACTTTAACGTGAAACACTCTTGCGAGCTATGCCACGATAATTTTCCCACTTAGACCGTCACAATGTATAACGTGAAATATAGTAGCCAATACTCGATGGAGGATTACATTGTTTTCAAAAATTATAATTATAAACCAAACTAAAATAAATACTAATTTTGACTGCTAATTTAAACTCTTTTATTGTTAATCTTTTAATTTAATCAATTCTGTCCCCCCAACACAAAAATCATGCGATCTTGAAAAAGCACACGACCTTTATCATTGAAAAATTCCGTAAAATTATTCTGGACATTTCTGTCCGGTGCACAGCACCCTAAAACAATCCAATCTACATTTTCTACGCTGATTAAAATCGGTTTCCGCAAAATTCTGAATCGCGAAGATAATATCCCAAAGACATTCTTCACTACTCTCCTGGCCCTCGATAACCTGTAGTTAAACACGCTCTTTTCTTTGGTTAAGTCTGTCTGGGGATAAGGTTTCATTAAATGTTTGCTCAATGCAAAAGTGCTGTCTCCAACGAACACGTATGGTGCTGATATAGTTGTACCAGGCAATAACGATGGCTTTGGTAAATTGAGGTCACCGGAAGTTAATTTTTGGTAAAATTTTGTGTTTTTTATTATTGCCACAATTATACTTTTTACAACTTGGCAAATAAAAGCGTAAAATGTTTCTGGTTTCGTGAGGACCAGTGGAACAATTTGTGTGCATCACCATCAACGTTTACTAGTTGTGTCATTGAATATTTGAAAAACAATTGCATAACAGAAGATAAAAAATGAATTGTAATCTATTCGGACGGATGCGGATATCAAAACCGAAATAATGTCTTAGCAAACGCTCTTCTCAACTTTTCTATAAAATACAAAGTAGAAATAACTCTGAAAATATCTGGAACCTGGGCATACGCACATGGAATGTGATAGTGTGCATAGCAAAATTGAACAGCAACTAAAAAATAAAGAAATACATCTTCCTAGCAACTATGTCACTTTAAATAAGGCTGCGCACATTAAACCGGAACCGTACGATGTGGAACCGCTAACCTACTCATTTTTTCCAAAGTATGCGTTACCTGAGCATCTGCGGTATTTGTGAATAATACCAGGTAGAAAAGTGTGCGATCCGGTAGTAACCGACATTAAAGCGTTACGTTATTTTGATGGGAAAATTACATGTAAATTAAATTTGGATTCCGATTGGGTTAATTTACCAGGGAGAATGAAAGCAATTGAAACTATCACTCAGTACCCACCTCTATTTAACGCAGTGTGCAAAATTAGTAAAAGCAAGTATGATCATTTAAAACAGCTGAAATCTGTAATCCCATCTGACTGCCACTCTTTTTACGATCATTTGCAATTTATGGATTAAGTTTAAAATTAAGCTGCGATTAAATTGATGAGACTAATTTTAATCTATAGATTTATTTGTTAATGTATGTTTAAGGAATTGAAATTGACTAAACAATTGGTTGTTAAACATCACTGGTTAAACATGTCTGAATTACATAAATAAAAGAAAAGAAATCAATAGCCTTAGCACTTATGTGAATAATCTACCATTTGCTCCTATTTGCACTTTAAATTTAATTCAAATTATCCTATGTGCATCAATTAATTAATCACATAATTAAAAAAAACACTCACCAAGAAACTGTAAAAGATTAATTAAAATAAATTGGCAATAATTTTCTTTCTTAATTCTCCTGAAAACTACCATTTTTTCACATAGGAGTTATTGTCACGAAGCGGGCGATATACGAGTATGAATTTTACTAGCATTCGCAATTTCTTATTTCTCTTTTGATTCGCTTTGATGTTTATTATCGTTTGGATTATGTTCGTGTACAGCTATGCTTTAGCCCGAAAGGATATCACGATGTTGCACCTTGACCACACAAAAGAAACCGGTTGTGATAAGGCAGACGAACGAACCAGCAGCACTTCAAGATCTCTGTGGCTAGTGACAAGGACTACCTAGCTGACAAATGTACTGCAGGCCATTATCGTGAGAGCCATAGAGATATTATGTTAACGGAAGGACGATTCAACCAACTTTTGTCTAAGCTTCCGTTACATTATTATTACTAAGCTGAGGTAGGATGTATGGATTTCAAGTCTAACCTAGTAAAGACTTCAAAAAATCACAAACAAACACATAAAAATGCCCCTAGCCAAATAATTGTCAGCAAATATTAAGAAGATCCTAGAGATTCGTTAGAAAACAATCTCTAATTATTTGGTCGTTGCAAACTGAAAAGAAAAGTATTCGAACCGTTACGTGTTGGATCAAATTTCTTGTTTTTCTACTTGCTACTATATCTATTTCGGTGGCCGCTGGTGGTTTGTTTAATTAGTTTTAAGAGAAAATTGAAATGAAAAACTAAATTTCGATAGTTTACATAACCCGATATATTTATTTGTTTAACAAATATTCACTTACGTACACGCACATAAATATTAAGAAATTTTATCTATGCTATGAAAATTTTTACTATCCATTTTCCCAATATTTGACCGCACCGCACCACACGATATTATATTTCCAAATATGTTTTTCCTATACAAAACAAATTACATTTTTTGGGGAAATACAAAAAATATAAAGTTGTTATGTTGCTGCATGCTCTCTTAACCCAACCAATTTACTATTTACCTTTGGGGACAAAATGTTTACCGAAAAAATTTATATTTTTCCAAAAACACACCGAAATGATAACTCATTATGAAAATGAAAACAAGGAAATTCGAGAAATAATTTTTCGTTTTGTTTCTGGTGTGAGGAGTGGTGTGAAGGTTAAGTATAGGTGAAACGATATGTAGGTAGGTTAAACACATATGTAATTGAGATAAAAACAATATTAGCGAATTCTAAATGTAAATTCGAAATTGTATTAGGTACGAGTACGAATACGAGTTTATACATCTGGTAAACATTCGTATTTTGCGCTGGAAAACCTTTCAAATCAATAAGGTGTGCTAAAATTTATTTACAAATTATTTGCGTAAGTTATCTAAATATTTAAACCTGTATTGTTTTCATTGTTATACCAATAACGGAGGCTCCTACACAAACGCAGATGGAAATAAAATCTATTCCTTATCATTTGCCCATCAACGATGACAACTTTTTTGCCAAAATATATTTTTTGTATACAAAACGAGAAGAAAATTAATTTTAATAAATTGGAAGAACATTTTTTGTTTTGCTGTGTGCGTTTACCTTGGTGAGGTGCCTGGGAGAATATTGGAAAATTGTAAACCGTGCGATAAGGCAAAATTGATTTTAGGGTTTCACCTAATTTATATAATGATACAATTTATTTCTTTTATATAAAATAATTAAATTATCAGTTCAGTGGAAGGTAAAAATGACAGTATTTCAAGACCTATGTAGATTACAAAAAGAAAAGTATAGGGAGGAGGTAGAAAAGGAAATTTTCGATTCATTGAACCCAACAAATTTTATATTTTCATTGCAGATATTTTTTTATGCTTAAACTGATTTGTATCAATTTGAACCACAATTGATGATCGAAAAGTTTTAGGGTCCTATTGGATCATGCGATTGTTGTACTAAAATTTAAAACTAATTTAATTAATGAAACGGAACCAAATTGCAAATGTAACAAAATAGTTAAAAAACAGAAGTGCCCAAGACAGTATAAATTGCATGACTTCAATATAAGTGCATCAGAATATTGGTTTTTACATAAATCCTTATTTTTAATCCTTTTCCTTCATTTTTAGATTGAAATGAAATATCACAAGTGGCCCTTGAACGACGAAGCAGACGATTAACATGAAATTTGAAATCACGTGGTTAATATTTAACAAACAAATATTCAGGCAACAATAATCAATAAAAGATTCATTTTCTCTTGTGTGAAATAGCCCAGCCCGGAAACTTTTAAAAATTAATTAAAATAAAAAAATAAAATTCGTCCCTTTTAAATTTTGTTTAATGTTACGTTAAAAGTAAATTGATTGGATTAAGGCTATGTGATTTTAAAAATGGTTTTAAACTCTTTTTTTATATTCCAATATTTTATCTGGAACTCAAGCCTACAATAAAATACACTGCTACGGTGCTAACGTTTCAATTGTTTATTCACAATTATCTTCAGGGCATTCAAACAAAGATTTTCTTTCTACTTTACCCAATTTTCACCAGTATCGGTATAATTGTTATAATTATGGGTATTAGGCTTTTTAAATTTTTATATTCCAATATTTTATCTGGAACTCAAGCCTACAATAGAATACACTGTTACGGTGCTAACGTTATTCACAATTATCTTCAGGGCATTCAAACAAAGATTTTCTTTCTACTTTACCCAATTTTCACCAGTATGGGTATAATTGTCATAATTATGGTTATTAGGCTTTTTAAATTTTTATATTCCAATATTTTATTTGGAACTCAAGCCTACAATAAAATACACTGTTACGGTGCCAACGTTTCAATTGTTTATTCACAATTATCTTCAGCGAATTCAGACCAAGATTTTCTTTCTACTTTACCCAATTTTCACCAGTATGGGTATAATTGTCATAATTGTGGGTATTAGGCTTTTTAAATTTTTATATTCCAATATTTTATCTGGAACTCAAGCCTACCATAAAATACACTGTTACGGTGCCAACGTTTCAATTGTTTAGTCACAACTAACTTCAGAACATTCAAACAAAGATTTTCTTTCTACTTTACACAATTTTCACCAGTATGGGTAAAATTGTTATAATTATGGTTATTAGGCTTTCTAAATTTGTATATTCCAATATTTTTTCTGGAACTCAAGCCTACAATAAAATACACTGTTACGGTGCCAACGTTTCAATTGTGTATTCACAAATAACTTCAGGACATACTAAGAAAGATTTTCTTTCTACTTTACACAATTTTCACCAGTATGGGTATAATTGTCATAATTGTGGGTATTAGGCTTTTTAAATTTTTATATTCCAATATTTTATCTGGAACTCAAGCCTACCATAAAATACACTGTTACGATGCCAACGTTTCAATTGTTTAGTCACAACTAACTTCAGAACATTCAAACAAAGATTTTCTTTCTACTTTACACAATTTTCACCAGTATGGGTAAAATTGTTATAATTATGGTTATTAGGCTTTTTAAATTTTTATATTCCAATATTTTATCTGGAACTCAAGCCTACCATAAAATACACTGTTACGGTGCCAACGTTTCAATTGTTTAGTCACAACTAACTTCAGAACATTCAAACAAAGATTTTCTTTCTACTTTACCCAATTTTCACCAGTATGGGTATAATTGTCATAATTATGGTTATTAGGCTTTTTAAATTTTTATATTCCAATATTTTATTTGGAACTCAAGCCTACAATAAAATACACTGTTACGGTGCCAACGTTTCAATTGTTTATTCACAATTATCTTCAGCGAATTCTGTCCAAGATTTTCTTTCTACTTTACCCAATTTTCACCAGTATGGGTATAATTGTCATAATTGTGTGCATTAGGCTTTTTAAATTTTTATATTCCAATATTTTATCTGGAACTCAAGGCTACCATAAAATACACTGTTACGGTGCCAACGTTTCAATTGGTTAGTCACAACTAACTTCAGAACATTCAAACAAAGATTTTCTTTCTACTTTACACAATTTTCACCAGTATGGGTAAAATTGTTATAATTATGGTTATTAGGCTTTCTAAATTTGTATATTCCAATATTTTTTCTGGAACTCAAGCCTACAATAGAATACACTGTTACGGTGCTAACGTTATTCACAATTATCTTCAGGGCATTCAAACAAAGATTTTCTTTCTACTTTACCCAATTTTCACCAGTATGGGTATAATTGTCATAATTGTGTGCATTAGGCTTTTTAAATTTTTATATTCCAATATTTTATTTGGAACTCAAGCCTACAATAAAATACACTGTTACGGTGCCAACGTTTCAATTGTTTATTCACAATTATCTTCAGCGAATTCAGACCAAGATTTTCTTTCTACTTTACCCAATTTTCACCAGTATGGGTATAATTGTCATAATTGTGGGTATTAGGCTTTTTAAATTTTTATATTCCAATATTTTATCTGGAACTCAAGCCTACCATAAAATACACTGTTACGGTGCCAACGTTTCAATTGTTTAGTCACAACTAACTTCAGAACATTCAAACAAAGATTTTCTTTCTACTTTACACAATTTTCACCAGTATGGGTAAAATTGTTATAATTATGGTTATTAGGCTTTTTAAATTTTTATATTCCAATATTTTATTTGGAACTCAAGCCTACAATAAAATACACTGTTACGGTGCCAACGTTTCAATTGTTTATTCACAATTATCTTCAGCGAATTCAGACCAAGATTTTCTTTCTACTTTACCCAATTTTCACCAGTATGGGTATAATTGTCATAATTGTGTGCATTAGGCTTTTTAAATTTTTATATTCCAATATTTTATCTGGAACTCAAGCCTACCATAAAATACACTGTTACGGTGCCAACGTTTCAATTGGTTAGTCACAACTAACTTCAGAACATTCAAACAAAGATTTTCTTTCTACTTTACACAATTTTCACCAGTATGGGTAAAATTGTTATAATTATGGTTATTAGGCTTTCTAAATTTGTATATTCCAATATTTTTTCTGGAACTCAAGCCTACAATAAAATACACTGTTACGGTGCCAACGTTTCAATTGTTTATTCACAATTATCTTCAGGGCATTCAAACAACGATTTTATTTCTACTTGTTTTTTTATTGTCGGGTGTTGGCCATGACGGACAAAGGCACGCTAACGTCTAAGCGAACACAAAATTGTAACTTGCTAACTATTGTGGAAGGGTAATTTGTGTCGATAACATAAACTAGTTTTACATTTATTGAGCTTTTTATCCATTACCATCGAGATATATACCATCGATGGTAAACGGAACTTAGCTACATAATAATATCTCCGAGAAATTACCTGATTAGTAAAACATGACGTTTACACCTTTCCTATATTTCGCCTATATCACGGAACGAAGGTTGAGCCAAAATTTCAAATTTTTAATTTCAGCGATTTAAACTGTGCGTTAATCAGTATAGATCAGTCAATTAATCATGACATTTTATTTTGTATATATAGACCAGCTGCTCGGAGAGCTCTTCCTGTACACCAGCCTAGTCATTAGTTTTTTGAAACTTGATAGCAGCAACAATATTCATGGGTTTCGTTCGTGTTCTGTAACTTTGGCAACTCAAAAAACGATTCCTACTTCTCTCAGTGAATGTATTCATCACCTTGTATACCTGTATGTAAGTTTCAGTGGCCTGGCATTACACATTTTGAAAAGAGGCCAAGAAAAATGCAATCTTTTTTACTTTATTGTACGAAAAATGTAAGTACAGGTAATATAAGATTTTCATTGGAGTTAGTACACCCAATCGAGATCTTTTGTCTAGAAGTTCTTTTAATAAACATCGTAGAAAAAGTCTACTGATTTTCACACTCTGACAGGGGGTTTGGGGTAAGGGTGCAAAAGTCGGCCTTTTCGAAATCGGAAGTAGTAGCTACCATAACAGTTTTTTTCATTTTTTGCACATAATTTGAAAATTATATCATTTACGAGAAAAGCGACTAAAACTAAGGGTCTAAATTAATTAGTTGAAAAAATATTGGCTAAAATTATTTTTCCAAAATGTAACCGGAAATAACGATTTTTGACAAAAAACTGTTTTTCAACAAAAGTTGGGACCTGTACAGCGCCCGTCCTAGACGGACTCGGAATAAAACTTCATTCTTACGCTTTTCCAGTTTTTTCTTTTTTGTCCCGTTTTCCCCGTTATCACCGAAAGTGATTTGTTTTTGTTTTTGAAATTATTTTAAAAAGTATACCCTTTACAAGAAAAACGATTAAAAACTAAAAAATTCAAAATTAATTGAAGTTTTTCAAAATTTAAGCGGAAATTACGATTTTTGACAAAACACTGTGTTCCAAAAAAAAATCGAACCCTGTACAGCTCAAATAAACTGATTGACCAGGATGAATCTTCATACTTAGCTTTTCCACAAATTTGGAGTTCCCAGAGAATTTTGGGCTAAATCGGTCCATTTGAAGTGACAGCTCCATAATATCAATCCAGATGAATTTTCCAAAATTGCAGCAGACAGGTCGATTTTTGACGAACAACGATTTTTTTTGTATAGTAATCATGAAAATTGTTAGCTTTAAAATGGAAGGTCTCAGTAATTTTTGACCGCAATCTGTCCATTGATAGTTGAAGCTTCCATAGAAGCGTTTCCGTTAATATATTGGAAATTACATAGCATTTACGAGAGAACGATTAAACTAAAAAGACTGTAAATTGAAATTCAAAGAAAATTAGTTCAGATTATATTTTAAATTTTACCGGAAATTACCAATGTTGTTAAAAAAAACTTTATTTTACAGCGGGTCCGTTCTGGCTTTCCTATAGGAAAAAGGATTTGCAAAATGTTTTCATAGCGCTTTGTCAAAAATATAATTTTCCGGCCTACTACCTAATCATGTTTGCCGTATCGAAATTGGATAGGAAAAATATTCTCAATTTACTTTTGTTTTTGAAAAAATTTACACTAATTTTTATCAAAGTATGGCAGAAAAAAAGTTTTACGACAAAAATGCTATGAATATATTTTTCGTAATTGCTTTCACCTATAGGAAAGCCAGAATCGTGGTGCTGGTGGATTGACTATTCAGAAAAAAACATTTTCCATAAATTGGCAGATATTTGCGAAATGTAGTGGAAATCTGCGTACCAGAAGTAGCAGCTTCCGTAGGAGCTTTTTCAATTTTTGCAATGAAGATTTCACTTTTAACATGGGTTATTCTTGTTGGTTTTTTGAAATTTAAACAGAAAAAATGATTTTTGATTTTACAAGTCAATTTTGATCAAAAATCCAATAAGTTCAATTTTACGCTTTAGAAACTAAGTATGGCGTATTATGTATGTGAAGTTGGTCCAAATGTCAACCCAAAAAAATGCGATGGCAACACTAAAATGATGATTTTTATAATATTACGAATATCAGCCCAATAAATTATATTTCACGACATTTTATAAGAACTCAGCCCAAAAAAATATTACTATCGTGATAGTTTCTCATAGTCAGCCCAAAGTTTACTATAACAAAAGTTAAAACTGCCTCACCAGTTATATCTAATACACTCAAACCCAAAAATCATTATGAAAGGATAAATAGTAAACCAGATAAATAGTAAACTAAATAAAAATAAACCAAAAAATTTAATTCAAATTGAAATTAAAGACAAACTAACTTGACATTGATAACTGGTACAACAATATTCGACAACTCCATATTTGAACACCCTAACATGGTCATCGTGGTCATAAATAACACAATAAAACTTCAATGATGCCATAACAGTTTTGGATTAGCTCTGGTACGATTCTAACAAGGCTCTCGTGTCCATATATGGCCCAAATACGCTAAATAAATACTCGTCAATTTTTACTTTGTAACTTTTAAATGTTGACATTGGCCCGCGATGCCATTACGTTTTTTCGATTAGTTCTGGTCCTAATCTATACCTAATTTATTCTTATATATACACCTATATAGGGGTGGTCATATTTGTCATGAACATTTGTCCATGAACTAATTGCTCTTTCACCAAGACACAGCACCATGCCACAAGTCGATCGCAACAATGGCAAAATTACACGAATTGCACATTGAATTGCTCCCGTATCCACAGTATTCGCTAGATTTGGCCCCCAGCGAATATTAATTGTTTGCAGACCTAAAAAAGCTCCAGGGAAAGAGATTTGGTTCTAATGAATCAGTGTTAGGCGAAACTGAAGGCCTTGACTCCTCTTTTTTTTGTTTTTATTATTAGATCGGATTTGTATTGGATTTTTTATTAATTTTACCGTTAATTAAATTATTATTGTGTTTTACTTTATATATTTCGAGTTCTTGCCAATTACTCTCTACATCAGTAAATATTTTTTTCACTTTCAGAAAAGCTTTATTTACAAATATTTGCAGTAAATTCTCAAAATGATCATCCACAGACACAAAAAAATTTAAAAATCTACTTTTCTGACTTCGGCGATAGAGCGAATGGTATATCTGCAAAAATTTCGTGGTTAACATTTTTCATGATTAATATATTGTACTTTATTTTACTTCGTAAAGGCTCAGTCTCTTCTTCAATATGATCTATGATAGTTTTGTAAAAAATCAAACTCTCCATTGCTCGCTATTAGCTCCCAAAATGTTTCTGAAATAGTTTACTCGTATTGACATCTTGAACTTTTGTGTCTTTTAATCTAAATCCATTATTCATTGACACTGGCAGGTTCAGTTTTGCAAGATTTTCCTCTCGTCTATACTTTGATTTTGAGGTACCGATGCTCGATTTACCGCTTCCATTGGTTAAATTTAAAATACCCGATAGATGGCGGTTAATAGAATCTGCAATGTCGGTTTTAAAGTAAGAGTCAGGCACTCATCACTTCCTAAATTTATTACTGTTCCTTGCTTCTCGTAAATTTCCAATACAATTCTAATTTTCATCAACCATCTTTACGATTTGAGTGAATACTCGATCAGGTGGAATGTACAAATGGCGTAGACAAATTTTGCTAAACTGTTAAGACATATCTGGATGCAAATTTTGGTAGCCAGTATTGGCACATTCCAACCATTATCGAGTTTTTATTTTGATCGCCACATTAATCGATCATTGCGCGAACGATATGTGTAGGTTATAAACTACAAATTCTATGGTAAGCGGCCGGCGCAATTTTATTATACTCCTTTGGCCGATAATTCTCCGTATTTTGTATTTTTTGATATATTCATTTTCTTTCTATCGTCGTTCTTTTGGAATTTCACCATTTTCAAAATAATTTTTGCAAATATTTTGAACTCGACCTTTTATAACTCCCAGCGTCTCGTGATTTGGGAAACTTTAATTAAGTTTTGGTCGGCTCATTTAGGTTTATAAATTTTTCAATTAAAAAAAAGACGCATCTTGTGTCAGCTTCGATTTGTGTGCATAAAAGGTGATAGCCGGTATGACTCCAGATTTGGCATTTCCAGTAACTGTTTTCCTTCCTACCTCAAAGATATTTTAGATATTTTTAAGGTACGAAAGATATTTTATAAATCCTACTTGATCTTGTTTACAACCAAAATAACAAGTAAATTTTCGTTGCTTCAAGACTATGGGTGGAATATCATCAGGACTTGATGAAAAGTTTTGTTTTAACAAGAAATGAAGAAATGACATTTTCCATAATGAACTAATGTTTCTTATTAATCTTATTAATGTTGCTTGTTCATCAAATTAATTTAAATCAGTTGGAAAAGTAATTTCTTGAAATGTGGATGAAAAAATGAGGCGAAAATATTACCAATAGTTGTAGTAGGCTTGGATTAGTTAAGAATGCAGAGATAACCGTCAGAATTACGCTTAGAATAATTATGTCAACGAAAGCTTCAAGGGTCAAGGATCTTTAGCCTTGTTAAGCCGTGCAATGCTCAATAAAAAATAACAGTTTAGAACATAAATTCTCTGCAAGCTCATTATTATTTAAACACAGATAATCTCAAGTTCGTCGACTTTGGGAACTAGAAATCCACACATACATTACTCTGGTATACTCCAAAGTCCGCCGTACAAATTTTTTGATTAGAAAAAGTACCGTTGAACCAGGCCTCAGTCAGGGCAATCACAAGATAAGGTAATAAACGAATATTTGCTAATTCGAAGACCTTTTACACATTTTGGTAAAAGATTGAAAGTGCTTTGGTTTTTTGAGGAAGATATAGAGCAGTTTAGTATCGTATCCTGTCTTGTAGATATTAATTTAGGAAACATATCATGTATAACTGATAGAAGAACATCGACGGACGTGGTTTCAGAGAAAGTTCCGCCACAAAAACGAACAATAGTTTTGGTATAGTCCGTAGGGGTAAGGCTAAGGCGACATCAGATACAGAACTGAAAGGCTGAAAATAGGAATGGTAGGATTTGGTATAGTGGTTGTAAACGGATTTGATAGATTTGAATCTGAGGTTTCGAAAAGATTTATTTGTGGTAAAACGATAGCCACAAATTTAGTTTTGTTCATTTCTACTAAATCACTTTCACTGAATGTGCCTTGGAAATTAATTCCGGAGATACATAAATATTATTTCTGAAATATTTCAGGAGCAATGACTAATCTGCTAAAGGATTTTCGAAATTAAATTTCCACCGGTAGTAGATTTCCGTTCCAAATTACATGATAGTGGAATGGTAGTCGAAGGCAATTTTACCGTTACGCTTTCAATTATTTGTATTTTCATAATATCTAGACCAACTTTGATTAGTTTACGAACATATTCCTGCCTGATCATTGAAATATTTTAGAACAATTGAATTTACGGTTGTCGGATTTCATGATTTCGCTTCAAATTTAACTGCCGAGAGATTTTTATCTTAGCCCGTTAGTGAATTTTTAAAAAGGTTGTTAAAAACAAAATTTTAACTGAAAATTTGAAATGCACATAGTCAAAAAAGTATTCGATCATTTGACTATGACGGAAATATTGCTGTATTCAGTACAAATAAAATAATTGTAAACAAATGTTACTTTTTAAAAAATAATCCTTATTATATTGTCAGTTTATTCCAAGTATCGATTTGCACAATAAATTCAACTTAATAAAAAAATGGAAATTGTAAAAATACCGTTAATTGTATGGCAAAAAAGTATTCGATCATAGGTAAATTAATAACACGTATTCCGCTCTTTTGCCGCACGAACCGCCAGTAAACGACTTCCCATTGATTTGACAAGCTTGCCAGTAGTCACATTCGTAATTGTATTCCATTCTGCCAAGATAATGGCTTTTAGTTGCTCTTTAGTTGTAATTTCTTGTGTGCGAATACGACTCTCTAATTCATCCCACAAATGCTCAATAGGATTGAGGTCTGGAGATTGTGGAGGATGTGGCAAAACTGTATTTACGTTATACAACAAGTATTCTCTTACTGTCCTTGATGAATGTTTGGGATCATTGTCCAGTTGAAAAATGAAATCCCGAGGATAGACAAACCTGTAATAAATAAATTGAATAACATGTGTTACAAAGCACTAACACCTTTTACGTACCGATCCATTGTGGAGTCAATAAAAACAAGCTCTCCCACGCCCGATGCTGCCATACAACCCCATACCATCACACCACCCCCCATTAAACTTAACTGTTTCTTTTATGTTACAGTGTTCATAAGCTTCATTTACTTATCGCCATACTTTAATTCGACCATCAGAACCATAAATATTATATTTGCTTTCATCTGAAAACAAAACCGAGTTCCAGAACTCATCTGGTTTACCAACATATTCTCTGGCATACGCGACGCGCTTTTTCCTATTGGCCGGTGAAATTTTCGGTCGTTTCCGAGCCGTGCGACCATTATAACCCGCTTTATGTAAAATATTTCTTTTGGTCTGTGTAGAACAAGTCTTTTGAATTTCGACCTCCATTCGACCTTGGATTTTTGGAGCACTTAGCATAGAGTTTTTCTTAACTTGGCGTATTATTTTTCGTTCTTCTCTAATGTTAAACACTCTTGGCCGGCCACTCCTTTTTTTATTAACCACAGTTTTATCACTTTTGTATTTGGAAAATATATAATGAACGGTAGAATAAGGCTTTTTTAAAATTTGTGAAATATTTCTTATAGAAATTTTGTCTTCAAAGTGTTGTATTATCACTTTTTTTAAATCAACCGATAATTCCGACCCACGACCCATCGTGTAAAACTAAACTGAGACTGAATGTTCGATTTCGCTTAATTTTTTTATTAGCAGTATTAATATTAAACAAAAGGTTAAAACAGATGAACAAAGAACACTAGATCATATGATCGAATACTTTTTTGACGTAATTTAGTACTGTGTGTATTAATTAACTTTTTTTTTAATTTAATTGGAAATATTTACATTTTGTTTATGTGGATGAAAAGGATATGTTTAAGTGATAAAGCCCTGCACATAATTTTTTTATTTGGAATTCAGTTGTTTTTCTAATAATCATAAACAAATAAAATTTCAGACTGATCGAATACTTTTTTGACTATGTGTATTTGTCAAATGTTCATCAAAAAATGAATAAGTTGATGATAATTAGAGTTTTCTGCCAAAATTTTAACTTTTAACTTTTTTTTATCTGATTCACTAACGGCCTTATGCAATTTTTGGAAAAATAATATACCTTTGGTTGCCTTTTTCAGATAAAGTCAATAATTTCTATAAAAAAAATTTAACCTTCTAACTTCTTGGTGCACAAATTCTTGGTAAATTGTTACAATTAGCTCCACAAGCTTTTAAGCCAATTATTTGCATTTTTTAATTTTCATTTTACAAAAGCTTATATTCTAAGCTTTTTCGGTAGAAATGATATATGAATTTGGTTTTTATAATCTCTCTGGCTAAAAGTTTTAGGTAATTTGATAAATAATCCGAGAAAAAATGTTGTTAAAGCATTTTCATGTTTTGTTACACTTCTTCCACAGTATGGCTATATAAAGCAACATAATCCAAGTAGGAAATCCCGCTTGTGATAAGGAAATATAATAAAAAAGTAAGTGGTGGTTTTCCCAAAAAAATTTAGTATCATTTAACACACATAAAGTTATTTATTTTATTAAAACTTTCACAAAAAAAGCTCGCTTAGCAAGATCCCATAAATCTTTAAACGAGGTTTTTTCTACATTTGAAAATTCATATCGTGATAAAATGCGGTCCATAAGCTTTTCGAAATAATTTCTTTGTTTGAAGAAATCTTACCATACACGACTTTAACTACAAATTAACTTTTTAGTTTCACAAATCTGTTTTTATTCTATTTTATGATCTAACATTAGTTAAATAACTTTAGCTATTTCGTTGTTTTTTTGGCAGTTACAAAAAAAAACAGATGTATATATTCAAAATATGATAATAATATTAAGCATTTAAGTTAGAAAACTTTTAGTTTTACAAACAAGTTTTGAAAGATTTTTTTATGAACTAGTTCATTCCCAAGATTTAAAAGCACATCAGCAACGAAAGTTGTTTTTTAAATGAAGAAATAATGTAGAGTTAAACTTTTTTCAAATCAACAAAATAATTTCGATCACAAACTTTCATCAAAGCTCATTTTAAAACTATAAACAAATCGTAAACAGTTAGTCCCTTGCTCAACTTTCTAGAAAATCTCTTTTATAATACTCGTAAATTTGAATTTTTGTGATTACTTTGTATACGTTCACCCTTTTACAATAATTGTTCGTGCTTAAACAAATTAGCACAGATTGTTCTCATAATTTTTTCAATTTACCTGGCGCACACAAGCACGCTGTAAATAAGTTAGTAAAATTATATTATAAATCCCAAAGGCTTCATGTTAAATTAATGGAACAATCTTGTAAGTAAAATTAAGCTTTCCGTTGCTGGGGTGCATTGTGTAAAATTATTATTTTTTTTTAAATTTTAGTTTAGCGGAAAAAAATTTCATGTTCTGCAAATCACCTTTGTGCATAAAAAGGTAAACGAATATTTATACACTACATATATACAGAACATATAATACAGGTCGGAAAACTCGATTAACATTTTTTTGTATATAGACATGAAGATGTACATACCACACCGTGTATGTGTTAATTAAAAAGTTTGGTAATTAAAATTAAACAACAACACCAAAATCTGATATTAATGAAAAACAGAATTTTTTCCACGATTTTCTAGTTTTTCCTAATTCTTTACACGATTTTCATTTTAATTCGTTGTACGTGTGTGTTACATACAAATTTAGCCCACCTTAATTCCCAGGTAGACTTGGTACAGGAACTTATATTATAAAATATTTAAATTTGTATGCTAAGCCAGTTAGAGCGGAAGTACTTCTATTACCCAAACCTATTGTTCATCTCGCTTGTATTTAGACATGTTTCCTTTAATGTTGGTTTACGGTTGACAGATTACAACACTGTCTTAATAATAAGATAGATTCTAATATTGTGTTTTACCGGTGTGAAGTACTTAACGTTAATGAAAAGTGTAGCTACACATTTTTTGTGAAAAGCGTAGACTCAAAAAGTGTAGATACACAAATTATAAAAAGAAAAAGTTTGGAATTCGAATTACGTGGTTTAATTAAAATTATTAAAATTAAACAAAAAATATTGAGAATCACAATACTACAATAATAAGTTTATATAGTGTTCTCAACTTAGTATGGTGTCTAAAATTTGTACAAAAAATTTCAAGACAATTTGCATGTTGTGATTGGTGATACGGCGCTACACGTGAAAGTGCCTTTGAGGCCAAATTCAGTTAGCTCTTTAATAATTCAAAAAATCATCGGAACAATGAGTGCCGAGTGTGGAATTTAGTGTTCGACATGCCATGTTGAGAACACTAAAATCCACACTCTAAACTTATTTTTCCGAATTACAGGTCACCCTCCTACAACACGGTATCTTACAACACGGTCTAACACGATAGAAAAAAACCTCCTACGGTACCACAACACGGTTTTACTATAAAACTACATATCTCTATATTATGTGCTATTATATACAATATAAAATACATATAGGGTTTTCCAATAAGAGTGATACGATTTCTTTAAAAAAACACACTAATTGTTAAGGAAATTGAAATGTTTTTTATTTGATGTGAAATGGCCTCCACGATTTCTTCTGCAGGAACGAATTCGATGAACCCAATTTTCGAGCACTTTTTCCACTAAATCAAGTCGTAGGTCATGAATAGCACGTTCAATATTGACTTGCAAAGCTCGAAGAGAGTTTGGTTTATTGCTAAAGACCAATGACTTCAAATAACTCTACAAGAAATAGTCTAATGGTGTTAAATCACAACTTCTTGGAGGCCATTCAATATCACAATTTCTTGAAATAATCGAATCTCCAAACTTTTCTCGCAATAATTCAATTGTTGCACTTGCTGTGTGGCACGTAGCCTCGTCTTGCTGGAACCAAATGTTGTCAAGATCAACTTCTTCCAATTTCGGCCATAACAAGTTGGTTATCATCGATCTATACCGATCTCCATCGACAGCAACGGTGTTACCAGCTTCATTTCGAAAAAAATACGGGCCGATGATTCTACCAGACCAAAAACCACACCAAACTGTCAATTTAGGTGAATGTAATGGTTTTTCATAAATAATTTGTGGATTTTCTTCGCACCAGAATCGACAGTTTTGTTTATTTACAGCACCACCCAGATGAAAGTGAGCCTCATCGGAGAAGATGATTTTCTTAAAAAAATCGTTATCGTTTTCAAGTTGTGCCAAGGCAAAATCAGCAAATTCACGACGTTTACGGTGGTCCAATGGCTTCAGTTCTTGAGTGAGAACAATTTTATAAGGATGCAAACCCAAATCCTTTCTCAAAATCCGCCAGGTTGTGGTTTGAGACAGTCCCAATTCTTGAGAACGTCTTAGAATTTTCAATAATTCGACGAATAGCGAGCACACTTGGACGACTATTACGACTATAAAATGGCAAAAGCGCACGAAAAGTTGAAATTGGAGAACCATTATTTTGATAATAAAACTGAATAATTTGTAAACGTTGTTCTTGCGTATATCTCACCATGATGAAATTGTAAATATTACTGAATACAATGAAACAAAAATGACAGAATACAATGAAACAAAAATGACATATTACAAATGGCCGAAACGTCACTTAAAAATCATATCCGTCCTATTGGAAAACCCTTTACAAACATATTGACAAATTGCAATTGGGGGAATATGCAAATTTTATTTATTTTCTATAAATTTAGGCAACAGGCCGTACCATTAAAAAAAGTGAAAATAAAATTTGATGTGCTGTTGTTGCAGGTTCTTTGATGCCCGCCAAATATGCAGCTCGTCCCCGTGCGCTGATTATTGAAAAAAAAGGAAAAAATACTTAGCATTTGGATTGAAGATAGCTGTCAAAAACGGATTTCATTGGGCGGTAATATGATTATGCAAAAATCGCTTAACATTTATAACTACCTTAAAGAAAATGGAGAATCTTCTGTGTTCCCGGATTTTCTAGCAAGCAATGGCTGATTCGAGACGTTCAAAAAGCGTTTTTTACTTCATAACATAAAAATTCAAGAAGAAATTGCATCGGCAGAGCATGAAGCTGCCAAGCCAAAAAATGATTGAAGATCACGAATACACCGCGTCTCAAGTTTTCAATGCTGATTAAACCGGGCTTTGGTGGGAAAAAAAACCAACCGAACATTCTTATCAAAAAATTAAAAAATTGCACCCGGATTCAAGGTATCAAAAGATCGTTTAACTTTACTTTTGTGGAGAATACAATACTTCGGAGGAATGTTTAACAAAACCCATAAATTACGGATTCAAAAGCTTGGGTAACTGCTGATTTATTTAGAAATTGGTTTCTAAATTGTTTTGTGCCATAGCCCATAGGTAGAAACTTTTTAAAGCAGAAAAATTTGATCTTCAAAAAAAATTATCCTAACGTCCAAATAGTGTTTCTACCTCCTAATACGACGTCATTGATCCAGCCATTGGATCAAAGTATTATTTATACCTTAAAGACTTATTACATCATTACAATGGATTTTAGACATAACTAAAATCTATTGACGTAACTGTAGCTTGGAAGCAATTTTCAATTAATCACTTTATCGAAATCGTATCCTTATCGCTAAAAGACCTGAAAATTACAACATTAATGTATTTTGGAAAAAGTTATGGCCAGCATCAGATTCGTGCAAGAATCAGCAGAAAACGAAATTGGTTGCATATTAAAACTAGCTAGATCGATCGGAGGAGAAGGTTTTGTGGATATGATTAAGGAGAACATTCCACTGGGAACGATTTACCAGTGGAAAAAGAAGTCGAAGAGGCAGATTTGGTAGAAATGGTATTCCTATCATATACTCATTCGTATACCATATTAACAGCTGTTTAAAGTTGACGTTTCACAGTATTTTTTACAATGGAAACAATTGAATATCGTGCAGTGACAACATTTTTATTTTTGGAAGGAGTAGCACCAAAACAAATGCATGTAATCGTAGTGTATAAGGACTCTTCACCTATAATTAGAACAGTAGAAAGATGGGTTGATGAATCTAGACATGGCCGTACAAGTCTGGAAGAGGATCCACGTGAAAGACGTCCAAAAACTGCATCAACATCTCGATTAACCGAGAGAGATTTAGTAGAAGATCTAGGGATCTCATTGGGCAGTATGAGCAATATGTTGACTGAAGTTTTGTGCCGCATTCGACCACAATGGATCACAACACATTCGAATGCGACTTTCTCAGCAACATATTGGAGCGTTTTAGAAAGGATAAAAAAGGATTTTGTGCATCGTTTCATTACTATGGGTGAGACTTGGGTATACCACCATGTTCCCAAGTCAAAACCGAAGCAAGTTCGAGTCCAAAAATCGGCCAATAAGATGTTAGCATAAATTTTTTGGGATGCAGCAGGAATGTTGTTCGTGGAAGTTCCTCCAAACTGGTAAAACAATAAACTCAGATTATTATTGGATTGGCTTACAGAAGAAAAAATTAAGTTTTCATCAATATAACGCACCCTCTCACACAGCTCAAAAAACCATCGCGTAATTTGGTGAAGTAAAGTACAAATTGTTGCAAGATCCACCTTATTTGCCAGATTTAGCTCTCTCTGACTTCTGGCTGTTCTCACATCTAAAACGATTTTCATCGAATGAAAAGGTAATAGCAGCCGTGGAAGCGTATTTCGACAGTCTTCCGGCTTATCACTTCAGGTATGGAATCCATAAATTAGAAGATCACTGGAACAAGTGTATTGAAGTTCAGGGACATTATGTTGAATAATAAAAAGCATTTCACACCATAGACCATCAATCTAGTAAATATCATTCTTAGTTTACTGTTAATTTAAACAATAGGAAAGATAAAGCGTATAAAGATACTCTTTAAAATCAGAGAGAGACAGAGAGAAAAGAGATAAGAGATAAAAATCCTGGGACCTTCAAACAATATCAAATATGTTTGCCGATTTTTTTCAATCAATCTAGAAGAAGGAAGACATTCATAAGTATGAAAACCTAAACAACGGATTTTTCAAATGAAGATGTCCGTCGTACTCTGGAAGCGTTCGGAGACAGGTGTGGACCTTATGGCACTTCAGCTTCACTGTTCAAAGGTTTTACAAATTTGACCATTCCGTTAAGCTTGGTATATAATCAGTCATTAGAACTAGCAGAATTTCCCCAAAAATGGAAAACAATCATAGTGAGACCACTCTTCGAATCTGGAGCAAGAAATGATCAATCTTCAATTCCAAAATTGTTTGACAGATTTTGACAAACCCTTCGATTATTCAAATTTCGCGTCACCAACCAATTTGTTACTTGGATTAAATCTATTTAAGTGATCGAATTCAATATATTGAACTGGGAAATATGAGAACAAAGTTATTGCAAGCTACTTTAGGAGTACCACAAGGATCATATGTTGGCCCTTTGGGTTTCATCATTTTCATTAATGGGATAACCGAAGTAATACAGCATTCTAAGATCTTGAGGTTCGCAGACGATCTTAAAGTTTACAGAACAATTGAAAATATCGATGATATACTAATAAACAGCACGAAGATGTCAGCAATCTAGCAACTTGGTGTGACTCCAACCTTCTCATGCTCAACATTAACAAGTGCAAAATCAAATCATTCCATCGGAAATTAAACCATGTTTCCTCCCAACGAAAGATGTACAAGACCTTCAAGCAATTAAAATCTTATTAGTGTAAGTCTTTCAATGATGGAATTGCAGTGCTAACTGAGAAAACCACTCAGTTGACTTTTATTTTGATTTTGACAGATGTCACCAAAAACATCTACACGCGAAACCAAAAAGCAAAAAAATCACTCATTATAACTAATTATATATATTGGGGGTACAAATAAGTTTTGAGTTTTTTTATAACTTCGAAGCTTTCTTCAGCGAAATTGGTACAATGTATTTTATTCAAAGTACATTCCATCGTTAGCTACGGCATTTCCCTTCTTTCAGGCAGCATACGGATTCCTCGTGTTTTGAGGCGATCCAAGAATCGACCCAATTTTTGGCTCCTTCGTAAACAGTGAAGTGCTGCTCGGCCAGGTCATGAGTTATGGATCGGAACAAATGGTAGTCGGAAGGAGCAATGTCTGGTGAATACGGCAGATGGGGTAGGACATCACATTGAAGCGCCCCAAAGTTTCCTTGACAATTCTTGCAATATGTGGCTGAACTTTGTCGTGGTGGAAGATTACCTTGTCATGTCTTTTGGCATATTGTGGGCATTTGAGCTTCAATCGCCGGCTTAATTCGAACTGATCACACCAGGGAGCATTAGCTTTTTGACATGAATATTCGGTTTGACGGTTGAAGTTGATGCATGACCGGGTTTACCTCACGATTTTCTGCACGTTGGGTTGTCGTAGTGAATCCACTTTTCGGCCCTCGTTCTGATTTTATCTTTGGAGCAGTGGTTCGCACGTGAAAAAACGACGTTCGACTTCTCTTGACTTGAGTTCATACGGAACCCAAATTCCTTATTTTTGCACCATACCCATCCTCTTGAGACGGTTTTGAATCGCTTATTGAGTCACTCCCAAAGTTTCAGCGAGCTCCTTCGGCATACATCTTGGTTCAATAACTGGCCTCCAACTCAGCGTCTTCAGCGTCTTTACTGGTCTTCCTTCGCGTTCTTTGTCACTCGTTTTAAAATCACCACTTTTAAAACGACGTTCCTCGTATGCTTTACACATCAATCGATGTACATCAGCAATAATTTTCTTCAAATTAAAACAAAAAAAGCAGCGCTTCCCGTAAATTATGTTTTGTTGGCACACCGGTTGACATGGTTAGAGCACCAAAAAATAGGTTGTTTACACTTCAGCGAAATGACCCATACTGAGTTTTAGAGGAAAATGATGATGCTTTAACGTGAATATAGTTCCAGGATGGTCCGATGCGATTTAATACTAAAGGGTGATCCAATAAGAACTTCCAGAAGTCTTTTTGAAATAAAACGCATTAAAATCAATCAAAAATTATATTTGTGACGTAAGTAGGTTTATGACATTTAATGTTTGAAAATAGTTTCTTTTAAATGTTGTCCGCGACTGACTCTTAGATGATCCATTCTATGGGTCCAATTTTCGAGCACTCGTTCGAGTATTTCGGCCGATATTTCGTTAATTACGCGTGTTATGTTCGCTTCTAATGCAGGAATCGATTATGGTTTATCGATATAAACAAATGATTTCAGATACCCCCATAAAAAGTAATATAACGGCGTTAGATCACAAGATCTTGAAGGCCAATTCACGGGTCCGTTTCTTGAAATTTTCTTTCAATAAATCGATGGTTTGGCCTGCTGTGTGGCACGTTGCACCATCCTGTTGAAACCACAAGTCGGCTACACCAATATCTTGAATTTTTGGCAATAAAAATTCATTGATCATTGTAGTTTGCGCCAGTGACGTTTATCCGCTGTTCTCCCGCATTTTTAAAGAAATACGGTCCGATGATGCCAACTGCCAATAAACCGCACCAAACAGTGCATTTTTCAGAATGCATTGGAATCTCTTGAATCTCTTCTGGCTGTTCATCAGCCCAAATACGACAATTTTATTTGTTGACGTATCCATTCAGCCAAAAATGAGCTTCATCGCTGAACACAATTTTTCCATAAACGGATCAATTTGGAGCTGTTGCAACGCCCATAAATCAAATCGGCGACGCAAAGAAAGGTCAACCGCTTCGATTCTTGAACAAGTTGTATTTTGTATGCCTTCAAACCAAGATCTATCTTCAAAATACCCAGAGCTTGAGAACGGCGACGAATTGTGCGGCGACGACACTTTAGTCGGTTGATGAATATCCAATATTGAAAAAGTGGTTCGAAATGCATTGATTGTTTCGCGAATAGTGCGTTCAGTTGGACGATTATGAACACCATAAAAAGGTCGAGGAGCACGAAAACAATTTTTCACTGAACACCGATTTTTGAAATAAATTTTTACAGTTTCTAAACGTTCTTCTCGCGTAAGTCTATTCATGGTGAAATGTCAATGAATACTGAACTCAAATGTCATATGAACATGACAGTTGTGACGCATGGATCCCAATTGGAAAAAGTACCTCCTATTAGACCACTCTTTAGTTACGCCATCTTTTGTAAATCCCTCAAAACTTATTTGTACTCCCAATATTTTATTGTGTTATTTTAATGTTGTAATATTTTAATTTTGAAATCAAGCTTATAGACTTTTTAATAAATAAATCACTTGGGATTGCTGATAAAGCATATTTCTTGCGTCCTGATAACAACAACCGAACAGATTCTCGAGAAAGAATTAAAGCATATGGTCTTGCTAAACAAACTCATCAAGTTATAGACGAAATGAAAAATGTAATTTCTAATCTAAATGCTATATCAAATCTTCCTTTCTAAAAACCGGTTCTGATTAGCTCGGATACTGTACCTGATGTTTGCCGATCTCGTAAAGAAATACGATATAAAATATTTGTTGACATGCAGATTGAACCAGGATCCATTGGAAGCAGTTTTCGGTGGACTACACGACCATCCCACGGGGTTTGGGATTTATATATAGATTAAAAAATTCTTTGCTAGGGCAAATGAGACAATCATATCGAGGTCAATAATGAATGTAGTTCCAGATACTAACGAAAATATTAGGAATGTTGAAGGAATACATAATCGAAGCTAGAGATTCCGAAATTAGTCTTGCTAAGTTTGAAAGCATGTTTTCAGAATTGGAACTCGATGGTATTGAATGATATAAAGAGTCTCTCAGCAAGAGCGCCGGATTTAAATTTGCCGCCACTTTGTTAACACGAGTTGAACGGTGATTTTTTTTGACAGTTGTCACGTACAGACTACGCGATTTAAGAATATGGAGAAGTATTCAAACCAACAACGTTTAATTATTGTAAAACACATTAAAAAAATGGTGAAAGTTTTGCGAAAACAGTTCTCGTCAGTTACGTCAACTTTTCGGTCGCAATAATGCGCCAATGAATCAGAAGATCATTGTTCGTCGTCGTCCTTGTCGATCATTCGAAAATATAGCCACAGTAAGGGAATCTGTGGCCGATAATTCAGGAACGGAATACCATTCGGTATTGTGATCAAGAATTAAATATTTCCAGAAGCACTATGTAACGAATTTTGGTAAAAGATCTGCATTTGCACGCGTACAAGGTTCAATTGGTGCAAGAAATCAAGCCAAGAGATTATGCGCAGCGGCATGAATTTGCTGATTGGGTGTTGGAACATCATCAAATGCGGATTTTTCGAAGAAAATCATTTTTTCAGATGAGGCACATTTTCAACTCGACGGATACGTAAATACGCAAAACTGTCGGATTTGGGGTGCTGAAAACTCTCGTGTGATACTCAAACAACCCATACATTCACCGCGAGTAACTGTTTGGTTTGTTTTTCTTTGAAAATGTGGCTGGAAATGCGCTAACTGTTAATGGAGCGTGGTATCGCGAAATGTTAACGGAGTTTTTGTGGCCCGAGTTGGATGTGATTGATGTGGAGGACATGTTTTTCCAACAAGACGATGCGACCTGCCACACGTGAAACAATGGTGCTATTGCAGACTAGTTTAAAGGCCATGTCATCTCTCGATTACACTAACACCTATGGACATGTTTCTTTGGGGCTATGTGAAGGAAAAGGTGTATGCGAATAAGCCTTAAACAGATGAACATCTTAAAGAGGAAATACGGCGCGTTATTGGTGAAAACAAAATTCAACAAAAGAATAACCCTGTGCCAGAGGTTTCGTGGTGGCCATTTGCCTGATGTTGTATTTCACGTTTAATTGGAACTATTTTTCTTTATGTTGAAATAAAAATGTTTGCTTAATTCAAAAATAAATGTGTTTTTCTTTAAAATTAAATCTGCGCGCTCTTGCTGAGACACCCTTTATGTTCACTTCCTATACTAATAATTCCTCGGTTAGTTGTATGTTGGCGTACATGTTCACAGTGGCAAAGCAATTTGGTGCTATTTGGAATTATTATATTTTCAATTATGTTAACAAGTTATTTGGGCTTTAATCTTAGGTGCTGGTGATGATGATGACTTTATATTTTTTTACGATTTTGTCATGGCAATCTATGGTTGCAATTTGCAACCGAAGCAGTCCCAAATCTTTCACGGTTCGCTTTTCACGTCCTACCTTACACAGTTGCCAGCCAAATCAAGGACGTACGGCTATAGGTCCAATTTACGTAAAACCATCTGCACATTGAATAGCTCCATGTTAGCATCTAGTACTGGCATGAACGATGGGTCGGGCCACGAGTTCTGCATTCCAACAGGGGTTATTGTTGTGTTCATTTCCATAACCGAACGTAATCAGATGATGAAAAATCTCTTTTGCATCCTGTCCCTATCGGGATTCGAATCCGGTCTCTTCCGATTCAAACGCCGAAGCCACTGTTTCGTTTGGTCGGGTGATTCAATATTGATTTATTTCTGATACTTATGTGGGTTTGGGGTCTGTTGGTATTTTGTATATGTGATTGTTATTGATGTATTCAATTATTTTGTTGTGGTAGTCATATTTTACCAAAATCACGCCTGTGTTACCTTTGTCAGCTTTTATTTTTATAGCATTTTTTTTGTTCCTCTGTTTGTAAAATAGCTGTCGTCAAATTATTATTTCAAATAAAAAAAACTGTGTTGATATCTCACACACAACTCCTTCTATTTACATTTAAAAATCGAATGCAGTTATTGAAAGACCCTTTATTTGTACTGAGTTGCCTAAGGCCAGAAACAAACAGACGCGCATTGTATCTCGATACAGTAACAAATGACCTCTCAGATCCTGCAAACAAAAGGCATGTGGCACTTTAACATACAGGTCATTTTAACTCTGAACTCCAGTAGAATAGGAAATCTTTTTCTGCAGAACGTTCGGCCGTCATAATAACTGGTTTCATGATCAAACACATATCAGTAAATTTTCTCACCGTACGTTTTTATCATAGCGCTTGTGAAGCTTCTGAACGATGCTGATTTAACATGTTTGTCGTCTCGCCGCACAAAAACCTCTTGAGATCTCTACTTTTATTGGTTTTGGCAATAACAAAAGAAATTGTGAAAATTAACCTTCGAAGCTAGTTCTAACCTCCACAAAAACCAACGGTTTTTATATCCTATATGGTACAGGAAAATGTTAATTCACGAGCAATGGTCGTTTTCCACATAATCCATTTTCTCCATTAACGATCAAGCCGAACGTCTACTAGCTTGCCAAAAGCAAACATATTGTACCCACAAAGTACATAATATTATAGATTAAAGAACGTCGTTAAGCTGAAGATAAACGTTTCAAATAACAGTAATGTGTAAAGTAATTATTAGTAAAGACCACATCGTTAAGACAAAAAAATTGTGATAAATAGTTTTTAAAGTGGTTTCAAATTTTATACTGCATGCAATTGATTTTCTGTCAACATAATTTACCGTGACAGTTTTTCCGACTTTTTTTTATTATAAATTATGGTGAAATCACGTCGACGTTATCATGAACAACCTAATCCTAGATTTTATCACAACTATAATTTCAGCACAATAAATTTTGATTTCAGAACGATAAACGAAAAGCAATAAAATTAAATTAAAGCCTCTTAGTTTACACCTTTTTTTATATAATTCACAACCAGACCTCGCTTTCTATAGTCACACAGCTTGAGACTATGCCAACAATCAAATACTAGCTCATAAAACAGATTTCTTAATTATTATTATTAAATCTCAAAGTACTCGTATATTCCCGCTAAAGTTCTCGCTGCTTTTTCCACTTTTAAGCTTTATAGCCAATTACACCCAAAACAACATTAGAGAAGGAAAAAAAACGGATTTATAACCGTAAAAATTTTCATATCACCAGCAAAAACTCGTATAAAATCATAAAGTTCTATAACACGGGAAAAACCAAACCAAAATTTTACTGTTCATGACGTTAATTGATTGGAAAAGCAAAACAAACGAGAAACTTTTAATCTCAAATTAATTAAGTTTATCACCAGAAATTTGTTTTCCGCGTTTCACAACCCGAGAGTATACCTATACGAGCAAAGTGCCAATAAAAAATAATTTAATATTTAAATACCTTATAGTTTATACGGTGCTCGGAACCTCCGTAGACCGACTCCTCTTTATACACTTTTCCAAGTAACTAATTCACTTTTTGCCCTAAAAATTATTATTTGTTTCCCTTTTTCGGTACTCAAATATTAATATTTTTTTTTAAACAAATGAACACAAAATGATAAAAAATCGCAAGCACATAACACGCACACACACACACACATAAAATAAAAAGGAAAATTAATTTTTCTTTTTCTCGCTCATTAAATTTTCATGAAAAATTAATTAAAACACTTTTGTGTTTTATATTTGTTTATTTTAACTTGTAAAAACAAAACACACCAAAATAATAACAATTTTCTTAACACGTTTTCATTCAAAAGATTTTCATTTCACTTTTCATTTTTTTTCGTAATTTATTTATTTATTTAAATACATTAATTTTCATTTTCACATTTTTTCAAACAGATTTTCACCATAAAAAATATTTTTTTTTTTCACGTGTGTAATAACACCAAAATAAAAATTAAAAAGCACTCAACAAAAAAAAAAATATAAAATAAATTTTCTCGTAATTTTCCACTCACAACTTCAGTGCATAACAATGTTATGAAATCCAAACGAAAAAACTATTTAGAAGCAACACATATAAGCCAACGAGAAAATGTGCCCGATAACCGTACGCAACAGTGACAGAATATATACTGATTACTGAAACGAGAAAATTTCTGTATTCCTCAATCAGATTTTTCCGTACAGCACAGCACCGAGTGAAAAAAAAGAAAATTACAATACAATAACATAACTGTGTGTTTGTGTGTGTGCGTGATGAATGTAAAAACAAAACGAAAATAAAACCACCAACAACACAAAATCGAGAAAGTCGAGACATGCAATTTTTTGAATTTACTGCTCGCAATTTTTATTGTTGTATATTTTGGAGGTAAAATTTTTGATTTGTTTTTCGCTTTTTTATTATAAAATTCTCCGCTCCGAGCGAGTAACACGAAAAGTAAACAATGGCATTTTATTTAGGCGCCAGTAAAAATGATCGGTTCGTAAAAGTAGCACGAGAGAATAGAACCATCCGACGACGTCATAACGCAGTTTTTGTATGAGAAAATAGCGACCCATTTGTTTGAGCTAAGCTCACTTAAGAGTGTAATTGGAGAAGAAACATGTTTTTTGTGATATACTACTGTGGGCAGAAAGTTGTAAGACTGTTTAATTTAAATTTCGCGCGGAAAACCATTTGTCGAAATATTTTTTTTTCTATGTTGGTATGACTGTCAGTGACATCTGTGCCAAATGTCACATCAAAGTAATCATTAGTGTTTAGTATACGCTTGTCTTTCTGAAGTACAAAAAGTGCATTCGGCGATTTTTACAATGAGTGAAATTATTCAACAAAGAAGTTCCATTAAATTTTGTGTGCGGAATCAATTTTGTGGTGCCGAAACGTTCAGAATGTTGCAAAAGGCCTTCAGAGATCATTATATGTCGCGAGCAAGTGTTTTGATTGGTACAAATTGTTCAAAGAGGGTCGAGAACATGTTGACGACGAATCACGTCTAGGACGACCATCAACATCAACTGATGAATACTAAACATACATAATCACTCAATTTTTTGGAAAAACAGCGTCGTGTTGACGTTTGTGAAATAATGCTTTCCGACTACCAGGATGTCATGAAACGTATTATAACTGACGATGAGTCTTGGATCTATACTTACGACCCGGAAACAGACGATCAATCGGCCGAATATCATGCCAAAGGTGAGCCGAAGCCGAAAAAACACGTCAAAGCAACTTAAAAATCAAGGTTATGCTGACAGTTTCCTTCGTTTATCGAGACTCCGAATGCCTTCCGGCCGGCAAAACTGTCAACAAGGAATACTATTTAGTGTTATGCGTCGTTTGCGCGAAGCTATTCGTAAAAAGAGGCATGAATTATGGGTCCAGAACGCTTGGTTTTTGTCCCACCAGGTTTGTTGGGAGTCACTTTGACATGTCACTTCGCTGGCCGGGCTAGTGGGTTGCATAAGGTGATAGAAGAACGTTTAAAGTATTTCAAATAATTTTTGGAGAATTTTTGTATGTTTAGTATTCGAGATATAGTCCATTGAGCTCAGAAATTATTCGCTGGCCGGACTAGTGGGTTGCATAAGGTGATAGAGGAACGTTTAACGTATTTGGGATAATTTTTTGGGAATTTGGGCAGCTGTCAATTTTGAAGCTCTCATCTTTTCACATTTGACAAGTAAAAACTACGCCATTACTAAAAATGGTAAGATACACGCTTCAAAAACGCATTGAAATTGTTAAAATTCACTACAAAAATGGTGAAAATTTTGCAGTCACACTTCGCAAAACTAAAGGATTTTTGGGTCGTCGTGAAGCACCTTCTTGGCCGGCAATAGTGAAACTGGTGGAAAAATTTGAGTTGTTGGGACAAGTTAGTGATGTGAAGAATTGAAACCGTGTGCGTTGCTCAAGAACAACTGATATTGCTGCTGTAGCCCGTAGTGTTGACGAAAATCCAGGTTTGTCGTTTCCTCGTCGATCTTTGGAATTAGACATTCCACAAACGATATTACACCGTATTTTGCATAAAGACTTAGGTCTTAAGGCTTTTAGTTAACACAAAAACTCAAGCCGGTCGATCACCATGAACGTCGTATCTTCGCTGATTGGGTCCTTCAAATGCATCAAAATGATCCGGATTTTCATCGAAAAATCGTCTTCAGTGATGAAGCCCATTTTCACATTCAGCAGAATTGTCGTATTTGGGGCTCAGAAAATCCAAAAATAATGGTTGAAAAGCCTCCCCATCCTCAACGTGTCACTGTTTGGTGCGGTTTTTGGGCTGGCGGTGTGATTGGACCTTACTTATTCGAAAATGAGGCTGGTGCAATTGTTACGGTGCATGGATTGCGCTACCGAGCTATGATTAATGATTTTTTATGGCCGGAATTGGAAGATATTAATGTGGATTACTTTTATTTTCAGCAAGACATTATCGAGTGTAATCCGAAAATTCTTAAACATTTGAAATAAATTATCTCGGCCCCTACGGATCGCACAGAGGTGATCGAAGTGGTTCTAAAGCAGCATTTGATGTAAGAAGCAAACCTTATTTACCCACATGCTCGGAAATTTCTGAGATTTTTTTAAATCTGAAAATTCTTAAACATTTGAAATAATTTATCTTGGCCCCTACGGATCGCACGGAGATGATCGAAGTGGTTTTAAACTAATACTCATTTTTGTTATTCGAGTGAGAACATCATTGAGTGTAATCCGAAAATTCTTAAACATTTGAAATAAATTATCTCGGCCCCTACGGAACGCACAGGGATGACCAAAGTGATTCTAAAGCAACATTTGATGTAAGAAGCGAATCTAATTTACCCACATGCTCGGAAATTTCTGAAATTTTTGTTATTCGAGTGAGAACATCATCGAGTGTAATCCGAAAATTCTTAAACATTTGAAATAATTCATCTCGGCCCCTACGGATCGCACAGCGATGATCGAAGTGGTTCTAAACAATACTTAATATAAGAAACAAATCCTATCTATCCACATGCTCGAAAATCTCTGAGATTTTTGTTATTCGAGAGAGAACTTCATTGAGTGTAATCCGAAAATTGTTAAACATTTGAAATAAATTATCTCGGCCTCTACGAATCGCACAGAGGAGATCGAAGTGATTCTAAAGCAGCATTTGATGTAAGAAGCAAATCTCATTTACCCACATGCTCGGAAATCTCTGAGATTTTTGTTATTCGAGTGAGAACATCATTGAGTGTAATCCGAAAATTCTTAAACATTTAAAATAAATTATCTCGGCCCCTACGGATCACACAGAGATGATCGAAGTGGTTCTAAAGCAGCATTTTATGTAAGTAGCAAATCTTATTTATCCACATGCTCGGAAATTTCTGTGATTTTTGTTATTTGAGTGAGAATATCATTGAATGTAATCCGAAAATTCTTAAACATTTTAATTATTTAACTCAGCCCCTACTTTCGGATTACACTCAATGATTAAGCCCTATTTTCGGATTACACTCAATGATGATCTCTTTCGAATAACTAAAATTTTAGAAATTTCCGAGCATGTGGATCAATAAGGTTTGTTTCTTACATCAAGTTCAAATGTTTAAGAATTTACGGATTACACTCAATGATGATCTCTCTCGAATAACTAAAATAAGATTTGCTTCTTACATCAAATGCTGCTTTAGAACCACTACGTTCACCTCAGTGCGATTCGTAGTGTGTTTTGTTGTATAAATTCCTTATTACAAAATTCACTCAAAACTTTTCACAAAAATTAAATATTTTCTATTTATTGTGCAGAAATGTTTGTGTTTATTAAAGATTTTCAAATATTATTTTGAAAGTACAATTTCTGAGAGTTTTTTTAATTCTAAGTACATATGGAACACAGTGTATATTGTTTGTTATTTTGGCATAAACTTCACTCCGATAAAATTTGAGTGAAATTACAAAAAACATGAGTGAATATAAAATATAATGAGTGAATATTAAAATAAAACGTCACGTTAATATAAAAAATGAGCAGCTACCCCTTGTATCCAACCAGTCTAAACCAATTTTCCAATTTTGACAGGTAAACACTGTTTCGATATTTTTATATGAAGGTTAGATACTAATTGAAAAGGCTAAGTCAAAACCCTGGTATTTGCGCAAAATTGTTAAAATTTCACTCATATTTTTTCTTCATATGCTGTCGAAAACTATCATTCCACCATAAGTTTTAGTTACAATTTTGTGTTGGCAGAAGCGATTTTTACTGACTGTTTATTTGGCGTTACAATTCGATTCCATGTGTCCACATTCTCTGTTTATATTCTGTGTACATTCTGAGCATAGAAAATTGTTGAGAGTAACACAAATATTTTTATGCCGAAATACTACTCGAAATTGTTAATCTCCCAAATTCAATGAGACATAATTTAGTGCAAACTCTATTGCAAAATTTTACTGACCGTTTTATTTTCTTCAGTATGAGAAACAACAGAGAATGAATGGAACTGGCCGAACAATGTTTAGGTCGAATCCATTGTGCGCATATTCCGAATGAGTTTACGGTCGATATTGGCCTCATTCTAACGCACGGAAATGGAACCAACCAAAATTTCCCCTATTCGAGCACATTTTTAGTGGGAATCTTTTCGTAAACTCAGAAACTAGATAAAACATTATTTATAGTTATGTATTCACGTTTGAGAATAAGACGGGGTCAACATAACATGTTATGTCTACAACGTGCATACACAGATATTATATTACGTTCGAGTATATTACCGCTATTGATTTGATTTTATTGTTTGGCAGTTTCGAAGATTTATTCGACCACTTGTTGATGTACAAAAACGTTAAATTTAGAATTTTCCGTACATTAAAATTTTTATCGGTGTGGCTGTATTTCTTTTATACAAAACGGATAAATTTTATTGTGATCGGTTTGAAAGAAATTAACCAACTGTACACTGAGCAAATTTTTACTGGATGCCATCATCACATAACAAAATTTTTTTCAAAATATTTAATAAATCAAAAAAAAAATCGAACTCGGGGTACATGAAGAATGGTTTGTTTATGATGTGTGAACATGGGAGTAACACAAACAATTTAAGGAATTCTGTTCTGGTTATATTTTGTTAAAAGAAAATATTACGAATATTTATTAAACTTAAGATCTGTTGACACAATTCTCGCCATCAAAAATTTGATTATTCAAACATTTATGAATGTCGGGTAACAATTCATTTCGGTCGACATTGCGTTGGCAAATATAGAATAGATCATCGCTACCAGGCCATCCAGCTATTTGTCCGGGTGTGGAGCAAGACCATTGCAATGCTGAACAAATTGGATCTCGTATTGTTAACGTACATTGATTTGTTGCCACACTATAAGCATATCCAGGATTACAGAAACGTTGAATTGGTGTAAATCGTCCTCCATTGTCTAAACAATAAAAGTATTCTTGGCATGTGTACGGACTTGGGAAATAACCCTCCTCGTTGCAGAAAAATTCGGCTTGATTACATGGTCCGGTTGATGGTGAACATCGTTGTTCAATCGAGTTACAAAATATTCCAAAGGCATTATTACACTTATCGACATCATACGATTCCCATTGTTCTTGCATCGTAACACATCGTGTTAATGTTTCACAGTCACGGCACGTTAAGCCGCTACGATTAATCACATCACATGTTGCGGTCACAGCCGGTTGAATTCCAGTACCACCGTACATTCGACGTACCAAGTCATTTACCTCACCAAATGCGGAGGCCTACAAAAAAGTTTATTTTTAATTTAATAATGCAAATTGTCAATCAAAACTGGTTGATATGATAAAAACTGTCATTTAAGATAACAACATGCTAAGTGTTTAATTGGAACGTTGCATACCAAACACAAAATGAGCACTAAACTAATTTTGAACATTTTATAAATTATTTATCGCGTTATTTAGGAACGGAACACTTTACACTTTGAATTTAACGAGAAATCTAAGTCTTCTAAATTTATAGCAAATCGTAATATACCAATTTATTATCAATATTTTTGACAGCGATAAAAACAATGAAATTGTTGATAAACAGTTAGTGGACTAGGTACACGGGGTACATAAAAAATTTCCACTAATGATATAAAAACAATTCAAATTACACGTTTTGGTCAACACCTAATATTGCGAATATTTTGTCGACTTCCAAGAAAATTAAGTCTATAGATAGAAATCAATAGTTGCAAGCACTTCAATGTGAAAATGTTGAAATACCGATTAATTGCATTTTTTTTGCTAGTGACTAACTTGTTTACAACAACTTAATGATAATAATTAACACTAGACGGTTGTGGAAAATATAAGATCATCAAAAAAAATTAAACAGAATGTTAAAATCCTAGATAGGTGAAGTACGTGACATCTAATCAAAAACATGTGTTTTCATAATTCGCCAATTATATTAGCAACAATTTTTGTACGGCGATACTGGCAATGACCTAGAAGAAAATATTTAGATGCACTAATCAAGTCCCCCATTATAGAAAATTTGGGTTGGAGTTGAACGTAACCTTTACCGGGAAACCATAATTTCTTTAATAATTTTTTTTCTTTATTGATTACAACTGAGACTGTGCTCATCTAGCAACTTATCTTTCAAATTTACAAATTTTACATTTCTTAAATAATTCTGATTTGTTGGGGTGAAGCCCAACGGTTGGTCCCAAAATTAATTAAACCTATTTAAAATATAATTTTAATTTGGTATGTTTACTAGGCCAAGTGGCCTCGTTCTTTGAAGTCTTCTTTCAACGACAGTGTTATCTATCATTTGGCGAATATAGGGATTTCCATGTTCCTGGAGCCTTATTTTGTGTTTGGCGGCAACAACATTTTTTTTAGAATTTTAACTTTAATTTTATTGGAATCGAAATTGTACGCTTAATAAATTTGGATTATTTAACATTTTATTTTTTATTTTTTTATCCTCTGGATTAGCCGGTGTAGTTGGTTCTGGGCGCGCTTTCTGCCACTGACGTGCTTTTCGTCGATAGATTGGTCTTGGCGGAACGGTTATGATTGTGGCTAACAAGAACCCAGCACCTAATATATAAACTGACTGTGAAAATTGTTGTATGATAGCGCCCCAAACAAGGCCTACAATACAGAACAGTGTCACAATGAAACGAGATAATTATTCGGCTCGGGCTTGGCCTTCATAATCCATATACGTGAGATATTTTGATAAATTCAAACACACGTCAGCTCTAGCTTCAAACGAGCACTTTTGCATCTATAAATTTCTATAAAACATTTTATAATAATAATTTAGAGTTTTTATAGTATAAACTTGTCAAAAATTGTAAAAATATAAAATAATTATCTCTCTTTACAATAAACTCTTGAACTGGAAGGATCAGTTTCAAGCTATACAGTGTGTTAGTCTGGTAGTTTTTATTAAATTTTCATTCAACACAATACGAGTTGCTGCAATTATTTTGAAAGTCCAATTTGGAAATATTGGATGTTAATTTTTTGGAAATTCTTTCTACATTTTTTGATGCCAAAACCAAGGACATTTCCACATGGATGCGATAACATAAGTACACAACTAATTTATTATCATACGCTTTAAGCACAAAATTATCTAAACGGCGTTCAATCGAGTCAAGAGTATTTTAAAATTCTCTCAAACAATTACCAATACCACAACGATCGAGGCAATTACTGTTCGCTTAGAATATTTTGATATTCATCAATACGAACTGGAACTATTAACTGTTAGCGAAGATTTCAAGAAAAATACTAAAACTGTAAATGAAGCATATTATAAAGCTCGCATGTTGCTTATGCAAGCATCGTCAAATTGAAGGATCATGTCTACCGATTCGGTTAATGTAAATGCAAATTTCGAGAATCATATTTGGCAATCACCCACTTGTTACGAAGTCAATAATTCGAAAAACAAACAATGCTTTCCTGAAATACTTATCGAACCATTTGCTGGAAATTATCAATATTGGCCAACAACCTACGAGTCATACACAAGCACGGTGCATAATAATAATGATCTAAATAACGTTAAAAAATGTCGTATTTTAACTAAATTGCTAAACGACCATGCAGCTGGGATTTGCTTTGCAAAAGGTACAATAAGTGAAATATTACAGTTACTTCTCTTATTAAATCAGTTTTCATTCAGCAACCTTGTCAATACACAAACGCAAAGGAATTACAGCAGATAGGAGAAAATGCTGCTGAAATTATCACATGTCTTCGAAAACGTGGAAGTGACAGTGAGCTGCAAGAGTATTGGCGTATATACTTAATCCTCGAACAAACTGTTTACAAGAATATCTGAAGTGTATCTGAACGGTTTCATTATCTGTGTTTTTTGTGAATATGATAATCTACATTTGATGCACAAATGCCATACATTCAAAAATTTGTCGATTGAACCTCGAAGAAAAACTGTTACCCAAAATATTCTATGTCGAAATTGCTTACGAAAGGGACACACGTGCGATAAGTGTACAAACAAAACATCTTGTCTTATCTACACAAACTACTTCACAAATTGCTCCATTATCCAATTAGGCTATCTACGAAAAAATTAAAATCAACTTCAGCAAATCATCATTCATGTTCTCGCATTTCATCTAAAATTGAAGACATAAATTTATTTAAGCCCGCTGCAATTATGCCTTCAGCTGAAACTTACCAGTCCGTCACATCACACACACTTAATAACACTGATTACACACTGCCGACAGCGTTAGTATTACCAAGCCAACTTCAGCAAACTCCATATGACTCAGATTCACAAATCTCGTTTGTAATAAAGTCATATATACAAAACTTTGGTCTAAACTTAAAACCGGCCAAATAACAAATTCTGCTGGAATACCAAAGAGCGATACTGATATGACATAACGTGTAATTAAACATTACACTATAATTTCGAAAGCTCATATCATACCAAAAATCATTAATTCAATCCAACTCAACAAACATCAACGAAAACCACAACCAGGTCCACTTGGATTTAACTTGTTCATTCTTCAATAAATATATTAAAATTTACATGTTGTCAGACGCAGATGCATTACACGAATTACTTGAATCGCGCGCATACATTTTTAAATTTGCAGACACGTTCAAAGTTTATTTGGTCAATCGCAGATTCATTTATGCAAAGTCCAACACAATTCACAGCTGTTCATGTCAATGGATTCACAATAATTACGCGTGAAAACGATACAAACGAGTCACTAAAAAGGTTTCGAGAAGTGAATGAAGTTTCGAAACGACTACAACACACGTCTTCCGGGAAATGTTATGCATCACGTTATTTTAAAATCTAAATCATGTTCTCATCAAAGGAGTTAGGAAACGAGGATCAAATCACAACCAAGAAAATCATCACGGCTTCCAAGTCCTCCATGGATTATAAGACTTGTCTACATCACCCTTTCGAACTCCGCATTTTCAATTATATTTCAAGGTTTGGAAATATAATTTATGATAATTCCAAATACGGTATCTGCAAGCATCGTCTTGGGTCAGCACTAAAACCGAACAGTGTCTACAAGAAATCCATATTAGTGGATAAATCTTTTTGCAAGTCCGACGATATTGCAGAATGATTTCACACAAGTTCCAAAAACGAATTGTTATAATTGTTATGTACATCAAAAACTTGGATCGACAATTTAAACAATTCTCAGTGCGTCACAAAATCGAGAAATGGATAAGGAAGGTTAAAATTAAAATACCCGAACGAGCCTGGTGGAACAACGATACTACTGTCAGCTACAGAGATCTAAAATTTGCCCAATTCAAACAAATTATACATTTATATAAACCCAAAGTTAATCCAGAAATTTCTATTGCAGAACAACTTTTCAATCTGGTTCAGTTTACATAGCTAATTATTGTATCGACAATAAGACGTCAGTCAAATTTCTTGCATGCGCAAAGTATTACGATCGGAAATCCAGCTACGTTACCACGAAATTACCACATTATCGGTGCGCAGGACAAATGGTGATCTAAAACTCACAATGGTTGACAGCAGTTCTTAAACCAACCTTCCATAACATTCATGTCGAACAATTTAATGAAATAGGAGATAGCAACAAACGGGACTCCTCATTCCCGATGGGCACTATTATGCTGCGCTATAAATCAAATCAATCAATCATCGAAACAACTACACTGCATTATGATGTGGGGACGATGAGGATTTATGGATTATTAATGGATTTAAATTCCATTCCAACAATTAAGTCCAGGTTCACTAGTGTATTTAGGTGTTATCACTTAAAACAGAATAATTTTGAATACGATCAACGTATCTTATCAAGCGTTAGAAGCACCAGGAACCCAACAGTTCGTCACATCATCGAACAGCAACCAATCAAAGGGAAAAATCACACTTTTTTATTTCATCTTTGATGTATTCCATATGTAAGTCCCTGTGAAGGTCTTCATTTCTTGTGTACCACGAAGCATTTACGATGCTACGGAGAACCTTATTTTGAAACGTCTGTATCATTTTTGCGTTTGTTTGCTTAGTACATCCCCAGAGTTGAATACCGTAGGTCCATATCGGCTGCAGTATTTGCCAATATAGCAGCGGATTTTTGTATTTTGTAAGCTCAGAGCCTCTACCTATGAGCCAATACATTTTTCTGAACATAATATTTAGTTCTTCTTATTTCTTTTTGACATGCTCTCTCCACTTGAGCTTGCCACCGAGTGTCATGCCAATATATTTAGCTTTGTTCGTTGCATCAGCGACATTACTTCCAATGGCCATCATGCAAAAGTGGCTATGGTTCCTTCATCTGTTGTTGGAATATCCCTTGTATATAATAAATACAGGATTGGTCCTAAGATGATTGTGAAGTACATACCAAAAATAATACCAAAAATGTACACTGTTAAATTCAAAAATATTCCAATTGGATTTGTTTTGTAGTGAAATTGAAACACTTTTAGATAATCTTTAACATTTATACTAGAGAAGTCCCTGAATCCCTAATAGTGTCGCTGTAAAGATCAAATAATTTTCTAACAATTTCAGATAAACACGAGAAAATTGTGATATAATTCACTAAAGTTTTTTCAATTCTAAAGAAGGTTTTTTTAGACAATGTTTCTACTTTTATATCTCCGAATCTAGAGATGTTCACGGGGTCTCACCTATATGGCTGAATAGCTAAGTCAAAACCTCACGTGTGTGGTGAATAAGGTTGAGATATGATGATTTGTAAATTGTCCAGCGTATTTTAAACAATAGTGGTTTTTGATATCAATCTATTTTCAAATTTTTCTGTTGCCGCTCCTTGAGATGTTCATAATTTTTTTAATGTATTTTGGGATAGCATAGATAAAATTCTAACATTGCAATAAACATGGTTATTTTATGAAAATATTTACTGTGCCATATACGACTTAGAAGTTTCATGAATTTGAATAAATTTTCAAATTTTATTTCACCGATCCTAGAGATGTTCACGGGGTCTCATCTACATGGTCAAATAGATCAGTGAAACCCCTATGTGGGCAATGAACGGTATCTAATTATGATGATTTTTAACCAGTCCAGAGACATTTTTACGTTTCCGGTTATATCGCCCATCCCAGAAATGTTCACGAGATCTCTTCCATATATTCGAATAGGTCAGACAATTTTCTATCAAAATTGTGAAAATGGGACACGAATGATGATTTTCATCATGTTTTCCATAATTTACAACTTCTTCGTTTGCAATTTTACTCTCAATTGGAAATTTTGGTATTTTCTCCAATAGGATTTTTACCCAATTGACATTCCCAAATAAGCTACGAACCCGATTTATTGTGAAAACAATCAAATAACAAAAATCCTATGGATGTTCACAAGGTCACGTTTATACTTTTAGATAGTTCAAAGTTTCCACTATCGATAGTTCCGAACAGGGTTCAATTGTGATGATATTTACTGGACCATATATGACTTAGAAGTTTCATGAATTTGAATAAATTTTCAAATTTTATTTCACCGATCCTAGAGATGTTCACGGGGTCTCACCTACATGGTCAAATAGATCAGTCAAAACCCTATGTGGGTAATGAACGGTATCTAATTATGATGATTTTTAACTAGTCCAGAGACATTTTTACGTTTCCGGTTATATCGCCCATCCCAGAAATGTTCACGGGATCTCTTTCATATATTCGAATAGGTCAGACAATTTTCTATCAATATTGTGAAAATGGGACACGAATGATGATTTTCGATTAATTTTGAGAAAATACCAAAATTTCCAATTGAGAGTAAAATTGCAAACGAAGAAGTTGTAAATTATGGAAAACATGATGAAAATCATCATTCGTGTCCCATTTTCACAATATTGATAGAAAATTGTCTAAACTATTCGAATATATGAAAGAGATCCCGTGAACATTTCTGGGATGGGCGATATAACCGGAAACGTAAAAATGTCTCTGGACTGGTTAAAAATCATCATAATTAGATACCGTTCATTGCCCACATAGGGGTTTCACTGATCTATCTGACCATGTAGGTGAGACCCCGTGAACATCTCTAGGATCGGTGATATACAATTTGAAAATTTATTCAAATTCATGAAACTTCTAAGTCGTATGTGGCACAGTAAATATTTTCATAAATTAACCCTGTTTATTTCATTGTTAAAACTTTGTTTGTGCTATCCTAAAATACATTTTAAATATTATGAATATCTCAAGGAGCGGTAACAGTAAAATTTGATAATAGATTGATATCAAAAACCACTATTGTTTAAAATACGCTGCATAAGTTAAAAATCATCATATCTCAACCTTATTTACCACACACGTGAGGTTTTGACTTAGCTATTCACCCATATAGGTGAGACCCCGTGAACATCTCTAGATTCGGAGATATAAAAGTAGAAACAGTGTCTAAAATAACCTTCTTTAGAAATAAAAAAACTTTAGTAAAATGTATCACAATTTTCTCGTGTTTATTTAAAACTGTTAGAAAATTATCTGTTCTTTACAGCGACACTATTAGGGATTCAAGGGCTTCTCTAGTATAAATGTTAAAGATTATCTAAAAATGTTTCAATTTCACTACAAAATAAATCCAATTGGAATATTTTTAAATTTAACAGTGTACATTTTTGGTATTATTTTTGGTATGTATTTCACAATCATGGTCCTAAGACACTTCCCTGAGGGACACCGGCAGAGATTTTCTTTAGTTCGGAGTATTTCACTCCTCATATTTCACACGAAAATGTCTACTGGATAAATAAGATCTTAGTATGGCATAGAATTGCCTCGGCAGACCTCTATGCAGCTTGAATTCCAGTCCACTGTGCCAAACGTTATCGAATGCTTGGGCGACGTCCAGAAATATGCTGGAGCATAATTTTTTGCGTTCTAACGTTCTTGCAATAATGTTGATGATTCTATGCACATGTTCAATTGTGGAGTGCTTTTCCCTGAATCCAAATTGATGTGGAGGAATTAGTTGTTGGTCCTCAATTATTGGTTTATGTCTTTTTTGTAATAATTTTTCAAAGAGTTTTGACATAATTGGCAGCAATGAAATTGCCCTGTATGATTTTTTATCGTTAGGTGATTTATCAGATTTTGCTATCATGTTTACTTCTGCTACTTTCCATTGCCACGGAACATATTTTAACCGAAAGCTTGCATTGATTATGTGTAATAGCTTACGAAATCCTTTACCTGGTAGAGCCTTGATTATTTGGCAAGTAATCAAGTCATAGCCTGGGACTTTTTTTAACATTCATGTTGCTTTTCACTTCTTCTTTTAATTCTTTGAGAGTTACTGGGCGTATATCAAAATCATCTAGCTTGTGGATTGACATTATATTTCCGTTGGCCGTTTGCCTTGATAGTGGTTGGAAGGTATCCTCGAGAAAGTCCGCAAACACATCAGCCTTCTCTTTAAGACGTCTTGCGCACGGTCCACCTTCCTTTTTAAGTGGAGGCACTTGAATTTTGGGTCTTTTGAGTCCTTTCGTCGCCTTCCACAGTGAATAATCAGACCTAGAAGAAAATATTTAGATGCACTAATCAAGTCACCGCGGGACAATTCGTTCATGCAGCATAACTAAATTATATAAAATTTGGGTTGGAGTTGAACTACCATAATTTCTTTTATAATTTTTTTTCTTTATTGATTACAACTGAGACTGTGCTCATCTAGCAAATTATCTTTCAAATTTACTAATTTTACATTTCTTAAGTAATTCTGATTTGTTGGGGTGAAACCCAATGGTTAGTCCCAAAATTAATTAAACCTATTTAAAATATAATTTTAATTTGGTATGTTTACTAGGTCAAGTGGCCTCGTTCTTTGAAGTCTTCTTTCAACGACAGGGTTATCTATCATTTGGCGAATATAGGGGTTTCCATGTTCCTGGAGCCTTATTTCGTGTTTGGTGGCATGCTTTTTTATTTCATCTTTGATGTATTCCATCTGTAAGCGCCTGTGTGCCCCTCGGGGATAAGTTAATAGTGTCGTCTATAACTTATCAAATCAAGCGATTTAAACAAAGCGAATATTAAAGTGTATAAGGTAGTGACAAAATTGTATATCAATCTATATATAAAATCAAATAAATATCGTATTACAAAAGTCTTTATACAGACTATACACCCGTCGACTATTGTACCCTCACTATTACCTCTAAGTGGTCGAGGGAAGGCAACGAAGAAGTGGTGCCACCGCCTAGGGTGTAATAAAAAATCCACTGCACGGCTAAACATAGTGGAGTGACGCAAGTAGTGTTTGGAGGGGAATCCGTGCGATTTTAAATATTTAATATATTAAATATTTCAACAAGCATACGCTAAATTTTTTTTTTTAGTGAATTACCCAGAGATATGGGTAAGGGTTCCAGGCGTGAACCGGATAAGTCTTCGCAAGAAGCTGACGGTCAGCGAGCACCTAAAAAGATGAAGCTTGACGTGAATCTTAATGATTCTAACTCGGATGCCGAGCTTGTCGGCAATGATGAGGACACGGCTGAAATTGAAACTACTTTTCCAAGCAGTGGTCAGTTAGCACCAACATGCGAAAGACCCCATAAAAGCCTTATGATGGAAATCGTTTCTCTTGAAACGACGATTGGGCTTACTAAAACACGAAACTTACTGAGTCTAAGTTTCGGGAATTAAAGAACCACATTAGGAATATCAAGATTCAGATTCTAGAGGTGGTTGCGGAAACTAATCTGGTTGTTGGAAAACTGGAGGAAGCACGCAACCATAGGTGCACTTGCAGCCAGAAACCAAAACTATTGGTTACTGTGGAAAAGACACCAGAGATTGCCGCACAGAATTCAGTTTCAAGTGCCTACCCAGAAAACACAAGAAAAGTAGTAACTAACCAAAAATAAAATGAATGGCAAACGGTCGGTAAGAAACGCAAGAAACGGAGAAACAGAAAGCGTTGGCAGAATAAGACGGAAACAAAACGGATAATTATGTCAGCTAGAGATAATGATTACAGCCTTTCGACTACCGAGATTACCAAGAAAATCAAGGAACTCATACGTCCTAGTGAATCTAACAAAGATTCACTATGTAACTAACGCTGGACCTAATGATGTTGCAGTTACTGTTGATTCTTCCTCGGATTTGAAGGTTTTCACGGAAAACACCAAGTTGGAAGGCGTGAGTCTAAAAGCCACCGAACCAGAACCTGTTAAGATATATTACCTAAAGTGATTATCTTTGATGTAAGCTCTGAGCTTGATGGTGACATGATTAGAAACTACCTAATAAACCAAAACTGCCTAGATCAAAAAGATTTTAAAGTTCTGTATAGAACCGGTGCGAGAAATAAAGAGACCGCTCACTGGGTGGTAGAAGTCGAATCAGCAACCAAAAACATGCCGCTAAAGTGTGGAAGACTGCACGTGAACTATGGGTACGATGCCGTGTGAGAGAGTTTGTGACTCCAACTAGGTGCTTTAGGTGCAAGCGATATGGTCACATTGCACAGAATTGTAGGGTGCGCGCAGAGACCTGCTCTCACTGTGTATATCATGGCTACAAGGTCCGTCTCAACAAAGACAAACCAGCTGCAAGGAATTGCAGAAACCTCATGACCACCAAGTAGGTCGCGTTTCGTGTAACGCATACAAAAGTGCTGTGCAACGTTTGAAATTAAGAACTAAACATGATGGTTAGTCATAATCAAAGACATTGTTTTAATAATTAATTATTAAATTAATTATGCAAAACTGCATATAATGTTGTAAGTAAATGACTCTATTCATATTGAACGTTTATTTTATTGATGTTGTTGTTATAACAAAGTCGGTTCTGCGATAGCTACTGCACATGAGTTGAAATATCATCGGAAGCTGGTTCACTCTACCTATTCTCAATATATACCCAATACAGTGAACCGATCGAGTACAATCTGTGCTAAATCGGAACGATCTTATAGCCTGGACAGACTGCGGATTAGTTAAACTGGTTTACCAAAATTCAATCAAGCACCCTATGAAAAAACTTGAATTTGCTAGTAGATTTTTGAATTTTTCGTAGTATATCGGTCTGAATTGCATTTTATTTCCTAGAGCACTTGATCGAATTTTGCTAAACCAGTTTAACTAACCTTCAGTCTGTCCAGGCTATTAGGCTCTCTATCGGGTCAACAGAAAAAGGTAATGATCCTCGGAGACTTCAATGCAAGAAGTAAAATGTGGCATGACCGTTTAACCGATGAAAACGGAAGAAAAGTAGAGGACTTCGTGTCTAGGAGTGACCTCTTCATAATGAACTTGCAGGGGCACCCAACGACGTTCTCGTCTAATGGGAACTCCAATATCGACTTAACCATAGTCAATGGAGCCTTGCTGGGCTCGATAGTTGGGTGGTGTGTCAGAGAAAGTTGGACATCTAGTGACCATAGAGTCATTACGTTTAACTTATCAAACTCGCCTCAGAGCAGTCCGCTTGCAAGTAGCAAAACTCCGAGATTCGCCATTAAGATAGCCGACTGAGGTCTGTTTACTAGACACTTGGTTGGCTCTTGGGACAGTGTAGAAGCACTTCCAGAAATAAATTCGGTAGATGAAATTGATGCTCGTGTGGAGCTGATCTCAGCACAGTTAGCCAGTGTCTGCAACAACTCAATTCCTAAGAAGAGAGTTGCGAAGAAACAGAACAGTTGGTGGAACTCTAATCTAAGGAAACTTAGATGTTCTATGCACAAGCTTAGAAGAGCCTACCAGGCCGAAAGAAACCAAATAACATTTTGATCAGCTACCGAGTTGCTTCTATTTTTTCAATAGATAATCTTTTTTATAAATGTTATAGTTTTAAAATAGTTAGTTAAAAAAATAAAACATTTAAATAATTATTATATTTAACAGTACATTTAGGTGGTATACGCTTTTAATTTTAAAATTGTTTTTCCAAAATGCCCATCATCCGTTTCGTTTACGTTGCTTTTAGAGACTTTCCATCGTCGGTAGTTTAATAACCTAATTATTACAGACCCAAATAATATTTTATAGTTATAAAACTTGAGTTGAAGCGACCATGGGGGCATTTGTGCACCGGAGATGGCAATATTTTTGATTATAATGGGTAATTTTTTAAGGGGCCAATAATTTTCAAAATAAAACTTAGTAAAATTGCAAAAATGTATGAAATTTTTATTTAAATCGATAAATCAATTTTTGCCAATTACCTTTTGTAAACTATTTTATGTAAATGTTAGCCACGACTACGTTTCAAGTGGTCCATGCGAGATGTCCAATTTTTCGCCACTTTTTCGAGTATTTCGGTTGGTATTTTGCAATTCAGCAATTGTTAGGTTATTGGCATAAACGAGAGACTTCACGTAGCCCTATAAAAATTAGACAGGAGGCGTCAAGTCGCACGAAATAGGTGACCAATTCGCCAGACCGAAACGTAAGATAAATTGCTCACCAATCCCATTTCTCAATAAGCCCATGGTTTCGCGTACTGTGTGATATCTGGAGTCATCTCGCCTTACTGAAACCATATATGGACCAAATTCAATGCACGCATTTTGCGCAAAAAAGTCTGAAATCGTCGAAAGATATAGCGAGCGCTATTGATGGTAACGTTGCGGCCATCTTTATCATTGAAAATATTCGAACCGATGATTCCACCGGCCAATATACTGCACCAAACCGTTTTTTTTTTCTGGGTGCATTGGCAGTTATTGCATTGCCTGTGGCTGCTCATCACACCAAATGTGGCAATTTTGCTTATTAACGTAACCATTTAACCAAATATGAGCTTTGTCGCTGAACACAATTTTTCGGTAAAAAAACATATTTTCTAAAGATGTTCTAAGACCCACTCATCAAAACTTCGACGAAATGGCATCTCGTTCGGCTTCAGTTGCTGTACGAGTAGGATTTTATACGCCTTCTGACCAAGATCCTTGCAAAAAACCTTCCACGTAATCGAATAGCACAATTATAATTGCTGTGTACTAGCTGCTACATCAGTAATATTTTCCTCTGTGTTCATTAACGTGAAATTGGTGCGAAACTTTGTCACAATGGCTTGAATTGCTTAAATGGACGAAGTGTGCGAAACACATTTTACACTGAACACGAATTTTGATAATAAAATTGAATAATTTGTAAACGTTGTTCGGGTGTAAGACTTTCCATGATTATTGAGAACAGTTGAATTTGACAGATGTTGATAATCATGCGTGATGTGTTAAAAACATATACTCGAGAAACCAAGAAAAACCAAATCAGCTTTAACAATCCTGGAACTGTGGTGATCAACAATAGGGTGTCTAACCTGCCATGTGCTCCAGCAAATCAAAATTCTTCTTTTGCACAGTATCATAATTTTGTTATTGTTGCGCTGAGATTTTCACAGCCAATCTTGACCCTACCACCAAAATACATAAATTGGTAGTACAGTTGTTGAAAGTCTATGGTACGGCTTTTGTGGTACGATTCTCGATAAACAGGAACCGTCACATTGGATTGATGGCAATATCGAGTACGACAGTTAAATCTCGCTTCTGATTTCATCGAATTATTCAGTTAAACATACAACACTGCAGCACACAAAGCTAGCCCCATAACAGAGATCTGTATAAAATGGTTGAATTTTGTTAAGGCTGAGATCAGTTCTGTATGAGCAGGACCATCCAAAATATTGATTAATTATGTATAGGCACTAGTGCTGGCATCCGCGAATCCCTGAATATTGACAAATAAAGTTTTGGTGGTGCCGAGAGATGTGAACTTCGTTGATTAGCGCAAGATTCTCGCGTAGATAATATGTTTTATTTGCTAACAGTCCGATTTCTAATTTGAGTAATTTATTGGGGCCCATAACTTTAATACAAACATGTTCAAGGTGACGACTAGCGAGCTGGAATTTTTGGCTCCAAAACGTAGCGTGCACAGCAATAGTTACACATCCTCCGAACTTGTCTGATTAGTTGCTGGAGAACGATCACATCTATATAAAATTCTGCATTTAGAATATTATTGTTTGTTTCCAAAAACACAATTAATTTTCTCAGAACGAAATAATCAATTTTCGAATGTCAGCAGCTATGATTGGTTTTGAAGATACGGAGGAATCTGAAATATTGGTATGGTTTCTTAAATTCAAATTCCTTGATTTTCTGTCTGGCGGAATTCTAATTCCAAGTGAAGTGTGATCACATGAAACTCTATTCCTAGCTTAGGTGACTTCTTTATGCACTAAGCTGACGGTAAGTTGAAGATTTTCGTCACATTGTTTTCTATAGTTTCAACGATTGTTGATGTATAATCTACTGATCAACAACAGAAGACTCGATTAAACAATTGTGATGAGCGAATCTTTGAGATTCGTTCGAAATTTATCTTAGCCTTACTGATTTTAAAGAATTTGAAATTTTTTGTCATAGATTTTGATACTTATGATCATTTTCGGAGAAATAAGAATTCCCGAAAAAATACATTTCTACGAACGAATACGAATTAGGCTAAAATTTTGCGTCAATCTGCTTTAACCGATGTTTGAATTTAGAATTTCCGAAAAGAGAATATCTAATACATAATTTGATCAATATTCGATTTGATCAAAACTTACTGATTTTTTAGATTTGAAACTTTATATCTTAGATCTTGACACTTTCGGTAATATATATATGAAGAAATGGGAAAACCCGAAAAATACGACAAAATTGGACTAAGACGTTCCGTGATTCCGTTTGAATTTAAAGCATATTTTCACTTCTAGTAGAATAATCGATCATTCAATACTTACAAATTTGTAACCATAATTGATCAAATTTTTCCCTAAGTTTACCGCATGAAATTAGTTTTAAAGATTTAGAACTATTTGTCTCTGATCTTGATATACTATACTTCCGAAGAAATGGGAAATCCCTTAAAAACACGATTAAATTACACTAAACGTTTGACTTCCAGACAAGTTTTCACTTCCAGTAGAATCATTGGACAATTAATATATGTCAATATGCCCAAACTAACTTTATGTTCTTAGAACCGTTAAACAAATTCCTTCTAAATTTGTTCAAAAACTTGATCAATATTATTCTCTAAATTTTCCTGATGGTGGAGCCTTTCTGATTTTTAACATCTTAAACTTTTTGTCTTAGCTCTTGAAACTTTCGAACAATTTCGGAGAAATAGCTTTTAATTAGGCTAAAACATTCCGCCATTCCGCTTTAATCGAGAAATTGAAACAGGCTTTCTCTTCCAGTAGGATTACCGAAGTTTCAATAAACAATTCAATATTCGTTTATTAACATAATGTTCTTAGAACCGCTAATCAAATATTTTAGCTCTTTCAATCGGTCGCCAGGAATATAATATAATATAATTCCGTTATTAACCTAATTACAAATTTTTAATTATATATTATAATAATTTTCTTATTTTAATTTAATTTAATTGTCTATTTAGGATTTAATTTGATTTCCGTCAATTGGTTTAATAAAATTATTTTAATAGATCAAACGATCGGAGGAGGGAAATTTTATAAAGGTACATAACAACCGTGTTACCGATTCCTGTTTAAATTAAATTTTAATTCTAATTAATATTTTTTTTGTTAGGAAGCTTGCAAATTTTCAAGACTTTTTATGGAAGCAGACAAGGTAGGAATCACAATGGCTATAACCGGGTTTGCTAATGACTTTGATATTTCAGCGGATGTTTAAATTTTTGAAATTATAGATGGATTGGAGACTACAGAATAAATTTTAAATGCAGATAAATATTGCTGTACTTAGATAGTTCTTGCATTTTTGGGGTTCATGGCACTTCTTTAATAAAATTATTTTCTACATTGTTCGAGAGACTGTAAATTGGTAAAGATTTTGGTTAGCTTGTTCTAAGTTGGATAAATAATTATCGCTGGTTTTCATTATATGGTTGGAGGAAATGGTTAATAACTCATAATAATGAAGTTTTATTTCAAGAAATTTACCAATTAAAATTTTTGTAGCATCTTCATTGCTGATTATTTATATCCAGTAAACAAAAATTATTGTACCGTCATGAGCTTTACTAACTATTGACTGTATCCATGATCCCTGCTTAGCCTTGTCCGTACTAATAAAACTTGAGTTGAAACGACCAAGTAGTTGCTCATTGTTTGTAACACGTGTCTGCAACCTTAAATGCTCATTTAATTTGCAACTTTAGTTATGAAACGCTTGGGATGGAGCTGAATCCTTCTATAATTAAACCTAGAATTCTTATACCTGTCATGCCGTATAAGATAGTGAAAATTTGACAGCGGAAAATAAGGGATTATGCTACTCGCCGCAAGTGGCAGCACTATCACAAAAGAGAATTTCTTTTATTATATAATTACCAGCGGTAACTTTTATTCATTTTGTATCTCTTTGTTCACTATATAAAACATCCGAGCGGAATGAAATATTAAAAGTGATCCTTAAATTGGCAAATTGATTGATCACCGAAGTAAATGAACTCAGGAAAGGTAAATGAAATCTTCAAATTTAACAATATTCCGTCGTTCCGCCATTTCTTAAAAAATTACGATGAAATTTGGATAGTAGTATTATCAGGTATAACCTAAGCTAGTAGAAAAACAACCGAAAGTATTGGTTACTAGTGGAAGTTTTTGAGATGCTGGCCAACAAATGAAAATAACTTACATGGCGGCAGAAAATCCAAAAATTATAGTGAAAATTCTAGTCAGTAAATTTTCCCCAAATTTTCCTTGTAGTCTCAGTACGACCTAAGCTATTAGAAAAACGACCGAAAGTATTGGTTACTGGTAGAAGTTTCTCATATATTGGCCAAAAACTGAAAATAAATAAATAAAAAATTTTAAATTTTCAAAAGGATTGGTTATGAAATGGCCAAGTTTAGTACCGCATGAACAGATCCTAAAACTTTGTCCAAAACGTACCTGAACTTAAAATACCTGAAGAAATGGCGGAAAGATGGAATATTGTTAAGTTTCTTTAGTTCGGAGATAAATCAATTTGTCATTTTAAGGATCTCTCTAAATATTTCATTCCGCTGGGATGTTTTATTTAGTGAAAAAAGAGATGCGAAATGAATAAAAAAATTCCGCTGGTAATTATATAACAAAAGAAATTCTCTTTTGTGATATTGCTGTTACTTGCGGCAACTAGCGTATCCCCTTATTTTCCGCTGTCAAATTTCAGCTAACTTATACAGCATTTCTGTGGCCCTATTCTGGTTTTTCCTGGGATTAGCAAATTAGGAATTTTTGGTGTTTTTCTAACAGTTGAGAATTATTTTTCCAAAAGTGTATTCTGACGGTTGGTAAAATTTCAATATAGGGCAAAATAATTCTAATTTATTGCAGTTTTGACATTTATGTTTCCCTCCTAATTTCTGGGGAATTAAAATGTTCTTAGGGTAATTAGCACACTGTATAAGATGGCAGAAAATTTCCAGCAGAAAAACTTGTTTTCGCTATTCACCGCTAGAGGCATCACTATATTTTTTGAAACCAGCAGAAGATTTATGATATTTTTAAGCAAATAAATAATTCTCAGCAGAATGTTTTCTGAAAAATCCAAGAATTCATGAAACGAGAAAAGTTAATTTTTCTTTAAAAACAATTTTCGTAACGTCCCTTAAGCTAGCAGAACGTAAATCGAAAATCGAACCAATATCGAAATTAGAACGCAAAACAAGATCAATTGACATACAAATAATTTTGTATGACAATTTATCTTATTTTGCGAAAATTATTTGTTTGTCAGTAGATCAAGTTTCTCGTACTAATTTCGGTTTTCTATGCTAGCTATGCTGTGCTAGCTTTAGATCAGATGACCTGAAGTTTGATCAAGAATGAGTGAAGCCCACAATTTTTTAATGGGGCATTTGATTAGGCCATAATGAACCAAAAATTATTTGTTAGCTAAAAGATCAAGTTTTTTGTTCCAATTTCGTTTTTGGTCCGATTTTCGATTTGGGTTCAGTTAGCTTTGAATTGATAAAGCCTTGTGCTTTTTCTAGAATGAGCAGAATAAATAAATTTAAATAGAGCATTTAATTAGCCTAAAATTAAACATTAATTTTCCAATTGTTTTTAAATCATTTTTTGATACTGGTTCTGCTAACTTTTTCTAAAGCTAGCAGAACCCATCGTTTTAGTTGGAAGAAGTGGAGCCCAAACTGTTTTAATAGAGCTGTAATGAGAGTCTTTACGTAAATCACAGCGCTTGTAACAATGATTTCTGTATTTTGGAAGAAGGCAGCATCGGCACAATGGTGTCATATAGGAAGTCTGAAACTTTTTGCATTCTGATAGAATATGTACTTCATAACAATACCTACATTTTTGGCTGCTATCCAGTGTGTGACCTTGCTAACTGGAGCAGATTGCTTACGTATGCGTCAGCATGTCTTATTTTTATAGTTTGGGTAGTAGTTCGGCACTTCCACACAGTTGAAAGAAGTTTAGTAAGTCTTTCACATGGATATCCTTTGAACATTTGTTTTTCACTATCCAATTTTCATGTTAGAATGTTTATTCCCAAGTCCCAAGAATTTTTGTTTATTCCTTGATTCTTTAGTGCATGGGGACGTTCTAACACTGTTTTATGCAACGTTCTTATCGTTTTTAAGTCAAACAACAACAACTAATGACTCAAATCATTTCCGAGGAATTTGACTTACGAACGCCAATCAAACAACATCTTGTAAAATACTTATCGTTTAACTGACACTTCTGTAAAATTTTCTGCGCAAAAAACAAAACAAACAACGCGTGCTAAAATTTATCAATTTAGTGGGTGTTATACGAACCATTCATGCATGATACGGCATAACCAACGAATACGGCTATGGATACAGTTAAAGTAGTATTTACACAAAATGATAACCCGTTAAAATCCAAAATAAGTTATCTTTGTTAACAAATGTATAAATTAAAAAAAAATTAATTCTTAAAATCGATATCTTATTATTGTCATGAAAGTCAATCAAAACAGATAAGTGTGTACTTACAAAAAAAGATTAAGTATTTCCAAAACAATAAAAATTTTGCGTTACACACTTCCTAGACAAATTCGATAAAATATTTCTATACTCAGGGTTTCTTAACCTAGAGAATCATCGCTCCATTGTACTCAGTCTTTATTTTGCTACCAGTTATTCACTCTACAATTTCAACCCAAATCATTATAGACGAACATTGCGGACTTATGAGGATGACCTATCAAGTCGAAATCGACTGAGCTATACTCGTATAAATAAAGGGTGTTTTTTTAAGAGGTTGCCGATTTTTTTTTTGAATAAAACACATATAAAATTATGAAATGACCAAAATTTTTTTTTATTTGGTAGATAATTTTTTGGCATTTAACATTTAAACACAATTTCTGGCATATGGCTACCACGACTATTTTTCACAAATGTCATTCTGGAGGTCCAATTTTCCAGCACTTTTTCAAGCATTTGAGGGCGTATGTCAGCAATGACACGTTGAATATTGGTTTCCAAAGCGTCAATCGATTGAGGTTTATCCACATAAACCAATGACTTCACGTATCCCCACAAAAAGTAATCGAGTGGCGTCAAATCGCACGAACGCGGAGGCCAATTCACCGGACCATTTCTCGAAATAATGTTGTCGTTGAAAGTTTCTTTCAATAAGTCGATTGTTTCACGTGCTGTATGGCAAGTGGCACCATCTTGTTGAAACCACATTTCATTCATATCCATATCTTCAAGATTTGACAACAAAAACTCATTTAACATGGTTCTGTATCGATTTCCATTCACGGTAACGCGTCGTCCTTCCTCATTTTTAAAGAAATATGGACCGATGATCCCACCAGCCCATAGACCGCACCAAACAGTACATTTATCAGGATGCATTGGTAATTCTAGAACGGCGTGTGGATTATCTTTGCTCCAAATGCGACAATTTTGTTTGTTGACGTATCCATTTAACCAAAAATGCGCCTCATCACTGAAGAGAATTTTACGGTAAAAAAATGGATCTTCGTTCAATTGATTTAACGACCAATCACTGAATTCACGGCGCAAACGATGGTCGTGTGGCTTTAATTCTTGCACCAATTGAATTTTGTATGGCACCAAACCCAAATCTTTACGTAAAATTTTCCATAAAGTCGATGGACAAAGTCCAATTTGCTGAGCACGACGACGAATCGATAAATTGTCGTTTTCTTCGACACTGGCCTCAACGACAGCAATATTTTCTTCTGTACGAACTCTTCTCATTCTTGTCGGTGGCTTGGCATCCAAAAGAGTGAATGTAGACCGAAATTTGGTAATTACGTTCTTTATGGTGGTCTCTGACGGACGATTATGTGCACCATAAAATTCACGAAGTGCTCTATAAACATTTTTAATTGAACACTGATTTTGAAAATAAATTTCCACGATTTGAAAACGTTGTTCTGGAGTTAACCTATTCATAATGATTTGCCAAACAATACTGAGTAGAAATGCCACTTTGAGCTGTCAAAACAACTGTCATAAAATAAAACGACATCTATCGGAAAAACAAACCTCCTAAAAAAACACCCGTTAGTTAAAAGTTATTTAAATTTTGTATAATACAAACACATATTTTATTTTAAATATTAAATTTGTTTAATTTTATCAACAATATTTAAATCAATGGTGGTGCTGGTGTAACGATAGTGGTAGTGATGGTAGTGGTGGTTGTTGTAGGACGATTAACACAATTAATTCCGTCAAATATTTTATCGTCTAGACATTTATGAAGTGTCGGAAATACTTGGTTGGTTGCTGGATCTCGGACACATATATAAAATATATCTTCACTGCCCGGCCATAATCCCAAATCGCCCGGATAAATACATTGCCATTGCAATTTTAAACATACAGGGTCATTTATACGTAATGTACACGCTTGAGTAGTTGTACTGTACGCCATCCCACTTTCACAATACCGTGTAAAAGGTACAATTGGCGAGTCGTCTCCAGTGCGTAAACACAAATAGTATTCCTGGCACGAGAATGGATTTGGGAAATATCCTTCTTCGCCACATGTAAATTCAATAGGACGGTTACATGATCCAGCCGATCTTGAGCACCGTTCTTCAATTGAGTTACAGTAATAACCTTGTGACGTTGCACACGTATCTACATCGTACGATTCCCAAACATTATTCATTAAAACACATCGTGTTAATGTGTTACAATCTCGGCATGTTAAACCACTTCGGTTGAAAATGTCACAGGGTGCAACTACAGCTTTTTGTATGTCTGAATCAAGACTAAGTGTGGCAACCTATCAATATTTAAAATAAGAATTTTAATTTATTTTTATTTCACAAATTTTACTTTATACAATTTTTCTTACCACACTCGAAACACAAACTAAAAAAACCAGTTTGAACATTTTGTACAAATCACCCAAACCACTATAGTAACTAGTTTTAAACTGACCAATGTGGCTTGTTAGCAAATAGTTTAATTTATCAAAATATTTGAAGATAACACTTATCTTTAAGAGATTGTCGAAATTTAGACAAAACCTGCCAAATGAGTTTATTCCAATTGAATTTCTTTCAAATGTCAATCAACCAAAATTAGAAATATTTTTTCAATGACTGACGTACGAGTATTGTATATACATAACCACTATTAATGAATAAATTAAACCTAGCCATATATACCCGGTGTATCTACAAAAAGCTCAAAGTCCTAAAACTTTATCAACTCTTAAGTTATGTATTATAAAAAATGTATTCTTAGAATCGTACGATCAAGAGTAGATAAAAAATATATTTTGGCATACAAGTGGTGTGCAATTATTAAAAAAAACTTTTTCTAAAATTCTCGGAAATATATATCGAGACAGGAAATACATATTTCACGAACCCATAAAGTACGGGTAATCACAAGCACTGCATCTTGAATGTTATTCAAACTGGATCCCTACCACATGTTTTGAAAGTTTTGATTCCTCTTGATTTCACTATCGCTATACATACATAGTTTCCAGAACTTCATCCAAAATTAAATTAGAATCCTATACCAACCCTACGACTCACTTCACAACTACTCGTAAATAAGTGAATATTTTGGCCAGCTTAAGCAAATAAGAGAACCTCGTTCAAAATCCACTCTTAAATTACAAATCAAAAACGTAGCCATTGAAAAATTCCAGAACTTCGTTCAAAATGCCTCGTTAGAATCCCAATCCAAATCTCCGTATGAAGTTTCATCATCATAGGTTGAATAGAATAGTTCCTCCAAGATACATGGTAAATATAGCAATTTGATTCCCGAACTTCATCTAAAATACATGGAATCCAATCAAATCTTACAAACATATCTTCACAAAACTGTATAACAAATGAATGTCTTGCATTCTAGAACATCTACAAAAATTATGTAAACACTTCAATTCAATTCATTTCATATTCAATTCATATTCAATTCATATTCAATTCAAATTCAATTCACATTCAATTCATATTCAATTCATATTCAATTCATATTCAATTCATATTCAATTCATATTCAATACATATTCAATTCATATTCAATTCATATTCAATTCATATTCAATTCATATTCAATTCATATTCAATTCATATTCAATTCATATTCAATTCATATTCAAGTCATATTCAATTCATATTTAATTCATATTCAATTCATATTCAATTCATATTCAATTCAAATTCAATTCATATTCAATTCATATTCAATTCATATTCAATTCATATTCAATTCATATTCAATTCATATTCAATTCACATTCAATTCATATTCAATTCATATTCAATTCAAATTAAATTCTTATTCAATTCATATTCAATTCATATCCTAATCATATTCAATTCATATTCAATTCGTTTTCAATCAATATTCAGTTCAAATTCAATTCATATTGAACTCATATTCAATTCAAATTCAATTCATATTCAATTTATATTCAATTCATATTCAATTCATATTCAATTCATATTCAATTCAAATTCAATTCATATTCAATTCATATTCAATTCATATTCAACTCATATTCAATTCATATTCAATTCATATTCAATTCATATTCAATTCATATTCAATTCATATTCAATTCATATTCAATTCATATTCAATTCATATTCAATTCATATTCAATTCATATTCAATTCATATTCAATTCATATTCAATTCATATTCAATTCATATTCAATTCATATTCAATTCATATTCAATTCATATTCAATTCATATTCAATTCAAATTAAATTCTTATTCAATTCATATTCAATTCATATTCTAATCATATTCAATTCATATTCAATTCGTTTTCAATCAATATTCAGTTCAAATTCAATTCATATTCTAATCATATTCAATTCATATTCAATTCGTTTTCAATCAATATTCAGTTCAAATTCAATTCATATTGAATTCATATTCAATTCAAATTCAATTCATCTTCAATTCTTATGCAATTCATATTCAATTCGTATACAATTCATATTCAATTCACAATGAATTCATATTCAATACATATTCAATTCATATTCAATTCATATTCAATTCATATTCAATTCATATTCAATTCATATTCAATTCATATTCAATTCATATTCAATTCATATTCAATTCATATTCAATTCATATTCAATTCATATTCAATTCATATTCAATTCATATTCAATTCATATTCAATTCATATTCAATTCAAATTAAATTCTTATTCAATTCATATTCAATTCATATTCTAATCATATTCAATTCATATTCAATTCGTTTTCAATCAATATTCAGTTCAAATTCAATTCATATTCAATTCATATTCAATTCAAATTCAATTCATATTCAATTCATATTCAATTCATATTCAATTCATATTCAATTCATATCCAATTCATATTCAATCCATATTCAATTCATATTAAATTCATATTCAATTCATGTTCAATTCATGTTCAATTCATATTCAATTCATATTCAATTCATATTCAATTCATATTCAATTCATATTCAATTCATATTCAATTCATATTCAATTCATATTCAATTCATATTCAATTCTTATTCAATTCATATTCAATTCATATTCAATTCATATTCAATTCATATTCAATTCATATTCAATTCATATTCGATTCATATACAATTTATATTCAATTCATATTCAATTCATATTCAATTCATATTCAATTCATATTCAATTCATATTCAATTCATATTCAATTCATATTCAATTCATATTCAATTCATATTCAATTCATATTCAATTCATATTCAATTCATATTCAATTCATATTCAATTCATATTCAATTCATAGTCAATTCATATTCAATTCATATTCAATTCATATTCAATTCATATTCAATACACATTTAATTCATATTCAATTTAGAATCAATTCATATTCAATACACATTTAATTCATATTCAATTCATATTTAATTTATATTCAATTCATATTCAATTCATATTCAATTCAAATTAAATTCTTATTCAATTCATATTCAATTCATATCCTAATCATATTCAATTCATATTCAATTCGTTTTCAATCAATATTCAGTTCAAATTCAATTCATATTGAACTCATATTCAATTCAAATTCAATTCATATTCAATTCAGATTCAATTCATATTCAATTCATATTCAATTCATATTCAATTCATATTCAATTCATATTCAATTCATATTCAATCCATATTCAATTCATATTCAATTCATATTCAATTCAAATTCAATTCATATTCAATTCATATTCAATTCATATTCAATTCATATTCAATTCATATTCAATTCATATTCAATTCATATTCAATTTATATTCATAATGTCTATGAATTGAATATGACTTGAATATGAATTGAACATGAAATGAATTTGAATTAAATATTAATTGAATATAAATTGAATATAAATTGAATATGAAGTGAATAGTAATTGAAAAAGAATTGTATTTGAATTGAATATTAATTGCATTTGAATTGAATATTAATTGCATATGAATTGAATATGAATTGAATATGAATTGAATATGAATTGAATATGAATTGAATATGAATTGAATATGAATCGAATATGAATTGAATATGAATTGAATATGAATTGAATATGAATTGAATATGAATTGAATGTGAATTGAATATGAATTGAATATGAATTGAATTTGAATTGAATATGAATTCAATATGAATTGAATTTGAACTGAATATTGATTGAAAACGAATTGAATATGAATTGAATATGATTAGAATATGAATTGAATATGATTAGAATATGAATTGAATATGAATTGAATAAGAATTTAATTTGAATTGAATATGAATTGAATATGAATTGAATATGAATTGAATATGATAAATTGAATATGAATTGAATATGTATTGAATATGAATTGAATATGAATTGAATATGAATTGAATAAGAATTGAATATGAATTGAATATGTATTGAATTTGAATTGAATATGAATTGAATATGAATTAAATGTGAATTGAATATGAATTGAATGTGAATTGAATATGAATTGAATATGAATTGAATATGAATTGAATATGAATTCAATATGAATTCAATATGAATTGAATTTGAATTGAATATGAATTGAAAATGAATTGAAAATGAATTGAATATGAATCGAATATGAATCGAATATGAATTGAATATGAATTGAATATGAATTGAATATGAATTGAATATGAATCGAATATGAATTGAATATGAATTGAATATGAATTGAATATGAATTGAATATAATTGAATTGAATATGAATTGAATATGAATTGAATATGAATTGAATATGAATTAAATATGAATTGAATATGAATTGAATATGAATTGAATATGAATTGAATATGAATTGAATATGAATTGAATATGAATTGAATATGAATTGAATATGAATTGAATATGAATTGAATATGTTGAATATGAATTGAATATGAATTGAATATGAATTGAATATGAATTGAATATGAATTGAATATGAATTGAATATGAATTGAATATGAATTGAATATGAATTAATATGAATTGAATACTAATTGAATATAAATTGGATGTGAATTGAATATGAATTGAATATGAATGTAATGTGAATTGAATATGATCTGAATATATAAATTGAATATGAATTGAATATGATTTGAATATATAAATTGAATTTGAATTGAATATGAATTGAATATGAATTGAATATGAATTGAATATGAATTGAATATGAATTGAATATGAATTAATATGAATTGAATACTAATTGAATATAAATTGGATGTGAATTGAATATGAATTGAATATGAATGGAATGTGAATTGAATATGATCTGAATATATAAATTGAATATGAATTGAATATGATTTGAATATATAAATTGAATTTGAATTGAATATGAATTGAACATGAATTGAATATGAATTAAACATCTACTAATACCCGAGAACACATGAAACTAGTGCGGTTTCTTGGGTCATTGTTGACAGTAGATCATTACTTACTCATAATATAATTGAAATATTAAATCTATTTTATAAACCATAATTTGTTAAGGGAAATTGCCCATAAAAAATAGTTCGTGCATAGTTTAATTTAAGAAAATAAGGTTTTCAATATTTTCCGACTTGCTACCAAATTCCACTCTATGCTAATGTTTGGTAAAGCATTTGCCATTTTAAACGCACTGAGATAAATAAAACTGGTTTCCGTTTTTATTAACATAGCAATTTTTGAACAGCACATCATTTACAGATATTTATTCAATTTCCTGGACCTTCAATCAACCAAATATATTGTGAAATCTATAATATTTTCGCAAACAGTCTAAAAATTTTAAATTTATGTATTTTTGATACTAATGCGTGATACTAATTTTAATATTAATTCCTTTTTAAGGGTATGTAAAAAATACGTGATTTATTTAATCCTTTGGTCAACATATGACGTCAAATAATAGTTGATTAATTCTTCAGAAATGGTTATGTGCACATTTCAACAATATAACCGTTTTATTGATTTTAATATTTAATTGATTCACACAAATCGCAACAGGATGATAAATAGAAACAGAAATGAAATGCACCAAAAAAAATTTATTGGAATCGAAAATTATCGAACAAAATGGAGGGGTGTTTATGTGTGAGCAACACCTAAAATTCTTTTACCATGGAATGTACGTTCTCGTAAATCGCGAGCACTTAAAGACAACTAAAGAATTTTATGATTCCTTTCATGTGGTCCTTGTGAAGCCCCACATGCCAAAATTCAATATTTTTTATTTCGCGTCGCTTTCTAAGTTCTCTTTAGCTACGGAGAAAAGAAACCAAAAGCATCTTTCGGTTAGTCGATTCCAAAAATCAATGTGGCATGTGTTCTACGTGTGTCTGTATGTTTCGTAATCCCATCATATCAAACCGTGGCGGTTTCAAAGTTCAAAAAAAATGTTTTAAAAAAAAACATTTTAATCTCAAAAATCATTTGGTCTTAATTGTTATTCGTAATTCCTAATCTTTTTAAATTTAGTCGAAATTTTTCAGCCAAAAGTTGAAAACGATAATGTGGATAATGTCTTTGCTATCCGAGCTGAAAATAAACATCTTGATACTAAATGATACGAAGTTTTCGTATTTTGTGGGTGATTGCCAGTTTTACATCGAGGTGACGTTACCAAGACGTTTGGTAGTTTTGCTTCGAACTAATGAAACATTGAATTTTTTAAATTAAAAAATTCGGTCGTCTCATGTAACCAAACTAAAAAATTATAGAAAATTCTTTTGACTTATGTGCAAATTATAAAGGATTCAAAGTTTCATTAGATCGAAACCAATCTTCAAAACATCTTGCTAACTTCACCTTTATGTAAAACTAAAAGATATCTTAAATAAACATTTAGCCACTTGTTTATCGACCTCACTATGGCCATCAGCTAGGTCATAATCGTAGGTCCTAATCACAAGGAAAAATAGGCGTCAAACCTCGCCTGATTTTGCCTAGAACACTCAATCCTGTTTTTAACGCGTTTTTTAAACAGCACGGTCACCAAAAACTTTGGGTTTGTTTTTACACGGCCCGTTTTTGTACATGGTACAAAAAATAATTTAAATTTCTTTGGCGATTATGCTTTTTTGGCCAAAAGCTCTATGTCGAATATCCCACAGTAGAAGAAGTAAAAGCAGCAATTACTAGATTGGAAAGTTGCATCCCTGCAGAATTAATAAAATATGGATGCCCTGTTCATAAATCAAATCAATTCGATCTCATCGTCGCTATTTTGGACCAGGAAGAGCTGCCGGAGGTCCGCTTCACAAAAAAGTTTTGTTCCTGTTCACAAAACTCGTACCTCTTACCGAAAACGTTATCGGCGACTATCAGTGTGGTTTTCGTCCCAAAAAATCTACCAATGACCAGTGCTGCAACGTGAGGCTGCTTCTGGCAAAATGAGTTGCGTTGATGTATCTAGATATTCCAGAAAAAGTTGTTTACATGTGTAAATTAACAGCGTCCGGGTCTACATTTAGAATCGTAGTGGAAGAAACTGTATCAGATTCCTTTGAAATAATACCTAGTGTTCGACACTAGGCACAATTTAGTTCTCGAGTGCGTAATAAGAAAAAGCAACATCGAAACTTCGCGCTGCATATTTAATACATGTAATTCGGGCTTAATTTTTGGAAATGCAGATGATATCGAGCTTCTTGGCTAGACCTATCGTATATCAAGAACGGCTTCAAACCGCTCGATCGCTACGCAAGAAAACTTGGTTTGAAAGTGAACAGGTTTAAAATAATACTCGTATCAACACCCAGGAGCATCGGCTCTTTGGTTCGATTCAAGTTGCGGAAAACGAATATCGGATTCGCTTGATCCTTGAGGTCCAGTGGCCTGTCAGAGAGAGGGAGAGAGAGAGAGAGAGAGCAATATCATTTGATTCATTAAACCCAACCGAATTAGAAGCCTAGATCGTTGCAAGGTTCCCCTAACTACGTATGATGAAAACAGTGTTACAATGAAAACCAGCCCCAGAAATGAAGACCCCGACTGTGCTGATGAGACGACGTCGAACAAGGCCTACTTATAATAGGATATCGAAGTTGGAGAGTACGAGCGACTTGAGTTATTAAAATATTTATTTCAGGGCTCAACATTATACGAGAAATGACAAATCATCTGGCAATTAACGAAATACTGAAGAGAAGATCCTTAGAAATTCCCACATATATTATAAGATCGTCTTGCTTGTTCATCGTCAGTTGGAATTTAATTTGAGACTACTCCTAAACCTGATAACCTTCGGATTCACAAGACACGACACTAGCAACTTGGATTGAGGATAATCACTAAAACGGACCGCAGTAGAAGATGGTAATGCTATCAAACAAAAAGCGTTCAAAATATATTAAGATCAAACATTAAGTAGTGCTCCTAGAATGCGTACCCAGAGAGTATACTGAGTAAATCTTTTAGAAAGGGACTACAATATCGATGAAGTATTTATTGTAAATGAAATTGGTCTTTTCTGGAAAAGGAGGCACAGCAAACTTGCACGAACTTATTTATTGCAATGTTTAAGGCCTCTTACAATCGACAGTCATGTTAATTTGTATTAGACAAAGTCGGCAACAACCAAGATTTGTGATTGGTGACAGCAATATTTAAAAATAAATTGCACATACCATTCATTCTTGAAATAAAATCGTGTAAGTTACTGTTTGTTGGAAAGCTCGTTAAGCTCGTTAAGCTCGGCCAGATTGTGTGTGATTCTTAGGTTAGCGAAAAAAACAAATTGGCTGAAGAAATAACTCTAACTAGGGCTGAAGTGCTATACTGTTCACACTAGGAAAATCGGACTTAAAGGTGAAGAAGGTTTGAATAGCGTGATGCGAGAGCACACATTTTATTAGTCAAAACGATTATATATCAACGTCATCACGAATCGAAATATAAATTTCAAAAAACAACATTTCGTGCACGATTTCTAATTACGCGATGGAGTTTGGAAGGTATCTACCATGCAAATCGGGGTCATAGGGTTATAAAACATGTTGATAACTCAAAAATGACAGAACATTTTATTATTTTAGATTCGCAAATTTCGAAATATCTAGCAGATTACATCACCATATTCCCATCAGACTTGTCCTAAAATTCCGCTAGAGTTTAGCTAGGATTAGGGCCTATATAATTGCCATAGTAAGATCGATGAGCAGATTTGCACCCATCTGGTAAAATTACGTAGCGCATGAAAGCAGTTTTGAGGTAGTCGGTGGTCGAGTTAAATGTCTTTCAGCTATAAAATAATTTTCTGGTTCTGAACCTACGACTAGTTTTATTCCTATAAGTCCTAAAGTATACAAAATATACGTTTTATACTAAAGGGTTTTCTACAAAAATTTGTGGTAATGAAGTTTTTACTAAATTTTACTAAGTGACGTCATTTGTATTTAGTAATGTTTTAGTAAAAACTTCATTCGCGTATATAGGCGATGGAAGTATTTACTAAATTTTACTAAATTTTTTGTAGATTAACTGTTACTACACAGTTGAATGATATTGATCAATTAATAAAATCAAAAATATTTTATTTTCTGTAAAGAAAAATTTTTGGCCTGCAAAATAAAATAAAAATATAAAAGGATTTTAAAAATTTGATTTTATCACAATAATAACAAAAATCATATGAACTTTTGTCTGGTATAAACTAATGTAACACCGCGGTAAAATTCAACCTATTTATATTCGAGTTTGAGCACGTTCTCATACTTCTGGCCTGATATAGGGGGGTGGTTTTGATTGATGCTCAAATTCTTTAGACTTGAACTATTTAATCGCGTTTACTAAACTACTATAAACTATTTGCCCGTTCACAAACGAATGAGTTTCGATAAGAGGGATGACCAACTGACATAATAGACAAGTTTGAGCACGTTCTCATACTTCCGGCCTGATATAGGGGGGTGGTTTTGATTGATGCTCAAATTCTTTAGACTTGAACTATTTAATCGCGTTTACTAAACTACTATAAACTATTTGCCCGTTCACAAACGAATGAGTTTCGATGAGACGGATGACCAACTGACATAATAGACAAGTTTGAGCACGTTCTCATACTTTTAGCCTGATGTACGGGGGTGGTTTGTACTGTTGCTCAAATTATTTAGACTTGAACTATTTAATCGCGTTTACTAAACTGCTATAAACTATTTGCCCGTTCACAAACGAATGAGTTTCGATGAGAGGGATGACCAACTGACATAATAGACAAGTTTGAGCACGTTCTCATACTTCCGGCTTGATATAGGGGGGTGGTTTTGATTGATGCTCAAATTCTTTAGACTTGAACTATTTAATCGCGTTTACTAAACTACTATAAACTATTTGCCCGTTCACAAACGAATGAGTTTTGATGAGAGGGATGACCAACTGACATAATAGACAAGTTTGAGCACGTTCTCATACTTTTAGCCTGATGTAGGGGGGTGGTTTTGATTGTTGCTCAAATTATTTAGACTTGAACTATTTAATCGCGCTTACTAAACTGCTATAAACTATTTGCCCGTTCACAAACGAATGAGTTTTGATGAGAGGGATGACCAACTGACATAATAGACAAGTTTGAGCACGTTCTCATACTTCCGGCCTGATATAGGGGGTGGTTTTGATTGATGCTCAAATTCTTTAGACTTGAACTATTTAATCGCTTACTAAGCAAACTAAATTCTATTTAGTCATCAACAACAAGAGACAAGCCTCGAAATCTACAGGTGCATCCAAATGAAGGAATCAATTTATTAAATGTCTTCTGCGACTGACTCCGTAAGTTATATTATATAATTCAAAATAATTACCTATTACATTAATGCGGAGTTTCGATATTTTTTTTACATTTTAATAATAAAAAGTTCTATATTCAAAATTATATATATTACCAAGAAAAAATTCTTCGTTTACGAATTTATAAAATATAACGAATTGCCAATTCACGTAAATTCCATAAACACCATAATCACATGCAAGCTCGAATTGAAAGAATATCTCTTCTCAGGCACGAATAATTATTCCTCAAATTAAACCACATTGAATAAAATATGTTTCTGAATTTGTTTTCATATGCCGTAGTGTTAAACTTAAAACCAAAAATTATTTGTAAAAAAGAAAAAATATTAAACCAAAATATTTTATAAATTATATCAAAAATATAATAAAGATTACAAATTTGTTAGAGTCGTTAACAACTTTTTCTTTTTCTATATTAAATGAAATATTAAAAAAAGATATATGGACGTTTAAACAACCAAAAATCTTTTAAAAATTTTACCTTACAATAAAAATACTAATGTTAAAAAACAGCAGAATATTATATAATACACGAAAATAAACTTGAACTGGTAAACGGCTTAAAAATTAAAATTATAGATAAATAAACGAAATATTAAAATAATTTCTACAGCTATTGAGTAGAGCACATATAATAAATGTATTAAACCAAACGAGAAACGAAAAGAGTATACTTATAAATGAGAAAAAGTAATACGTATTTTTATATTTGGTGGTTTGTTGGGAATTTCGATATACATAATATTGTACTAGGAGTAATTCGTGAAAATTAAGATCTTCATTGCGAGATAAAATATAAATTTTAAGTCGATTGTAACTTTTTCAGTATATCTTGTTATAATTTGTACGCAGATATTTTATTAATTAAATCACATTTTAGTATAAACTAAAAATGGATAAAAAATTAGGAAAAAAACGATGCCATAGTGCACTACAACTGAAAAATAAATTAAATGATATCACTTTAAAAACTGCATTAAATGAACTTTATGGTAACCAGGCTAGTTTGATACAAATGTCCCGAAAAAATTCTACAGTAATGGATGAAATATGCAAATTTTTACACATCTGGAATAATAAACGAAATCGTTTACAAATCTACACGATATGGAAGCGTAAACTTAATAAGAGTGGTATTTTTGAACCAGCCTCAAATAACAGTGACTTTAGTAGTATTACCAATTTTGATCATGAAAACGAAATCTTACCGCCTCAAAATAATAATTCAGGTAACCAATATTTAAATATTTCGAACACTAATTTTGAAATTATTAATTCTAATGGTCCAATTGACGATTTGACATTTTCAAATTGTGATTCAATTAATCAATGTATAAATTCTATTATTGATGAAAGATCAGAAAGTATGGCAAATTGCATTTTAAATGACGAACTTCAGGATAACAGTCCACCTGAAGTAGTTTCTAATGAAACTGTTGATATAAATAATTGTCCGATTATTTTTCAAAGTCCTCAGAGTGAGCTTTGGATATCACGAGGTACAATGGAAATCTCCATCAATATTTACGCTGACTGGACTAAACAATCTTTACGAAACAGCATTCGAAATGCATTGATTACTGTACAAAATCACTGTGTTATTAGTTTTGGCACGTTAAATTATAATAAGAAAGAAGATAACCTCATTCAATATGGGCGTTGTAAATATAAAACACACGGACAGCAATATAAGTTTTATATTCGCGGACGATTTATGGAGATGTGGACAAAGGGAAAGGATGTTTCTGATCACGGTAACATTAAAGAGTTTACCCAGTTAAGAGGGGATCGTCGGATCGAAGTTCAGGAAAAAATGAAAGAAAATTATCCTTTCCAAGTTTATTTAGAAAATAATAAAGAGGTTGACAAATCATTATTGATCGCGGGAAATACACAACATATTATATTACCTTCAGTGTTACGAAAAGCAAGATCCGAGAGATTATTAAGTAAAGATGCAATCAAAGGATGTGAAGTAGTAGATGCAATATATCGGCGTCGAAAGCAATCATCTGACAAATATATTTATTCGGCATCAGATCCTTTGCACCAAGAATCAGTCCCAGTTTATATTGACGCTACCGGTGGATTAATTAGAAACCCTAAATGTTGCGATGATCACAATTGTTCACGAATATATTATTACGCTTGTGTGGTAAAAGTGAATGATAATACTATTCCTGTATCCGAATTAATAACATGTCAACATGACGTAACGACAATAAAAAAATTTCTAAATATTTTTAAGCGAGAAATATTAAGAGCACAACCTAAAATACCTCTTCCCAAATATTTTGTGTGCAATTGGTCCTGGGTTTTTATTAATAGCATTTTAAGTAGTATGAACGAAATGACGATTTTTCAATATTTAAAAGCGACGTATAAAGTTTTGACTGCAAGTGACAGGTCAAGTTAACAGGTGTATTTATATGTTGCTCACATTTCGCAGCTATAATAATGAGGCAGCTTACTGCAAAAATCGCGAATTGCCCGAAACCCCTTAAGGAGTTGGTTATGATTATGTTTTTTTAAATTATTGATTGTAATAATATTTCAAAAATCGATAAAATGTTTAGAAATTTTGCAATTATTTGCTGTTCAAAATATCAACACGACTTATTTTTTGAATCATATTCTGAATTTTTGAAAGAAGTTGAATTGCGTTCAAATATTTCAGTGGACCCGTCATCCGGCACGCCTGACAACGACGGCGGATTAGCTGATTTTGTAGAGGAAGGTAATATACGATCAAAAGATTACACTAGTTCACCATACTTTATTCGATACTATAATATGTACTCAAAAATACTAGATGAAATAAGTAATATAGAAAAATCTTGTAACTATAATAATGAAAATACATATTTTTGTAAAGAGTTTTTCATTTTCATTATAAAAAAATACTTTACTTACCTCCCGTTGTGGGCTACGATCTATTTAAAAGAAATAGGAATAAGTTCAAGACCATCAAACGCAACTGTCGAAAACTGGTTCAATGTGATCAAAAATAATATTATAAGAAAATCAAATATGAAACTGGGTAGATTCATTGATGAACTAAAAAAAACAACGAGTTTGCTTCAAACAACCGTTGAATTGGCACCACACATGAGCTCCCGGAAAAGAACGGGTTTAAAACAAGGACGAACTGCTTTATCTAGTTCCAGCACACGACAACAAAAACGGAGTGATGAGCAAAGCCCATTAGACACAAATCTTAAAGAAACGTGGAAAAAGCCGAAACAAAAAACCAAATATTCAGGCCGGTCAGTTCTAACAAAATATTTAAACCCTAAAAAGATTGAAATTTTCCAACTTAAGAAATTCCGTTATTACGACGAAATAACGAAACAAGGCGATTGCTTGCCAATTTTGAAATTTGAATTTCACCCACCGCAAACGATCACTATGACTAATATTTGTTTTTCCTCATTGGGCAACAAAGAGTTTTTTACGGCAAACGCATTGTATGTGGCGTGCTGCGCGGTTTTGAATGAAAAAAAAGACATCTGCTTGGATCAATTTCAAAGTTTTTCAATTTTTAATGAAACAGCAGATTACAATATTGTTGATACTAATCCTCCAACTGAAAGCCAGTTATGTCAAGGCAGGGATCGCATATATATACCATACTTAAAAGACGGAAATCACTGGATAATGGTGATTATTGAAATAACAACGAAAACAATACAAACCTATGATCCTTTAAATCCAGGATTAAACCTACATTATTTAATAAAAAAAGCTGCATTCTTCTATAATCAGCTTCTTAAATTTTGGGGGCTTCCGGAAATAACATTTAAAGCAGCAGCCAACTATAGTTTGCCACTACAAAAAGACGGTTATAATTGTGGTCCGCTTGTAACATACGCGCTAGACTTCATTTCGAATAAAAATTCGATTGAAGAAATTAATAATCAAAATAAAAGATCTACATATCTAAAAGCATTGCGTATGTATAGATTAAACTTAAAAAAAATTATAATGGAAAAATCGATAATTTGTAATGAAAACTGTATGGTATGCTTTGAAACAGTTGTTAATAATTTGGTTCCATTAAACTGTAGCCAATGTAATAGAAAAGTGCACGAAAAGTGCAATCTGGCGAAATTTATTCAAAATAATAGGTGTAAGTATTGCCAATAAATAAATAGATACCGAAAAGGAGTAAACCTAGATGAAGAAAAATCCGAGATTTCCACGGTTGAAACCATGCCGATTGGAGCGAAAGGTTCATGCGGAGTTGAATCGTTAGTGGTAGTTATTTAAATTATATTATGAATTGATTTGATGTTTTTTATTATTTTGTTATTTGAAGTTTGAATTATTTTATCAATGAAGTGGGGTGCAATAATCTACTTACCTCCTCGCGGTGCACCCCGGGCAACGATTTTTTCGGCTAAAAGTATGATACAATTAATTATTATGATTAATGAAAAGACATCAGATAGTCATCTCTCTCATCAAAACTCATTCGTTTGTGAACGGGCAAATAGTTTATAGTAGTTTAGTAAACGCGATTAAATAGTTCAAGTCTAAAGAATTTGAGCATCAATCAAAACCACTTCATATCCGGCCAGAAGTATGAGAACGTGCTCAAACTTGCCTATTATATCAGTTGGTCATCCCTCTCATCGAAACACATTCGTTTGTGAAAGGGCAAATAGTTTATAGTAGTTTAGTAAACGATCAAATTGTTCAAGTCTAAAGAATTTGAGCATCAATCAAAACCACCCCCCTATATCAGGCCAGAAGTATGAGAACGTGCTCAAACTTGCCTATTATATCAGTTGGCCATCCCTCTCATCGAAACACAATCGTTTGTGAAAGGGCAAATAGTTTATAGTAGTTTAGTAAACGATCAAATTGTTCAAGTCTAAAGAATTTGAGCATCAATCAAAACCACCCCCCTATATCAGGCCAGAAGTATGAGAACGTGCTCAAACTTGCCTATTATATCAGTTGGTCATCCCTCTCATCGAAACACATTCGTTTGTGAACGGGCAAATAGTTTATAGTAGTTTAGTAAACGATCAAATTGTTCAAGTCTAAAGAATTTGAGCATCAATCAAAACCACCCCCCTATATCAGGCCAGAAGTATGAGAACGTGCTCAAACTTGCCTATTATATCAGTTGGCCATCCCTCTCATCGAAACACAATCGTTTGTGAAAGGGCAAATAGTTTATAGTAGTTTAGTAAACGATCAAATTGTTCAAGTCTAAAGAATTTGAGCATCAATCAAAACCACCCCCTATATCAGGCCAGAAGTATGAGAACGTGCTCAAACTTGCCTATTATGTCAGTTGGTCGTCCCTCTCATCGAAACACATTCGTTTGTGAACGGGCAAATAGTTTATAGTAGTTTAGTAAACGCGATTAAATAGTTCAAGTCTAAAAAATTTGAGCATCAATCAAAACCACCCCCTATATCAGGCCAGAAGTATGAGAACGTGCTCAAACTTGCCTATTATGTCAGTTGGTCATCCCTCTCATCGAAACACATTCGTTTGTGAACGGGCAAATAGTTTATAGTAGTTTAGTAAACGCGATTAAATAGTTCAAGTCTAAAAAATTTGAGCATCAATCAAAACCACCCCCTATATCAGGTCAGTAGTATGAGACCGTGCTCAAACTTGCCTATTATGTCAGTTGGTCATCCCTCTCATCGAAACACATTCGTTTGTGAACGGGCAAATAGTTTATAGTAGTTTAGTAAACGATTAAATAGTTCAAGTCTAAAGAATTTGAGCATCAATCAAAACCACCCCCTATATCAGGCCAGAAGTATGAGAACGTGCTCAAACTGGCCTATTATGTCAGTTGGTCATCCCTCTCATCGAAACACAATCGTTTGTGAACGGGCAAATAGTTTATAGTAGTTTAGTAAACGATCAAATTGTTCAAGTCTAAAGAATTTGAGCATCAATCAAAACCACCCCCTATATCAGGCCAGAAGTATGAGAACGTGCTCAAACTTGCCTATTATGTCAGTTGGTCATCCCTCTCATCGAAACACATTCGTTTGTGAACGGGCAAATAGTTTATAGTAGTTTAGTAAACGCGATTAAATAGTTCAAGTCTAAAAAATTTGAGCATCAATCAAAACCACCCCCTATATCAGGTCAGTAGTATGAGAACGTGCTCAAACTTGCCTATTATGTCAGTTGGCCATCCCTCTCATCGAAACACAATCGTTTGTGAAAGGGCAAATAGTTTATAGTAGTTTAGTAAACGATCAAATTGTTCAAGTCTAAAGAATTTGAGCATCAATCAAAACCACCCCCCTATATCAGGCCAGAAGTATGAGAACGTGCTCAAACTTGCCTATTATATCAGTTGGTCATCCCTCTCATCGAAACACATTCGTTTGTGAACGGGCAAATAGTTTATAGTAGTTTAGTAAACGATTAAATAGTTCAAGTCTAAAGAATTTGAGCATCAATCAAAACCACCCCCTATATCAGGCCAGAAGTATGAGAACGTGCTCAAACTGGCCTATTATGTCAGTTGGTCATCCCTCTCATCGAAACACATTCGTTTGTGAACGGGCAATTATTTGTTGTTAGGTTGGTATTTGTTGTTATTTGTTAAGCTATTCTTTCGAATTAAGAATATTGAATGTTATTTTACTATTATTATACTCGAAGGGAAATCTTAATTTATTTTTTTTTTATTTATTTCATTATTTTATTACTTCTTTTATTAATTAAGGTATATTTGTTGCATGTTAAATTATATGAATGTCTAAAATAAGTTTATAATATTTTTGTTGATATTTTTCATCAATTGAACACTAACATTCAATTTACCACACAATCAATCAACAAGAAAAAATTTAGTAAGATTTAGTAAATACTTCCAAAGCGTAAAAATTTGTCATTTCCGCTTAAATTTTTGGTAATTGATCAGAACCAGTTTTAGATGTAAATTTTATTTAAAATCGATTTGAACCTAGTCTGTTTTTCGTAAATGCTTCACCTTTTAAAATATTGGCAAAAAACGAGAAAGTTTCCATGAAAGCCTTCACTTCGTATGAATATTCATCCAGATGAATCCTCCTGGAACAAGTTCCCTAATAGGTAAGATCCCAATTGCAGTAAATGGTCTAAAGCAGTTTAATTCTGCTCTAGTCCAACCGAACAATTGATAAATTAAACTTTATTGTCTCATCTACAGTTCTAAAATATACGACTGCCTAATATGTGTATTCTGACATTGCTGTGTTTATCGGTCTTGTTATTTTGATATTCTCGATGCCTGTCATTCTTGCATTTCAATCTTTAACCATAAATTGTTTTCTGATAACTACTGAAGTAAGAAATCAAAAATGATCTGATCTAAATTCATTGCAAAGTTGCCTGAATGGGGCGCCCTTCAAAAACTTTATTTTCAGCTGTAGTAACCGGGTGGTGGCTTTCCTTCGGGATTCTCTAATTTAGTATGATTATCTTTAAACCTTATCTTATATCTCCGGGCAAATGAGTGGTTTGGGACCACCTAATCCAGGCCGAATGAAAGGCGTAACACACTGAGAGATCTGAAGATACAAGCATACGTAGTTTCAAAAATTAAGTCTTTAAAGGCTACACCCAGAATAGACATAAAATAATTCAACACATTAAAATCCATGGATTCTGCTAATCTAAGCTTCTACTAGAATGGCCGTATTTGATTTTATACTAGGCATTGAAAGTATTCTTCTCGATAATCAGAAAGCAGCAAATTAGGAAACCGTACCAAATTGCTCCAAAGACTGAGTTTGGGTGTGTGGTAGGGGGACACCTTTCGCAAGAAAAAAATACGCGCGATGTAGTGAATTTCATCGTTACTCTGAAAGTGGAAAGAACTGAGGAGGAAAATTATTGCGAAGGGTGGTTTCGACAAACAACTAACAGAAGTGCAGATATAGCAAATTTATAGTGAAACTTCCGTTCACTGAGAAGAAATAAACGAGTCCAAGTCAATTGAGAATAAATTTAAACAAAATTCCGAATTCAAGAAGCAAACTCGTGGGCGAATATATCAGACTAGGCCATATGGCAGAAATACAGGGAAACATGCGCATAGACAGGTACTTCTTATCCTGTTACGTTTTTGCAGCTATCGTTATGTCATTTCAAGTAGCATACAGAAAATGTACCGGCAAGTGTGGACCCATCCTAATTATACTCTAGTACAAGGAATGTTATGGAGATTTGACGTAAACCGGCCGATTAAACAATATGCGCTAAAACATTGACTTACGGTACTGCTCATCCGTATCAAATATCCCGAGCTAATGAGGAAGGAACTGGCTAAAATTCGAGAAAATATGGTTCAAATACTTAAGCCGTCCGGTTTTATATTGAGAAAATGGACTACCAGCAGTTCCTTAATGCGAAATCATTTAAAAATACAGGTTGCAATTGATGACAAATTTATATCTAAAAGAGAATCAGTTCCTAAGTATATAAGAACGAATTGTATTTATTTCATTTCTGGAAAAACCAAAGTTTCACCAATTCAGAAATTAAGTTTACCTGGGGACGTGGTAAGTAAGACATTTAAAGAACTTAGTGGACGCTTACGAATTTAACAAGACTGTTATGAAACTGTGCTTTCCAATGCCCTAAAGACACGTGTAAAACTTCATTCGTCGATGATTTAATTAGAGACATCATTGTTATAAACACGCCACACGATGTGGTCCGTGTGTCATGTCTACAAAAGCCAAATCCAACGCTCGATGAGGTGCTACAAATTGCGAAAATTTATGAGTCCACAACAAAAACGTGTTTGACTATAAAAGGAGAGGCAGGTGCAGCCGAAATAAACGAATTATCGCACGATGTTGTTCGTTGCCAATGCTATTTGTGATCACTTTCGGAAAATAGGTCATATTGCTAGTGTTTGTATGGCACGTTCGAGGGGTCGATCCACATCAAGGCCAAATAACCGATATGACGGTAACCATCAACGCGATAATAACGTATACCGACGCCGTACTCATTATCGGCACCGCTCGAGTTCCAGTCATAGCCCAGCCAGGGATCGAAATGTTACCAATTCAATTGATGTGCATTCACCATCATCGGTTTTTTACTGTAAACAACTCGTGTAGTAAATTTTGGATTGGACTTAAAGTTAACGGACATTCAATCTTTTTTCAAATGGATACTGCAGCAACTTGTACGATGGTGGGTCTAAATGTGTGCCGAAAACTTAGAAATCCGATTTGTACACCGACATCGCAAATTTTTTGAGCTTATGGGGGAAACACGATCAAGGTAAAAGGTGGCTACGTGAATGTCATGTATAAAACTTATAAATCAGTTTTACCGTTATTTGTGGTAGACCAGGAGTATATATCGAATATTATGGGCATCGACCGGTTTGAATCGTATAATTTCAAAATTGTACATAAGTCTAGTAATATATTTGCAGGGTCATCCGAAGAAAAGTCTCTAGGCTTACTGAAACAAGGAATTGCTAAATTGACTCAAAAGTATCATCTACTGTTTGAAATGCTGAACCTCGATATTTTAAGCCACGAACTATTCCATTTGCAATTCAAGCGGCTGTCAAGCAGGAATTGGAACGACTAGTCAATGTGGGTGTGTTGAAACCGGTACAAACCACTCAATGGGCAACCCCAAATGTGCCAGTAAAAAAACCAAACGGAGAAATTCGGATATGTGTGGATTTCAAGATAACACTGAATCCCCGAATTGAAATCGATCGGCATCCGATTCCCAAAATCGATGAGTTATTTTATCGATTACAAGGTGGACAATATTTCACCAAAATCGATTTTAAAATACGCATCGTGTTTTCTAATTGAACTGTTCAGGCTTTATCAGTTCCAACGACTACCATTCGGGATTGCCAGCGCTCCGGGAATCTTCCAACGGTTGATGGAACAACTGACAGCGGATCTAAAATTTTGTGCTGTTTATTTAGATGATCTAATCATTTCCGGAGAGTCACACGAGGAATATCTAAAAAACCTTGTAATGTTATTATGTCGATTGAAGGAAAACGGTTTCAAATGTTGTGCCAATAAATGTGAATTCGCAAAAGTCGAGATAGATTACTTGGGGCATATAATCGACAAACACGGCATTTGCCTTTCATGCACTGGTTTGAGTGCTATTAAAAATTTACCTCGACCGCGGAACTTAAAGGAAGTGGAATCTTTTATTGGAAAGATAAATTATTATAACAAATACATCCAATAATTTTCCAATTTAGCAGCGCCATTAAATAAGCTACGTTCAAAAAATTCTCAATTTCATTGGACGACCGAGCAGGATGAGGCTTTCCAGCAACTTAAGGGAGCTATTGAGAACGCTGCACGATTGAGTCATGGAACCGAACATCCAATCGCATTTGCATCCAAAACTCTAGATAAAGCTCAACAAAATTATAGCCAGATAAAAAAAGAGGCTTCATCTATCATTTATGGTGTCACTAAATTTCACCAGTATCTTCACGGTAGGAAGTTCCAACTGGTGATCCCTGGTGGGATCACAAACCCTTTCTCACATTATTTAGCCCAAATAATAAATTACCAATACACATTATCAATCGATTGCAAAGATGGGCAATTATTTTAATGGGATACGAATACGACATCATATACAAGCCAACAACTCTCCCGATTTCCATGCGGCCCTGATCACACGTTTGATTCTAGTGAAGAATCCTGCCATTACATTGATGATATATACGAATTAGCAATTGAAAGCTGCCCTATTGATGTTTCAACAATTCGAAAACACACACACGATAATACCGAGCTGCGTCAAGTTTTAGAATATATAAAAATTGGATGGCCTAAATATTTACCACAGTTCACAAACCAAATCTCTTACTTAACCGCCTGTTTTCGGCGACAAGACACAATTTCTTCATGTTATATTTTTGCAGACAGATCACACACGCGTAGTCATTCCATCAACACTCCAATACAAAACGCTCGAGTTGCTCCATCAAGGACACTGGGGCATTACCAGGATGAAATAGCTCGCTAGACGATATTGCTGGTGGCCATCGATTGAGTATGACATCGAGAATAAGGTAAAGCGTTGCGAAAGTTGCTCAACCTATGGTACTTCATCGAAAAAAGAATTTTCTGAATGGCCAGCACCGTCTAGCCCATGGGGACGGATACACGTTGATTTCGCTGTGGCCATTTATGTCAAAGATGTGGCTAATCGCAGTGGACGCATGTAAAAATGTCGAAAACAACTTCAACTTGCACTATATATGCTCTCCAGCAACTGTTTGCGATCGAAGAACTACCCATCACGATAGTAAGCGACAATGGCCCGCAGTTCACATCATCTGAATAGCAATAGTTTTGCCGTTTAAATAATATTGAGCACCTAACATCCGCACCTTTCCATCCCGAATCCAATGCTGAAGATGAAAGATTCGTAGGCACTTTCAAAACAGCCATGAAAAAGAACTGTTTTGATGGGACCTCCATTGATGTTGCTCTTATGAAATTTTTGACAACGTATCGCTCAACTCCACTTACCAATTGTAACCGATCTCCTGCCGAAATCCTACAAGGTAAACAATCAAGAACTTTACTGTCATCGTTATGCGAGGTTGAACGAGTTCACGATGCGGAGTTCTCCTCAACTAAATTCAAAATAAATGACAGTGTCTATGAATGAACGTGGAGGAAAGGTTAATTTCAAAATGCTTAGGTTGCCGATTGTACATGGTGCAACGAACAGGAACAATTTGGAAGCGACATCAAAACCAATTTCGAGTTCGAGTTTCTGGAGAATCCGCTGACAAATTCGGAGGAGAAGTAGCCACTGAAATTATTGATGCCTCGCCCATTATAGTGCCGGAATCTTCATCAACAGCGTTTTTTGGTGAATCCGCAACCTCACCATGTCCAATACGGTCACAAGATACAACTACCAGTGAAAGTCAGCCAACTCCACTAAGGCAATCATCACGAATAATGAAAACTGTAATATCTTATTGTCATGTTTATTTAGAAAACACTAAAATTAGTCTCATCAAAGGTCCCGCTTAATGATTAACTGTTATACTCGTGTAATCACATTTTTTATTTGGCATTTCTTTTTGCTTCAATATTGTGCACTCTAAGCACAGGTTGCAACACCACTCAAATAAATATGAGTGCGTTTTAATTATAAAAGTATTCATGATACCAGGTGTCACGGTTTCATTATTACCAGATGGTTAAGTAATCAATTACAAGTTATCACGAGTATGACTTTGCTTCACACCAAAACCTTATCGTACTTAAATTTGCTGAGACCTTTCATTGCTTAAGAATTTCACCAAAAATATTTATTAAAACTTTCCTAACTAAACTGATAGTCGCTCTTCAATGGAAAATTAATTTTTTATCAATTCGAGTTTTGATTAGTCAATCACATGAGATTCTTGTATACCATGGTTGTTCTATTGTAGCCACATTGCGAATTGCAAAATCTATAATTAGGCAAGGTAAAAATTCGCTCAAGTGCGCAGATAATGACATTACTAAATGACAATTCGCAGAATATTTATCGATGAAGCTTTGATTGACACTTAGCGATTGCAATCTCCATACACATTCCAAATGACCAGTTTTAAACCAAATTTGGCTTGAAAAAAAATTTAGTCGATGTGCATTGCGACTTTTGCGATTCTAAAATGTTCAAATTATTTGTAATAATTTGCATATCGTGTGTGGTAAGAAATTGTACAGTGGATGCATTTCTAACTCAATTTTAATACAAAATGTATAAGCTTGTAGGTTGCCGCACACAGCCACAAATATGAGATTCAACCAGTTGTAATCGCTTCTTGTAATGTATTCAATCGCAGTGGAATAACATGCAGTGATTGCAGCACATTAACTCGATGTGTTCTAATGGATAATGTCTGGCAATCGTACGATGTTGATAAATGTGATGTGAACCAAGGACAGTACTGTAACTCGTTTGAACAACAGTGTTCAAAATCGATCGGATCATGTAATCGTCCTATTGATTTTGTGTGCTCGGAAGAGGGATATTTTCCAGATCCATTTACTTGTCAAGAATATTATTTGTGTATACGAGTTGCACAGGACTCTGAAGTTATACCGTACAGGCGGTATTGTGAAAGTGGTACCGCTTATAGTGCATCAACACAGGCATGTACATTAAGGTTGGACGATCCAGTATGCTTAGCACCACAATGGCAGTGTAACTATCCGGGTGATTTAGGATTATGGCCGGGCAGTGATGATATATTTTTCTTGTGTGTCCGGAATCCTGCTAATATCGGATTAGTTCCAGTGTTGCATAAATGTCTTGGCGATCAAATATTTGATGGGCTTGATTGTGTAGCTCGTAACGTAGGTTCTACTGAAACCAAATAGTTAGTGATTGGAATTTTGATGTAAACCGGTGGTGATATAAAATAAACACTGTGTGCTTGAAGCTGTGCTAAATTATTATTTTGATTTTAGGCAAGTGTTGGTAATAGTCGAGCTTGTTTAGAGCTATGGGAATGAGCTTATTGTCTTCAATACTAAATGAAATGCAGCACACGCTACTCCCAACTGAAAAGCGCAGAGTGTACCTTCGCAAAGTAACAAACTGTCAACTAAATGGAAATGGATTTAAAAAAAACACTCTCTCTCTCACTCTCTACCTCTTCTCAAATTGAGCACCAGTAGCTTTCTTGCTATATTGAATTTTATTTTAAAAAAACTTTGCCGGAGACGGAGTAATGCGACCAAATGCACTTGAATTAAAATTTAAAGCAAAAAAAGCAAAGCTGCTCAAATACTTCGCAAGCACAGTAATGTTGGAAGAATGGTGTCGTTCTAACGATCCAGAAATACATTAAAAATCTTTTAATTGTCCTAGATAATGTAACGAAATAAATTAACACAGCTATGCAATGTAGCACATCTCAGAGATAGATAAGGTGATGCCATCAGATTTATTGCCTCATTCGTGCAGGTATTATGATGAAATTGGAGTAACTGATTTAATAATAATCTAATCCGAACTGTCCCAACTGTTCAAGGAGATAGAGATGGCCTCTTACCTAAAATGTTATACAACAAGATGGTGCTAAGCTAAACAAAATATTGCGCTCCCTAATGGCATCAAAACATACCAATTTGAGCATTTTACTTGAGATAAAATCTATCCTTCTCTCTGCGTGTAAAAGTTGGAGTATTCACGACTAAATATGGAATTTTCTTCCCGGCCGGAAAACAACTCAAAAATGTTATTAGCACTAATGGAAATCCAATTTCAGTTACTGATAATCTTTCGAATTCTGGTTTTGCAGAATACTCAGTTAGTTCAACAAAGTCTAGTATTTTTTTCGACGTTCCGACACAAGCAACCGCAAAGCTGTCCTCTATTCCTGAGCTATTTGAAACATTTTACATGACGTGGTATGCTTTCATTGCGAATCGCTAGTTTCTCCGCTTGGTTTCACTAGCGGTTGATACAAAGGTTGCCATAATTGCAACAGGTTCTTCCCTAGAGGCCCTTGGTTTCCCGGCGGCGAATTGTAAACAGCAATTGTAATCATCAAAACAGAGGAACTGATGATGTGAATTGTTTGCAAGTACAACTACATGCAAGTGATTTACAATTGCAATACGCATACATCGAACGGAATAAATGGAATAATCTCGAACAGCAAAGAACAAGTATATAACCCCCAGTCGGAGTGCAAAACTCATGGGCCGACCCCTCTTACATGCTAGTAGTTCGTCGCTTCTACGGAAATCGTACCTATCGTACCTATCGAAAATCGGACGTCCTCGAATTGGGTGGGAAACGGCGATAAAGTAAGGATGGGAAAAGGGAATCGCGAAAGAGTTGGGAGTACCTAAAGCAAGCTTTTTGCAATATTCATTACGAGTTCATATCAAACACCCAAAATTCGTGACACAGAAATATCATTTTTCAAATACCAGCAATGGTTATAGGTCATCATACATCTCACCATATAAAGCGATAAAAATGAGCTCCTTTCTAGGCTGCAGAATGCCATTGAAGAGGATGTTGAATCATTAGGTCGTAGGTCGCGACAATCATCACCGACTCCAGGACCTTCAGGGGCGACACCAGTTACCCTAAACGATGAGAAAAAAGCCTTGCGAAGAAGAAGTAAAAAATTTGGGAGTACCAGAGCAAAGGACCAAACCACAGCCGCCTACTCCCGATCAACAGAAACAAGCTTTGGACGTGGGGACAGGCCTCTAACATCAAAAGTAACACTATTCTAATTATCGTGGTTGCCTAACGTTGTAATTGATAGACTCCTCCCTGTCGCCAAAAACATCGTTATCGAGTATCAAAGTGATTTTCATACCAACCGACCAACCACTGACTATAGTGTTTTACCATCCGTAATAAACCAGTATGGTTCTTCTCAATCACGCTGCAGTTTTGAACATCTACCTACGTTCCTTCGCGGGTTGTATAACCATTAGGCTACCGCATGCAAACTTCCTGTGCGTTTTTTGATGCCTTATTGTGTCTATTTGATGTGTTCTTGCGTATATTGCTGCCGTGCCCAAAAATATCCTAGCAGCCTCTTCCAAATTACGCTGTAGTATTTCTACATGTGTGTCTTCCTTTACGGATGCATATTTGCTAGAATTTTGCACTCCCGACCTATATGAATGAATAGGTGAATTATGAATGAAATTGGGAAAAAAAACCATAGCCGTTGTATTCATCATTTTCAAAAGGACCATCAGCTTGTGGATGAAGTGCTGTCGTTCGCGTCTCCCTGATGTCCAAAATTTCCATTATCTTTTGGTAAACCTCAGACTAGAAATTACGGCCTTTATCAGAGTGCCGCTCCAATGGAACTCCGAAACGAGTGATAACCTGCTCTACCAAAGCCATGCCGATAATTTCGAGCGTTTGGTCGACGAGAACCGTCTCGACCGATTCTTAGTTGCCTTGGGTGGCCCTTTGTAGAGTAGAACCGTTGTCGAATCATTTCCAGCGTTTTGTGAATTCCAAAATGTATCATGTGAGACTATCATGCATCTCCTTCATTACAGTAGGTATGAGGTCGAGTTGACTCCCACCGGCGATACAAAATAACGTCTCTCAGTACTAAAGTTTTGAATTGGGCCCAATATGTTTTGATGTACTTAGATAACCTCTTCCTTCTTCTTAACTAACACGATCGGCGATGTTCAAGGACTATCGGATTCTTCTATTACCCCTTCTGTCTTTGTTGGTGGGATACATCGATGCGGCTGTTTTATGGGCGTGCTATTCGACAGCGCAATCTTGAGTTCGGCTAGTTGGTGCGTCGAAAATCTGATGAATGCACAGCGAACGCGTCCTGATACTCATGTAGTAGCTGCCCCAGCCACATGCCATTTTTATAGTCCCAAGAAAGCTCACGAATATTCAGGAGTTGTTCTGTAGGACAAGTATTGCGTTTCTCTGATATTGTCCTACTTACAAATACTCCAGCTTCCTGCCAGCAAGCAATTTGCATTACCTCCCGCAACGTTACGTTTTTGTTGCTAATATCAGGGATCGGGACAGTGATTACTCCTTCCCGGCTTTTGCTTAAGGAATTTAGAATGATGTAACCATCCATAGTTCTGGGTGTTGTTTTAGACACAACAGAGAACATCAACCCTATGTCACTCTGTAACGCTCCATTTGTTAACTCAATTTTCTGTTGATGGCTTGCCGGAATTATAACTACTCTCGCTGTTCTCAACGACAAAACTCCCTCATTGTGGATATTGGACGGTATTCACCCCCAATTTATTTAGATTCTGCCGTTCTTCAGATCGATGACACATTGTAACCTAACATAATACTGTGGGCAAAAAACCGTTTTCACTGATCCTTCCGATATTTCAACGATGCCAGTAAGGTCTCTGACTATTAATCGTCGATTCTCGAGCACCAATTCCTTGATTTTATTAACGTGTTGGTCATCAGTTGATGTTGATGACAGTCCTTGACGTGGTTCGTCGTCAACACGTTCTCGACCCTCTTTGAACAACTTGTACCAATCAAAAACACTTGCTCGCGACATACAATTATCACCGAAGGCCTTTTGCAACATTCTGAACGTTTCGGCACCACAAAATTGATTCCGCACACAAAATTTAATGGAACTTCTTTGTTGAATAATTTCACTCATTGGCACAGATGTCACTGACAGTCATACCAACATATAAAAAAAATATTTCGACGAATGGTTTTCCGCGCGAAATTTAAATTAAAATGTCTTACTACTTTTTGCCCACAGTAGTATTTTACGACGCTCGACCTTGCGTCGGGTTTCCACCAAATAGAGGTGAGCCCAAAAGACATTCCAAAAACAGCCTTTAGTATCGAGTTCGGACACTACGAGTACGTTCGAATGCCCTTCGGACTTAAAAACGCACCATCTACGATCCAGAGGGTCATGGATAACGTGCTAGAAGAACTACAGGGAAGGATATGTCTGTGTTATATGGACGATATCATTGTGTTCTCAAGATCCTTGCAAGAACATATTAACAGCCTGCAAAAAGTTTTCGGAAAGCTTGAGAAAGCCAACTTAAAAATCCAATTGGACAAGTCAGAATTTCTACATAAAGAAATTGCTTTCCTTGGCCATATTGTGACATCCGAAGGTGTAAAACCTAACCCGGACAAAATTCGAGCAATACAAAAATGTCCGCTACCGAAAACAGAAAAACAAATAAAAAGCTTTTTAGGACTGTTGGGCTATTACCGCAAATTTATCAACAATTTGGCCAAATAACGAAGCCACTAACAAAATGTTTAAGGAAGGATAAAGAAATAGCAATAACGGAAGTCTATGTTAAATACTTTGAACAGTGCAAATTAGTTTAGTCACTACCGATGCAAGCAACGTGGCTATCAGAGCTATACTCTCGCAAGGACCGATTGGACAAGATCTGCTAATCAGTTACGCCTCAAGAACTTTGACCAAAACAGAACAAAACTACAGCACAATCGAGAAGACAGTTTAACATCATAACGGATCACAAACCGTTAACATTTTCCTTGAAAGAGCCAAATTCCAAACTAGTCCGTTGGCGGTTGGCTAGAGTTCAAATTAGCAACATCGAAATCTTTAACTAAGAAGACTTATCGTCGATAGAGGATACAACTAGCCTGCTCTCTACACCAGACGACCTAATACCAACTACAAAAAATGCAATTAACATCTTTGACAAACAACTCATAATTTACCTCTCAGTTAAAAAATCCCTTAATTAAATACGAAACCTATTTTGTAACACGAAAACGTGTAACGCTAACCTTGCCCAGAAAGCGTGAGATTAAAACTGCCATAAGCGAGGAATAAAGAAAAATGTTTGGTAGAACCCGAAACCTTACTTGTGAATACACAACAGAAGAATGTTTTCAATATGTAATGGAGACATATAAAACCATGATCTCTACTAAGCCAAGAAGCCTCTGGATAAATTCCAGAACTTTAAAAAAATAAAGTATTGGGAAGTGAAACCCATAATTGGGGGGGGGGGGTAATTGCAATGAGGTAATGCCTGGGATAATAGAAATGGGCACAGGGGGTAATTATCTAGTGGTAGTGGCGAAGGGGCCTATTGACTGGCAGTTAATACCCAGAGGGTCGAGTCCTATACCCCGATAAATTGTATGAACCAAAAGAATGAGAAAACGACAATTCTTAACTAAACCGAGGTGTGGCCCAACTTTGAAAATTGATCAATGCAACTGGAATTTATTATCCACTTTTCTTAAGAAATTCCTTGGAAACTGTCACAGAACTACGAATATGGTGCTTGCCAAAAAACAAATTTACCACCTGCCCTATTGGCAAAACTAATTAACCTACCAATAGGCCATCACGATTGGGTTGGAACCTGGAAATGAAACAAAACTGAAAACTTTCCCATTTTTACAACATGTTTAAAAAAAACTGTAAAGCGCAATTATTTTTCTTTATTAACACACACAAACACAATTGCATGATTTCATTAACAAGTGCCCCATACGCATGCATATGATTCTGGAACAAAATACGTCCCATTTGGACAGCTATGAAGCTTTGCCGTTAAACTACTGTCACATTCAAAATATTGTGTACAATCACTTGGATTTGGAAATAGTCCTGGTGTGGTACATGTGAATTGTGGAGGTTCTGTCGGTGTTACACCGCCTTCTGTACTGCTCTCCGTTGAACCTGTACCTGTTGTTGTTGATGGTGTCGAAGTGCCACCGTTGCGGGGAACACAATCGGTGCCATCAAATATTTGATCGTTAACGCATTTATGTAGCTCTGGAACTAGTTCATTGGTTGTCGGATTCCGTAGACACAGATAAAATATATCCTGACTACCCGGCCATAAGCCTACATCACCGGGATAATTACATTTCCATTGCAATTGTAGACATATTGGGTCATCAATCCTTAAAGTACATTCTTCCGTTGCCACGCTATATGCTGTACCACTATCACAGTATCGTGGAAATGGTACAATTTCGGTAACCTCCGTTGCTCGTAAACACAAATAATATTCCTGGCATGTGAATGGATTCGGAAAATGTCCTTCCTCCGAACAACCAAATTCAGCCAAACGGTTACAAGGTCCTGCAGATTGTGAACACTGTTCTTCAAATGAATTACAGTAGAATCCTTGCTGCGCATCGCATTTATCCACATCGTACGATTCCCATACATGGTCCATTAAAACGCATCGCGTTAATGTGCTACAATCACTGCATGTTAGACCACCGCGATTAAATACATCACAAGGTGCGACTACGGCTGGATGAATTTCATAGTCGGGGAGGAGCGTGGCAATCTATTAATTGGTTTAAAACTAGATGTTTTTTCTAAAATTAATTTTAAGTGACTGGGCTACTTACCACGCTTGAAATGCAAACTATTAATATTAACTTGAGCATTTTAATCCTAAACCAGCAACAAACCTCGAGCTTTCAAACTGACCGATTTACGAAATGATCAAATAACAAACAAAATTTTCAAAGATAACATTCATACTGTTACAGCGGATCGTGGTGAGCATCCGAACCGAGTTCGTGCATTTTATTCGCATTCCAAAAGAAATGCGCGAATTTTTTGTTACAGTACTTGTTGGATAAAAGTGTCAATCAAAATTGTTGACGAATATTCTACGAGCTGATATAAATTCGCAATGAAAAAGTATCAATCACCTCGGACTTTATTAATCTACACAGGAGAGTGTTTTAGATAAGCGGATTTTAGTACCTTACCGTGCGTTATCATAGCCTGTATTACAGAAATAAATAATTGGCTACATGGAGTAGAAGGTACTAACCTGGTTTTGTAAACGCAATATGTAGTTCCAACCCGGTATCTTATCAGTAAACCCATTCATTCCACTCAGTAGCTTAACAAATCAAAACAAATTGACATCGACAAAATTAGTTTTGAATTAATCGTAATCAGATAACATTAAAATAAACCAATTATTAATCACGGTTAATGGTTAATTTATTACGATTAAGCCAAAACTTCAGTTTGTACCGCAAACCAATCCTGAAAATTTTTTAATAAAAAATCAATTCCATTATTATAATGCAAAGGCGGCCCAAACTACAAATTACAAACTTTTATAATTTGGGAACAATCCCAAAAGGGGACCATTCATTGGATGGTCCATTAGATGGTACCATAAGGATCATAGTAAAATTTTAAAATTTGGGAAAATACAAAATATCAAATTACAAAAATTCTTACTTTGGTAAAAATCCCTTCCTTGGCATTTTGGAAATGTCCTCATTGGCAAAATATTAAATCTCAAAATATCCTATTTTGGGAAACATGCGAAGGGGGGGGGACCGCACCATTGGCAAAATATCAAATTACAAAATTGTATATTTCGGTGAAATGCCAAGGGATCATTACCAAAATTTTAAATAACTAAATCTTATATTCTGGGAAAAATTTCAAGACGGAAATTTAAATGTTGCCAAAAAAGCCAAGGGAGTACCTGACCTTTGCAAATTATCCAATTATAAAATTTTATATTGTGGGAAAATGCTAAGATGGAGCCATTGGATGGCCCATTAGATGGGACCATAGGAAGACATCATAACAAAATTTGGAATTTTATAAAAATACCAATGGGAGTATCAATCAATATCAAATTACAGAATTGTATATTTTGGGAACATTTTCAAGGAGGGTCAATCGGCAAAATATCAAATTTTGGGAACAACGCAAATTATTGACAAAATATCAAATTACAAATTTTTATTTTTTAATTTTTTAAAATACGAGATTTTAAATTTTGGGAAAAATGCCAAGCGAGGAAGGACCAAACTGCAAATTACGAAATTTATTATTTATGATAAAAAATGCCAAGCGGAGACTATTATCAAAATATCAAATTACGAAATACAATATTTCGGTGAAAATGTGAAGAGGGGGGCGAGAGGCGGAGGCATTTGTAAAATATCATATTACGAAATTGAGTATTTTGGGAAAAAACGCTTAGGGTGACTATTGGCATGATCTCAAATGTCTAAATTTTATGTACAAAATTTTATGTTGCGGTGAAAATGCCATGGAATCATTGGTAAAATCTTAAATGACTAAATTTTATATTCCGGGAAAAATTCCAAAGAGTCCCCCTTTGCAAAATTTCAAAAGACGGAAATTTAAATTTTGCCAAAAATGCCAAGGCGGGACATTTGTAAAATATCAAATTACGAATTTGTATATTTTGGGAAAAATGCTAAGATGGGGCCATTGAATGGTCCATTAGATGGGATCATAGGAATGCATAATTTTGATACTTGGGAAAGTGCCAAGGGGCATTGGCAAAATAAAAAATTACAGAATTGTATAATTTGGGAGAATTTTCAAGGAGGGAAAATTTTTGGGAAAAACGCCAAAGATGGACCGTTGACAAAATGTTAAATTTTGGAAAAATGCCAAGCGTGGCAAAAATTTTACCAAATTTTATTTTAGAAAAAATACCAAGGAGAGAAGGACCATTTGCGTAAAGGACGGCTCTACTCTCTCTCGGTAGACTCTCCATTAATTGGTTTTCAGTCCGCGGTCGCTCTTTAAGACACTACACACAATTTCGTATTATCATCTTGATTACGCATCCTTCTCTCTGATAATCCAAAACTTCTGTCGAATCATGCTCAGATGCAACGAAGCGCCAAAGTTAACTCACGATTATTTGTTTTGCTATTTCAAATTTGCATGGCATAATAATTGGGTTTAGTGTATTCGTATTATATGGAGCAATAGCCGTTTCTATTCGTCCATCCACTCGTAATACGCCAGTGCTCTAAACCTGCACCGACCAAGTTAGCCCGCCTCAATGAAACCTGTACCATAATTTGTTACACATTTATTACAACAAATCCCGATTTTATTACAGTTACCATTTTCGAGGAACGAGTGGTTGGTTTAGTTTAAAATTAAACCTGCACCGCCAAAATTGTAACTTTTGATGTAGCTTTGATATCGGGATGATTGTTGAACCAAAATTTATTACAAATTAATTACATTCAATAGGTAAGTTCTAGACCACCCCTATAACTTGCCTAATGGTAAATTTCACCCCAAAACGATTATTTATTTCAAAAACGTCAATTTAACCAACTTTAATAAAGAAAATTTGCACTAGACTGCCACCAGATTTTGGGAAAATGTTGCAAGAAGTCTTGTCGAGAGTAGGTCTGTCTTATCCATGTGTGTAATAAATTATTTTTGTATCGGGATACGCGGAATTGACTCCAAACAGTGGAGGCTTCAAATAGGTAATTTAAGGGTCGATTTTACCACATTTAATAATTTATTACACAAGTTCGCCAGATTTTAGTTTAAATGTTGCACAAGGCCAATATTGTAGTGGGCATAGGAACAATCCATGTGTTTATTTTATTATTTTTATGTCAGGTTAAACGAAATTAGCTTCAGAATATGTGGGCCTCAAATATGTAATTTAAAGTTCCACTAGCTTTAATGATTTATTATTTCAGAGCTTCATCAGATAAACGCTCGGCTCGAATTCGATTTTTTATCTTTTGTAGAGAGGAACTTGACCACGTTCAGGTCGAATTAATTGGCATACAAATGTTTTGATTTAATTCTAACCTGTTGCACTCGTGAAAACTATTGTAAAATATTCCTTATAGTGACAATTTTTAATTTTATTTGGAGAAATCACTTTCAAATAAAATTCTTTCTCAATTCCTTTATACTTATTGAAGTTGTAAAGCACCAAAAGTGTTGTAAAGAATCTGAGGAAAAAGTAATTTACTTCGATAAGATGGTAAAATAGACCTTTAAATTAAAAATTGCCAAGCTTTACCGTTCGGAGCAAAGACCTTCCCTTTACAACGACCACAGAGAAACATTAAACCCCATATTTGGTGGCGGTCTGGTATAATAAATTATTAAAGGTGGTAAAATCGACCTTTAAATTAAAAATTTCAAACCGTTACCGTTCGGAACAAATTCCGTGTAACCTGACTCAAATATAATTTATTACACACCTGTATAAGGTTGACCTACCCTTTACAACGACCACAGAGTATCATTAGACCCCATATCTGGTGGCGGTCTGGTGTAATCAATTATTAAATGTGGTAAAATCGACCCTTAAATTACCTATTTGAAGCCTCCACTGTTTGGAGTCAATTCCGCGTATCCCGATACAAAAATAATTTATTACACACATGGATAAGACTGACCTACTCTCGACAAGACTTCTTGCAACATTTTCCCAAAATCTGGTGGCAGTCTAGTGCAAATTTTCTTTATTAAAGTTGGTTAAATTGACGTTTTTGAAATAAATAATCGTTTTGGGGTGAAATTTACCATTAGGCAAGTTATAGGGGTGGTCTAGAACTTACCTATTGAATGTAATTAATTTGTAATAAATTTTGGTTCAAGAATCATCCCGATATCAAAGCTACATCAAAAGTTACAATTTTGGCGGTGCAGGTTTAATTTTAAACTAAACCGACCACTCGTTCCTCGAAAATGGTAACTGTAATAAAATCGGGATTGGTTGTAATAAATGTGTAACAAATTATGGTACAGGTTTCATTGAGGCGGGCTAACTTGGTCGGTGCAGGTTTAGAGCACTTAATATGCCTGCGTTATCGAGAAATGGATTTAACGATTTGATGGTACTTTTAGGTGAAACAGTACTGGTTTTGACAATGGTTTGGATATCTTCAAGAAAACTCTTATGTTGGAAGTTTTTCAGGATTTCTAACTTCGATGCTTGTCAATCAGAAGTGCTAATTAGTGTTGACGTGGTTTTTGAATTTCGGCAAAGGTCAATAAATTTACGTATTCTTGCGAAAATATTCAGTCAACTCTTGAATCAAGGGTTTTGAGTTAGTAGAGCTGAAAACTATATCATGTAATGCGTCTCTTCGTTTAACCTCACACGAGGATTCTACCATCGAGTAACTTAACCAGCGTGTTGCGTCGGACCTTAGAAATTCTGAACTGTTCCACCAAAGAAGGTGAGTCTTAAGCTCTTTAGGATTTAAACCTCATACAGCACAGTCGGATGGATTCAATTTTGAAACGATGTGGCACGATTTCGTCGGAATACTAGGAGATTTCGAATACCAATCTAACAGGATTGTGGAATTTATCCAGTCAAAAATTTGTCTATTAAAAATGTTCCAAAGTAGTGGAACGTGTTTACTTAGTCTGGGTAACAAGCCATTTAATTCCAAGCGAGGCAGTAATACACTTTTAATTGGAACAACCAATGCAGTTTCGCTAGAACCACAAAACTTATGTAATTGGCAGTCTCCTCCTATGTAGCCATTCTTCTTGGATTTTGATTAGAAGTTTCTCATCCCATCCTAGATCTAACAGCCATAATATTTGGAAAAACATTTAATTTTTATTATAAAAGGTGCCAAAGTCAATATGGTAGGCAAATTTGGTTGCAGATGGTTGCCACTCCATACCCAACACCTTTACTTCATCTGAATTTTCGGAAGTGATTTTGAAATCTCCGGCGAATTGAAAAACCATTTTTGTAAATTGAACCCGGAATGGACCATTATATTTGAAATTTGTTGTGCAAATTGAAATGCTTTGATATAGAGCGGTCTCCCATTAAGAGCTCATCACTATACATATCGTATGTTCTGCAGCTACTTGGTGGATAACTTGTGTAGCAAGATATGGCGCTGGCGAAGGTCATTGCCAAAAAATCATTTACGAAATACTCTTGGAAAAATGCCAAACGGGGACCATTGGCCAAATATTAAATGACGAGATTTTAAATTTAGATAAAATTATCAAGGGGAGTTATTGGTAAAATTTCAAACTACGAATTTTTGTAGGTTGGGTAAAATGATATTGGGGCACCATTGGTAAATTATCAAATGACGAAATTTTCTATTTTGGAAAAAATTTCAAAGGCGCGAATATTATTGACAGAACGACAAATTACGTAATTTCAAATTTTGGACAAAATGCCGAAGGGCGACTATTAGCAAAATATCAAATTACGAAAAATGCCAAGGGGTTGTGATTGGTTTGATTGCTAGGATAGTGTGGCACTATCCTATCCCCATTGATTGTAGTGAACGATACGCGTCATCGAAAACGAATGGGTTTGTTGATGTGTGTTGGTCAATTGATGGTGCCTCGATGAAACAATGTTTAAGCCGATTTATCGATAACGTAGATTGTATGTTTCGTTTTGCTTTATGACCGAGAATGGTTCCTCATACAGAGGTTGTAATGAATATCGAATAACACCCGTTTTATCAACCAAGATGGCGGTGAATGTGGTTGAATTGCTTGGGTAACTGCGTCGGGTTAACTGATATACTTGCTTGATGCCATGAAGTCCGCGGGTAATCGCAAATTGCACCTCTATCGATCCCGATGCTTAATAGTATATCCAACTCTTGATTAATGCGTCAGCGATCGTTTCTGCTCTGATACTCGGTATTAGTATTGCTTCAGGCCAGTGAGTGTACCCGTCTATCATCGTCAAACAATACATAGTACTTTTGGATGGTGGTAAAGGCCATATGATATGAGAGAAACGTTATGACATAATTCGTAGCGCCAGTTGAACATCACACAAAATATTATTGTCGGTTCCAAACACGGGAAATTGTTCAAAGATCAAAGTTGAATTTGATTCCATAAGCGCTGCGAGTTCCGAATCATTCATTTGTGCGTTGGCAATTGGGGGCGTAATAAGTCGTGCTCCCGATGTCAACCTGTTCGATAAGTGAGAGGGTATCTGATACGATGTTGCAGCCTCCCGAAATGTGCCGAATATTTGATGCATATTGGGGTGGGCGTTGTCTTGGTGAAGCCTTGTCCCAGTTTCCGCGTAATGTGGTCGGAAAATAAAATAAACTCTCAAACTTCGATTAAATTTACGTACTGTAACGGGTGTCGGCGTCGTGTAATTTTCGCTAGAAACAGTGAGAGAATAGTGGTTGCAAACCTTTTTCCGTAAGTTGCAGTAACACTGTTTCTATATAGCTGTGTTCGATGCGTCGACATAAATTACAAATTTAGCGTTTGGTATCGGACAAGCTTTTAGACGTTTCGAATGCCTGGACCGTTTGGTCATTACACGGTATTATCGATTTCTCTGTCTTTTTGTGGCCTTTTAAAAACTTGTACGGGCTGTGCTGCATTGGGTAGAAAAATTCGATGATACTTTATCATGCTAAAAAATCGAAAGCGTCCGTCGAAAGTCGCGAGGCCGTGAGAAATTTTGAATAGTCCCCATTCTCTCTTGGTCAGGCGATATGCCGTTTGTAAAGATTTGGAAACCGAGGAGCGATATTTCGTCTTTTGCGAAAACGCACATGCCTAGGTTTATTACTACGCTTGTGTCGCTTAATCATTGGAGGACAATGTGTATATGTTAAATATGTTCTTATATTTTTTTCAACGCAACCTTTTAGTCATCGATATAAGGAAAACAAAAGTCAAATCTCGAAACAAGGAATGGATTAACCGTTGGAATTTTTGAGCTGCGTTTTCTAATCTGATCGACATCCGTGGAAACTCAAACAAACCAAAAGGTGTTACTATTGCTGTTTTCCCTATGTTCTGCTGTTCAACTGGAACCTAGTGATAAGCTTGAACTAAATCAATTTTGTGGATTTCAATTGAATAACCATTGGATTTTGTTATTGAGTTTAATACCCGATAACAACCACATAATCGCTAGTTACCTACCGTCTTTCTTTTTGTCATATCTAGCGGACTTGCCCAATTGATTTATGATCAATGATTTATGATATTTATGACCCTTTGAGCAAACAAACTTAGATTTCGAACTTTGCGATGGCTTTTTTGTTTGCGTTTAGGCGTCGGACTTTTGCGTGGCACGGTTATAGCCGATTGATTCGACACAGAAAGTGGCTTTGTGTTATGCCGCATACGACTGAATTTGGATTAGTTTTAAATTGGTGTTTGAGTCGATCAGTTTCTTGCGTTTAGTGTCGACTATTATTCCGAAATGTGATAGAAACTCGGCACCTAAAATGCATCGCTCGACCTCTGCATTTATAAATTTCCACATTAATGGTCTACGAAGTCTGATGCTATGGGTTTGATGTTTGTGTCCGTATATATAGATTATTGGGCAGAGTTGGCCACGGATATCCACTGGTGGTAATATCCGTCACCGAAAGCTCGGCATCTGTGTCAATTAGGAAGTGTAACTTGTTTCGTCAATCAATTACGATAAAGTGGCTGTTTGAATTTGGGTAGTTTTTTTCAAGTTTGGAGATTGCGAACGACCACGAGATGATTTCAAATTATTTGCATCGAACCGACCAAACAGTTCCTCGACTCGTTGTATCAATGCATTAATTTGGTAAGTCACATCATTTCGTTGTGTATTGCTATCAGTTTTTGCTGATGTGTTTAAATTGTAAACTCAAGTTGGCTTTTACACAATTTATCTGCTGCTTTTGTGAGTTTAATTAGGTTTGCGTCGTCCATGCATGATAATATCTCTAGCGCGGAGTGTGTGAGGATCCGGTGCAACCACAAGTTTCGTAGTGCCGGTTCAGCGACTTGACCGATGGATAATGTTTTCATTTCACACAGAGCTGCAATGACTTTTTTCGCTCAGTTACAATCCCGATAGCAGACGGTCGAGTTTGACCTTTGTCGACTCTATTGATATCTGGTGGGGCAAGAATTTGATCTAGTACGTATTTCACTGTTTGAGGATCGAAGTTCGCGACAAAACGACGTGCAACTATGAGAAGCAAATTTCTTGATTATCAACATTGAACGTTTTGATTTTAGATGTTTTTATTGTTTAAATAAGTTAGACGGTGTTGAACCGATACCAAAGAAGAAAAGCTAAAAACTAATCCACTTACCTGCTGCCGATTGTCTGCTCTGGTTACGTTGACTGGTACATGCCTGAATTTTTTTGTTAATTTCAACTGAGCGCATACCACGGGTGAGGGCTATATCTCCTCACTTGAATTTACAGGGTTTCGTCGAATTCAATCTGACCGCTTACCTAGGAGGTAATCTAGAGGATCTAGACACACGTGAATCGCTGTCTTTACTCGCTCATAATGATCAATCTTACTTCTTTACTTTGTCTTCGGACGAAGTAAACGGCTTTTCTGCATTAAAATTTAGCCCTGTGTTGCAGAACTATATAATTTCTTCTTTGTGTGTAAATAAAATATTTATTTCGGTGGACGATTTTTACAAATTTAACTTACTAAACTGATGCTAATACGACTGATTTGTGACTAGTGAAGTTGTAATACCTAAAACCTAGGCAATAGGGCTAACGCACCCTCATTTACCTCCCAAAATCTCAAAAAATATAAAATTTATTGCGTTACACAAAATTATACTTCCTGCCCACAGTGGCTATCAGCAAAACATTTTTAACGTCATTACAAAAGTCTTGTTTCGAATATAATTTATTCAAAATATTCCGGAAATGGAGTCACTTTAGTAAACTTCTAAGAAGCGTAAATCACCTTTGCTTATATCCCATATCACCCAAAACGATTAAATTCGAATTATTTTATCAATAGTTAATTAAAATTGATGTTTTCTGTATTACTTTATCGCAAACAACACACTACACATTTTTGTCAGTGATAACTATAATTTGATTTACTATTTCAGTATCACAAAGTATTTAGTTCAAATCCACTAATAATTGAAAGCGGAACCAAAATTTATTTCGTGTATAAATATAAAATAAAATGACGAAGTTACTAAGAATAATAGTAAGCTGCAGTTTGGTAAGCATATAGCCTTTAAAATAGTGAACTATAGTTTTGATACGTATACGATTTTTATCTTAGATTTGTTTGCTTCAGTTAACTTCGGTATTTAGTGCCTCTAGCGTTATCTACTCGATTAACACCTTCAGCACAACGACATGCGACGATCGACAAATCGAGGGTGTATTCTGCCAGACTTGTGAAATCATATCAACATGCATCTTAATGAATAACGAGTGGTTAACGGTACCGGTGAAATCGTGTGACACGGCAAACGGTTTTCATTGCAATATGTTGGACGGTGGCTGTTCAAATAATACGGGCGTCTGTAATCCTGTGGGCCACGAGATAAGTTTTATATGTAACACCGAGGGTATATTTCCCGATCCGTACGATTGTCAAAAATATCATTTATGTTTTCGGCCGGATGCTGGAAATTTAGTGGCAATTAATTTGCAGTGCGCTGGGAATTCAGCATTTTCACCCCAAACCAATGAATGTACAGCGTATATAAATAGTACGGCATGTTCGGAGAAACAATTTCAGTGTAATAATCCGGGTGACCAAAATCCGTGGCCCGGAAATTCAAATATATTTTATATATGTGCATCAACAAATGCTAACGGGAATGACGTATTATTCCCGCTGCTTTTTAGATGTCCGCCGAATCAGTTACATAACGGCGTTCGATGTGTAGCCAATAGTGGTGGAGAAGAACCAACGACCATAAGCACGGAAGTTACTACTACTGATGCCCCAACTGAATTTGTGTGCCCATCCCAAGGATTGTTTCCGCATCCGACCAATTGTCGGATGTATTACATTTGCGATCAAAACTCATTATATTCACTAGGCACATGTCCAAGCGGATCTTATTTCAGTTTTAGTCAACAAGCTTGTGGGTTTGGGGAATGTTTTTAGTTCGAATCTATGCCATATCAAACGTGTTATTTTAATTTTTAACAGATTGCAATAAAATAATTAAAAATATATTTAATGTCATTTTGCTCAATATACAATCGGTTCGAGTCTTTGCTTTTAGTACTTATAGTAAAATGCCGGTGTCCGAACTAGTAGTTCTAAAACTAGTGCCATCTTTATTTAGCAATGTTTAACTAGTTTTAATATTTAAATTTGGTAGCAAAACGTTTTTTTTTGTTTTTGTTTCTAATCCATGCAATCTTTTCTGGGGCCGAAGCACTAACTGCTCTTTCGCGGTTGATTTTCCCGTTTTACTTTACGCAATTCCTGCCAAATCGAAGACGTACGGCTATAGGACCGATTTAAGTTAGCATCTGCGCATTGCATAGCTCCATGCCAGCCTATAGTACTGGACATGGAAGATGGGTCGGCCCATGAGTTTTGCACGCCAATAGGGGGTCGTAGTTGTGTTCTTTTTAATCACAGATCGTAATCTGTTGATGAAAATTTCCTTTTGCATCCTGCTCTAATCGTGGTTCGAATTCGGTACCTCCCGATCCAAACGCCAAAGCTTTAACCACTGTGCCATTTGATCGGAGCCAAACGTTTTGCAATGGTTAAGGGAGTTGAATACGAAAAATAATTCCAAAAATTTACTTAGTTCATTAAGTTTGATATCCAATGTGTATAGAAAATGTTAGAACGATAAATTGGATAACCGAAGTTCATCTAGTAGTAAGAGCTTTCTTGTTGTACGGTATATGGCGGTTGCACCATCAAAATATTCAAGACACTGATCACACTGACACCGATCATAATTTTGTCTTAAGTATACAGTAATATGCGATATTGCTAAATATTATTGATGAACGATGTTTGGGCAGAAGAAAAGGCGGTTACACAATTTCGATTATTATGGGCAGTCAGGCTAGTTCTCATGCTTCTATGCATTAAGAACTATGCTTTAAAGTACAACCAATGAGTAGTTAAAAGTGGAAATCACCTGGTTCCGTAAATAATGTGTGCGCAGCAACCTCAACAATAATGCACTCCACTTCTTTCCTGCTAGTTATTACGGCGGCTTGCATAAGCAGCTGAAGCACGTCATCATATGTGGAAGTCTTTCACTTTTAACATATGATTTAGTCTTATCTTAGCCTCGGTCTTATACATCTGACTCAATCAATTAAAGTGGATCGCATATAGTGAAAATATTTTAAATTATCAATGATGTCAAGGAAAGTTATTGGTGAACAAGCTAGTAACTTTTCTCGTAAAAAGCAAAATTTAAGCATTAAACTAGACTAGTTGCACTGCAAGAACTTAAGTGGTCTGTTAGACGGATCCATGACACTACCAATGGTGACCTTTTCCAATACATTGGCCATCAGAACGTAGAAGAATTTGAAATTGGTTTTGTAGTCCATCGGCCAAGAGGTCAATGATAAATTCCCGCACCATGACATTAAAAATCATCGTGGGTGAGTTTAATGCAAAAATTGGTTGAAGTGCAGAAAGCTCATCATATATCACTTCTAGTAGCTTGCATCTCACCACTAAAAACAACGGACTTGTGATCTTTAAATATAAGTGCAAACTCTCAACTAAGATGATGTAAAAGATCAATTATCACAGCAACGTTACTACTCAGCTCTCACTAACTATCTATCATAGAAGGACACAGAAAAAACGAAGAACCATTATCTAGCATCCTTAGGAGCAGTGGGTTGCTATACAATCAGTCAGATCTATCATGGCGCATAATAACGCGCAAAAGAGGTGACCGTCAATACTATTGATTAATGCTGTAATTGTGGGAATCTGCTCTCTCGCGGAAAATATCAGAAGTGACTATCACTATGATTTTCGTCCCAACCAAACAACTAACTTGTATTAAGAATACAATATAAACATACTTCAGCTATAGATAGATTTCCAGCAGCTAATTGTAAGTCTACATTGAATAATATTTTAAACATAGTTCTAGTGACCTAAATAAGTGGCGAAACTTAATTCATGCACATAGTGTAATAAAATAATCATCTGTGATATATCATCAATACTCATCGTTCACAAAGAGGTAATCGAACCGGCTATAAGACGAATAAAGCGGATTCGTATAAAATTAATATTCCAGTGGAATCTTACTCTACTGAAAACATTATACTCCTGCCTACGGTAAAGGAATTGGGGCTAAAGGTAGTTTTTTTAGATTTGGCTCAAACCACTTTCTTTGGGAATGAATTTATATACAATCACCAATGTAGCAGTGAATATATTGCTTGCAAACACCCCGGGCCAAACTTTGTACTTACAATGTCATGGTCATCTATTAAGACTCAATCTCTAGAATTTACTAAAGCCAAATATCGTAAAAAACGAGGACTCTGTACAGACCGATATCCTGGTTCGACATGCAGATATCCCGTCTTCTACTTCAATGCGGTTACAAGACTTATTTCGAAACTATATAAATCATTTTAAAGAAAGGTTGGTGCTCCTCCAAAGACGAGAGCTATCACAACACTATCGACTATAACAGCTCTGATTCATCTTATACAATCCCTGTATAGATGTCCTAGCACAACGCGTCAACCTACCGACATACCGAGATCCAACAAGTCCACATTAACTACAGCATCCAAATAAACGGTAAACAAAGTCGATCTAACAACTGCAGCCCTAAAACCCATCTAAATGAGATAAAAATGTCTATCCTGGATTAGAAATGGTCGAATAAAAGAACGCAGGCCTCTAGAGACGACTCAAATGTTAACAGTTAAAGAGCATATCAGAGATGTACTAGTGGAGCTCTCCACGGACATTGTTACCCCACACTATCTAGGCTGCAGAGTGAGAAAGAGTTGGTTAACCGTTAACTATGTGGATGAAGATAAAGCGACGACCACTTTTGGCTTCGACATTAAAACTACAAACCTAGAAGCTATCGGGGAGGCCACAAGCACAAGCATAAAAATTTCTTTGTCTATCTACCAGACAGCAGAAGCGAGTCGAATGAGAAAATTAGCCTGGTTTAAAATAAGGAGCTCCGGAATGCAGAGTGGAAGAAAATATAGAGGTAAGATAGACAACTAATATTTACCAAAAAGGCGAAGAACTTTAAAGAATCCAACCTCAAAGTTAATTGTTTTTCGGTTCAGTAAGCTTCCAATTGAAGAAACAAGGAACTTCACACAATCAACCTCCAAGACCAGGTCCACCAAGCATCGACATTAAATCGGCAGGAATCGGAGTTCAGTCACTAAACGGCCTATCGGAAGAGACTCAGCAGGCTGAAGTGCGTTCAGATTAACTTATTAAGCTTTTCCGCCTCCCTACATCGAAGAACTGAGATCGGGCACTTATACAAGACCCTTAAACAAGAGTCATAAAAATTCAAAACAAGATAGGTAAGCTAATCTACAAGAGAAGAGATGAAAAGTTAACGTAATTCTTTGTCGACTTTCTCTACTATCTTCTCCATAAACCAATTTATTTCCAGAGATTTAACTACGATCTTTTTAGAGACGCTTCTATCAATGAGCGACAAGAACACCGTAAATTATGCCGCGCTTTTCGAGGACATGTTATTATGCAGATTTTCATTAATTATTATAAACCTCATTATCAAAAATGTATCGTCGTGTGCGACTCACGTGTGTGGTGCAGCACCGATATCAACATAAAAGCTGATAAACTTCTGAGTGCGGATTTTGTTCGAAAACTGAGACTTGAGAGTTGGAAGTTTTGCTGCTGTTTCACTGACCTACTAGATGCACATAATTAATATTATTGCTGATTGATGTAAATAATAATCAAATTTTATATTTACATCTAGTGTGCTGTTGGAACAACAGAAAACCGCTCAACTCTCAGGTCGGCATTTTCGAACAAAATTCGTTCAAAATATTTTTCAACTAACATTCTGGTAAAGAACACAGGGAGCGACTTGACTTTCATAAATACAGTACAGTGGGAGGCATTGAATCTTTCCGTCTCAGATCTGGATAGGACATAGATTATCATCGACTGGCATGAATTTATTAAATATCGAAATACTTCAAAGAGTAGAAACCCGATTAAGAAAACTAAACATAAGTTATAATTAGAGTGGGTAGAATAATAGAACCTGTACTTGTTAGGCTAGAGGGCCAACTATAGCTTGAAATACGTTCTCAGATGTTATAGACGTGTACGAGTTATTTTCATACCGAAAGTGGGGAAGAAATCCCCTAGAAAAATCATGTCGTTTATTCTAAAAACTTTTCAGAAAAAATTGGATTACTATATCATATTCAATACACTCCAGCAAACCCTCGGCAACATGCGTATTAGACTGAGAAAATAACAGCTTTGATCAATTATACCTATATTTCGAAATAATGAAATGTTGTGTTGTATCTTTATTGATAAACAAGGCGCTTTTGACAACACCAAGTACTTGAACCAAGTAATTGAAGCACAATCTAAAGGAGGGGGGGGGGGGATAGAGGAGGGTCTTGACTTTTATATCCTAGGGTGGATATTTATATGTTAAAGAACAGGGTTCATGCCTCTCTCGGTAATGAAACCATAATTAATGTACCGGCAAGAAGCTGCTTCTAAGGGGGGCATCTCTTTTGCAGCTACATTTATGAACGAATTACTCACAAGATTGAGACCAGGTCATAGCAATATCTTGACAAAATTAAATCTGGCAAATGAAATTGTCAAATTACCAGATTTATAGGATTGACTCACAGGATTGACAAAAGTATATAGTGGACCCTTTTTGTCATGGGTTTGAAAGATATTTTTTGGGGTTAAACAAATTAAAATAGAAATAAATAATAATTCATTTAAACGGGCTTTAAATTAAAAATCATAAGTTTTGTCTCTGAAAACTATTTCACTTTGTGTAGTAAGCGGTGTACCTTATCGGTGTTTTGACCAAACTTCACCAGTCTTGGATTACCTAAAAATAAAAATAAATAGCGATCAACCGACGATTAGAACATAATAAACAGAAATGCGCTAAACATACAAATGACGCGATTCTGCTAATGATGTCACTATTGTTGTTCAAGCTCACTGGAATTGGGGTAACTTCGATAAGTGGAGACTATAACAGAAACCCCAACATATAAACGAGTTTAAAAATAACGGCTGCCAGATATATGTCAATAAACGCGGTTTACTAAAATTTAACTAGAAGGAAGTCTAATTATTTTACGAAAAATTCCTGAATATTAGCACATCATAGTTTATATCAAACAAATCACTTTGGCCACACGATTACAGAACGGATTTTGTACAAAAAGGGGTCAGCAAGGAGCGGAATAGTTAAAATCTTGTAAGGGTAGATTTTGGTAAAGCAGAAATAAGCATTGAATTTTTTTTTAGATAGATTGCGAGCAGTGTTGAATTATTTAAACAATCCAGGAGTCTATAAATCTTGTTTTAGGGTACATCTATACAATTACGGATCAAAAACAACTATGGGAGCAGGAACTGGAGAAATCGGGCCTATATTCTGCGTATACTTTTAGGGAAATCCTTAACTCAAGCGGAAAATCTTGCAATAGAGGTTGGCACGAGAGTTCTCCGTAGTCTCAAAGAGCCAAGCAGCATTGTTAACCATTGCCAATTCGGTCTTCTTCTTAAACTGTTATTGTTTTTAAATTAATTTGACAAGGAAATCCAAAATACCTTAATGCGGGCCGCTCGTCATTCTGGCAATCTTGAAAAGGTGGTAGCCGATCTCTGTGCGAAGAACCCTAAATTCTCTTAAATAGAAGTATTGTGGAGAAGGTGAGAAATCCATACAAAGCAGTTGGGATTTGACATTTAATGGTCAGTTGCAAAAATAAGGGTATCCCAAACAGATTCTGCAACAACTTCAATAGAACAAATATACCGTTAAATTTAACTTAAAAATTAAATTATATAAATTATAAAGATCATTGTATTAGATTCTCATTTATTCCCAATATTTATAGCGTAGTTAGTAAACGTGATCGCATGCGTTTTAATTTGCTCCAAAGCTCTCAATTAGCATAACTCTAACTCGAACGTCCGTCATTAATTGTCTTACGGTGTCTTGCGTGGCAAGCAAAGTAAATTTATTTTTACTCACTTAAATATGAATTCACGAATACAAACAAACTATCGCCGATTTGGCACACTTTGATCGAGGATTTCGATTGATCTAATTTGATCAAATATGTAATTTTAGACTGCGGGATAATAGACGGGTAAATCATTTACTATGGTAAAAATTAGATTTAGAACAGATTTTTCGATCAGTCGTAGAATTTTTGAAAAATAAATTAATTTACCGAACAATTTACTTAAACTTGACTTTTACCCGTAAAATGTTCTACTCACATTCTTATTCACTATTAAAAGATTCCGATTTCTCAAAGCCTATACTAAACAGTATTGGGGAACACAATGGGAAAGCCCATTATTTTGACTCAAATAATGAAATTTTTCAACTAGCTTAATCCTTTATGTGATACGTTAACGTATGGAAAACACACAATAGATTCAAAGGCCGCAGCGTTGGACTCTCCTTCAAGTTCAACCTCGCTAAAAAGAAAAAGGGTTACAAACACATTTATAAACTAATATGTAGTGTATTATAAATTATATACATAAATTTATCAACATTTAAAGCACGGAGCGATAGAAAAGCACCTCTAATTCCGTTTGAAATTGAAACCTCAATACAGTTGGAAATCTGCACTAAAACCGATTTTAATAGTACTAAACGAAAAAGTTGCCCAATATTGAATTTTGTATTATTATGCGGTTTGTGCTTTGGCTGAATATTTAGTACACAAACTTTTACGTGTACGTGACATCTAACGAAAGTAGATTAAACTAACTAATGTTATGTTAAAACACAGTGCCGTATTTAGAATATCACATCTGTCACCGGCTGTACTGAATTTTGTGTTTGTATTATTTTCTTTAATTATTTATTAATTTTTGAATTTCCAAAAAAATTATATTTTAATGATTGAATCTCGTATAATTCTTCGGGTTTTATGTACATATCTCGATCTTATTAAATTTCTTTAATTCGCTTAAATTGAAAAGTTTGTAGATGAACCTTAAATCACTCCCAAATTGCAGTGCCATATAGTCATACGGATCAGCTGCCCTTAAATCTCTTGGTGATTGGCACGGATGGACTACCGAATCTTTTCCGCCCCTTACTCGTAACTCTTGCATTGCTTCTACGGATTTCACTGAATAATAAGGATTGTCATCGTGTTTGTACTTGGACAAGCACTCGTGTGAAAAATTAAAGCAGATGGAAGGCAACTTCGCAATGCCTTTATCCATTCAAACTTTAATCTGAGAAATCAAACGGTTCGTTAACCATCATTTTGAGTAGCTGCTTGCAGTTATTGTTCTTTGTCGTTCTAGTTCGCAGCCCTAACAAATTTAATGGTATTAACTGTTGATAGCCGGGTTCAGAAAGCCTTATTGAAATTTAGACGAGACTGACTTTAATCTGACACAAATCACTCGTCCCAACACTTCACCTGCCGTGTCGAGCATACAATGATGACTCTTTAAGTGGTTTCTTAAATGTCGAATCATACTTTCTTCGCCACTTGGGCGTTATGTGTATATTGCTCATCTACTTTCCAAGAAACGGCTACTAACTAAGTAATCTAAAATAATACTATAATCTTGCCTCTATCCAATATTTGTATAATGCCATGCCAGTTCTAATAAAGTTACTCGCCGATCGTTTGATAGTTTACTAATTTGCTACTTATCTCGCCAGTAGATCAGGAGCAGCCTTGTTTGCGCGGTGTTGGATAAGTGAAGGCTCCCGGTGAAAATTTTGCCTGTGAAGTGAGTGCATTGACACTTAGCTAGCTCAATCGCAATAAAATATTCCGTAGATGTCAAATTGCATATCGATGTTATGGCACAGTGCAGAAAATAAAATTAATTGGAGTCACTTTTACCATCCATTTTTATCCATTTAATCTATTACTCAAACCTCAAATTTTCTCCTGTGTTAACAAAGGGATTTTGAGTGTGTCTTGCTCAGAAATTATCAATCCTTGATATTTCAACTCTTCGCGATTTGTTTCGTTGCAGTAACCATATTTTTGGTTTTTGATTCGATGATCTGAAGGCTAATATGTTTGGCTATACGTTCCTATGAAACGAGATCTTTTTTTAAGGAAAACGATTTCGTGACCAAAATTCATCAGCGAAAGCAAAAAGCTGGCTCGATTTATAATGAAAACTAACATGCCTCGCTTTGTCTAGTTGCCGATTATTAAAAATAGACCAAATTGGATCTGCTTGGTGCACTCCTGAAAAACTCTACTTAGATAAAATTAACTAAACTCTCTTCTTCGTTTTCATCGCCTTCTAGACCCGGTTTTCTTTTATGTTCAACAATCCGTTCTTAAGTCAGCTTCCGCCAATCCATTTTGTTTCAATTGTGCTCACCGGCCTCGAAAAATCCAGAAAATAATGTTTTTTTTTTTGTTCTGGAATGTTCCACTTGAACTGCGCAATGTGACTGGTTGACCGCTGTGCTGTTCCGCGCAATACCACAAGTAACTTTCCACTCGAAATCGCACTAAATTGATGCACTGAATTGTTGTTGCTTCGCCGCGCACAATTTTATTTCGAAATTCGCTGTTTATTTCCTTTTATCACTTTTATTTTGCAGTTTCCTGTGATCTGGGCCCATAATCTATTGATATTATTCTAATCGCAAAGTGTTTTCGCTGTAAAAAAAATAAAAACACACATGAACTATTTTGAGAACGAATTTGCACGTCCTACTTAGAATGAATTTAATTGTGAAGTGGCTTTGACAGTTCGCATACACAGCCGAGCCAAAAGTTTTGTGTATATGAGTGAGTGTCGACTTGAAAAGAATACTCAAGCAAGAGGGAAGTACTAAATTCAATAGATTGCAGCTTGTGACCATGATTTAATTGTAAATTTTAATGCATATTTCAGAAGTTGGACCTGCTGTGTTTATCTCTTCTCAACTATCAAATCCAGATTTTCCTGCTGGTCAAATTCAATTTTTAGAATAGGATTGATATTCTAACATAAATTTTGGTTTAAGTTCTGGAACTAGAGGCCATTTTGAATGAAACTCGACCATTTCTCAATTGAACATGTCCAGATCTCATGTCTAAGATAAATTCTAACAAGAGCTTTGATCGCGGATATGGAATAGTTTTGCTGGATCAACCCTGTTAGTTCTTAAAGAATTATTCTGAAATTCGATTTATCTGGATTAGCCTTCTAACACAAACGGTTAACAAAATTTTGAAGTCTTCGTTCAATATTTTAAAGAAGAAAATTTATGCAACAAATCTAGAAATACTATGGATACCAAACTTCGTCAAGCTCAACTACTGTAGATTCCATGGTGGCTATCGACGAGATGTTAATACCAATTGATTTTCTTGCCTAGGTTGTTGAGCCCAATGCAAACCTCGCCTAGAAGGACCACAGTCGCCACAGGTTTAGCCCGCCCTTGTTACACAGCGCTTGTTTGATATGAGTCGTCCTGCGCTAATGCATACATCTGCATACACTCAGAATTTACTTCTGCTCCAAAATGTTACTTGGCACAACGTAGCAATGCCTATGAAGATCTAAATGTACGGAAACATAATAAAATTAAAGCCAAAAATATTTATGAATAATTTAATTAAATTTGTTTTTATTATTTAATAATTTGTTTACTTATGTTTGTTATTTTATATGCTTAAAACAGCATCATGTAATATTTAATATATAATCATAAATATATCGTTAATGAACATTGTAAGTGATTTGGTTTAAGTTTAGTTTATTTATATAATTCAACTGCATTTTATGTAATCTAATAATATTGTTAATATTTAGTTCTATAATTAGTAATTAGGTTGGTCTAAATTTGATTTGTGATAAATTGAAATTTAAGTAAAGCCAATGAGTAGTTAAGTTTGACCAACTACATTTTTGCTACGTAATATTTCATGATCGGAAACCTGTTTAGCACGTTTGGTATAATATTCAGCTTACAAAATAATCGTATTAAATCGAAATTAATCGGCAACATTGGCATCCATTAATTAAACTATCTATAGCTTTCCTTTATATCCTTTTTTTAAGTCACGATTTGTTGCACACCTCGATAAATTCAACACTCCTCGTCATTTATATGTAAAGTATTCTGTCTTTATGTCTAAATCAACTGAATTAACATTACCAAGAAGCATTACAGGACCACCTCTCCTCCCCTCTAGCAGAATCCGCCAGAGCTCAAGGGTATTTGCAGATTGCAGTCTAACTTATTTATCAACAGAGCACGAAACAAATCTCTGAGCAACAAATTACGTTTATCATCTGAAGTATTCAGATCGCCATACATTATCGAAAAACAGACATTGACTTTAAAGCATATACAGCCCCCGATTGTAACGAAATAAATTTTGTGCCACAATACTAAATGATAAAGCGTACACACGAACTGCAAACGAGGTCGTAAGTGTTCAGCAACGTCGGTCACAAATGAGACAAAAAAATCAAATTTCCTAAAGTTTGGAATTTTTATCACATATGCTGGGTACCTTGTCAAATCGACCACACTAATTTTCACACTCAAGGTTACAAAGATCAATTCAAATTTTCAATTTGACCAAAAATGCATGAAAATGTATCTACTACTATCAGTCACATAAGAGATCTTAGAGGTATATGATACTCGTACCGTTAACAACATGAGGTTGAAGGCCAACTATCTTATACTGGTAGGGTTCCTCAATTTACGAATTTGTTCAAAATTTGAGGGATAGTACCACTATAAGATTTATATCAAAAACCATTGAAAACATAAAACTCGGTATTCTGCCATTAAGCGGTTTTAAACGCCGTTAAATATAATAATTTAAACAGTTTGTAAAAACATATTGCATCCTCTATGGGTTTTTAATATTTTATAACGTGTTTCTGCGAATTTTACGGTAGACAGCAAAGAAAATTCCTCAATGAACTATCTGCTGATTTAAAAACATCTGATGATGAAAATTTGATGATTTAAGGAAGAATTGTTAAATTGAAGATCATACTGTTAGAAGACGAGCATCATTGTAGGCCTGACTACGAATAAAGTACGATTTGCAATCTGCTCTACCAACAAAATCTCCCTTGATTCACTAATGTCTCAAAGAGATTATCGTTCTGTACTCAATACCACACTGATACATGATTCAAATTGGTTCTTGCAAATCGCAAGAGTTTGAACCAATACAGAGAAGATAACTAACGGACACATGTATTGAAAGGTCTATAGTTAAGTTAAAAACCAAGCTACCATACGAGTATACAAAGTCATACAAAGCATCTCGAACAAGCCGTATTTATTGTGCAGCAACTTCTAATGTTTGAACTTTGTTCTTAATGTCTTTTTACCATTACTAAAAATGAAAGAAGACATGAAGTTCGAGTCCGATACATTCCAAAGTATCATAATGAGCCGACCGCTATATAATCAGGATGCAGATAACCAGAAAATATTTTCATCTGAAACATCGAGATTAGAAGTATTAAGGTCACAAGTATGAACTCTACCAAGCTGGCATGTAATACAACGTACATCGTGCAGTTTAACCCTAAACTGAATATTTAAATCATGCGAAGGGCAGGGAATCTACATATACTAGGCTTTAAGAAAAGCCTAATAGGACGAAATTCCTTGAGGTCATTATAATCCTATGACAGTAAGTGATTCTGTGTGAGGCTAAAATTCGTGATATAATTCACGAGGAAAAATCTTGATGCCATTGTGCAAAGGTAAATGAGGGGTAAGGTAAAGATCAAACGAGTAGGGTAACAGTAGAGTTAGACCGCTATGCAGCAACAAAAACACAGTTCAAGATATAGCAACCAGCAATATTCGGAGAGAACAACCTGCGAGAGGTCACACAATACTAAGTCTGAAACAATAATTGTTAGTCAAAGATTTATTAATTCTGATGATGCTAGATGCACATGAAGTCCTTAAAGCGGATCTGACGTATTTCTATATTATTTTTACTCTCACCTTTATTCTTAGATCAGAACACTAAGATCAGAACACTACCAAGATCTGTTTCAAGCCTTTTTTGGTAAGCTGCATGCGATACAGCAATTAACAACTTAAACTCAACAGATAGTGCGTTGCCATGATTAAAGTTGATTTGTTTTAATTCAATTTGATTACCAATTTTCAAGAACCTATATTGAAGAACGGATCCGGTTAGTGGATAACTTTCCATTTGCATCGGACAACACCGGTTAACAACATTAAACTTAGGAGCCTGGGAATCCAAGTGGAAGCCAAATAGGTCTCGGACACTCATCGACCGTTAATTTGCAACCGTCTAAAAAGGATCCGTCAAGGATAAGAAAATTATTAAGAGTTTACATTGCGCTAACGATCCAATAAGATCGAGAGATATTCCAACTTAAGTTTGAAATCAGAATAGCGATCGAACAATTTGTTGATCAAGAGTAACATGTGGAATAAAACGCAGGTTAAATTTGCAATGAACGAAATCTCAAGTAAATCTTCAAGAATCAGGTCAAGTTTAACGAGGAAACAACACGGATAGGCACATTCTCGCGCAAAAGAAGACACGACGAATACCACTTTGTGGTAAAATACCATGTACTCGTGGCTTGTTACTCATTTCGTCTGCTTCATGTTCAAGCCAGCTGAACCTTAATAGAAGTATATAAATCGCATTCGGTTATATAAGACCTTCATTAGACCATGTATAGAGCATTGCTGTCAAGTTTGGGATGGATCGTATGGTATTGCCCTCCAGTTACTTGATAAGGTTCAGCGGCGTGTCATTCGAATAATATGCAACCCCAGAAATCGTCAAGTCCTATCAACCTGGCCGTATTCAAAAGTTTCATTCAAAAGTTGTGACATAATTTTAACCCTGCGTTACATATCGAATTTGACCATAGTTGGTTAAGAAATAGTCGAGTCCAATCAGCATGGCCAAATTTCAGCAAATACATCAAAATTTTGCCTAAAACCAGACATTTTAAAAGCAGAATTCGCCCAGGCTAATAGTCACTAGACCATTAATGCCACTAGGCCGGATCAAGCCATATGTGTACTGATATAATTTTGATCTTTCAAAGCCGCCCCAATAACTGGCGGCCCTTAAAATTTACCTGCTTTACTTAGAAGTGCAAAGACTGGGGGTGATCACAGCACGGCGATTTCAATCTAAGAAATTGGTTTGGGAACGACAAAGCGAATTGCTTAGCACATGCAAATTCTAAAATGTCAGTATCAATTTCCAGTTTGGGTTTGAGTGCCGCTTAAGCCAAAGGAGAACCAAACCGCTTTAAAATATTTATTCTAATTAGTCACGAGCCACTCTTTCTGCTCGTCATACCACTTCAATAGGAATTGATAGAAGAAAGAGCATTGGAAATCAAACTAGAACAACAGCAGAATTTACCAGAATAAACCAAAAAGAAGCAAATGCGTTAATGGCTGTGACCAAAGTACTGTACCTTGATAGAACTATTTCCAATCTGATTTTAGATTTGTAACCCCGACAAGGTAAGGTCTCCGCAGGAGACACTCAATCGTTTGAAGGAGTCCAGGCTGAAATAATAATTTTTAAAATGCACCTGAGAATTGAAGAGGAGTTTACAAGGAAAATTGAACGTCTAGTCAACTTTTATCTAATAAAATTAGAAAACATTAACCTATCAAGAATAAATACTGGGTCCTTGACGGTAGACTCTGTGTTGGTAAGGTATGCACATAAACCAACTTACTATGATCTAATACAAGATCGTGAGAAAACACTCCACTCGACTGTGTAGAAGGACGAAACGCGAGTGGCACCCACAACAAATACTTAAAATCGAAACTGCCAGTTTAAGAGACAGATATATTTCTAAGAAATAAGTAGCAGCCCTATTCGCAACAAATCTGGAGAGTTACAAATGGACATAAACACCGTCCTAACAGTTTGGCGAAATTATTTCTCGTCACTCAGACAAACAGACAGATATTATCCTCCAATGCGCAACCAATATGTAGATGACCCCTTCATCCGCTCCATCTTACGATAAAGTGGGAAACGTCATATCAAACATGAAAACTTGTAAGATACTTGATGAGGATAGCATGTGCAACGAAATACTCAAGATATGTTCGAGCTGGTTTCAACGATTTGGTTCGCAGAGAAAATCCCAGACGAGTGGAGCATAGCACTAATTTGTTGACTACACACAAAGAGAAGACTAACTGAGTTGAACAACTGTCGCGGAATTGCTTTGCTCCAATCAGGTCGAAAACTGATCAAACATTTTCTCTAAGGATTGTGTTAGAAAAGTGCTACAAAACGGACACTCCTTTACATTTTCTATTCATAGATTTTGAACAGGCGAATGATAGCATCCAGAGGAACAACACATTATGCAAAGTGATAGTCATATCATAGTGGTAATGCAAGCTCTTCGGAAAAACAAGAGAGCGGCAAAGAGACCCAATAGCCCATATTCTATTCAACCTTTCGTTAGAATATATCATTCGGCAGCTCAGCATAGCTTAGCGCACCTGTTTATATTTAAATCAAGCCAAATATTAGTTTACGCGGAGGAATATATGCATCCACGGTCGTAACATTGTGTCTTTCAAAGAAGTTCTAGCCTTTTTGGAAATAACAGCCCATTAAAATGGCTTCTATTTCATCTAAGTTGAAAAAAAATCAAACAGACATGGGCATTTACGCGTCATATACTATTGTTTACATGATCGCGTCAACAACTCGTAAACAACTCGTCGATAACGTCAAAAATACGTAGAAAATTACTTGTAATTCAATCCAGAAGTGATCCCATATTTTTGAACTTCTGTTTCTGGACATTTTAGTTAATTCAAATTATTATTCCAACAAAATATTTTTTCACTAGTAAATTACTGACTAAACTGAATTATTGGTAGTTTGTGCTAGTTATTTACAGTTTTCGCATAAAACGTACTGTCCCTAATAAGTATTTCAACAATGTGTGGGGATTGCAGCAGGGAAACTTTCGAATTCCAAAATGAACAAACCGATTAAGCCCAATTTGTGCTAATTAGTGCTCACGGAGAAAGAATAGTGCTAGCCCGGGAGTCGAAAAAACGGGAAAATAAGATTTCGAATTTCGCCTGAAAGACGAACCAAATAAAACCTGATTTCTAAAAAACCAGCAATAATTTAAGCCTAATTTTAAAACTTTTCAATAATTTTCATAAATTTTCATTCGTAAATTGAGGAAAACCCAACTAGCCCCTAAAAGATACTATAATGTCTATACCGTTCAATTATATTTGTGATGAACAAAAAATTAAGGAAAGGAAATAAAATGTTCTAAAATCCAAGAATAAGCAGATCAGATATCATATTCCTGTCAGGCAAAATATAGTGGCTGAATTTGTACTAATCCAGAATTGGCCCAATTCCATTGTACAACAAAGACCATTGAATGGACGATTTTCTGACATAAAGTGTTCTAGAAACATATTGCATATTCTGATTGCATAGTCCTATCAGGTATGTTCATTGCCGTCCGAAAATTCCATTGAACAACAAAGACCGTTGAATGAACGAGACATAAAGTGTTCTAGAAACCAATGAAGTTGGCACTTTATGTCAAAAAATTGTTCATTTAATGTTCTTTGTTATTGAATGGAATTGGGCCAATTCTGGATTAGCACAAATTCAGCCACTATATTTTGCGAATGACCTGACAGGATCATGTGTACTGAATTACTTATTCTTGGATTTTAGAACATTTTATTGTTCATCACAAATATTATGAACGGTATAGTTATATAGTATCTTTTAGGGGCTAGTTTGTGTTTCCTCAATTTATGAAAAATGAAAAATTATGAAAATTATATTTCTACGATAAGCACAAATTTCGTCAGCCGCTTTTGGAAAGTTTTAAAATTAGGCTTAAATTATTTCTGGATGTTTTTTTTTTCTAGAAATTATGTTTTATTTGTTTCGTCTTTTAGGCGAAATTTGAAATTTTATTTTCCCTTCATCAGTAATTTTTTCCCGTGCGCACTAATTATCACAAATTGTGCTTATTATATTTACAAAGTTTCATTTTGAAATTCGAAAGCTTTCCTGATGCAATTACCCACACTTCAACGATTGATAAATCTCAAATTAAATTTGTTACTTTAGTGTATTGGGTTTCGCGCCATCTATTAATAACACGTACGAACTAACATAAAATTACTTCAAATATATGTTGCTGATATCTTTTGATATTTGGTCAAACTAAATAATATATAATGTAATGAAAAATATGATTTGACACATTAGGAATGAGAAAGCCGACTGGAAAGTGCATGAATTCAATTTCATCGCAAGGCTGTAACGAGGTTGAAGACACGATGACGATGTTATCCTGGTGAACTTATACTCATTTTAACGACACGTGTAACGCTGATTGTTGTAAAATCGCCTTCTTTTATACCTAAAGAGAATATAACGGAACAATTAATTATCATCGTTCATTATCTTCCCATGGCGTAGGCTGGTAGACCATATCTCTATAGGGTTCGAGACTAAACGGGAATTTGTTTAATTTTGTAGCGGTAAATACAATAAAGACGAACTGTAAGTAATAATATTTTAATGTCGTTATGTCTACTAGTTACCCAATTTATTCTGTACTTTTGCTTTCGACACCTCGGCGTTGAAATCTATAATTTTTGGTCAGTCCAGTTTTGCAGCTCACTAATAGCAATGAGGAATAAGTTTCGTTACAATACAATGATATGCGCAGCGTGTGTGTTCCTAGTCGAGGTCTCCGCGATAACTGCGAACTGTTATTGTCTCATTGCCCATGACCATTTGGTAATAATTAGCATCTCAAGGATAAGTAGAAAAACTCCAATCGATGAACGGAACGATCACAAAAGTTTTTCAACAAATAATGATGATGGCAGTGAACATTTTAGTTCCCTGTCTGTTTGTGTTCCTATGGCAGTTGATGATTTTCTTACTAACCCAAATTAACGAAAATGTTAACGTTACATCAGGGTCAAATAAGGCTAACTTTACAGAACTCATGATATTTGTCAAAGAATCCGGTGGCAAAATTTCTAAAACAAACAGATTAATTTGAAATGTTTAATTTATAAAATGCTATAGTTAGAATTAGTTTTGTAATTTACAAATATTTGAATAGTGTGCAACTTACTTTATAATGTTAAATAAAATCAAATGGAAAACATCTCTAAAGCAAAATAGAATAAAAATAATGAGTAAATAGAGTTTCTCATATCATTTCCTAAGTTGTCGACGTTGTTTACATTGCCGACGTCAAGAACGTAAAAAATGGCTATTTAATCTACTTAATAGATTACGTGTCGACAAACCGCGTAGATTGCGTTGCGTAATCTAGCTCGCCCATCCCTGATAATCAGGTTATTTCCAGAGCATCTGGAAGTCACATACTGCTGGCTGGATGAGGCATCCTGGCATGCCGGACGTATGATCTTGTTTCCTTCCATTTTACAATTTGTTTCACACTGTTCCCATATGGTGGTCATCCAAGCTTGTACTAACCGAAGCAACGGTTGCTTCATGTCGATCAGTGATTATTTTATATCGTAACTTGGTTAACTTTAAGGACGTTAGTACCGCAACTTGGTTATTTAGAGTGGATTAATCTATCGAGATGCGCAATCACCGACATATATTATATCAATTCCTCTAATTAAATTATATAAAATTAACAAAATTAAATTATCGCTATACATTCGTAATATCAACGCGCATGCGTAAACAGTTTATCAAATCGAAATTACCTAAAAGAAAACAAAAATTATTTAATCAAATGATAAAGGGCAAGTCATGTAATTCCTGTAATAGTTATTAGTTTTCAAGTTAATTAACTAGCATAATACACCAAAAACGCAGCTTAATTAAAGGGCGCATGCGCATTTTAAATCTACAATAATTTTATAACATCACGGATTTTGCTTGTAATAATTTCTTTTATAATAAATTTCTAATTTGTTATAAATAAAATATTATTAATTATTATTTCTTGTTAATTAATTGTTTAGTTTATTAAATGTTGTTAATAGAAATAAATTTTGTGGACGTATTTTTTTTTGTTGCAATTTATCGTTAATAAAATGTTTGTTATATTATTTACTAATTTTATTATAATGTGTTATGTTTTGATATGTTCACTATAGGTATATATGAATTCATAATTATTATTTTTATTAATTTTGTAAGTTTGTTTGACATAAAATTTTATTATTAAATACCTAGGTAAATGTATACGAGAAGTAGATATAGATGAGGAAATATAGGTCAAAGTGACAGTAGACCAAGGACCCCGCAGAAAACAAGTGGAGATGTCAAATTGAGCTGGACACCCTGTTTTGTGAGGGGTCCTCCTTAAAATTTATAAAGGGCAAGCTCATTTTTTATTTTGGTTCTAAATTAAATAGTTAGATGGCGCACTATATGCTAGGTGTGTTTTACTGCGACATCTATTATTTATAAAGTTTTGACACTTTTTTAAAGGTAGAAAATTAAAAATTTATTCTTAAAATTTCGGTTTAAATTGTTTTTGCTAATTTATATATTTTTTGTATTTATTAATAATAATATTAATGGTATTTTACACAATAAATAACACTGATTTGATTTTCTTTTCTTATAAAATAGTTCGTTTGTTGTACAAAGGTTGATGTTAACCTCGCATTCATATTTTGATTATAAAATACATAAACAAAAAATACTTATTATCGATTTTACTGTTAACCAGTTTGCATTATTAACTTGTTGAGTTTAAAATGAAATTGCTTCTGTTAGATGTACCCGCATAATAATTGAGATGAACTGTCGTATACAGTTCATTAACCAAAAGAATAAAACTCAAGCATATAAGATCAAGGGGTAACGATTGGACCGACATCTATATTCACTTACAGTGTAATTCATAACTACAGAGTTATAATAAAAATACAAGTTAGTTTTCAATTGTTTGGAACTGCTGAGATACAGTGTCGTTCGAATTAACGTGAACATGAATTTTTTTTCGTTTTATGCAGTTAATAGGTCCATCCCTGTAAAAATTTTTGATTTGCTTATGGTTTGTATTTCGTACAATATGAATTGTCTCTGCACGTGTATTTTTGTTTTTTGTTTTTTAATTTACCGTTATAATTACTTTTTTTCCTTATGACACCTAAGCGAAGTCAGTATTGTATAATTTATCGAATAAATTAGAGTCAAATTTACAATGGATATTTCACCAAAAAAACGGGATAAAATTGTCACATTAAGAGAGCACACCTCCATGACTCAGCGAGAAATTGCACGAGTGTGTACCGTGAGTTTGGGGGCCGTAAACAAAATTAAAAAAATTAAAAAAAAAGAAACGAGAGGTGTTCAAGTGAAGCGCGTCGGAAAATGCGGAAGAAAAACAAAAACAACGGCCAGAGATGAAGCCTTTCTAATGAGAAACAGTAAAATTGATCCAAAAAAAAAAAACAAGTGGTGACTTACAATAAGACCTGGCGGCACATGGAGTGCATATTCATGAGTCTACTGTTCGAAAAAGGCTCAACGAAATGGGAAGATGAGCAATCCGTCCACAGAAAAAACAGCTTTTGATCGTACCAATGATGAAAAAGCGACTTGCTTGGGCAAGAGAACATGCTAATTGGGCAACTCAAGACTGGAAAAAAGTTTTGTTCTCGGATGAAACCAATTTTGTTGTGCAGGGACAGCGGTCACGGTTTGTACGAAAATCTGGGGAAAAATTGATAGTGAAGCATTTTGATCAAACAGTCAAACATCCACCAAAAAAGATGTTTTGGGGATGTTTTTCGTATAAGGGCACAGGCGGTCTAGTACCAGTCGAAGGCATGATGAACGGCTTGAAATATAAAGCTATGCTGGAGCGGAAATTACATCGTAATTTGGAAAAGGTTGATGTTGGTGAAAATGTAATATTTCAACATGATTCAGCGCCATGCCATAAATCTAAGTTGGTAACGAGTTACGTCGATCAGGAAAATATTAAACGCCTCGATTGGCCTAGAAATTCACCGAACCTGAATCTCATAGAAAATTTATGGGCGATTTATAAGGATAAAGTTCGGAAACACGACTGCACAACTGTTAAAAAAATGGTAGAAGTCGATAACGTAGGTTTGGTTCCGGGATTCACAAATGACTGAAAATTGCTAAAAGTTGATTAATTCGATGCTTAACCGTGTGCAAGATGTGATTAAAGCCATAACATACATTTTAATAATAAAAATTATTTGAAAATAATTTGTTTCATAAATTTTCTGTGTTGACATTAATTCGAACGATACTGTAAGCTTCGAACGATACAGATACCGTAGATTGCAAAGGAATATTTGCAACTAAAAACCAACCGGCTTGAAAAAATAGGATGAAATCGAGCACACCGAAATTATGCTAGAAAGCTCAAGCAGCCAAATATTTTCAAAAGAACTTCTACGGCACCTCGCAAGATAAGATGGAAGCAACAATTATTAAATTGCCACAATGCCAGAGAGAAACACCACCCACAACGGGATGGTTAAAAAACAGTCCGACATTGGACATACCAAATTTTTCTGGGGAGTACGAGAATTGGTACTTATTTAACTATGTCTACTTACGTCGCATCTTAAGTCACACTTACAGATGAGTGTAAGAGCCAATCAGCCCGTTTTCAACAACTAGCGAGAATTGCGAAAAGGCTTGTAGCTTGCTATAGAAAATATATAATCAATGCTATTATTACCAACAATACAAGTTACAACAGCCGGGGCGAAATCTGAAAGGCACTACGAAACAAATGTAACACAACATAAAGCGGCTGCATACGAGCTCCCCATTCGAATCATTTATAATGGTCATTCTAATCAAAAACATGGATTCAAAATCAACTACGCTTTATGAAGCAACGTTATCCAATACATACGAGAAAGGTTCTGGTCGCTAGAAGCAATGAGAGGCAAAAAATCAACCGCAATGCGAACGCCTACCGTGGCTCCAACCATGCCACCATTAAGACGCATACATACTGCCACGATCATCATTCAAAGTTGGGTTAAGGCTTATAGAGAACGTCACGGCTTAAAACAATGCGAGAAATTCGGGAAAATGTCAACATTAGGTAGAGAAAGGCTAGTGAATGTCTGCGACCTTTGCGTACGTTGTCTCACCCAGCATAAAAAAGGTCAGTACACATCGACATCATATATTGTTTGCAATGGATATCATCATATACTTCGTTGGGGCGGAGGTATGATCCCACCAAACCTATGGATGCCTATAGGTTGAATACGGTTACTTATGGAATCTCAGTAGCCAGTTTCTTAGGTGTAAGAGCCTGATTACAACCGACACAATATGATAGCAGCGCATATCCAACTGCTACTAGAATACGGTCATCATGACACTCCAGAAGAAGCATGTTTACCACCCAAATGGCACAGTGGTTAAAGCTTTGGCGTTTGCATCGGGAGGTACCGGGTTCGAATCTCGATAGGGGCAGGATGCAAAGAGAATTTTCATCAACATATCTATGACCCTCTGTGGGAGTGCAAAACTCATGGGCCGGCCCATTGTCCATGCCAGTATAGGCTGGCATGGAGCTATGCAATGTGCAGATGGTGATAAAATCGGACCATGGCTGTACGTCCTCGAATTGGCCGATATTGGCGTAAAAGTAAGGACGGAAAAAGCAAACCGCGAAAGAGTTGGGAGAGCCTTGAACCCAGGACAGGTTGCACGGATAATTAAAAAAGAAGCATGTTTAGCTCTAAAATAGCTAAGAGGCTTTACGGAGAAAGGCGGTTTAAAACTCAGAGTGTGAGTTACATCATACGGGCAACGGTCAAATTCAATTAAATAAATGACAGCATAAAAACTTTGGTAACATCTTATAGCAACCCCTGCAAAGGACATGTGAGTTTGATGTCTCAATATTGCAACTATCACCAATAATGATGACGGCCAAACTTATAATGCAAGAGGATGGAATGATTGGCTTCACACTTAAAGAACACTTAAGACATGTTTATCATGAAGCAGCTAATAATTCCTCGGCGGATTGGCACAACAAAAGAATCACCAAATGAACTGCATGAATTTTCCGATGCATCCGAGTCTTGCGGTCATATTTTGTCGAACCACTGACAACATGGGTCATGTTACACCACATTTACTAAGGTCAAAAATACAAGTCGCTTATATAAAACTAAATTCGAGCTTAAGGCCTGTTGCACACTTGAACTACGTTTTTGACTGATGTGAGCTATGTTTTTATTTTACAACATACTGTTTTGGTATGAAAAACTCAAATAAGAGAAACATTGAAGATAAATTTCAGGATCAACCCAATCTGTAAAGAAATATATTTAAATGTTCTATTTTCGCCTTGGAGGTAATTAATTAGCTCACATCGCCCATAAAACGAGCTATGTGATCTATGTTTCTACCACACAGGTTTAAATAAATAAAGTAAATAAACCAAGGCGTATGAACGGCTTGAGCTAAGCTTCGCCAATTTGGTTTCACTTATTTAGGCTTTGCAAAGTAAACCGAAAAGCTGTGATCCCAAAACATAGCTCACTATGCTAGAAACACATAGCTCAAGTGTGTAACGGACCTAAGGCGGCCTTGCTATTCGCAAAACTTATAAAGAATACTCAATGTGCCATGAAACTCAATAACATTGGGTCCAAGGGGAGCCAGCCGAGCCCGATTCAAAACATTGGTGGCCAATATAATATGCACTAAAGAGCATTCTACCAACGACTACGTGCAGTCGTGTAAGGCCAAATGAGAATCCTGCAGGCGACAGTATTATACTGCATTAGTGTTAGATCTAGATGCACCCATGCCAGTCAGCATTCTTCATGATGTACAGACGGAGGAATTAGAAAAATCAAATTTATAGTCAATTTGATTGGCGTAAATAAAGTCGACCCATTTTTACAAATGTTCGAGCGAATGCTGTCCGGTTTAAAATGCAATGCCATTCTACAGCAACTTGTAGGGGGTGCAGTGGGCCTTGTATTATGCCATAGACAGACTACTGGGGGTATATTATGAAATTTTTCCCTCTCGAACTTTTCCATTAACGGATAAATCCGTGCTATTATGAAACTAAAAAATAAAATCGAATCGGATTTTTCCGATCACACTACAAAAAATCCGACTGCTAGTTAGTTGACGTATTCTGTATTCCATTGATGTTATTTTGACGTTTCAACAAAATATAGTGAACGTGATTTATATTTCAATATTATTAAAATAAATTAATTTGTAGCATTAAATATATTTAAATAATTAAAAATAATTTAAAACAAAAATATGTGGCTAACTTCAGATTTGTTTATTACCAATTCGATAATAACAGTTTCATAATAGGATAAATCCGTGTCGAATCGAATATTGCGGTAAACGTAAAAATCCGAGACGGATAAATTTCATAATAGACCCCTTGGTTTCGAGTTAACCATGATTTCGTTGTAATGTCATGACTAGCTATGATTTATAACTAGGTTTATACTCCCAAGGCAGGTTTGTGCTCCCAACGACGAATACATCAAAAATGGAGATTCCGGACACTAACAGTTTACCAAGCATATCCAGTTTCCTTTGAGTTTTCTATTTGTCATTGAGATATTTAGTTGGCGGGGACAGATTTTTTTCTGTTCTGTCAATATAAAAGTCATATCTGACAATTTAAAAGTCAATTAAATGTCAATCTTGACATTTTTGTCAATGCCTACTCCATTACTATTTAAAATCAATCGAGAAGGCAAAAGAAATTGTAGAGTGTCTTGAGTTCACATTTAGGAGATCATTATCTTGAAACTATAGTTATGACACCCTGGGTGGTCATTTTATGGCGGTTATATTACTATTGGAGACTTTTTTTGTGATATAATTCAAAACAAAGTAGTCTACAAACACAACTCTGTCTAATAACCCCTAAATTCAGCTTCCTTCATTTGACTTGGCTAGTCAGTATTCATTCGCTATATATCGGTTTTGAGTCCATTACTATTTATTCATAGTTGCAGCAAAATTAAATACAATTTGAAGTTACATTAATTTTCCCACCAACCTAAAATAGACACAATAGAATAACCTCTATAGATAAAGTTTTAATGAGATATAATCAATTTTGAAAACAAACGTCATTACAAAAAATGTTTTATTTGTGAAAACGAGATGGAAGATATTGCTGTCTTTGTCATTCGAATCAATATAGGATGTGACATAATTCACCCAAATTCACCCAAAATTAATCCGAAGTACGCTACGACATTTTCATTATATCACACTTTATATCACGAAATGTGAGTCCTCAGCCTACGAGAGACTGAAAATTATGGGTCCTAGTTTGAAAAAATTAACAATGATGAGAATCATATTTTGTATAAGTTTAGTAAAACATAACACAAACCACGCCATCCACAAACAACTTGATCAACGATCAACATCGTCTACGGCAGGAAATACTGTCAGTACAAGAATATAAAACGTAAGAAGACAGAATACGACCAGCGCTAATAAGTATTTTTGAAATTACTCTAGTACTAAAGAGCCTTTAAGATACCCAACAAGGCTTATATATATTTGACGTGCTCCATAATGATTATTAAGAAATCCCACATCCATCCAAACTCACACCAAGTCAGCTAGAAAAAAAGGTTACAATTTATTCGACAACACGTGCCTGTAACCATTACTCTACCGGGACACAATTTTCACAAAAACTTAATAGCAGCGGCGACATTGACCAACGATATATATCGGCTGGATTGTGTATTCCGAACTATGCAAATAAAAGCGAAAATTCAATGATTGAAACGGCACTGGGTGACAAAATAGACAATAATTTGTGGCGAAAATTTAAAAAGGTGTATTGTGCTGTCATTGCCGTAAGTTGGAGCGTAGAAAGCAACAACAAATGTATTATTTGCATTGAAGGGAAGAAAGCCCGCGCATTAAAGCAATCTGTAATCGCATCAACAGGCGTAGGAAAAAAACCAAGTTTTAAGAACAATCAAAGCCCTGCGCATTTATAGTGGAATGGAGTATTGTAAACGACAGTTCGACGATTTTTGGCGAAAAGCGAAATTGCTCTTCAAAAAACAGCATCACACACTCCCGAACAAAATGGTGTTGCAGCGTGCATCAATAGGACACTTACGGAATGTGTTCAGTATATGTTAATCGATAGCATATTTGGTAGACAGATTACTTACTACACGAGATTTTTGGTCAAAAACAAACCAAATTAGACCTTGCTACGAGTGTTTGGATACAAAGCGATGGTACACTTGCCAAAGAAAAAACGGCGGATAAGAAAGTTGTGATAAGCAGAGATGCCTTGTTCATAGAGCTTTCCTGAAAATTCAGATCTGAATGTAGTTGAGCACTTATATATGAGCACTAATTCTTCTGTTGCGCCAGTAATTTTTACCAGTGATGAATGTGTAGTTGATAAAAACGTAGCATTCGTGATGCTGAATCTTCCATTGTCAATAAAAGAAGAATCTATAAGACGAAGCCTTAAAGCCTTATTGAAGCGAAACCGAGCCGAGTAATTGGGAATGTCAACGAAACCAAATAAATAATTGAAATGTTGAAAAGAACGAAATAAATCTATCGTTCACGAATGACCAAATTATTGGACAGATCCTGAAACAGTTGTCGAATCAAAATGTTGATTTGTGGAGAACAGCTATGTGTGAAGAAATTACATCATTGAGTGACAATCAAACTTGAACTTTGGTCGATGTGCCTCGAGACAAAACACCTGTACCTGTAACACAAGGCGAGTCGACAACAGAACATGGCGTCGACTACTATGAAACGTTTTCTCCCGTTGTAAAGTATACATCAATTCAGTTTCAGAAGGAATAAATTGTCAATAATTGGAGCAAAGTTTGTAAGCTATGCCAATCGGATTAAAGCAATCAAGTCGTATATGGCACGAGAAACTAAATGGTAGGTTGGTAACATTTGGTTTGAAGTAATTGGAATTGTAACAGAATGTTACTTCTTGCAATTTAACACGCGAATAATCGCGAACTCGAATTGCACAAACACTTCGAGATAAAATGATCGTTTCGGTATGAGTGATTGTAATCCAATCTCTACGCCGTCGTAGAATCTGATGTCTCGAGGTAAATTCGACAATACAGAAGAAGAATGTACCATGTCTCTCGTGTAAAAAACGACTGGCGCAGAGAAGCTTCAACGTCTACCCATAGAAAATCACCTGGTCATTAGATAAATTCGAAGCAAAGTTTTCTTTTCCACACTGTTTCAACACAAGCCCCTTCAAACAGGGCCATAAGCTAAACAGACTGGGGAAATTTGATGAAAAACTGACATCCATACATTTAATTTTGGCTGCCATTACCAGAGTAATACGAGCCCTACAATTACGTATGTGGCCTTGGTTTGGTGCTAAAGCACAGAACAAATAAAAATCTACACAATATTATGTACTAATTTGTCTAAGCGCAGTGGGAGGTGTGCTTAAGTGATCAACCACCTATCTCGAGAAGCTTTTGGAGCTCACACCCATACATTCGCATATTAAAAGCCTCGCCGGTTTGAAGTTTATCGAACAAAGTCATTGTAATGTCGTCCCCCTGTTACTCTGATATAATATCTGGCATTGCCTATTCCAAGAGTAATTTAAATGAAAGAATTATCGAATTGACGGTTGGGATGAGACAAACTACAAAACATTTTCGTTCCGATATAGGACATTTAAACAGAGTACTCAAAGCGGGCAACTATTCAGATCATAAGTATGATACATGATAGGACACCGCTCATGTAATAATCACTTTGAAAAAATAGAGATACTCATTGCATAGACTCAACGTCAAACCGATAGGTTAAACTGGAGTGCCCTATAGATCAATAAATAGGGCACAGAACTCAGTGCTCTTCGTAGAGCCCACCAGAAAAAATATAAATCACTCACACTCATCTTTTCTATCATTATTCGATAAAATGCGTCAGCTTCTGCATTTTAGCTCGCACAAAAACATTTAAACAAATCGTACTTTACCGAAATACACATATTGATTTCGTTCCCCGGGTAAAAATTTAACATCTGTATGACTAAATTTGCTATAATAAAAAAAATATCAAAATTATCTCAACACCTAAATAAACTCAATCGGCCAACAAATAAAACAAATTAAACAAAAAAAAAACAACAAAAATAAATTATCTTTAACAAATTTTCTTAGAAATTCAAATATTTTTTCAAATTTATTTTTTTAAATTATAATTAATAATAGTTATTATATGAAAAATATGTACTAAAGAATTCAATAAATAATCGAAATGACAAAAAATAATCGTAATATTTATCCTAAACTAAACAGATCGTAAATAATAATAGTATGTAACTATAAAAAACAACAACAACAAAAATATTTAATTATAAAATCTTATCTAGAAATATTTTAATTACTTACAAATTAATTTATATTTACAAAATTAAATATTTTCCTCTTTTTTTTGTAGTATGTATGTGTCTGTGTGTTGCAATTTTCATTTTTCAACCAGTGTACATTTTGATAAATTAATTATTTTTCTTATATAAATATTTATTATTTATATAAATTAAATTTGTATTTTTTTGTCTTAATTAATAATATATTTTCTTTAAATATTTTTAAATGAAAAAAATATAAAATTAAATCAAAAATAAACAAAAAAATTTATAATTATTTTTGTAATTGGTTCCAGTTTGTTTTGCTTATTAATTTAAATTTTTTTTTGTTTGTAATTCATTTTTAATATTCTATTTATTTTTGTAATTATATTTTTAGGTTAATCGTAAAGAAAAATTTGTTCAGGAATTTTCAGAAAAAGAAATTATGCAAAATAGAATGTAATCTAAATTTTGTAAAAAAAAAAAAATAATTAATAATTTATCTAATCATCCGTAAATGGATGTTCCGACGTATCACTTATATTTTTGCGTTTATTTTCTAAGATTTTAGTGGCCTGCTCCAGGGTCTCCTTGAAGAATATTGTTTCATTGGAATCATCACCCAACGAATATTTAGTTGCGTCGCAATTCCATGTTAATCCTAATACTATATTAAAAGCAGAAGCATCATAGCCATGACATCCTGAATAACGGTATAGTGGTTTCTTATTAAATTTACAACCACCAGTTTGTGCCCCTAGAATGAAATAAAAAAAATTTATTATTAATTTTATATATTTTATGGATCAATTGGGAATAAGGCCAGTTTATAGTAGATCCGCGAAAATGAGGTATTTTACTAAACGATCGTTACTTTAATTAGATATTCTGATTCTAAGTAGTGTTTCTCCTATACTGATTGCAAAATTGGAGTAGAGGAACTTCAATTAAGAGACGAACAGTATGATTATTAAAACTTAATTGACTTCATGTTGTTCAATTTACGACGTAAAACATTAATCGAAAAAGGCAGTGTGTCCCCAAACTTGATCAATTATGGTAATTTCAATTACCGGAATAATAGATCATCCATTTACCATTGCTGTAAATATCTTTTGTGATATAATACAAATCTATTCATGTAAAATATTAAAAGTGTATTCAATTTTCTTGAATCAAGAATTTTTTGAATAAATTTTCAAATTTTTTTTACACAAATTCTCAAATAATAAACAGAACAGAAAAGCCGTGTCTTCATTCAAGAAAATATTTTTAAATCAGTATTTAAATGAACAGACGTCATTCTGTGTTTCTTAAATTGAGCAAGTATAATTTAATAAAAATTAATGTAGGCAAATACCTTACAAAATGTTTTCTACTGTCAAGCAAACTTGTTCATTAAACGCAATATTTCTTAAACTGAAAGAATTGTGTAACTAAAAATTAATTATTCTTACCATCCAAATTTAATTGTATGTAAGAAAACCACTAGGTAATCGTCCGTTTATTAACAATTTATTCCAAGAATTCAAATTCTCATTTTAAGAAAAAAATTCTTAAAATTAATAAATCTTAAAAATACTAGGGGATTATTTTGAATAATTACAATATTTGTTTCATTAAAAGAAAAAGTGATGTGTAATCCAAGAAACGTGTTTCTTCGTCCGAGAAATTGATTAGACGTTAGGTAACAGAGAAATAATATACAAATTTATTGCGGAACTAGTAAAGTTACGACAATATCTAGTAAATTTAAAAAAATGAGCTCTTGCGGAAACATAACACCAATGTAAATTTTAAATTGTTTTATTTTTGTATACCAATCCATTACTTTTATAATACAAAATGTTCCAGGGTTCTAATAATCAAAAAATCAATTTAAGTTAGCTGTTTGAACTAAAGAGTGTTCCATTTCGAGGTATATAACTTCGATAAAATACAGAAAAATAATATTAGTGGCCACGAATGTGACTTTATTTGAAAGATAATTTTATGCCATTAATAATTTTTGAATATGATTTCGGACATGTGGCCGCTGTGGCTGTACACGGCGTAATCTTGCATTCCATTTGTTGATCACTCTTGGCAACACTTCTGGTCGTATTTGGGTAATAAGGCGTCGAATGGTCGTCTGAATGTATCAGCGTAGATAACTTCACATGCCCCAAAGAAAATAGTCCAACGATGTTAAATCACACAAACGCGGTGGCCAGTTGACAGGGTGCCAATTGAGTAATGGTTCATCTAATATTTCTTTCAGCCAATTAATTGTTACGCGCGCTGTATTTCATGTGGTCCCCTCTTGTTGGAACCACTAAACTCTGATGTCAATACCATCCAATTAAGGCACAAAAAAATTAGTAATCATGTCTCTACACCGATCTCTGTTGACTGTAACGTTTTCACCAGCATGATTTTTGAACAGTCTTCGATAATTTGAGCAGACCCCGATATTGATAATATAGGTGTGTGGCTTATTTCGGACACACATTTTACTAAGCAATCCTACATAACATTTATAGGCTATTGTGTATATATCACACTACTCATCCAGATAATTCAGCCAGAGGAGGAAGTGCAGTCATCATAAAAAAAATATCCAATATTTTGAAGAAGCAAAGTATGAAAAAGAAGAAATTCAGGCCACAGTGGTTTATATAAATACCAACAACTTTCCTATTATTGTGGCAGGATTCTACTGTCCACCAAGACATTCTAAAACAAACAATACTCAGAATTCTTCAAGCGTCTGGGAAAAAGGTTCGTAATAGGTGATGCCTTCTATGCGAAGAATACTCACTGGGGTTCTAGATTAACTACAACTAAAGGAAAAGAATTACTGATTGCCTTTAAAGAAAATGGATGTGAATCCATTTCAACAGGAAAACCAACATATTAGTCAACTGACCCAGGAAAAATACCTGACCTGAAGTTGAAGAAAGTCAAGATATGAGCTCGGATCATTCTCCGATAGTCCTAACCCTAAGCGAGTATATCATTCAAAAAGGGAATAATCCAGTACTAACCAACAAACATACGGACTGGGAAAGTTTCAAAGTACACCTTGAACAAAAATACTTTTGAAAGTTCCTTTAAAAACTATGGTTCAACTGGACAAAGAAGTACAAAAGTTCACTCACCAGTTCGTTCACCAGCATGGAAAAGTACTCCAGAAATCAAATCAAGGCTAAAAGGAAATAACTATCCATAATAGAAATTAGAAACCTCCTTAGGAATAAACGAAAATCCAGAAAAAAGTAGCACCAAACTAGAGCTCCACAAGACAAAACAAGAGTAAACAATCTTACACAACAATTAACAAGAGAAATTCAGAAACTAAGAAATGAGTCGGTTAATTTCTACCTAAGTAAGTTGACGAATGACAGTAATACGGACTATTCGTTCTGAAAAGCAACAAAAACTCTGAAAAGGCCAATAATGCCGATCCATCATATCAGGAAAATGGATGGAACATGGGCAAGGAAAACCAAAGAAAAACCTAATCATCTTGAAAATATATTTCAAACTAACGAATGTCAATTACGAGAAACATTGAATGAAAACATAATTCAAATTCTCTAAAACTTCACACCTACTCGTACATCGCCTACTGAAGTAACAAACGAAATTAAAAAAAAAATTAAATTTAAAGAAAGCACCAGGGTTTGATCTGATTTCCGGAGAAATAACAAAGCAGCTACCGGGAAAAGGTACGGTAAATTTAACTAATATCATAAACGCTGCATTCAGGTTAAAATATGTGCCAAAACTTTGAAAAGCGGCTGAGGTTATCATGATTCCCAAACCAGGAAAACCGCCACATCTAATAACATCATATAGGCCTATATCGTTGCTGCCAATAATGCCTAAACTCTTTGAAAATTTACTATTAAAAAACTCAAACTAATAATTGAAAAATAACCTAATTCCGAATCACCAATTTGGTTTTCGCAGTGAGCACTCAACTATAAAATAACCAATATCATTGAGAAGACTTTAGAAGAGAAAAAAGTTTGTTCCGCAGTATTCTTTGATGTAGCGCAGGTCTTTGACTTTTGGCACGAAGGTTTAATCTACAAATTTAAATATAAGGGAAAGATATTTCAGGCTTAAGCAAGAAGATGAATATTCTGAGCTTAAGGAAATAAGAGCAGGAGTTCCGGAAGAAAGTATACTTGGGCTACTTCTGTATTTACTGTACACCCTAGATGTTCCAATCCCAAAAAGCAACACGGTAGCCACTTGACACAGATACAACAGAGAAATTACAAACCGACATAGAGCAAGTACACAACTGGACAAAAAAATTGCGCATAAAATTAAATGAAACCAAATCTGTACATGTCGACTTTAAAAACAAGAGATTAGTACACAAACCAGTATATTTAAATAATCAAGAAATTCCACATGTAAACACTGCCAAATATCTTGGTATGACACTAGACGCTAAGCTTCGCTAGAAAGCTCATGTAAAGAAGAAAAGAGACGAGTTGGGATTTAAATACAATAAATTGTATTGATTACTGCAAAGAAACTCTCCTCCATCAATCCCTAATAAGCTTCTGCTTTATAACCAAGTGTTGAAGCGTGTCATTACTTGTGGTATACAGCTGTCGAGATGTCAAGCAGAGCAACATGGATATTATCCAACGATTCCAAAATAAACATCGTCAACGCAGCATGGTTTATGAGAAATAGTGGCATTCATTAAGATCTGGGCATAGAGTCATGAACAAGGGCGCTACTTCACCATGTCAACATAGAGACCATTCAGCTACTGGATAATATGGATTTAGTTAGAAAACTTAAAAAAATAAAGCCTTTTGAATTAGTGTAAACTCTGCGAAAATAAATCTCTATCTAGCGCACACCAAAAGCGCGATCAAATAATAAATATCAAAGCTAAGGAGTACATCGATGGATGAACCGTTAATTTCAGTAAAATATAGAAATTTAAGTTAGAATAAAATTGCTTATTAGTATTCGACTAGATTGTACTTAAAAAAGAAATAATAAAGAGTTATTTAAAAAAAAATCAGTTTTGAACACATATGGTCCAATGATTCCTTCAATGGATCTCGTGGATTATTTTCACTGCAAATGCTACAGATCTGCGCTTGTTGACATAGCCATTCAAACAAAACTGACCTTCATCACTGAAGGAAATTTTGTATGGGAAGTTTGAATCGAGGTCAATAATGGTTTCGGCCCATTCACCGAATTGGCGGCGCGAATGATGATCGTAAGGTTTTAATTCCTGCACAAGTTGAATTTTGTAAGCATGTAAATCAAGATCCGTACAAAGATTGCTTCTGATATTGCTAAGAACCAGTATATTAAGACCTGGTCATAGATCTGGTAAGAAAAAATTTAAGCTTATCAAACATAGTCAACATAAGGATTCATCAATTAGAAAAATATACTTGAGCGTATAAGAAGTTGGCAAGAAGTATCATCAGTTTTATATGTATCTGTTGATAAAGCTGAGATCTGATCTTGTTGAAAGATAACAATCTTTTCATGATTTTTTCGGTGTTACACCTCGTGCATGTACAACTATTTGGTTTTAAATTCACGCTGAACACTCAACTAACCCATCTGAATTAATTTGAGATTAATTTTACTCAACTGCACGTCGATTCTGGCTTTCCTATAGGAAAAAGTAATTAGGAGAAATATTTTCATTCGCAATATTTTTTTTCTTGCATACTATGGTAAGCAGTTGGTGTAAATTTTTTCAAAAACTAAATTAAATTGGAAATATTTTTCCTATCAAATTTAGATACGGAACATATATTTCCTAAAGTATAAAAATTTAGATCAAACATGATTTCTCAGTAGGCTAGAAAATTAAATTTTTGACAAAAACGCTATGTAAATATTTTTCCTAATTCCTTTTTCCTACAGGAAAGCCAGAATCGACCTGTCGAAATATGAGTCACAGGATTATTTATTGACATTACAAAAACGCAAATTTTAGAAATAAACGTAATGGCGGAAATTCCGGATGACCTACTGCATTATTAAGCTGAACCCCTCCTCAAAACTATCTTGTTGGTAACGTAAGTGATATTGAATCTGAAATTTGGAGGGTTGTTGTTTTCATGATGAAACAGGCTTCTTTAACGCTGCGATATCAACCGAACTGTTGAAAAGTTTCGGTCCGCATGATATGATCCTGAATGAGAAATTAAGTTGCTGGGCAAATCGGTGTAATGATAAGTGCATTATTACCTATTTACCCATTAGAAATTCTATCTCCAATGAAGCCTGTTTCGAAAACCACTTCTGCGTATTCTATTTTAGTCCATTCTTAGTTCTGGAGCTTAGTTTATTCACGTTAACGAACGATCCAAATATTTTTTGCATGTTATGGGTAACTAGGAATCGGGCTTTACTCGAAAGTGGTATTGCCTTGGTTCTATTCCTTCAAGGGTCATAATTTTTACTGTTACCAGATGGCTATTGATTAAATTTGATGTTATTACCTTTGCTGCCTAATAATCCTAAGTAATTTTCAAGTTTTCCGCTTTTTAGGCTTTATTGATACAAGAGGAAACATTTTAAACTGGCATTCATGTTCATTTGCGTAATAAAACGTCCAAAATAATAAATGAAAGCATGCAACCTCGTTCATCATGTTTAGTTAGAAAGAAATCCATAATTCATATTATGTATAATGCATTATGTGTGCAAGGTTGTTCCGCATGCATGCAACCAATTAGATTATTGGCTATTTATGAAATTATTCTGTGCAAAATCGAAATTAAATCAAAGGTCGATTCATAAATCATTCGCAGACATATAAAATACATTTATTGCTCTAATATGTTGTCATCGACCAAGAAATCCATATACCAACAAATCAAACTTCATAAAATACAGAAATACTAACCGGCACACAAATAAAATCTAATCAATTCAAACACATCCCTGTCACAAATATAACAAAATCATATTAAAAATGTTGCAGCATAATAAAAAAAATATGTATTATTGATTCCAGTCATTATTTCAAATCGACTAAGTTAATTTGGAACGTCCCCATATCGATATACCATGAACACCGACACATACACCCTAAAGACAAAAAAAAAACGAAAAAAATTGGTAATTTGATCAGGACATATTTAATATCAAAATGTACATATATGTTTCACAGTACATCACAAAACTAGATAGTACATACATAATATGTATATGTAGAAATTAGAAATTCAATAACATTTCATGATTGACTAGAATTTTGTAATGTTGTTAAAAGTTCACATGATGAACCAAACAAACAAATAAAAATCGATTGCGCGATACCGATATTGAGAAATTCCATTACTGTTATTACATAATACCGACCCGTATACCTCTAAATTAAATGTCACGGTTGTATATCATGGGGAAGTTGATTAAAAGTGAGTTGGGAATTGGAATTAAGAACTGAACAATCTCCAAACTGGGATGGTGACCCTGTTGAAGTACAGATCTCATGAGAGCCGCCTATATATTTATCGGTAATATAATAGGATTAGTATACGACTGCATGTAGTCCATGTCAACTGCGACTATTTTCCTCCAATAAACGGCGCAACTAAATTCCGAACATGCATACACTAATGTACATATTCGAGTATCAACTATGATCATTTTGAGAAATGTGATCACCTTAAAGACACATTAAAGTGTAGATGTAACAAAAACCCAACCCACAGGAACGAGCCACACTCTCGAAACAAATCAACACTAGTTCAAAATACCTCCATTGTACACAAAATTGCTATAGCCCTCCCTCTTATCAGTATCCTAACATAATGCCAATACTCGCAAAATTAATATTACTGGTACCTTCGGGCGTATTAATATTTTGGTAGCTGTGTCTTCTAGTGAAAAAATTTTAAACGAAAACTTTTGACGAAACTTTTTGACTGTAACACCTAGCATAATAAACATAAATGACAAGATATGTAGATAATTAAAATGAGTCATTGATACGTGTTAAAGATATACCATTTATTTAGTAAATGTAATATGTTTAGTAACGGGGTAACCCATATTTTGTGGAGCTACAACAATTTAAATTTTTCAAGTTTTATTTCATTATATTCATTATATTTCCTTAATGTATTTGAGAAACGGACCTAAAACTTTGCATTGTCACAAACAATTAAAAACAGTATGTGCCTTTGTATGGTATAGTGACAAAAGAAAAAACTCATCAATCAATCATTTCTCGATGTTTCTTGAATAAAGAGACGTTTCCCCAAGTTTAATAAAAATTGAAGGCAATGAGAACAGGATCAGGTCGTTTTATATGGGATCGATGCATAAAACAAGCTGTAATTTACATAAGCCCATATGCAATGAGAATGTATAATTGGCTTTAGATGCACTCGAAAAGAAATTCCAAAATCGACGTAACTCTCAACCCAAAATTTGAAAAAAAAAAAATCTGACAGAAACGTGAGGCTCCTACCCAACGTAATATTTTGGAAGATCCTGAATTACATTTCGTAGTAAATTTGTTACACTACCGACTGCCTTCTACAATGTACTCAATACTCGCAGACTAAACTCTGTTATTCTGGGAGTTGTGAGATTGATCCAGCACAAATAACTTGTCTTCAGCGAATATAATTCCATTCCCAGTGTGTCAAGCTAAAATTTGTTTTAATCATTCAAGACTCTTCTTTTTCGGGGTTCCGAAACTCCATGAACTTTACGTTTTTTTAAAGTTAATAATTTTAGATAATAGAATACTTCTCGGACAGATTTACGGTTGACTTGTCGTTTCTCTTGCATTTTCCTTTCCTTAAAAAAGCTTTGAATATTGCTATTTTTTGTTTGTTTGGGAGGGGGGGAGGGTGACCCATCTGTCATGCCAGTATAGGCTAGCATGGAGCTATGCAATGTGCAGATGATAATAAAATCGGAAATATATCCGTACAACCTCGAATTGGCCGATACAGGCGTAAAAGTAAGGACGTAAATAAGCAAACCGCGTAAGAGTTGGGAGAGCCTTGGCCCCAGAATAGATAGCAGGGATAAAAAAAAAGAATATTGCTATAGAGTGCAAACATTGTGCTAATGCATTTAAAATTCCAACTACGTTACCTTTTATTAAAGCAAAACCACACCCGCTGGATAAAATTCACAATTTTTCTTTACTTGAGCAACACTCCGAGAATCTAAAATGACGTTTACAATAAAATTAAATAAAAATGGTGCGGTGCCATGTCAAAATTACCAAAATGGCTTTCAGAAAGTACTTTATATTATTATACAAGATAACGATTCCGTAAAAGGAACTTTGTTATATTTTTAACAATTTCAAATTTTATACAAATTTAGAATATTTTCAAACCTTTATGATTTTTGGCAGATCGATCAAGACACTAAAACTGTGATGAATGGTCATCGACTCTGATGACCTTTAAGATTAATAAAATACAGAATATTTTATTAAAATATCTTTTTTTTTTAATCCATACCACCTTTTCTCGGGCCGAAGCCCACCTCACAGCTCTTTCGCGGTTCATTTTCCCGAGTTACTTTACGCGGTTACTGCCAAAATTGACCATCCGCGCATTGCATAGCTCCATGCCAGCCTATGGACATGGAAGATGGGTCGGCCCATGAGGTTTTGCACGTCCATAGGGGGTCGTGTTGTGATCCTTTTCATCACAGATCGTAATCTATTGAGGAAAATTTCCTTTTGCATCCTGCTCCTATCGGGATTCGAACCCAGTACCACCCGATCCAAACGCCAAAGCTTTAACCACTATGCCATTTTGGTCGGTAAAATAATAAAATATCATGGTTTTAATTTAGTCATAATATTCCAACTTTACAGAGAACGGGACCGATTCCGAATGATCTGTTATATACCTAAATTGATACTGAAGTTTTCATGTATACTGCAAGTGCTACAGAGATGCAATCAAGGAATTTTGAATTTCGGTAATTTTGGAAAAAATCCTAAACTATTTTGGTAATTTGTTCAACTAAATTTTAATTCTACTTTCCAAAATAATTGGCAGTCCGATTTAATCGATTTAATGAAATAACTGAAATTTTAAAGGTATTAATGAATTTAAAATTTTTCAGACTATTGAAATTTTCGTGTCTTTTTAAGTTTTCTATAATGTCTACGAATGACCCTGCAGTGGCTGGTTTTTCTTCTACAAGAAAACACTACGAGCATCTTACCGCGAAGCCCATTACAATACGGGCAATTCAACGTAGAAATAATTATTCAGAACATGAAACTCACCGAAGAAATAATTATTTCTGCAGCCTGATAATATAATCAATGCGGATGTACACTCGATGATGGAGAATACTACAATTGCTCATGGGATGAATCAAAAACTTAGATTTTGAAAATAATGAACGGCGGAGCTTCTGGCTCTATGTGTGGCATTGGTCCAAGATGGTAATATCAGGAATTAGAGGACGACACAGATGGCTATTAAAATAGACGTTGGAGAAATGGAACAGATATTACAATTTCTTTGTTTAGCTTAGACAGGCGCGAGCATAATAAATGCGATATTATACTGAACTAGCAAGCTGTCTTACACCCTTATTCCTTTAGTCGCATCACTTCATGCGACGTGACTACCCATCTTCTTGGTTACTAGATGATTAAATCGAAACTTACAAAATAATTATTTACAAAACTCGTTGCGGCTGTTTTTTATTCTTTAATCTTAGTATGCTGCTTTAGAAATATTTTCTTGTGTCTTTTATCACTTCAAACGACAATTTCCATCACTTGAAATTTTGATGCGACAAATAAATATAATTTTTTTCAAACTAAGGCAGCCAACTAAGATTTAAAAAATATTCACTGCGAGTTTTGTACGAAATTATTCAGCATATTTCGATTTTACCATCTAGTAACCAAGGAGATCCATAGTCACGTCATAAGAAAGTGATGCGGAAAGAAGAAAAATCACGATCGGTTGGATGTTTGGTCGCGTTAGAAGGGCAGAGACTCGGAAATGCTACAAGTACCTGGTAGGCGAGAGTAGAGTCGAACTAGTTGCTGTTAACGAGTAGTACGAAACAGGAATTTGTATCCAAAAAGTCGGTTCGAATAGTAGCTGGGAGAGCCAGAAGTTGCTAGTCAATGCTCGTAGTCTGAAATGGAACATGCTGCAACAGGATACCAGAGCAAATCAATATTGATAACTCTATACCTCAGCAGGCATGAGGGTGATTGAAGATTACACACCAAGTGACCATAACTATATTATCCTATCCATCGAGGATAGATGCGCATAACTAGCTGCGTTTTTGTCGAAGGATTCAACAAGATGCGACGTTCAAGTTGCAGTCGATCGCATTCTGAAAAGAGAGCTTATGACAATTTCATGCCATGGAATTATCAATGAGACGTAAAACGACAGACGTATTGCTGGACTGGTGAGATTGCTGAACTAAATAGGAGAGCATTGAGATTAGGGCGTATTGCACAGTGAGCACGGGGCAGAGAAACAAAATAATCAAATCGACAGGACACAAGAAAACTGAGTGAATAAATCCTATCTGCTTGTGTAAAGAACGGCATCAAACTCGTAAGCCGTATAATCGGTTCCACACACAAACGCAGTTCGTTGGATGAAGTCACGATGGGTAATATAATTGATTCATTTTGTATGTAGTGTTAAAAAATATATAATCAATTAAACTAAACTATTTTAGTTAATTAAAATTAAAATAAATAAAATTAAGTTAAAATTAGGGAAATTATATAATTTACTTATTCAAGTTTAATCTATTTTCTTTAATAAAATTTATTTCATTTATAATTGAACCACGGAAGGAAACAGCGATACAGGAAACTATTGGACATGGCTTGGTGCTTTAGTCGGTTTTGTGGATTCCTGGTGAGAAAGCTCGGAATTAGCTATGAATTTAATATGTTGGGCGTGTGAATATTGGTGGTTCCGCCCTTTCCCAACTGGTGTCGTTGCAAGTACTGCTCCCGTGTACTATAAATGGGCAATACTGGTATATTATAGTTTGATGTCAGTTGTCAAACGCAGTATGCGTCATTTGGTTGAAGTGTAAACAATTAGTATTTTTAACTTCTTAAAAACCTCGAATTTTCATTTGCGGAAAATGAACAAAGCATGCTCGATCGAATAGAACGAGCAAAGAATGGGTGCGAGAATAATGATTTTGGCATTGAAGAGTATGGAAAAAATTGAAGATGCTGAATTGGAAACGTTATTGACTGAAGATTCCTCTCAAACGCAATAAGAATTGTCTGTAGCATTGAATGTTGATCGACCAACTGCTGCAAGATGTCTACAAACAATTGGAATGGTTCCGATGACTACCGACGATAACTAAGCGAGCTATAAAGGAAAAACGATGAGAATGGGTGTGTAGATATAACAAATTAATTTTTCAGCACGACAATACAAAACCACATGTTGCAAACGTTATGAAAAATTATTTAACATGACAGGACTGGGAAGTTCTCTACCCCACCCACTGTATTCACCAGACATAACTCCTTCAGGTTACTACTTATTCCGGTCGTTACAGTCGCCTCTTTCTGAACAGCGGTTCAGTTCTCGAGTAGAGATCGAAAATTGGCTTATTGATTGGATCGTCTCCAAAGACCAGAATTTCTCCAGAGAGGGAATCTGTAAATTTCAGGCAAAGATGAGGGAATCTTGTAGCTGCAGATGGGCCATACTTTCAGCAAATGTGTTTTATTTTAATAAAAAGGAGCGGAATCATATTCACACATAATATATCAATAACCAGATCGCCAAAATATGCTCACCAAATGGATAAAACCAATGGTAAACCCAAAGATAATTGGAAATGAGGCGCTATACAAACGCAAGACGACGAGATATCTGGAGGTGATAATTAATATGTAGCCGCCTGATATATACTGGGAACATACCCACAAAAATGACAATGAAAATGGCAGCAAGCCTTGGTAAGCTGACGGCAAATGAAGGTGGGTCCAGTCCTGTCAAATGGAGGCTAATCATTCAGTCAATTGTGCTAGAGGAGCAGATCTGGACGGATACCATGGAAGCCGGGAAATACCGGAGGAAGAATGTTATTATAGCGATATGTAGGGAATGCAATACCGGTAGTCGGAAAAGCTGTAAACCGCACTGAAATACCGGTAATTTTATTTTAATTACCCGATAGTTAACACATTTATCCTTCACTGTAACAAAATGTGCTACGAAATGAGTTATAAAAAAAGCATATTTGATTTTAATTGAAATAAAAATAATCGGTAAATTACCGGTAGACTCGGTCAAAAGGTTTACCGAAAAATCGTAAATAAATTTTTAGCAAAAATTGCAATTTCCAATGTGCAGCCTTTGTGGTCGTCGCCGTAATAACCCCTATAAATCTACAGGTGGTTAAGCACCGGAAAATGTAATGGCTAGGAAGCAAATGGCTGAGCTCGAACCGAAACACTTGCACTGTAGATCGGAAGAGAAGGATTCCTAACACTGATTGTGTTAACCTGAAAAGGTCTTTCGCAGTTACACAAGCACACACATAGAAGAATCGAATAATTGTCTGATCTATTTCTGTTATTGCGACATTAAAAGTAATTCTCGTAAAATAATAAAAAAAAATATTTTCTATCATTTATTATTTACATGACCAAGAGCACAACCTTAACCTCACATTACAGAAACATAATAGCAAACACAATGACAATAGCAACAATGCTCGTAATTTGTTGCTATTTCGATGTGTATATAAGAAGCAAGTTCTAAAATTATTAAGACATAAAAACGAGAATAAGATGTTTACGCATTTTTATCGTTAAATCATATTTATGTAAATATTTTTTTTTTGAAATAACTCTTTCGAAAAACGCATGGTGAGTGGTGACCTAGAGATTATGAATTGATGATTCACCTTACAAAAACAATAGAAAAGTTCGTTACACTTAATTTTAAACTTGTGCGTTGCGGTTAGATGTAATACAAATTGTGTAGGTTAGGTAATATTAGAGTGAAAAATTATATGACGAGGTGCGCCACCCCACTTTCTACCGTACCAACTGCCCTCACTTGGGGTAATCCCAATACGTACTAGCCCCTATAACTTTATCATTCGTATTCGTTGAAACATTGCATTGAATAAAAAATACACTTGAAAATAAGATAAGACGGTTATCTAACTGTGTTATCGTATGTTTCATGGGTAACAAACCAAACGTGCGGTGACCCACTTCAAATACAAATTTTATCGTTAATCTTTAACTAATTTTGATTTTCGGTTGAAATAGCACATGTACTCGTCACAATAACTTATTTGAAAGAACAATGATTTATACTGTCAAGTGTTGGCAGCTATATTAATCTGATAACAATTATCTATATGTATTATCAACCAAACATAAAAAATTCACTTCAAAAATTGAGAATGTTATAATCAAAATTTCAACAGTCGGTAATTAAATCTTATCACAAATATTGTCGAGTATTAGCTACATTATATATTGTAGTATATACGGAAATAATTAACAATCATATGAGTACGGGAAATAAGATTTGTTTGTGTATCAGATGTTTGTTCCGTAATTAGCATGAAACGCAAATTCCAAAATAGTAAATTACAAAACAAGTAATTAATAGAGACATTTTTAAATTATAAAACACCAACTGCATATTTTAAAACAATTATTTAATTAAATATATACAAAATTGTTTTATTTAATTGCAGCAGTGTTATCGGTTGAATTTTTATCGTTTAATTAAGTTTAATTTGCATTTAAAATTAACTGACAGTGTTGGAAAATCAGTACATAGTTTGATTTGAAAAGTTTACAAACATTAACGAAGAAGACATAAGGCCGGTCGGAATGATTAACAAAAACGAATACGCGGGACTTTAATTTTTCTATAAAAACTCGATTTAGCAGAAAAAGGTCATGTTTGAGAGAATAAAAGTGCTCTACCATTAAGATAACAATCGGCTCGCCTCTTGGCAATTGCCATGACTAAATACAAAATAAGGTATGATATGTTTGGCTAATAATCTGGTTCCAGTGAATGTATCTACGAAAGGAACCACTGTTACCATAGCTCCACGTTTGGCTCGGAGAAAAAAGAATTTCGTCAAAAGAGGATGTCACCACAATCGTAGACGCCTGAGCAAAATGACAATTACTATTGGGACGAGTTAAAGATATATTTTGTTACCTTTAGGCCCAAAGTAATACTAAATAATGTGTTTCTAATAAAAAATGACGATTTGATGAAAATAATACCAATTTTGCTGGTTGTCATAAAAACCCCTGTTGGCCCTCCACCTCTTAAAATTTGGAAAAACTAGCAGTGCAGAATTATGAGCGGTTTATAAACTCTCGAAATCCTCTCGAGGAGCTGATTCAAACTTAACACATCCTAGGGGAGGACCCAACTCTAAAAACAAGGTGTTTTGGATACATTTTTGTTGTAGAATTAGGAGCTATTGACGAGCTTTCAATTTAAGATTGTTTCGATTTTTAAGCTCACCCTTGATACCATAAACAACCCCTTCATTGGTGTTCATCAATCGCGTAGTGTATATAGTATGTACGCATAAACGTTAAATTCATTTAAAATTACAAAAGTTAAATATAATTAAATGTTGGATATGATTTATGAGATCACGTAATAGGTTCAGTTTGAATTTTCAACTACTACTCTTTAGCACGAATCCCACGCCCAATTACTCAATCGTTCGCAGATCACTTAAATGAATCTTTTCAAAATATTTGTAAAAAACGAAAATCTCCTATTAAAGCTGTCACTTTCGGAAAACCAATTTCGCCCAAAATAAACTGGGATCTTCCAATTTGTGGGAAAAGCTTGAATGAAATTGCATCCCAATCAGCCATTTCGTCTGGGCAGTATAGGGCCAAATGTTTGTTAAAAAAACAGTTTTTGTCAAAAAACATCAATCCCAGTTAAATTTAATTTACGACTATTTACTTTTCAATCGTCTCTCTCGTAAACCACATACTTCTAAAACTATTTGCAAAAAACGAGAAAGTTTCTATGGAAGCTACTACTTCCGGTGGACCAATATCTCGGCCAAAAATCAATGGAATTTCCCAATTTATGGAAAAAATTTAAGTATAAGGCTTCATCCTGATCAGTCAGTATATCTGGCTGTAGAGTCCAAAAGATATTTAGTCTGCGCGCTCATACATACGCACATACAGAGATGAAAACCCGCTTATTTGACTTCGGCGATATAGCGAATAGTATATTTGTAAAATTCTTAAGGTCAAAATTTTTCATGATTACTTTATTTATTTACGAAAGAAAAGTGTGGGTAACTGCAGCAGGGAAACTTTCGAATTTCAAAATGAAACTTTGCATACCGATTAAGCCTAATTTGTGCTAATTAGTGTACACGGGAAAATATTAGTGCTAGTCCATGAACCGAAAAAACGGAGAAAGAAAATTTCAAATTTTACCTTAAAGACGAAATAAATAAAACCCGATTTCTAGAAAAAACCAGAAATAATTTAAGCCTAACTTTAAAACTTTCTAAAGGCCGCTAAACTGATGAAATTTGTTCTTATCATAGAAATATGATTTTTATAAATTTTCATTCATAAATCGAGGAAAACCAAACTAGCCCCTGAATGATACTATTTTTAAAAAACCGAGATATATCGTTCAATAATATTTGTGTTGAACAACAAATTAAACAATGGAAATAAAATGATCTAAAATCCAAGTCATAAGCAATTCAGACAGTATGCGCCTGTCAGGTATGTTCATTGCCATTCAAAAAATATAGTGACTGAATTTGTGCTAATCCAGAATTGGCCCAATTTCATTGAACAACAACGACCGTTGAATGAACAATTTTCTGACAAAAAGTATTCTAGAAACCAATGAAGTCGGCAATTCTGATTGCATATTCCTATCAGGTATGTTCATTGCCATCCGAAAAATTTAGTGGCTGAATTTGTGCTAATCCAGAATTGTCCCAAACAATATCAAAACACTGATTTAATATAGCGAAAATATAGCGAAAGGTAAATCTGCAAAAGACTCGAGGTCGAAAATTTAACGTTAACGAAAGTGAAAAGTGTTTATCAAAATTCGTCATTTCCGCTTAATTTTTGGGAAAATGATCTGGACCAATTGTTTGTGTACATTGTCAAATATTGACAAAATACGATAGAAGTCCTACGGAAGCTGCCACTTTCGATACACCAATTTTGGCAAATTTTCCTGGGATCTGCAAATTTATTAAAAAACCGGTTTATCAAAAGTGGCCGAATTTTGGTGAAATAATAGTTTATAACAGTTTGGGGGCCAGTTGACGCCATAATTCACTGAGACCTCCCTTTTAATTTATAAAAGAAGCTTAAAAAGCTGACAATTTAGAAAAATGATATCAATTTCTATTCAAAATCGTATTAAAATAAATAAAATCCATAATGAAAATAGAGGATCTGTAAAAGAACATTTCGTAAAATTTGAGTTATTTTTGATAGACAAAATCTCTCATTTGAGCCCGCTATTAAAAATTTAGTGCAAAATTTGAGTCCACTGATTCAATAGCAAATATATCAACAGCAACAGCTCGTGCTCGTTCAGTGGAAAATATTACTACAGTGAGAGAAAGTATTGCAGATAAAATAACCCACGTTTATGTTTTCATTAATTAAACTTATCCAGAAGGATCACATGGCGAATTTTACGCCCATTTTTTGATGTTATGAATACTAACGACGCGCTACTTATTATACAGCCAATGAAATAATTGGTTTATTGAGAAACAAATTTGGTGAAAGATTAATTTCGCGAAGGGCGGAAGTTCGTTGATCACCAAGAGCGTGCAATCTAACACCATTAGATTATTTTTTGAGGGGCTTTGCGATTCGTGAGATAGTGTAGAAATGTAATCGAAAATTGACCAAAGGATCAACTTCTGCAAACGTGCTCGTGGTGGAAATTTGCCAGAAACTATTTTTCTTTGATAAATGGTCAAATATCTACACTAAATTTCAATAAAGAATGAAATATATTTTTCACAAAATTTGAGTTTAATTTCAAGTTAAAAAACTTCTTTTTGGAAGACCCCGTACTAGTCATGTCAGCCTAGATGGTTTTATGATATCTACAATCTGAAATTTTTATTTTTTTATATTTAATATCGAATTTATCTCAATCTGTGTATAATTTCTTCTCTACTTGCTTCGTCCATCATATCGGTTTCCAACCGTTGAACACATCTAGTTTCTGGGCTTGTCTTGCTGTTAATGTTTAGGACTAGAAGTTACATTTTGCAATTGGCCTTATCAACGACTTGTAGATGCTGATTTTTAGCTGGCACAAAATGTTCCGGTTATTTATTTGGTTATATTTAATTAATCAATTCTCGATGTTATATAGTTTTGTTCCGTTCCTAGATATTTAAACATTTCTATCTTCTCGAATTATGTGTCTCAAACCCCCTTATCTAGAGAGTGCAATGCCGGAATCCGATTTTCATTGAATTGAAGTCATTTTGACTGCTTTTCGATTTCAATTATCTAATACCGGAATTATTAATATTTTACTAATTTTATTTATTAACAATTTATATATATATATATATATTTATATATATATATATATATATATATATATATATATATATATATATATATGTGTGTATATATATATATATATATATATATATATATATATATATATATATATATATATATATATATATATATATATATATATATATATATATATATATATATATATATATATATATATATATATATATGCAAAATGGAATCAACGCGAACCAATTTGAATACATGCTTAATTCATATTGGTTCGCATTGATTAGACTTAGAAAGACTATAGCCCCGCTGTCACAAAGACTGAATAATGACCTGGAAAATATTGTTTTGGAAAAGAGGACCTCGATTTTGAGGTGGTGGATGTGGTGAAAATCGATGATAGTAAAACGCAGTCGTACGATCCAAAATGGTTATTTGAAAAACTCCAAACTAACACTATACATTAATTTTATGTATTTTGATCACTGCAATTTTTATTTACTGAATTCTTGAATAAATGTGTTTTTCTTCATATTTTAAGTTTTTTCCGGTATTGGAATTAGAAATTTTCTAATTTTAAAATTCCGAAATCGTAAATTCAACAAAAATTTGCAACCCCTACGCTTAACCTCCTACCTATCCCGTGTATACTCAAACGCTCCGCTACAGTAGAGAGGTATGAACCGTTATACGAACTTCTGGAATATAATCAGAAGCCAAAATTGCTAGATGGATGGTACATAATTGCCATGTTTGTATCCGGAAATAGATTGCATCCGGAGCACCCAATTTTCTATGTCAAAACTAATATTTTTCATTCAACTTTTTAAAGAAGGAAATTTGGAAATGCCTTTGTTTACAACCCTTAAACTATAACAAACTTAATCTTCAGGAAAAATTGAAAACGCAGCGAGATGAATTCTTGGTTATAACGTTATGTCAAAATAAATGTCAATTGGTATATTTCAGGTCGGTAAAAGTTTGTTTTATGGATGCACAGCGACAATATGGGTAGTAGCTGAATTTCGGATATATAATTACCCATTTAGCGCCCTATAGCCCGCCCCGCATACCGAATAAAAAAAACAGCAAATGTCATTATGAAAGAAATAACTGTAATTTTGTAGAGGGAAGTGGTGGACATTTTCGAATCCCAATTTTATTAAACATGCCGAATATCATCATATTTAGGAAAGCATCCCAAGTAGCAATATGAAACCAAAGTATCAAAAAAACAGGAGAGAGGCTGTATTTAAGAGTTTATGTAATTAGTGTTTTTGAACCAGTTCCGACATGTCTACAATTTAGAATAATTTGAACGTTTTTGAACGAGTTTTATGAAACCCTTTTGACACTAGCAAGTTTTTAAATGGTTTCCAAATACAGCAACTGGTTACTGGTTGAAGACATTCGCAACCGGTTTTATTTTTAAACAATAGCAACGAATTTCAAGCGGTTTATAAAAATCATTTTGTAACTTTTAATGATAACCAAAATCACGTTTTATTGTTTCTTGCAATAGTTGCTGCTATTCAGGTATTTTTACCACGGGAATTTTTGACGGTTTAACAACTTATAAAATAACTCGCTAATAATCTCGCCTCACCATTTAAGATGATTTTGGTTTTAATCTTTTATAAAATCAGTTTATAATCGATTTCGATTAAATTGTTTGTCACTAAAACTGAAACTAATCTAATTTTTTGTGTTTCTTAAATCTATTAAAAAAATTTTTTTCGTTTTTTTTGTTACGATTTTTTACTGCTTCAAAAATATACTTAAAAGTAGTTTTAATACAAGTTTTATAACTCCTTTAAAGCGTTTCA